>OX459118.1:25642500-26257083 GCA_949775105.1 Oldenlandia corymbosa var. corymbosa | reverse complement strand
AAATGGTCTAATCAAATTTTGCTTTGAATGGGAAGTGGTGGATTTCAGTGTTACCTTTGATTCACTTAGATGGGTGGAAGAATTTGATGGTGGAGAATTATCTGAATCGAACCATAGAAAAGTTGAAGAAGAACAGCAGAAAAAACGAAGAATGATGACACGAGTACTCCCACCACCACAGTGGCATGATAAATCATCAGGAAAATTGAATTTTGATTCGCATTATCTTTGGAAGGACTGTTAGTCATCCAAGTCCAAGCCATTTCTGGTTCTGCTTGCTGCGATTTGCATCGCAATCAGTTATACTTCCCCAAGAAAACCCACAAATTAATTGTGTCGAAGATCAAAATTTTCAATCCAAAATTTATCAAATTATTTAAAAATACGTTTTTCTTTTCTTTTCTTTTCTTTTTTTGTTTGCCTAATGCACATGCACAACTGCATTAATGGGTTGTGGATGTTTTAAGTAGAATGTGCTTTAGCTAGAGCGGAAGTACTATACATAAATCAATCAGGCCCGAGTTTAATTTAGCTTTAGGGTGGCAAAAATGAGAAAAGATGGTGAAAATCAAGGAAAGCATTCATCATTAGACTTGTCGTCTAATTATAATTAACAGTCGACCTCGACCCTGATAATAATTAATAAGGCGTGCGTGGTTAAAATTTATCGAAAGAGTTTTACTTTTCAAAAGAAATATATCTAAATTTAGATTCAGAATTGCTTGCCCTAAGCCCTCCGAACACCGGATATATACATATGATTGAAAGCACTAAAACCGAATAAGTAAATTATTCCTCCAAAACCGATTGGTATTAGCTGATTGCCGATGACGGCAAATCAAGAAATTAATTGTTCATATCTCTAGTAATTCTTTTCCTCACAATATTAATCTACCATTACCAAAACCCATTTGTCAATCAGTCCATGCAGATTTTGTCGTCTCAAGAAATTTAAAAAATTCAGTAGAGAACAACGTAGCGGCATTGTGTGATCCTCTGCTTATCATATCTTCCAACTGGATAACTAGCCCCACCAACCATTGAAAAGTCACAACCAGTGAATAATCATCCCTCCCAAAAAATTCCCTATCCATCCATTTAATTCCCATCAATAACTCCTTCTTCACCTCTCCTCTCTATGGCTCTATCTAAGTACTAACATATCAAAAAACCCGTCCAACAAATCGCAATGGTGTAAATGTTATCCGACGACTTCAACCACCACCAAGTCCACCACAACCACCGCGATTCGGAAAGCCGGCCGGAGCCGCCAATCCAAGATGATCATCATCAGCAGCCAACACCACAACCAAGAGTCTTAACCATCTTATCTTACGTGCTAGAAAAGCTTGTGGCTCGAAACAACCACCTTGTTTTGAGCAATAATGGAACAACAAGTAGTTATCATGATGATGATCAGCATCATCATCAAATGAGGAAGAATTATTTGAAGGGTTTTGATGGGGTTAGAGCACCAAGTATTAGTATTCCAAAATATTTGGAGAGGATTTATAAGTACACAAATTGTAGTTTATCATGTTTTGTGGTGGGATACGTGTATTTGGACAGATTAATTCATAGGTATCCTGACTCACTTGTGGTCTCACTCAACATTCATAGGCTTCTTCTCACTTGTGTCATGGTCGCTTCCAAGATGCTGGATGACGTGTAAGTACTCTTCTTCTCTTGTAAATTTACTGAATTAAAACAGTACGATAAATTCAAATTTCTGCTTTTTTTTTTGGACGGAGTTTATTTTTTCATGTAGGTTGAATTTTAAATTTTTTTTTCTTTTTTTTTGCTTTTGAAAACATTTGTAGGAATTGCAACAATGCATTTTTTGCTCGAGTTGGGGGAGTGACGAATTCCGAGTTAAACAGGCTTGAGTTAGAGTTGCTTTTCCTGTTAGATTTCCGAGTTGTAGTGAGTTCAAATGTGTTTGAAACTTACTGCCATCATTTGGAGAAGGAGATGCATCGGAATGGAGCGACACCATTAATCACCAGTTTTGCTGCTCATAATGCTACAGACGTTTCAGTTGAAGCTCACAGTACTACTTCGAATAATTCTTCATCTCCTGATCCAAAAATAAAATAAATTTAATTTAATCGAGATTTGTATTCTTTTTTTTTTTTCATTTTTATGATTAATTTTCTTATCTTATAATAGTTGAAACTTTTTCAGTGCTCCCGTAATTAAATGTATACACGAATTTTCAGTCACGAATTTTCAAGAAATATATATTAAATGTATTTACTTACATACATGAGGTATGAAAATACTAATAATTAACCTGACCGAAGAAAAGTGGGGGGAGAGAGAGAGGGGGGAACAAATATGTTGTCTATTGGATTTTCACATGTTAATTCAGATCACTTTGATATTTTGCCGGGTCATTAGATAAATTTGTTGAATTTTGAGGGTTGTGAAACGTAATTAATCAACTTAAAAAGTTTTAAAATTACACGAGTACACGTTTATTATTGAAAAAAAAATAAAAATTAGATGGCTAAACTAAAAAAATTGAGAAGATGGAGGAGAACAGAAAGTGAGAAAAAATGGTAGTAGTAGTTTATAAGGTTCTAAATAAAAACATGAAATAGAAATCTGCAGCCATAATACTTTTTTTTTTTTTTTTTTCGCCGTTTTGAGAGAGAAAAGTGTTGTAACGTTGGAAATAAAATAAGACTTGGGAAAATATGGCAGCTTGGAAAAAATCTACAAAGATGCATACTCATTACTTAAGAAAAAAGAAAAAGAAAAAGACAAAGTAGGACACTGGAACCCCACTCTCTATGAGAAAAAGTTCCAAACTTGACCGTTTATTTTTGTAATCTTTGTTTTGTTATAATCCCCCGATTATAGCCAATATAATCCAATAACGATTAACGAGTAAAACCAAACAACTTAATTGTTAGTATGATTTTAGGGATATGATTGGTGATTTGTTTTTTGATCCGGTAATTAATGCCCTGATATGATTAGAATTAGGATAAGATCTTGTATAAATAGGCCAAGATACAGACTTAGTAAATACACAAATTTTTTTTACCAAATCCTTTGTTTTAGTCTCGGTTAATATGTCTTCTTCTCATTAATAAATATTTACTTCTTCTCTCAAAAAAATAATTATTGAGTATATTTTTTTTTTAGAAAAATAAAATTTACTTAAAACGAAAATTCAAACGAGACATTAATTTGAGATAGATTTAACGTTCATGCCTAAAGTCTTGTAAACTAATAAACAAGAAAACTACAATACCATTTCTGTTGGCTTTCAGTATTTACCCAGAAGCTGCCCTTGAGAAGTACCACTATCAAATACAGAGAAAACCATATGCTGATTTATCTAGTCGGTTGAACCATTCATTTATTTGTCCCGGTCTTAATCAAAACATCCAAAACTGATCAAATTGGAATGTATTGTTATTAAACCGAGCTTGACTCGGTGTTCTGCCCTGCATCCATATATAGCCTAAGAAAACTTATGAGAAATGATTTTAGGTTAGTTAAATCTCTTTGTGAATTCTTTTGAAAATATATATAATGATCGAATTCTTTCAGCAATTAATGTAAACGGAACTTTCTCACATTTAATTATGCTCACTTAAATATGACACACTATTGAACCCATATCATATTTAAAAGACAAACTAACATGAATTTTTTTTTTCTAATTGTCTAACCTTTTATATTCTCTTATTACTAACTGTTCGCACATATTATGAACAAATTCCCCTCTGAATCCTTCTTCTTTCTTAATAGTTCTGTACCTCGCAATGTCAAAAACTCCTCGCTACTTTTCTTTTTGATCTATACTATTAGAACTCTTGTATGGTTTTTGATATGCTTTCTTTTTTCTATTTATATGTGATCATTTCCTACCTTCTTTTTTTTTTTTAAGAAAACGATTTCCTTTAACATTTTCAACTCAAGGTAAGGGAATGCTCTTTCTAGCTACCTACTTGTTCAATTGGTTTAGTAACTGCTAAGCAAGACCATTTCTTTCCACCTAGTATAGGCCCTTAGCAACTTAATCCAAGATGACAAATTCAAAAGATTTCAAATCTGGAACTAGTGGAACTTGTAGAAATACAATACATCAATTTATTACTCAAAAAAATTTTTTCCTTAGAATTTTAGGCAAGAAGTAACAATTGTTTTCCACATAAGAATTTATAAATGTCTCACTCCATATTTAGCATTGTGTTTGCGAGTTCGTATATTTCGCTTCTCCAGTTTCTTGTTTAGACTTTTCATTAAATATTCTATCAAAAACTGATCAACGTAAAATAAAAATGTCTTATTTTGTATGTGGGTTGAGTGACACTTGTAAAATTTGAAATATGTTCGAAGATCTTTTAGTT
Source organism: Oldenlandia corymbosa var. corymbosa (assembly GCA_949775105.1). NCBI lineage: Eukaryota > Viridiplantae > Streptophyta > Magnoliopsida > Gentianales > Rubiaceae > Oldenlandia > Oldenlandia corymbosa. Next base: position 26,252,716 of record OX459118.1, on the reverse strand, counting down.
CTTGAGATAATTCACATAATTCCATGTGTCAAGATTGAAGAATCTCTATATGCCTCTTGTTTCCAATTTATAATTACGTGAGGAAAATAAGCAAACTTCAAGGATGTTTCATCGAATATATTCCTACCTACATTAACTGCACGAAGTTAAAAATTTTGGGGTATCATTGTGATAATATTAGAAAGATTAGGGTCAATTTGCCACATGGTCTCATGGTTAAGGGAAGTATTTTGCAATTTACTAATAAATAAATATTTCTTCCGTGACCTTTTTCTCTCTCACACAGACACACACAGTTACTCTGTCTCTCGCCATTATCATCGAGGGGAAAGCTTCAAGGTCGCTGTACGACGTCGTTGTCAGTTTACTCCTTCCTCGGAAGGGCGCAACGTAGAGGCCATGGCTGATAATTCAAAGGAAGAATTTATTCAACTAGTCAAGCGATTTGGGGCATTTCTTACCCTCAAGATTTCCAACATATTCCAGAGACTGGTAATTTCTGTGATTTTATTTTGTTTAAACTCATTCGAAGCGTCGCAGTGATCCTGACGTTTATTCATCTAGCTCTTTAATGGATTGATTATGTGATCGGTTTTGGCTGAGATTCTTTCTTATCACGTTAACTCCCATACGCGTGTGCTGTTTCGAATTACATTAACTGCAATTTTCAATGGATTAGGTTTGTACATTGTTCATTGCAGTTTTGCTTTTCTTTTCTTCCATCAGTTTCCTTAAGAAGGTTAGCTCAAAGAAGCTTGAAACTTGGGAATTAGTTGAAGACTGAGTTGAATAACGCGGTGCAAGTTCATTTTGATAGCCGGACAATGGGTTGATTTTGATTGAGGAAATTCTAGAATAATGTTCAATTTCGCTAGTGGTGTTAAAAGTAAGGGAGATGGTTAAATTATACGGTTCTTTTATTTGCCCTGTGAAAGCCGTCCTGTATCATAAAGAAGCTGAAAATTGTGAACTTTTTAGGGCTGTTATTGATATGCAAATTTTTCAAAGTAAGTATACAATCTCTCTTTTTATTTTGTGATCGTGTTGGGAATTAGTTTGGTTCTAGCTATAATGGAAGATATCTTCTTAGTTGAACCGTTAATCCAAATGAATAGGACTGAAAGACCAGTGGTTTTATTTGATTTGTTTCTCGTTCCTTGCTCTTGCTGTGTTTTGATTCTGTTATTCATGCAAGTGTGAAGTCTATGCGTTGATTTTTTAGTTTTTATCTATTTTTTACATTATCAAAGTTCAGTTATACATGTGATCACATTATAATGTGGTTCTATGGAATTAAATCCTTTAATGAAAGCGAGGGTGAGTATGGGGGCTTTTTTTGAGCTGTAATCCTATGTATCATTCTGCCTGTTGATTCTTCTAGACAAAAGTGTGTAACAAGCTTATTTCATTGTTTGTACATTTGCATACATCGCAATTTCGTCTGTTTGAATGCTGTATTCTTCTTTGATTTTCGCCTAGTCACTTACGCTAACACTAAACAATTCGACCATTCATTGTTGGCCGTTGGACTTTTTGCTCTATAAAAAGGAGGCATCCCTACCAGCCATGCTCGCCAATTCTTTTACCATACTTATTCAGGTCTTTTCGAGCTTGGTTTAGGGATTTATTAGGCTGCAGTTTCATCCACCAAGAAATCTTCCAAGACTTTGTCCAAATGGGGCATCTAAACTTGCATGAACAAAACACAGACTCTGATATGTTATCTACAGTCATACAATGATATAGAGAGTAGTTTCTGGGTTTACTTATAGAAGGAAATGGTACGGGATTATATGACTTTAGTGTAAAAGTTTTAAGTTGAAGAAGCTTTGTTGGACAGATTTTTAAATGTCTCCTTTCAATCAATTTTCTTAGATAAACCAAAACTGAAAACAAGCAGACTTAAAAAGCCTTTTTTTTTGGGGCATTTATACTTTGTATGCCTTAAAAATTTATAAACCATCGTAACCGTGAACAGGTATATAACTAAAAAGGAGGTGTATATCACCGTTGAATGAGATTGAAAAGATGTTACTCATTTTCAATGTTTTGTATTCTTTCTGTAAATTATGAGTTTCGTAATGTGAGGAATTTTGCTTTTGTCGTTTGTTTTTGCTATTTTGCATGATTACTTGTTGCCTGCTGAGTTAGTATCTGGCTCCCCTAAATTTTGCCAAATGGTTTGATGATAGAAAAATTGTATGTTTCTTCAACACACCTCAAGATTTTAAGCAAATAATAATAGCTGGCCCTCCATGCCAACTTATCAAACGAAGCAATAAAACCATGGATATTCAGTTTAGGGTATGCAATAAAAATATTGGGGCATTCGATAAAGGATGATATATTAATGGGAAGGTGGGGTAACGTATATAATTAATATTAGAATCAGAAAAATACTTCTACTTATGTCATTCTCGGGCTGTTTCAGGATTCACGGTCCGCAGGAGCTTTAGCTGGGCTTGCATTTGCATTAGTTTTCACCTGGAGAATATTGAGGTCTCCTCCTGGATCCCAAAGGAGGTTGCCTAAACGACAAGCTACGGCACCCAGTACTTCTGGCGTTAGTCATGCAAATGCAGATCCATCGGCATCCATTATTCCAACCTCTTCAGAAGATTCCAGAGCACAAAATGCAATTGATGAATTTTTTCAGACTGCAAAGGTAGGAGCGCCATAATTTTAAAGTATTGAATTCAATCAGTGTACTAGTGCATTGCAACAGTGTGGGCTTAATTATCTATTCCTTGCAGCCAACTTTGGGGCAAATAGTGAGACAGAGATTAAGTGAAGGGAGAAAGGTAAAGTTTCTTGTTCTGTCATTCTTCTTAACTAGCTAAGCGGTGAATTATATGACTGTCTAATAGCAAGATATGAAACTGTCTTGGGGTCGTGTTTGTGACTAGAGAGTGTAGGAGAATTCATTGCTCTCATATAGGCGGATAGACCATTCGAAATAGATTTCAACTTGTGGATGTTTCATTATTCTAGGGATTTAGTTTGACTTGTCAGATATCATGTTCTGAAATTCCTTTAGCCTGGAAAAAGGATGCTGAAGCCTTATGTCTAGGTTTTATCTTTCTACTTTTGTGTTCATGGAGAAACCGTAGAGATTCTGTGCCTGTAACTTCAAGTTTTTCATGAATTTCAGATTTTCTTTGTTTTTGCAGGTGACATGCAGGTTACTTGGTGTAGTCCTTGAGGAGACGTCTCCAGAAGAACTTCAGGTTGTTACACCTTTCAGTAATCTTTGTCAAAGAGAGAAAATTCTAGCAGTATTTGACTTCTCTTTTGCTTTCTTATTAGCAGAACCAAGCAACTGTTAGATCCTCTGTACTGGAAGTATTGCTTGAGATCACGAAATTCTGTGATCTTTATCTGATGGAGAGAGTATTGGATGATGAAAGTGAGGTGAGTGTCCTTTTCGGTCACTTTATTGCATTCTTTCCTCTATTTTCACTTGCAATATGCAGGAATATCTGGTACTGCGAAGTCCTGGTGGCAAGAACCTCTATACAGATGGCATTTCAATTTCCGTTTAGTTTTCTGTTGTAAATGTGAATTTTTGTTGACCATTTATGAAGGTTGCTACTGTACAAATTTAAAACAGAAGCTATATTGTTGCTATTTCTTTTCTTGTTTTGTCTCGAGAATATATGTGTTGGCTGTTCGTGAACATTGCCTAAGCAAAATTTATTCAGTCTATGCCCCTTTTAACATTCCTGTGATTTCTTGTTGTCACTCAGAAGTTTTTTGTAGAGGCAGTGAGCCATAGTTAAATTGCCTGATTAAGCTTGCACATTTTGTTGGAAATCTGACTTAACGATTGATTTTAAGTGTATTGCATTTACATGGCGAGTAGCATTGGCACAAATATTTGTTCATGGCCAATGTTCTAACTATGTGTGCAACATTTTTACAATTTTCATTTAGGAAGTTGCAGTGGTGGCTGAAATATGATAGTTTGGCATAATGATGTTGCAGAATATTCTGTTACCATTTGTGTGAAATAGTGTTTTCTTTTCTTTTATTTTTTTTTAAAATTTTTTTATTTTTTAAACCATGGATTGGAAAATTGGTCCACTGATTTGAAGATTGAATTCTTGCAGAAAAGGGTTCTCCTCGCTCTTGAAGAAGCTGGGGTTTTTACATCTGGTGGCCTGGTGAAAGACAAGGTACCACTGCAATTCATGATTCACGTTACCATGATTTTTGTGATACCCTTTGAATGCTATTCTATCAATATAACTGTTGAAAAGGTTCCCATCTTCATTTAGCCAGTGGAAGAGTGTTTGTGATTTTTTTTTTCCGTCTTTAATTAGTTTCAATTCTGTAGTGAAGATCCTTTATCATGGAAAATGAGATGACATAGATTGAAGATATTTGTTTTCCAACTCCAAGTCTCCAAAACTATCTGGCTCTTAAATGCACTAGTTGATTGTATTTTGAACAGTAAGTATCAGGGGTAGCACTGTAGACTTAAGCTACATAAATCATATGTTCCCTTTTCTGTCTAGCCTTTGGTTGCTTGAGTGATGGGGATTGCAGTTATTCGTTTCTCTTTTTGGGTTGGTACAGAAATGGTGGCATCGTGTATCTTGGACCTTGGAAGTTAAATTTTTTTTCTTTTCAAAACTTTCCTATCTCTGTATTCAGTTGTTGATGCTGGGGATTGGCTGAATTGCCATTAATTCTTAATATGTGGTTGGCTTTAGTTAAAATTTTTAGTGTTACTGGGCTTAGTCATTTTTCTTTTTTTTTTTTGTGGCTTGGACCTGCAGGTTCTGTTTTGCAGCACAGAGACTGGACGGACATCCTTTGTGCGACAACTGGAACCAGATTGGCACATTGACACAAACCCGGAAATTGTTACTCAGTTAGCGGTACGACTTAACTTCACTTCATATTACTTAGTAACTCCATGAATAGATAAATATGAGAGGAATAATTATCAAACTGTATCAGAATCAAGTAGAATTTTCCAGATGCTATGTTTAAAGTATTTCTATCATTCCAAGAAAATGGATCTACCATTAGAAGAACATCTCAACTCTCCATCAATTTCTTAAATTTTTATCATTTATCACCAACCAGCCACCAGTTATTTAACAGTCAAAGCAACCGGTGGCTGAATGGTGAGATTACGACCATATTGAAATTTGGTTACCAATTCCATCGATGGTGGCTGCTGTGGCAGTTTTTGAGAAGGTTATTAAAAAAAATATGAGACCAGGGTTTACTCACTACATGCATGTTTATATGGCTTGTAAGTTGTGACACACTCATCTGTTAGGTGGCCTTATGGAGGTTAATCATTTCGAGTCTGATAAACCATATTTTTTCATGGATTGATTTGCAAAAGTTGGCAGTTTCAAAATTCAATTCAGTTCCTTTAGTTTGGATAGGTTATATATTATGTTCCTTCACTCCCAGTGAACACTTTTGTTCCCATTTTGTTCACCTTGGTGTTGTATGGTTACAGAGATTCATCAAGTATCAGCTTCAAATTTCACCAACCAAGCCCGAACGATCTGCCTCTAATGTTTTTAGCTCGACATCCTTGGAACAGTTTTTTGGATGCGTGTGATGTGCACAAAAGTAGCTACCTTGTCCTTTTCTTTTCCCCACCTTGGACATGTATTAATTGCAGTTTTTGCTGGTCTGGATTTATAACAGAAGAACGAACACAATCTGTTTTTCCATGTACAATTATAGACTCTCTACTACTCGAGCCTCTAGTGATGCTCCATATCTTAGTTTTCATACTTTTGGTGACGAATTAAATGATGCGAGAACTGTACAGTTTTTCTGTTTTGTTTTTTTTTTCCTCTTAAATAATTGTCTTTGGTTCCACAGAAATGCCTCTTGAGTGTGAAATGGAAAGGAACAAAGTGTTCGGAAGTGTTTTTTCCTCCCATGCTTACTTTTTACCTACCTTATTTTCAAATGTTTAATCTCGATTAAATTTTAGTAAATGGAAACCATGCTGGTACTTGCATTTGATATGATTCCGGAACATTTTGATTTGATTTTTTAACAAAACTTCGGTGCTTGAGAACGCCTCCAATTCAGCACGAAAGATGATTTTGGACAACAATGGACGATGTAAGGAATTAACTAAAACAGGAGAAGAAATCATTTGCTCAAAATATTGAATCTGTTGTAAATAAGTGAATGACAAAAGAGTAAAAAATATTTACCTACTAAAATAGTTACATTAAATGTAAAGAAGGAAAATTGAGGCCAAATATCTACTCATATATATATATATATATATATATATATATATATATATATGAGTTTCCAAAATGAAAAATGTACTGAAGACCTTACTCCTTCCTCCCTCTCACTTTCTTTATGTCTTTAATTTATAAAGTGAATTTTTCCCCTTCTTAAATCTCATAAGATATTTCATTATATTTAAAGTAGTAGAAAGTTATAATAATAAAATTCCTAGTATAGAAGTTAAATAAATCATTTCTACTTAAATAATTAGTTACCTTTGCGTTGGATAATTATATTTAGACCTAGTTTTATAATACGTAATCAGTACGACATCTCTACAATATACAAAGGTATAAAATTTTTAATCTAAATATTTACATTTCATATGGATGGTTCTATAACACCTCCTAATTTATATTCAAGTCATCTAATTTCTTGCAATTTATTTAAAGACTTGTCCTTGCACAAGTCTTGAGTTCTATTTTTATAGCGGGATTCTTTAATATATCCCTATGTAAATATTTATATAATTTACATTTTTGTGGAATGACTTCATATATCCCTAATGTATTTATTTTCAGATCTTTTATTAAATTTTCACTATGGGATGTTTTTCTATGTCCCTATATACTATATATAATCTATGATGGGATGATTGATAAATCCCTACTACAATTATTTGTCTCTAACAAATTGTTTATTTTTAATTTAATTGAGTGTATGATAAATTTATATGTCCTCTCTCAATTATTACTTAGTTGTTTTATCTTGATTTATTTAAATTTTAACATTATTTATATAAATATAATGATACTTTTACGTATAAAAATACGTAAATAACAACTGTTTTTAACAGATATGTTAACGGCTATATAACGGCCAAAATCTTAAGTTTTTTCTATAAATATATCATTTCTAAATCTTATTTATACACCTTCACAATATTCTCCTTCTTTCTCTTCTTATTTTCTAAAAAAAAAAACGTCTTTCCTTTCTCTCTTTTGCATGATAAAAGTTCATATATATATTGTTATGATATTTTTTCTAGAAGAATTCGATGATTTTATTTTTCATTTAAGAGTTCTTCTAATATGTATTTTACCATTGTACTTCATTGCTTTATTCACTGAATAAATTCTTTTTAGTAGCTAAAATTATGTTTCTTTTGTGTTTTGTTTAGTTGTGAAATGTCTTCCAATTTGTCAAAGCTCGAATTCGAAATTCTTAAACACACAACTACCTATTTTTATTTGGGGCCATGCAATATTACATGCTGCTTCACCAATTTGAATAATGCCTAGAGCGGATCATAAATACTCCCCACTGCAATTGGCACTTGGATATGAACTAAATATTTCACATCTAAAAGTTTTTAGATGTGTAGTATATGTGTCTATTGCACACCGCACCGTACAAAGATGGGTCCCCAAAGAAGATTGGGGATATATATTAGGTTCGAATCACCTAGTATAATGAAATATCTTGAACCTTTGACGGGTGATGTTTTCACAGCACGTTTTGCTGATTGCGAATTTAATGAGGTTATTTTTCTGAAATTAGGGGGAGAAAGAAAAGAAGAGGTAAATGATATTGAATGGAGTGAACCATCATTGTTGTATCTTGATCCCCAAACAAAATAATGTGAAACAGAAGTGCAAAAGATCGTGCACTTACAAGCAATTGCAAATCAATTGCCAGATACTTTTACAGATACAAAAAGAGTGACTAAATCAAATATACCAGCAGTTAATGCTCCTGTCTAATAAGATGGATCTTAAGTTAAATCATTTGGGACTCTCAAGTCCTTTTTGGTAATTATATTTATTTTGATTTATTGTACAATATGTTTGAGGTTGGAATGTAAGAACTTCAAATAATAACGTCTAAGTTAAAGTATTTGTAGAAGTAATAAATATTTGAGAAATAGTATATATTAATTATGAAAGGATTTTACATAATGTTAGGTGACGAAAAAGGTTATGAATTGCTCGAAGAAGAAATTGCTTAAGCAATAAAGGTGCGTTCCCTCGCACGATGTACATGCTCGTTTAAGTGTTTATGTGAACTAAATGTTTATTTTATTATTATGTTTGAAAAGTGATAAATGATTTTAAGATCCGTGATAAATGTTTTTTTCTCTGATTTATGACAAACATTTTGAAATTGAGACTATATGCACGTACGATGTTGTGTGAAATTCCAGAAATAAAATCTGAGGATAAAGTCTCTCAAGAGTCAAAACTACATCTAAAACGTGGGAGACCGATTGGTTTAAAGGATAAAAATCCTCGAACAAGAAAGCGATCAGAAAATAATCTCACTGAAAATGTTCCTGAAGAACCAAAAGGCAAAGAAGATTCTCCCTATGAAAACACTGAAAAGGTGAATGAAGAAATCTCGATTAATTATAATAGTACAAGGATATGGTGGAATAGAGATGAAATTGAATATAATGTTGAGATTTTCTCTTACGCTGTTGCATGTGAAATTATAAATGGAAGTGATGATCCTGAACCAAAATCAGTTCAAGAATGTCAAGATAGGCATGATTGGATAAAATGAAAAGATGCTATGCAAGCTGAATTAGATTCGCTTAATAAGAGAAAAGTTTTTGGATCCATAGTTCTCACACTCAATGATATAAAACATGTTGGATACAAATGAGTTTTTGTACGAAAATGAAATGAGAAGAATGAGATCATGAGATATAAAGCTAGACTTGTAGCTCAAGATTTTTCACAAAAACCTAGAATTGACTATGATGAAACGTATTCACCTGTTATGGATGGAATTACGTTTAGATTCTTAATTAGCTTAGTAGTTTCTAAAAAATTAAAAATGCGTCTCATGGATGTTGTGAATGCTTATTTGTATAGATCACTTGACAGTGATATTTATATGAAAATCCCTGAAGGATTTAAGATGCCTAAAGCTTCAAGTTCAAAATCCAAAGAAATGTATTCAATTAAACTACAAAGATCATTATATGGGTTAAACAAGTCTAGACGGATGTGGTATAATCGTTTAAGTGATTAATAACAAATAAGGGATATACCAATAATGTTATTTGTCCATGCGTTTTTATTAAGAAAACAACACCTGGATTTGTCACCATAGCTGTCTATGTTGATGACTTGAACATCATTGGAACACATAAAGAAATTGATAATGTGGTTGCATACTTAAAGGAAGAATTTGAAATGAAAGATCTTGGAAAAACTAAGTATTGTCTAGGTTTATAAATTGAACATATGCATAATGGAATATTTGTGCATCAATCAAATTACACAAAAGATTTTAAAACATTTTAACATGGATAAAGCAAATACTTTAAGTACTCCGACGGTTGTCAGGACACTTAATGACGAAAAGGATCCATTTCGTCCTGTTAAAGACGATGAAGAGATTCTTGGTCCTGAAGTATCATATCTGAGTGCAATCGGAGCTCTTATGTATCTTGCTAATTCTACTAGACTTGATATTTCTTTTGCAGTCAATTTGTTAGCAAGACATAGCTCATCCTCTACCAAAAGGCACTGAAATAGAACCAAGCATATATTTTGTTATCTTCAAGGAAGTATTGATTTGGGTTTATTTTACTCTAACGACTCAAAATAAGAGTTAATTGGTTATGCAGATGCAGGTTATTTATAAGATCCTCATCATGGAAAATCTCAGGCTGGATATGTGTTTACATATGGAGGAGCTGTAATTTCTTGGGGTTCCCTGAAACAAGCAATAGTATCTACTTCTTCAAATCATGCCGAAATTATTGCATTGCACGAAACAAGTAGAGAATCTGTATAGCTCAGATCAATGACACAACTCATCAAGACTTCCCGTGGTCTTCTAGTTGAGAAAATTCCAACTATTTTGTATGAAGATAACGCAGCTTGCATTCACCAATTGGAGGAAGGATATATCAAGAATGATCGGACAAAGCATATTGCTCCGAAATTCTTCGCATATACTAAAGAGCTCATGAAGAGTAATGACATTGATGTTTAATATGTCACATACAGTGAAAACTCAGCTGATCTCTATACAAAATCACTTGCTACACCACCTTTCATATTCATAACATTAAAATGCGTCATTTACACATCATGTGAAGAATTACCGATGTTATCATCGGGGGGAGATACGCACTGTACTCTTTTTCCCTTCACTAAAATTTTTTTCCCACTGGGTTTATTTTAACAAGGTTTTTAATGAGGCAGTATTACTAGAGTAATTTATTTTATCATTCAAGGGGGAGTGTTTTAAATAAGTGAATGACAAAAGAGTAAAAAAACAATCACCCACTCGAATAATTACATTAAATGGGAAGAAGGAAAATTGAGGCCAAATGTCTGCCAAAGTTTTCCTATATATATGTGAGTTTTGATAATGGTTAATTTGTTTCACAAAAAGTATTACAATCTACTCTGAAATTAATGGAGAATTAGGGGTATTTCTTAGAATTAGTTCATTTTGCTTAACTAGTTTTGTGTTTTTACATAGGTAAGGACCTAAGTGCATAATTGCTGAAAAACAGGGGCCTTAGGAACAAAAATTGGGCTGATGAAATCAAATTTTGCTGAGCTGGTCAAAGATATCTCCAAGACACAATTTAATGAGTGTGTCCCATCCAAGGGCATGCTTGTCCCCTTGGTTAGACTCCCAACCGCCCATGATGATCAATGTTGCAGCTGATACCAGTGCTGGAGAAGGGCAAGAGACCAGTCAATTCTCGGATTCAAGACACAAAGCATTGGGAGGAATAAATAATTCACGAGCATGGAGAGGCTATCTTGGAAGAAGAACCGGCTGCAAAACTCTATAAAAGGAGCTCCATTCCCAGCATGAAGGGGGATTTGAGTGGACATACAACACACAAAACACCACAGAGAGAAAGAGAGCGGAGAGGGGAGAAAACTCCAAAGGAAAGAAGTCCAGTAGCAGAAAAAGAGGAGTAACAGACCTCACTCGTCTGAGTGACACTCTTGCGAGTGACATGTTGCTCAACCATCCAGATTTGCTTCTTCTCAATGTTTTCCTTCTTTTCTTGTATTTTCTGTAGTTTGTATGTGTAATTAATTAGATTTCATTCTCAGAAACCTATGTAGTTTAAGTTTGTGATTGCATTCGGATGATTTTGTGTTTTGAAGTTAAAGATTTCATCTACCTCTTGTTTAAATTGGCCATTTGATTGATTGTGCATAGAACCAAGTGAATCTCGGAAGGGTAAACAAGGTTCACAATCATTTAGCTTCAACTTATGACTTGGAGGTAACAATCCAAGGTTCTAATTGAGATAGAAATATACTTGGTTAGCATAAGCATTCATATAAGGCTTGAAAACTTCATGACTTTATGACTTGATTAATCATTGAAAAATAGTTTAATTGAGTTGATAAAGATACCACTAGGAAAAATCGGAAGTGACTTAGAGATATATAAGTGCCTGAATGAGCATGAATTCATACCAAAAGAGTGCAACATTACAGCTTGATTACATAGGGAAAAGAGAATGAATATCTAGTTTGCAGAGGCAGTCCTTTGAGTCAGAATTCTCACTCCCGTGAGTGAGGTTCCATTTGTCTTTCTTTGTCTTCAGTTCTGCAGAGACACTTGCCTGAGTGACTTTACCCACTCGTGCAAGTGAGTGACACTTTGCAACTTTCTTTCTTGTTTGTCCAATTTCGTGTTCCGGTTATTTGAAGTTTAACCCGTCCCTGTGGGATCAACCTGACTTATGCTATCTATATTTTAAGTTGGTAAATTATTTTGGGGGCTTCGACAACCCTCCAAGTTTCCAAAGTGAAAAATGTACCGAAGAACTTACTCCTTCCTCCCTCTTGATTTCTTTATGTCTTTAGTTTATAAAGTGTATTTTTTCCCTTCTTCGTAGATCTCATAAGATATTTCATAATATTTAAAGTAGTAGAAAGTTATAATAATAAAGTCTTTAGTATAGAAGTTAAATAAATCATTCCTAAATAAATAATTAGTTATCTTGCGTTGGATTATTATATTTAGACCTTAATTTTATAACAGAATCACAATAGAGAAGTGACAAAGAAGAGAATGAGATTTGTGGGAGTTCTTTTAGGAAGAGACGAGGAACGTAATTTTCTATTTAGTTTTGGGAAAAGGACAAAAAACCTTTCGAGTAATGTCCCAAAGATTAATTCCACCCCGACCTTTCATGTAAGAACAATTATCCCCTTGGCTGCCAGTCAACAGCAAAATTCTTTCAGCTTCTTTCAGCTAAAAGGCTATAAAAGAGTTTGTACACAAATGTGATATCATCTTTTCTAACAGGCTCGCAACTTCTTTCAGCTTCTGTATTCAGTTACAACTACCAAGATGTTGCCGTTTCGCCGAATGGAAAGTATTGGAGACAAGTGCAAAATTTGATGACAGGTTTCAATTTCAGTCCAGAATAAGATAAAATCAATTTCTTTCCAAAAGGGTTCTGTTGTAAACCTTAGTAAAATGATTTACTCGTGGACGTACAACATCATTTCGCAGGCTGCTTTTGGGAAGACAATCAAATATCATGAGGATTACAAGACACTCATGGAAGAGGTGATGAAGTTGATGGCAAGTTTCAGCTTATTGGACTTGCACCCTAATGGAAATTTAGTTTGTAATATAAAATAAACTAGGTTCTTGACCCGTGTATTCTCACGGAAATGAAACTTTTTATAAATTTATTTAATTATATTTTCAAATATAATTAATGAGAGTAAACTTTTATTATGTCCCATTTCGGGCAAAAAATAGTAATGTATAATGATTTAGTTAATAGTATTATAAATTACTTCCTAAAAGTACACCAATAACCCAAAATGATTATGTTCAACTATAGTATGAATATTCTTTTGAAATAAAAATTAGAGGACCCAAATTAGGCAATTTTCCTCAAAGTGGAAAATAAAATATTTATACCCAACGACATTAACTTTTTAGACCACATCAATGATGTATTGAAATTATCTATTTAGAGCATTTTTTATTTTTTATTTTTTGACCAGCGAAAACTGCCTTTAGGAGTTCTTTAGGGTGTATAAAACTGCCGTTCACATTTTTTTTTTTATTTATTTTTACTTTTTTGTGTTTTTAGATTAGAGCATTTTTTTTTTGACTGTTGCAAACTGCCCTTAGGAGTTCTTTATGGTGTATTAAATTGCCATTCGTATTTTTTATTTAGTTTTTTTATTCTTTTTTGTGTTTTAGATTAGAGCATTTTTTATTTTATTTTTATTTTTTTGATCACCGCAAACTGTCTTTAGGAGTACTTTATGGTGTATAAAACTGCCATTCAAATATCTTTTTTTTTGTGTTTTTCTTTTTGGAAAATTTGGAGAGGAGACTTTTAAGGAAATAATGACACTTAGATTTTTAGAGAAAAAGTGATTTTTGTTATAGAGCCATGATACAGATAAAGAGAAAAAATAGTAAAAATACATAGTGACTAATGTGTCAATAGTAATTAAGGATAAAACGGTAATTTTAGGGGAAAAGAAAATTTTCAACGGCAAGGTGGCAACAAAATAGGGGGTCCACATCAGTCAATATATTTTCTCACTATATTATTTCACTAAGAGTATCATTTTCCTTTATTATAATGGGAGTTATAGATATTTGAAATTTTATAAAGGATAGAAATATAGTTAAAAAATTTTCAACCCATTAACATGCCTCTTCACTTAAATTGTGATTATTCACTTTACATTCAAGAGTTTCGTACCTTAATTCATATCCTTTCAGTTTTTAATGATTATGTGCAATTATTTGCCTATAAATAGACAATGTATTGCATATTGTACCCAACCGTGTACATTGTTAAATTCTTATTAAACATTCAATAATTACATAATTGCATGTTCTTATGTTCTTTGGATCTCAGGGGTAAATTGCCAAACATACCCAGTTTTTCAATGTAGTAGTGGCAAATATTATCTTAAGAATAGTTTCTAACATGACTAGAACACATCCAAATCTTTGTGATTCTTCATTATTGTAAATTCAAGATTCAATCAATAACATTTATCATTCTTTATCGATTTCATATTATTCAAATGTTATGATCCTAGAAATATTAATCCGCTCTCGCATTTTCATGAAACTTATGATAATTGTTGTGTTTTGACCTTTTGTATTATGCTCAATAAGAACTCAAAATCAAATTGCAACAAATAGTTTTAGGCTAGAAAATTGCAATGAATTTAACAACCAATTTAATAAAATCAGAAAATAGTAAAAGATTTAATGATAGACTTAGTCGTGCAACGCGCGACGGAAATCGTCTTAGTTGTCTTTAAAGGCTCGTTTCATTAGTGATTTTTTTTCATGAGTTTTTTTTTTATTATTTTGAATGAAATTTCATGTTAAACAAAAGGAATATATTTGAAATATATATAATAAAAAGGTTGGAGAATGTTGTGTTAGAAATAAGCTTCTGGAAGGATTCAAGAAAATTAGTGGATCTCTTCCAAAATCAGTTCTTTTCTACATTCCAAACTGAACAACACATAGACATGAACGTTTTCAGTTAATATATTGTTCTTCGGAGTCTAGAAATATCCAGACTAGCTTTTACAAGAGTTATCACGTATAAATATAGATAACACTGTACACCTTATAGAACATAGTTGTTACAAGAGTATGGATCTTTGAACCTTTGTGTAACAAGAATAAAAGTCTATGAGGCAAATCCCTTCTGAATTTTATCCATTATTACTTGTCTAGCTTTTTTTTTGGGGGAGCACAAGTTGGGAGTAAGAAATTCAATCACCAAATTTATATTCACTTTTGTCATGAAAATAAGATAAAAAAAAATAAACAATTGATATAATAATATGATAATGTGGATGTCCAAAAGGTAGAAGAGTTGTACAAGAATTCTTTTGTATAGTGATAATATTTAGTTAGATATTATCATTAGTTAGAAGTTATTTCTATTTGTTCTTATCTCTCTGTATCAGCTGTGCCTATAAAAAGAGATCAGTCTCTGCAGAAATAATATACATATCATTTTCTCTGTTTCCTCCCTATTGTTCTCTCGTTCTCTTTACTTGTTCTTTATCTCAGCTTTATAGCTTTATTCTTCAATTTATATTTATAACACATTATCAGCATGAGTCTATATCTCTTGCTAGATTCGGTTGGATAATGGATGTCGCAATCAACAATGACAAATAAACATGTCTAGCAGACAATGCAACAACACATTCAATACTCAAAGATAGGAAATACTTTTCTCATATAGTAAAAATCCCATGTAAGTACAATATCTGGGAGTATAAAATTAATTGAAGGCTCTGGAAGAGAAAATATAATACTACCTAGAGCACTAAATTTTGTATTGGTGATGCATTATATTCTTCAAAGTCTCAATGAAATTTGTTAAGTTTTAAAGATATTTGCTGAAATGCATATCACATAGAGACTTGTTGTGAAGATAACATTGAGTACTTGTATATTACAAGTAATGTTGTTGGGAGTAAAATATTTTAGAAAATTTCCATGATATTCCTCCGGACTATATTACACATATATTACTATAATTGAAAGTTATGCAACTGTAAACCAGAAGTTTACTAATTATGATGGCTTTGTTGTTTGGCATGACTGGTTGGGCCATCTTTAAACCAGAAGTTTACTAATCATATAAAGAACTTTAGAGAATTCCTATGGTCATTCTTTAAAGAGACAAAAGATTTTTCAAGCCAAAGAATTCTCTTGTGTTGCAGGTTCTCAATGCAAATTAATTATAAGGTCATCACCAATGAAAATTCGTCCTGAATCTCCTCAATTCTTAGAACGGATACATGGTGATGTTTGTGGGTCTATTCACCCATCTTGTGGGCCTATTCACCCATCTTGTGGACCATTTCGCTGTTTTATGATTTTAATTGATGCATCAACGAGATGGTCACATGTAGCTTTATTATCAACTCGCAACCTGACGTTTACAAAATTTGGAGAGTTGATTTGGTTACGAGCACATTTTTCAAATAATCCCATTAAGATAATACGTTTGCATAATGCTGGTGAATTTACATCCCAGTATTTTAATGATCATTGTTTGTCATTGGAATTAAAGTTGAACATCTCGTAGCTCATGTTCATACACAAAACAGTATGGTAGAATGATTTATAAAATGTATTCAGTTGATAGCGAGACTTTTACTTATAAGAACTAAACTCCTAATATGTGTTTGGGGGCATGTTGTGTTACATGCCACAACATTAATTCGTCTAAGGCCAGCAAATTATCATGAGTGCTCTCCCCAACAATCAGTTTTTGGTCATATTTCCCATCTTAGAGTCTTTGGTTGTGCGGTATATGTTCCTATTACTCCATCACAACGCACAAAGATGGGACCTCAAAAGAGGTTAGAAATACATGCTGGATACGAATCTCCATCAATCATAAAATTTCTTGAGCCAAAAACTAGAGATTCATTTATGGTTCATTTTGCCAATTATCATTTTAATAAGTTAGTTTTTCTAACTTTAGGGGGAGACAATAAACAGTTGGTTAAAAATATCCGTTAGAATGAACTGTCATTATCTTATCTTGATCCTCGTACAAGACAATGTGAACTAGAAGTTCAAAAGATAATTCATTAGCAACGATTAGCAAATCAATCACCAGATACTTTTACTGACTTGAAACGTGTGACTAAATCACATATACCAGCCGTTAATGCTCCTGCCTGAATTGATGTCCCTGAAGGACCTTCTACCACAAATCATGAAAAGGGCACAACAAAAACGTTGTAGATCTATTGGTCTAAAGATAAAAATCCTCATAAATGAAAAGGAGCAAATACTCAAGATGGCAAATTTGAGGTTGTTAAACTTCCTAAAGAAACTTTTCCAATAAAAGATCATGAGATAACAGAAAATCAACTTCCTGAAGAAGTTCAGGTACCAGAAAGTTTTGAGATCTTAATTAATTATGTTATGACAAGACAAACGTGGAACCGATATACAACAAAAGTAGATGATAAATGTGCCTGTGTTGCAATAGTTAATATTATAAATGAAAATAAGGATAAAAAAACCAAGGTCTATGAATGAATGCAGACGAAGAAATGAATGGCCAAAATGGAAAGACGCTATTCAATCAGAATTGAATTCCTGGCAAAATGTAAAGTCTTTGGACAAATAATGTGCACACTGAAGAAGTGTAACCTGTGGGGTTTAATTTGATATTTGTGTGGAAAAGAAATGAGAAAAATGAAATCGAGCATTATAAAGCACATCTCGTCACACAAGGTTTTTTCCAGCGACCGGGTATTGATTTAGAGGAAACATATTCTCTAGTAGGGGATGCAACAACTTTTCAGTATTTGTTAAGTCTGGCAACAAGTGAAAGATTAAAAATGCATCTCATGGATATTGTGACAGCCTATTTATATAGGTCACTTGACAATGAAATTTACATGAAAATTCCTAAAGGATTTCATATCTCTGAAGGATTTGGTTCTCAAGAGCTTTATTCAATTAAATTGCTTTGTATGGCTTAAAAAACAAGCTGGACGAATGTGGCATAACCGGCTTAGTGAGTATCTAATAAAGGAAGGTTATTTAAATGATCCAATATACCCATGTGTTTTTATCAAAAGATGTGGATCTGAGTTTGTAATTATTGCAGTTTATGTTGACGATTTAAATATGATTGGGACTCCTAAAGAGCTCATTAAAACTACAAATTACTTGAAACATGAATTTGAAATGAAAGACTTTGGAAAGATAAAATTTTGTCTTGGTTTACAAATTGAGGACACTGGAAGTGGTATCTTTTTAAACCAGTCTACTAATACTGCAAAAGTACTTAAACGTTTTTATATGGAAAGCACATCCTTTGAGCACACCTATTGGTTATAACTTGTAAGGACACTTGATAAGCATAGAGACCCTTTTAGGCCTTGTGAGGAGGGTGAAGAGTTACTAGGTCCAGAAGTACCTTAATTTAGTGTTATTGGGACACTAATATATCTTGCTAATCATACACAACCTGATATATCTTTTGCTGTGAATTTATTAGCTAGATATAGTTTCTCACCACAAGAAGGCATTGGAATGATGTTAAACATATTTTTGCTACCTTCAAGGTACGATAGATATGAGTCTTTATCATTCGAGAACATCTAAGTCTGATTTAGTAGGTTATGCACATGTTGGGTATTCATCTGATCCTCATAATGGTTGATCCCAAACTGGAACAATTCATGGCGGTTTATGAAACAAACTTTTGCTGCAACTTAGATTAATCATTCTGAACTTATGGCAATTCATGAAATAAGTGAAGAGAGTGTTACATTTGGAGAAAGATGTTCCTAATATGTTGCTTAAAGATAATGCTGCATGCATTGATCAATTGAAGGTCAATTGAAGGAAGGATACATTAGAGGCGATAGAACGAAACATATTTTGCCCAAATTTTTCTATACTCTTAATCTTTAGAAGAATGTCGAAATAAATGTTCAACAAATTCGTTCAAGTGATGTTAATCCTAGAGACTAATTAGATGTTTTGATTACTAAACAAAATTGTGATATAGCGAATGATTTGAAATGTGTTGACATTTATAGAAGTAAAAGTTCAACTTGTCAAAATTTTCAGAATTAATAACTGAACTTCCACAGATCATATCTCAACCTATAAGAAGTGAAAAATAATGAACTTGGATGTTATGAAAATTTCTTTCAAATATTTACAACTTTGATGTTTTGAGATTTCGCAAAATAAGCTGTTATCAGGTCAAAGATCAGCAAACCCGAAAGGTTATACAGAAATTCATGGGAGTGACGCCTTTCAGTAAAACTGGTATATCCGGCTGTATAAATATTCAATTGAGGTGATTCTTTTTGCATTAGATTCTTGACAGATAAGAATACAACTTTGCTAAAGACACAAAAGTCTAATTACGGCTGCAGCATGTTGAAATAAATTAAACAGTGAAGATCAAATTTTAGGCTAGACAACAGCATTAATTTGCTTTGACTTTTGGAGTTTCAAGTTGCATTCCTTTGTCTATAAAAGGCAACATGAACATGCAAAGACATTTAATTCACTCCAAGCCTTCTCAAGCTCTGCTATTTTCACATCAAACTCTCTCCAAGCTTTCTTTATTGAATTAGTACATTAGACTTGAGAGTTTTCATTTTTTGAGTGTTGGTTTTTCAAGTGAGGTATATTTGCACACACATTGTGTTTGAGCTTAAATTTGTATTTGGCACTTTGTGTCATTTATTCTCATCTTGTAAGTATAGGGATTCTAGATTTTTCAGCATAGAATAGGAGTGAAATCCTAAACTTTCTCTCGTAAGTTGTGAAGGGAAGTTTGGGTAAGTGAAGGAACAAAAGTTATCTTGGTAGCTTGATAGCTATTTGAGATAAAATCATTTGGTCGTTTTTTTTGTAGAAAATAAATTGTAATCACAAACTCACTTAGAGTGATTAAACACTTATGAAGGATTCAAGTGATTGAATATTGGGTTGAGTATATTTGTTTGTAAGGGTTTAGATTTCACCCGTAGGAATTCTCGAGTTTGTTTTTGGGGATTTAGGAAAAAGGTCCAAGCTAAAACGTGGGGGTGGATTAGAGTTTTCTCACGAGGAGAAAACGTGAACCACTTGAAAAATTTCGTTGTCTCTTGTCCATTTTTATTGTTATCTTGCATTTCATTTTACCATACTAATACTTAATCTAATCTAACAATCCTAAATCCATTATCATCTTGCATTTTATTTTGTCTAACATAATATATTTATCTTATATATTTATTTTCTGAGGAGTCAAGCAAATGACCTCTTACAATTTAAATTGGGATCAATTTCCCATCGGTAAAGATCGCCAAATTAATTTACTCTTCTAGGAGTCTTACAAAGATCCTTTTTATTCTCTTGTGTTTATATGTACTTGAGGGTCGGTAAAGTCCGCCAAAATAATTTACTCTCCGAGGTATCCTACAAAGACCCTCTTTATTTCCTTGAAATCATATTTACTTGTGGGTAATTTATCCAATATCATATATTGCACTTTTTTTTTATTTATTTTATTGTGCTAACTATTGTTTTATTTTGTTTTGTTTCTTAAAATAATAATTGTCCAAGAAAACATCATTTCGTAATAAAACTGTTGACAACCTTATTTACCCCCCCTCCAAGGTTGCGTACCTTAATTTCACGTGACAATTTAGCTAATTTATTTAGAAAGTCATTACCATTATCAACTTTTGAAAAGTTAGTTAACAAGATTGGAATGCAACGGTTGAAAGATGTCAAGTGATGTGCTCAACAGGGAGAGTAATTGTAACACCCCGGGGTATCACCAGCTTGTTTCTGTCTAAATATTTTTGTTTATTAAAGCCAAAGAAAGCCAAGTCAGGCTAGTAACACCGAGATGTCTCCCAGGCTCACGCCTAAGGCATAGTAACACTTAACTGTGCATTCAGGAGATTAAATAAAACTAAACTTTTATTAAAAGGAGGATAATGACGAAGCCGGAATTAGATCGCCGGTTTTGTGATGGAACTCCGGTAGGGTTTTGGTGATCTGCAAGAGAAAACCTCGGGGGTCTCCCGAGGGTAGACATCCCGATGCTTAAGTCAGTAAAAGGGTTTATAATAAACGTATGGTTGCTATTGGAAGCTCTTGATTGTGTACCTCAATTGTGGTGAGATCAATTCTATTTATAGGCATAGATTTACCTTGTGGATGTCCGAATCCTACTAGGTTTTGTATTGATAAACCTCCCTCTCGGAGTCGGTTCATCCATGTACAGCGGATAGGCTGAGTCCAACAGCCCGTGGTGGATATGGACTCGTCAAGTTCCCCTGTCAAGTGTTAGCTATACGAAGTAAATAAGACTTGACACAAATAAGTCTAACCTGGACTAGGCCCAAGGTGACTTGGACAAGTCGTGATTCAATGCTCACAAAGAAGACCCCTATTGTATCTGCTCGCGGGTGAAGACATGAACCGGGAAGACGACCCGCTTCAATATCCCACCTAAATCACAAACCGTGGTTCATTAGTGGGCACGGTCCCCAAACAGATGCCAGCAACATCATTACTGCCTTGATTCATGCTGCAATGGCATAGACGTGGGAAGACAAAAACCCTCCTTTTTATAACGAAGAGAGAGAGTCATGCAGATTATTCTTCCTCATTAACTTTCAAAATTCCATCTGAATTCCAAGAACTTTTCTCTCGCTGCCCCAGTACCCTTGTTGTCATCGCCAGAGCAACCATCACCTGTACCGCCCGAGGGATCTACATCCTGGGAGGACATAATTCAAAGGGCGAGTGGAAACCCATTCCATTAAGTATCCAACTGTTTTGCTATTGAATTTCCAAATCTCAAATCTAAATTTACTATTATTGATAGATATGGCTAGGAACCCAGATTTGATTTCTGTTGAGAATTTTGAATCCACCATAGATTCTGATGAGATAGCCAAGACCGTAGTCAAGAAATATGGCCTTCCTGTAGATCTAGAAGTTAGAATTCCTATAGGAAACGAGAGAGTCAATACTCCTCCAGAGAGAAAATTCAGTGTTTATGAATGATATTCGTATTTAGGGCTTAGATTCCCCCCTTTTCCCTTGTTTGGGGGGATTGCGCAATACTATAAAATGCCCCTTTCTCGTTTCACCCCAAATCTGATAACGTATGTCCTCATATTTGTGAGGGTATGTGAACTAGTAAATGTAAGGCCTCGGTTGATAGTACGGAGGTACTTCTTTAAAGGATGTGTACCCTCGACTAAGTTCCAAGATTGGTATAACGTGAAGAAGAATCCCGAATATGGTGTGTGGGCCTAGTAACTGCATATGGTGGTTCTCCAGTGTGGAAACTTGATTATTTATTCGTAAAAGCACCAGAGAACTTTTGTATTTCCTGGGATTATTGAGAATCGCATAACTTAGAGGTCATAAAAGATGAGTAAGTGATTCTGATAAAAAGAAGATCGAGAAGTATGACGCTGACGTGAAGGCGATGACAGAATATCCAGACTTTATCCTCTGGAGTGATGTTCAAACCTATGTTCCTCTGATTCCAGTCGAGGAGAAAGAAGTACTAATCTCTCTTCATCCTTTTTGTTTAGGTTATATCTTCAAGCAAACCGCACCTGTATTGTATGGTGATACCCGGCCCTTTCTTGTTATGAATTTAGATGACAACGAGTCGTCAACCAAGGTTGAGAAGAAGAAGAAGAAGAAGAGACTGATGAAGGCAACTGAAAAGGAGTTGCAAAAGAAAAGCAAGAGTGACCCCCGCGTCGAGGAAAAGACCGTCTCGATAGAGCAGGGGACAAATTGAATCCACCCATATTCGAGGGAAAGAGGGATCCTCCAGTTGAGCAAATTGAAGTACACCATGTTTTCAAGGAGGTGAATCCCATTGCTGATGCAAGACCTAGTTCGCTGCCGCCTCTTTGGAGAAGGGCAAAGCGGTTCTCGAGGAGGATGTATTATCTCCTCGATCTTCCGATGGATTTATTGTCACAGCTGTGTATATTTTCAGTAATCCTTGTGAGGACCTATTCCGGGTTCCCTTTATTTTAGCATAAAAGATGAAATTAGTAGCTAGCTACTAAGAATCGGTAGTTTTTAATCAATATAAGATCACCTAATGATGCCACTTTCGAAACAAATAACGATATTAATTGATTTCATACAATAAACTAAAAGAAATGTGAGTGAATTGACTAAACCTATAAATTAAGTGGCTATTTGAGGGAAAAATAAAAATTGACAAAACATCAACATATCTTACTCATCTCAGTCATTCTCTCCTGATGACAACACACGTTTGATGGCTCTCTTGTTGACAACCCCCATACATTCATTAAACAGAGATTTGAGTAAAGAAATAAGAAGAAAAAAAAAATGGAAAGCTCTCTCACCTTCCTTTCTCTCTTCCACGCAGACACACACAAACTTAGCACACTCATTTATACTTTGTAGTTCTGATTCTAAAATCCCTTGCGCCCCAAATTTTAATTAAATCAAACGGCCACCACTCCAAGCTTTCAAACCGCCACCATCAATAAGTCACCTTGTCTTGCCTTAGTTTTCAATCTAAGTTAGAAAAACAGGGGAAAACATGAAAAGAAAGAAAGAGGAAGCTGAGAGAAAGGAGAGGAGAAAAAGATGCTTGAGGGGTTGGTCGATTATTGCATTCGGCCAATTATTGGGCAGCGACGGTTCGGCAGCGGCAACGGGTAGGAAATCCTCGGGTGTGTTAGCAGCAACAGAGGTAAACATACTAAACATTCATTAGCCAATCTAAAATCTGAATTTAATGAATAATTGGTAAAGAAAGAGAATAACTGTTTAGCTAACTCTTCATTCTTAAGTTGCATGTCATGGATAGATTGTAAGGATTGTTAGTCGCTTAGTTTTATTGCTAGTTTAGCAGTAGCTTAGAAATTATGGAACATAACAGGAGTTTGAAACTAAACAGGATCTTATGACTAGGAACAAAAGGGAATTTTCAGATTCAAGCGCTGAATTTTGAGGCTTTGAATCTCTGTAATTGATGGCTATCTCTGTCCAAACTTTGATTGCTTTTGATTATCATAGCTTCGGAACTCTTTTCTGGGATTTCTTTTCATGAATTTGTTTTTCATTCAGTGTAGTTTATCCAGGTTTTTACGGATTGCAAAATGGATTTGTAGATAGTCCGAAAATAGGATTTGAACATGATCACCATTTTCTGAAATTCTGTGTTGTGCTGCAGCTTTTGGAGATTCGTTTCTCCTCTTGACTAAACTGTTTTATGAAAATTCTTTACATGAAACTGTTCTTCATTCAGTCTACTTAGATGTGGTTTTTACGGATTCTAAAACGGACTTCTAATTTTTCCGGAAACCCCATTTGAACATGACATTATCGTTGCTGAAAATTGCAGAAAAAAAATCAGATTTGAACCCCTTTGTGGTCAGCCCTTTTTCTCATAGCTATGGAATTCTTTTTTCGAGATTTCTTTTAACGAACATCTTCTCCATCCATTGTAGTATAACTCAGGTTTTATGGATAGCCAAAAGGAATTGTGGTTTAGCTGAAAACTCATTTTTCTATATAACATGTCCATTCTGAAAAATTTCCCGAAACTTATATGTAGCTGTTGTTTTCGGAGATTTGTTTCTCCCCTTTCATGAATTGTTTTTTTGGATATTCCTTTTGGAGGATCTCTTCTATATTCACTGACGTTTATTACGGATTTTACGGATTGTAAAATGGAGCTACAGATTGCCCGAAAATTGAATTTGAATTTGAATGACTGATTCTGGAATTTTCAAAATTTCAGCCCTGATGTGCTGCTTTGCAGATCAGTGTTCTTCCGGTTTCTGAACTGTTGTTCCTGATTTCTTCAGTCAGGACCCTTCCTTGTTTACCCTAGTTTATAAAGGTTTTGACGGCTTGTAAATCGGATCCTTGGTTTGACTAAAAATGTACTTCTAATATTACCCTTCACCATTAGTCTTGCTGAATTTTTAGAACCTTGATTGAGTTGCCGATTTGAGACTATATTTCCTTTGATCATTTACTCTTTTTCTATAGGTATTTCATCTACTTCCATCCTTGTTCGTTGAAGTTTAAGCCATAACCTATAAACTTGAATGACGACACCTCAATTACTAGGAGATGCAGCTTAGAAATCAATTACTAGACAAGCATCATAGGAATATATAATTACAGCTAATTGTCTAGTTTTAGAATATTATGAAAGCAAAACAATTTTAAATATTCCATTAATAGATTTTGTGGGCGGTCACAATGAATTAAAGGGCAAAGGTGAGTACCTTTTCACACGCTCTATATTGTAACCTTGTCTTCCCCTCTCAGTGCATGATTGTTGAGTGTTTCTGTGCTTTTACATGATTGAAGTGCAAGCTTGGTGCTTCTACTTGAACATGTGATACGAGATTGTAATGGTATTACTTGTTTATGTGTTAATTGAATTGAGTTGCTTGCCCTTCTATTCGTTTGTGTACTTTATCACACCGAGAATCGCTATTGTCATGATCTGTCTTGTAAAGAGGACTTGTGCATGAATTGCTATGAAATTGTTGAGACTTGGATGTGTACATTATCACACCAGTCTCGGGGCCCCGCTACCATAGATCGAATCCAACGGGTCGGCATTGGGCACAGACTTATGGATAGACTATGGATAGCTTCAGTAGGCGTGCACGAGCTACGAGTACTTGATTGTTGTGGCCACTTGGAGTGACGGGTTATTGTTATTGGATTTGAAATGTAACCTGAACACCAATTGGGAATCTAACTTGGAAGACAACCCAAAAGACCACATAGGTCTTCGGCAGTCTCCAGTTAAGATCCACTCGTATCCTCATGAGAATATGTCAATGGCCTCGGATATGGTCATCTTTTATGTGCTAATGTGACTGAATGTTTCTTTTTCAAATGCAATTCATCCCGTAGATAATGTTAGTCAAACAATTATAGTAATAGAACTTTGTAGACAATGTTAATAAATGAAAATGATGGATAAAAATGAACTGTGTGAATAACTGCATCTACATGTGACTTGATTACCGTATGGAGTGTGAGAGACTGGGAGTTGTTGTTTGAGGTATTCACTGGGCTTTAAAGCTCATCCCATTATTATTTTTCCTCACATGTTAGTAGGTTCGCTAAGTTAAGGAAAGAATAAATTGAATTGATTGCGAAGAGAAGCATTTGGCTTTTCTTTAGTCTAGCGCTTATTTGAACTTCGAAATTTGTATTAAATTTTGGAAACATTTTTGTAGTAATTAAGTCTTCCGCTGTGAAAATTCAGAAGGTTGAACTAGTTAGTTCTGTTCCACAAAGCCTTGGGCAAGAGATTGTCCGGCGGGCAGCTCAGTTTGTCACTAGACACGATAAATAGTCGTACTTGAGACTTGGGCCGTCCCAATCCTCCTATGATTGAGTGTCCCTCGCTAGAAGAGCATGCAGTAATTCTGACTGAGGAGGATATCATGAAACTTCTAAGTTTTTAAAGTTTTTCACATTCTTCGAATTCACGGATATCTGCCGGTTCTTAGAATTCTCATTGTTACTTGTAGATAAGCACAGCGATGATGAGGTTTTTACTACGCTCGAGGAATCTAAGGGAGGAGATATTCAAGGCCCAAGCTAAGGAGAAGGAGATGGAGCATGAGAAAGCTGTCCGAGAGGAGATCTTTCAAAAGGAGCAGCTATTGCTCACTGCCAAGGAGAAAGAACTTGCCTCATTGCAGGCAAGGTATAATGAGCTGGATACAAAAATGAAGGAATTCAGGGACTTGCATATCTCAAAAGTAGATCTCGACAAGTGTTTCGTCGCTTTCTTGTTTAGGGTATTGCAAACCGGTGGCATGGCTAACATTGTGGCAAAGATCAATGAAACTGCGAAGAATATGGTGGCCACGGTGTTGCAGTTGCCAGCCTCGAGAGGTTGGAGAACAAAAAACCAATTAATGCCAAGTGGTTTAAGCAGTTCTTGAGGCCCAATCCTCATCGCACCATGCATGAACCCATGGTGGAGGGTCTGACACTACTGCGCGTAGAGAAACTCCCTCTGCTGAACTCTTTGGGTGGTGCTCTTGGCAAGATGGGCGCACCAGAGGAGATCACCTCCTTTCCGGTTGATATTTATGAGATTCTAACCGGTTCTCCAGTTGTTGAGATGTGGATTCCTGAGGTATCAGATAGTGAAATTGGCATTGACCTTGTTTCTGATGATGGTCTCATAGTAAGTGGACACTGGAAACTCTGGAGCCAAAGATAAGGATCCTCAGATCGAGGAGAATATAAAAGAAGCTTCTATTCCTGGTTCCCACCCAAGGGTTTGCTGAGGGTACATCTGAGAATCTTCCAGGCGGAACATCTAATCCTCAAGGTGCTGTATGAACTTCTTCTTTGTAATAAACTGTTTATGATAATTTTGAGTACCGTAGGAAATCGTTTAAATGGCTGTTTGTAAATAATTTCTTTCGAAGTAGCTAATATGTTATTCTTCCTTATCATCGTGTTTTGTTTTTTGACTATCTCTATTGAATGTGCTAGGAAACGTACTTTGCCCATTGAATCTATGTGATGATACTAGATAAGAGTCAATCCAAAGAATTCCCCCTGTACTCGATGCTTTCTGGCATTTTAAGGAGGAGAGAGAATATACACAACATTGAGAAAGTAAAAACGCTTGAGAAGGATATCCTCGATGCCATCCAGGCGTACAATGTTAAAATTCACAATCAACTGATGAACAATATTTGGGCAACGGAGGAAGAAATGCAACGCCGCCTACACCAATATGCCCTTGATTATCAGAATTTCTTGATATAGGAGCAGGATATCTATGAAGAAATAACTCATCTAAAGGAAGAGAACGCTAAGCTGAGAGCTGGCGAGGGAATTGTGATATCCCCATGGTTTCTCGAGAAGAACCATACATTTGCCAGAGCTGAGCACCAATTAAAAGTCAGGACCACTCGTTTTACAGCCGTGGTTGACTTGTTGAAGAAGAGAACTCAAGACATAGAATTCCTTGTAAAGCAATCAACCATCTATCAGAATTTACTGGTCGATCACGGGATTCCTTTCGCAGAGTTAGAGGGGCCTGCTGAGGATGAAGACCCTAAAGCCAAGAGTGCTCGAGAGGAATTGCTGCTGAACGCGAGCAATCAAGACTTGGAAATTATTGACTTGAAGGATAAACTGAATCAATACATAAATAAGTTGAAGATTATGGGTTTTTCATTCGTTATACAGCCTTCTCGGGAAAATCCAAGGAAGTCCTTGTAATTTAGAGGAGGGCAGGTGTATTTTCTTGTATTTATCGAATCTTGCACGATGTGTGAGGATAAAGAAAGTTCGGTGCCTGTTTGCACCATTAGTTTAATACTGGAGTAATTTATATAGCTCTTGTATTGTTCGGCCAGATCTAAAGTATACGGCTCTTTCAAGGGAAGTGGGTACGAGTTCCTCGTTAAAATTATACCGCAATCTACGGTTAGTACGGGGAATATTCCCTGGTTTTATGTTTGGATGTTGAATACATGGCACAAGCGAGGATGGTCCTAAAGAGGATGCCCATCTCGAGGACTAGTCATATTATAGTGCCAACACAAGTAAGAATATTTATTAAAAAATATGCAAGGACTTTTATTGAATAATTAACCAAGGACCCGTGTTAGCATTACATATAAGAGAGCTAAAAGCAGTAAAGCAATTAAAGCAAGTAGTTGCACTTAACTTAGCAAATAACAAATAGAAATTTAAACATAGAACCTGCGAAGGTTATGGACATTCCACCATTGAGGGAGGATGGTTTTTGCGTCATCTGTTGTTTGTAGGCAATAGCTACCAGATGGAGAAGTCTTAATGACTCAGTAGGGGCCTTC
The DNA here is from genome assembly GCA_949775105.1 of Oldenlandia corymbosa var. corymbosa. Classification (NCBI taxonomy): domain Eukaryota; kingdom Viridiplantae; phylum Streptophyta; class Magnoliopsida; order Gentianales; family Rubiaceae; genus Oldenlandia; species Oldenlandia corymbosa. The sequence goes on along the minus strand of OX459118.1, from coordinate 26,224,082 downwards.
CCAATTTGCTAATAGCTTTCCAGGAGCTTCTTCTCGACTGGCTTCGTTTTTCCTAAACACAAGGTCTCCAACCGCGAAGTCAGTGCTCTTGACCCACTTATTGAAGTGTCGTCTGAGGGTTTCCTTGTACTTAGCTTCTCGGATTTTGACGGCATCTCGCCGTTCCTCGAGCAGGTCGAGATTATCCTTGATGTCCTCGTTGTTGGTATCCTAGATAAAATTGATAGTTCGAGGACTTGCCAGACCGATTTCGATGGGGAGAAAAATGTCCATGCCATAGACCAAACTATCTGGTGTTTCATCTGTTGAGGAATGAACTGTTGTGCGATACGCACATAGAACATGGGAAAGTTCGTCGGCCCAGGCTCCTTTGGCGCTCTGTAGCCTGGTTTTGATTCCATGCAAGATGGTTCTGTTGATGGACTCTGCTTGTCCATTTGCTTGAGGGTGAGTTACGGAGGAAAATCAGCGCTTGATTTGCATTTTCACACACCAGGATTTGAAGGGATCACTCTCAAACTATGATCCACTGTCGGATATGATATCTTTAGGAACTCCGAATCGACAGACCACATTTTGCCAGAAAAAATTCAACACCTTCCTTCTTGATATCGAGGCGAATGGTTTCGCTTCCACCCATTTAGTGAAGTGATCCATTGCTACAATTACTCATCCTACACCTCCTGCCCCTTTTGGAAAAGGACCGATGATGTCAGTGCCCCATAGGTAGAAATGCCAAGGAATTTGGATAGTGATCATCTCGTATTGTGGTTGTCGAGTGATGAGAGAGAATCATTGACATCTATCGCACTTTTGCACAAACTGGTACGCGTCTTTGAATATTTTGGGGCAGAAGTAACCTGCCCTCAAGATCTTTTTTGCCAGTCCTCGAGCTCCCATGTGTGCTATGATCCTTCGTGTATCTCCTCAAGGAGGTACGCTGCTTGTTTAGGGCCGATACAAGGTAGCATTGGTGGCAGGTACCCATGCTTGTAGAGGATTCCGTCCTTCAGGGTATACTTATGGCTTTCAGCTGCAATGCTCAAGATTCGGACTTCTTTCTAGGCAGCATCCCATCTGTTAGAAACTGAATGAAAGGTGTCATCCATGTATCCCCATCTTTTGTAATCATTAGTACTAGGACATACTGAATGCTGGGTTTGGGCACGATCTCGACCCAAACCTTATGACTAAGGTGTACGAAGTTAGATGAAGCCAATTTACTCAATGGGTCAGCCCTTTTGTTCCTCGACCTGAGGATATGAGACAAAATGCACTTCCCAAACTTTTCTTTTAACTCGAGGATTTCGTTCGAGATACTTCATGAGATGCTCATCTTTAGCTGTGTAGTCCCAATTGATTTGATTGACCACCACTTGAGCATCGCAAAAAACTTCTATATTTTGGACTCCAAGCCTAAGGGCCATGTTCAACCAAGCGATCAATGCTTCATATTCGGCCACATTGTTAGTTACAGGGAAACTGAACCTTAAAGCATAAGTGTATTCGGTGTCATATTCTTTCATCTGCTCGATCTCGCGCTCCGCCATTGGCTTAGCCAGGATTATGCGGGCTCCTCCCCTTTTTTCACGAGAGGAGCTATCGATGTACAATGTCCAGGCTCAAGGGTCTCCTAGTTTGTGTTTGTGATACTGCTCCTTGGGTTGGGAGTTTTCGAGAACGTCTAGAGTACGGGACATTTCGACCAAAAAGTCTGCGAAGGCCATGCCCTTTTATAGCGTACGAGACTTGTATTCAGTATGATGTTCTCCCAACTCGACCGCGCACTTCATCATTCTGCCAGATGCCTCAAGTTTAAGAACATGTTGGATAGGTTGCTCTGTTAAAACCTTGATGGGATGTGCTTGGAAGTAAGGGTGCAATCGTCGAGCAGCTAGCACCAAGCGTAGTATGAACTTCTCCATGGGGGGTGTATCGAGATGCTGCCCCTTGTAGGGCTTCGCTTACGAAGTATACTGGGACTTCTTTTCTGTTTTTCCTCTGGATTAAGACCGCGGAGATGGCCTTTTCTCGAGCAGATAAGTAAACATACAGTACTTCTCCTGGATCTGGTTTGGCTAGTATAGGTAGTTGTTTGAGGTGTTCCTTCAACTCTGGAAAGCTTATTGACAATCTTCATTCCATTCGAACTTTCATCCCTTGCAAAACATTTTTAAGAAATGGAGACTTCTTTCTGCTGTCCGAGAAAGGAATCTATTCAAGGCAGCTAGGGATCCGATGAGTTTTTGGACTTCTTTAATTGTTCTGGGTGCTTCCATTGCTAGGATCGCTTCGACTTTTCTGGGATCTACACTGATGTCGTCCTTGGAGACTTGGAACCCTTGGAATTTTCCTGATCCAACACAGAAGGCACATTTCTTCGGGTTAAACTTTCATGTTGATTTTGCGGAGAATTGTGAAGATTTATCGCATGTCCATAACTACCTAGTCGTCCATGTTGCTTTTAATAACCATGTCATCCACATAAATTTCAATGTTTTGCCTGATTATTCCTTGGAATCCCCTGTTTACTGATTGCTGGTAGGTGGCTCCAGCGTTTTTCAGGCCGTAAAGCATCGTCTCACAGTAATGCACGCCAATTTCCGGATGTAGGCTGTCTTCTCAGTGTCTTCCTGTGCCATAAGTATTTGATGGTATCCCTTATAAGTATCAAGGAAGCTGAGAATCTTGTATCCGGTAATTCCCTCGATCATTTGATCGATAACTGGTAAGGCATAGCAATCCTTGAGGCAATGATTGTTGAGATCAGTGTAATCTTGGCACATGCGCCAAGAGTTATCAAGTTTTCAAACGAGGACTGGATTAGCGAGCTAGGTAAGCCAAAGGACTTCTCGGAGAATGTTGGCGTGAACCATCTTGAGAGTTTCCTCATTGATAAATGATCTCGAGCAAATATCCTCTTCTTTTGCTATATTGGCTTGACATTAGGATTTACATTCAGCTTGTGTTCAATGATCTCTCATGGAACTGCTGTCATGTCGGATGGTACCCATGCAAATATATCCTGGAATTCGTGTAGCAAGGCAATCACCTCAGCTCTCAATATTCCTTGTAAGGATACCCCAAGTTGGATGGTCTTCGAGGGCTTTTTTCATTAAGGACTAACTCTTTTGTTTTACTACTGAGTGGTGACTAATGGGGCGAGTCGAGATCCATAGGTTGCTCATCTTTCCCCGATTCTGGTTGCGGTGCCCTTTGTTGAATCGAGTAACAGCCTGACATAGCAATAGTAACTTTAGTCTTCACCGCTTTTTTTCCATTTTTCACAGCCATGAATAAGCATTCACGAGAGCTGCGTTGGCACCCTTGCACAACCCCTACTTCATATTTTGCCGCGAACTTCATGACCAAATGATGGGAGGACCAAACGGCTCGAGCTTAGCACATCTATGGTCATCCTAGGATCACGTTGAACAGCGAGGGTGCATCTATGATAGCAAAGTCCGTGGCCAGCGTTATCATTCGAGGATGCAACCCTACCATGATGGGAAGTCTAACAATTCCTATAGGGACGATCGTGTGGCCCGGGAAGCCCATTAGTGGTAATGTAGCTGGACTTATTCCTGGATTCTGGATATTCATCTTCTTAAAGCAGTCAATGTAGATGATGTCAATTGCACTGCCATTGTCCACGTATACCTGGCTTACTCGAACGTTCCCTATTATTGCTTCAATGACCATGGCATCACTATGCGGGCAGATGTCGAGGACTATATTGCTGTCGGTGAAGACTATTGCTTCTGTCCCTTTAAATCGTTTATGATTGGGCTCCTGAGGAGTTTTAGTTACTGCTCGAATTGAGGCCTTCATAGCTGTTGTGGAAAGAACCTCGAGAGGTTCACCATAGATTGCCCCCACAAACGCAGTAATCTGCTTAGTAGGATTGGTTGGAGGGACTTGTTGAAGTGGTTGTCGCCCTCCTTCGATCGCTTGTTGAGGAGGTTGTTGTGTATTACTTCTCAGTTGCCAGTTATTTCCTCGATTGTCTTCACGAGTGCTTCTGAAGCTACGCTTAGGAAAACCTCTAGAACCATTATTTCTTCCCCCCTTTTGCCGAGCGCCACCCTGGACATACTGTTGGAACTTCCCCGACTTGATGCCATTTTGAATTTCTTGCTTTAGCTCTCGGTAATCTTCAGTGTCATTGCCATGATCTCAATGGTACTCGCAGTACTGATCATATGACTTGTTGGGGTTAGGAGCCAAAGGCTTTGGAACTGGAAGTTCATCCATATGAATCTGGAGTATCTCTCGATAAGGCTTGAGCAATGGAGTGAGCTGCCTGTCGAGTTTAGGTAGTGTTGGCTTTGACTCTGACACGATCCTTGTCTTATCTCGAGATCTTTTGTCTCTCGCGATTGAGAAAGATTCTTGCGAACGTTTTAGTGTTTTGTTCTCTCTGAATATAGTTCTCGATAGTAGCCCACATTTCTTGTTTGTTTCGAGGAGGTTTGGTTGAGAGCTTGATGCGCAGATTTGCCAATTTCCCAAATGGGTTAAGGCCTTGGATAAATCCATTTTGAATGTCACGGTCATCAAGGTTGTCGACTTGCAGGGTCTCTCGAATAAGCCGACGATGGAAATCGGAGAGGCTTTCATGCTGGCCCTATTTTTACCGACAAAAGATCAATAGACATTCTTATTATATGTTTTCTTGAGAAGAAGCATGTGGCTAACTTGATTGAGAAATCCTAGAAGCTGGCTATGCTTCCTTATTGTAATTGTCTAAACTATCATTGTGCTTGTCCCGTTAAAATAGGATGGAAGAGCTTTGGCCATAAAATTCAGGGACGCGTTCCTAATTTTCATGACCTAGACGTATGCATGTAAGAACTGGGTAGGATCAGTGTCTTCAAAGTACTTGAGAAAATCTTTGGGGAAGTTGAAATTGTGAGGTTTCAACTCATCTTGGATTGCAGGTATAAATGGGCTCTGATATACCACTATCCCAATGATCCTTCGAATCTCTTCTTGGATGGTTAGGTGTCGATCCCCCAGTGTCCTGTGATCTCGAGGAGGGGGAGAAGGAGCGCGACGATCCTCTTGGCGGCGTTGTTCTTATTGCCTTGGTTGAGGAGAACGTTGGGGATACCGCTCCTCTTGAGCATTATGTTTGTCATGAGGAGAATGATTTCATCCTTGAAATTCTTGAAATTTTCCTTCATCTTCTTGATAGATGTCTTCTCGTCGCCACTTAGGTCCTAGTCGAGAGTGAACACTCGGTTTTTTAGGTGGCGAATTCCAGTCCTTCTCTGCCACGAGCTCGACACTAGGGAACTTATCGCGATTAATCTTGTCTCGACGTTGATGGCCCTGGGAGGTTTTGTTCCGTTTGTACTCCTCATCAAAGTCTTCGAGTGCTTTATCGAAGGCTGGATATTTGGTTTTGAAAGAATCCAAGACTGTCGTATTCCGCGAGGAGGTTGAGCAATTCTCGTGAAAAGTCTCTCATTTTGGCGCTTCCTTGTAGTCCTCTTCTTCCAATGCTTTGCGCTTGTCATTTTGCCTGGTGAAAGTCCAATGTTCTGTACGCCTCTTTCTCATCAGCTAGGTCTTTTAGCTCCTGCATGGTTTGCTCGCGCATCCCAGGTTGGCAGCTTCTGATTTCTTCCAAAGCGTACTTTTTTAATCTCTAATTGAGATCGCTGTTGATGCGCAACTTTCTGAGCTCTGCGTCAATCCGAGCCAGCTTTTCATTGTCTTTGTGGAGCCTGGATGCTACAGCATGTTTGTCTATTTTTTCGACAACAGGTTTGGTAGTTGCCGACTTTTGAGGAGGCTTCTCCTTATGGGACTGAGGGTTGCCGATGTTCAAGCTTTGCTGGCACTGTTTTCTGGCTGATCCTCGTTGTTTCTTTGCTTTTGAAGCTTCTGGAACTCAGTCAAGCTTACGTTGTTGTCAATGCTGCACTATTTTCTGGGCGACGCTGTGCTAGAGTTGGTTCACAAACCCCAACTTACACCGGAAGGAGAAGATTTAAAGAAGCTTGAGAAAGCTTGTGACAAAATTTCTAGTTTTGGGTCCCACTAGAAGGAGAAGATTTAAAGAAGCTTGAGAAAGCTTGTGACAAAAACTCTAGTTTTCGGGTCTCACCGGGCATGCCACTTGACGATGCTAGAATCAGATTGCCAGTTTTGTGGTGGAACACCGGTAGGGTTTTGGTGATCTGCAAGAGAAAACCTCAGGGGTCTCCCGAGAATAGACATTCTAATACTTAAGTCAGTAAAAGAGTTTAAGATAAACGTATGATTACTATTGGAAACTATTGATTGCGTACCTCAATTGTAGTGATATCAATCCTATTTATAGGCACGGATTTACCTTGTGGATGTCCAAATCCTACTAGGTTTTGTATTGATAAAACGCCCTCTCGGAGTCGGTTGGTCCATGTATGGCGGATGAGCCGGGTCCAACAGCCCGTGGTGGATATGGACTCATCAGATAAAACCTCAACTTCAGTTTGTAAATATTCTTATTTTGCATTAAACCTTACCTCTACATAATATTGGAGTGAAAGTTCTTAACAACAACATTATTCAACCTACATGGTATTCTAAACTCAAATAGAGCTATAAACAATCTCAACTCCTACGCAAGTCTCCTGAGAAAATTATTCCTTCAATAGCAGCATATCCCTTAATGTGTTCCTGGTAAGGGAAGGGGGGAAATATATACATATATATGGGGTGGGCGCCAAGTTCAATGAAGTTCTCACTATACTACTATGATAATTTTAATAAAACGGTTTTAAAGAAATATAATTCACTTGCAAAACACTTTCACATAAAAACAATGAAACATATATACAATAAAAACACTCAACGTTATCAAATAATAATAGGGTAGAAACGGGGATCACGACAAGGGGCCGCCTCAGGCCTATATGGCACTGTAGACGGTGAAACCAAGCCGGATCATCAAATATTAACTCTTTATAACTCTTTTCCTTATATCTCCCTTAGTACCAACTCTGGATGACTCATGAGCATCATAACTCTAGCCAAGGTAACTAGCTATCCAACCAAACCCGATGCTTGACTCTCTTAGTTTTGCTAACCAAGCCAGGGCCAAACCCCTAACTCTTGCATGCACAAATAATATTCGGGGGATCAAGTTGATGAGTGCATTTCGTACTATGTTTTTAGGCATATAACTCACCTCCTTATGCTTTAATTATAGGTCAATTAGGATACATTTATATGTTTATAGGCTAATTTGGTGATTTGTGGTAATCCAAGGGCTGAAATACAATATGAGCAGAAAGGTGGTTAAAATGTGGCAAATTAGTGAAGTTTCGGGCCAAATTGGAAGATGTTGCAGGGACTGAAATGCAAGGGCTGAAGAAGAGGAAGAATCCGGCGGGAAGAGATCCGAATTGGAGGAAATCTTCCAAGCTAAGGAAGACGAACCGTTGGTGAAGTAATGCTGCTGATATTGGAAGAAGATTGATGAGCCTTAAAGCTGATTAACTCAACCAAATCCTTCCAAATGATGATTAGAGGTAATGAAGAAGTTGGAGAAAGTATGGGTCTCCTCTTTTTTGCTTTAAACCATTCGGTAAAGAGGAGACCAACTTGGCTAACTGACGAAGCATGGAATCTGCACGGTGCTCAGGACGGGCGGCGACGATAATCTCGGAGGCGGCAGACGGCCTAAAACTTGCAAGACAAAGCCTCGGGGGTCTCCCGAGAGTAGACTCTCCGATGCTTAAGTCAATAAGGGAATAAAGAATAGGGAGAGTTGTGTGTATTGTGTGTAGGAGGTGTAGAAAATAGGTAGAAGATATGAATTATGGGAGAGGCACCACCTCTTTATATAGAGGTGGTGTTACCTGTTTTCTGAAACCCTAATAGAATAGGTTTAGGTGGTGGCTTAATCTCCAAGTAATCTAATCCTAGGCCCAATAGGCCTAAGGTTAATTTATGACTCGTTAAGTGCCCCGAACAAGCCATATTTTCGAGACTTGATGAGAAGGATATGGGTTGCTACAAGTGTTGATGTCTTCTCGAGTTTCGTGGTGTTGCCCCAGTTCTTGAACTCTTTCATTCTCGGGTATCACCTATATAAGATAAAGATAATAAAATGCCTAGAGGAGGTCTTTGTGTTAGCGAGTTCCTTATTAGAAGGGGGAAGCCTGTTTATGCCGAATTAGGAGGATGGAACCTAGATTCTGTTATTTGAAGGGGAGAAGCCTATTTTCTCTTATTTGAAGGGGAGAAGCCTATTTTCTCTTTTGTCGATATGCAATTTCACTCGATCTCGAGAAGGTAGTTGAGTAGATAAAAGCCTAGATACATCTTCTCAAACACTTCGAGGAGTATTATTGTGCTCGCGGTATGCTTGCCCATTCGAGGAGATATATTTCTCGAAACTTCAATCCTCGAAATTGCACCTTGCTTTGAAGGACTTGAGTACTTATCTATAAAATTAGAAAAGTATTAGGGATTATAATAATCAAAATTATTAGGGTCTAAGTGTAAATTCTTGAATTTAGGAATTGTTCTTAGCTGAATATTCTGCCCCTTTCCATAGATTTTGAACTCTAGGGATTGTTCTGCAAAATTAAAAACTTTTAGGGTCAAAATTTATAAATATAGAAACTTTAAGGACCACTCTGCAAATTTTTGAAGTTGCAGAATTCCTTCTCGATCAGCATGGAGCAAGTGCGTCTCCTTGGAACCATTTGTGCAGTCGAAAGCTTCTTATGCTACTTGCTGGCTGACGTCTTCTTGGCGACACAAAGATAATTTTTGGCTTGATCTTCTAGTTGTAAAATCGGAGCAACGAATTAGCATCATGGCTCTTCAAAGACACCAAAAATTCCAGGTTTTGCTAAGAAATTTATTTGGTTGTGAAGACTAAACAAATCGGTCCCACTGGGCGTGTCACTTGACGAAGCATAGAATCTGCACGATGCTTAGGACGGGCGGCGACGATAATCTAAGAGACGGCAAACGGCCTAAAACCTGCAAGACAGAGCCTCGGGGTTCTCCCAAGGGTAGACTCTCCGATACTTAAGTCAATAAGGGAATAAAGAATAGGGAGAGTTGTGTGTATCGTGTGTAGGACGTGTAGAAGATAGGTAGAAGATATAAATTATGGGAGAGGCACCACCTCTTTATATAGAGGTGGTGTTACCTGTTTCCTGAAACCCTAACGAAATAGGTTTAGGCAGTGACTTAAGCTCTAAGTAATCTAATCCTAGGCCCAATAGGCCTAGGGTTAATTTATGACTCGTCACTAAGCAAGATCTCTCCCCCAACCTCTATAAAAAGGCAGCAGGAACATGAAGAAGAAGAGATCAAAGAACACCATATCTTACTATATTAGAAATAAAAACCACACTTAAGAGAAAGCACCATCATTTGCCATGTGACATTTCCACATCATATTTTTAAAATAAATTTTTATTACCACATCTCCTAAATTTAAAAGGTAAATGCAGTCTAAATTCACTTCCACCTCCTATTTTCATCAAAATAAATTAAAAAAAATTACGGGTTCATAAAAACCCAAAATCCCCATCCCCATCTCCACGACAATCGACTCCTTAATCAATCCCTTCTCCACAATTAAAAAAAAAACAAATTTCTCATCAATCATCAATTGAGAATATGTGGTGAAATATACTCCTTTCCTATTAGCATATTCAATCTTTTCGTTAGTGATGATCAACTACACCTTAATCGGATAAAATTTCAACTTCAAAAAATATTCTCTTTACCTCTCTATATAAACACAAAGGGAAAAAAAAATTTCTCATTGATCTTGCTTCGGCCGTTGTGGTGGTGCCATTGCAGGTATTAAAATTTAAATGATTTTATTTCCACAGATCATTGGTTTGGCTTTTATTACTTTTTATTTTTCCCGTTCAAGAATAGTGTTATTACTATTATTTTTATGCGTCTATCCGTTACAGCTACCGTAGCCGTTGTCAGGTAGTATGATGTGATTTCTTATTTGGTTAGTTAGCCTAGAATTTCTGTATGATTTTAGTTATGTTTGGATTGAATTGATTGATTAAGTTTTTGTTACAAAGTGTGGTTTTTAAAATTTGTTTTTTATATTCATTCAATTAGAGGAGTTTTCTTTTTTTTTTTTTAATTATAAAGTCTCAGGTTTTTTTTCGTATATGGCCAATTATGAAGTGTGTTTTTTCTTTGTTTAATTGCTTTTGATTTTGTTTCATACTCCCAGTTGACCAATTATTATTATTATTTTATTTACAGATGAAGCACGTTTCTTTTTTTGTGTTCGGGGTTTCAAGAATATACTTTTTTGGATTTGATTTTTAGACTTTTTTTAGTTCCCCATCATATAAATAGTTCAGGTCGCTTCTTTTAACTAATTTATGGGGTATCCTTTTATGAATTTGAGGTGGAGAGGGAAAGAATGATGTTTCTACGTTTATTTGTGTTTTTATACATCATTTTTACCTACAGAAAAAATAAAAATTCTCAAATTTTTAATGGGTTATCTTTTACTTTTTTTTTATTTGCCATCGTGAGGTGAGTTCTTTTTTGCTATATCTTGAAACTGATGCAAATATATATTATTTTCATTCTCATATTTGTGATCAACCAGTTTCAACAATTAACCAGTTTTAAAATTATTTTTTGATATTTTACTGCCTGTAAACTTTTGGAAGAAATAGTTCCAACAATTAAGCATATACCCTTTGGAAGAAGCTAACTACAAAGCTATTATAAATCTCCAAAACTAAGTATTGATTTGGCAAAACTAATGGAGAAAATCAATAAATTATCTTACTAATATTTAAACTTATTAGGATGCTTTTATATTTTGTCGATCATTTACTTCAAGACATATATTTGATCAAGTTTATTTTTATTTAAGAAGTAACACTTATAAAATATTTCTAAAATCTTCAAACATTTCTAAAACGTAACGGGCCAAATACAATTTATTTTTTTGCCAAATACAAACATCACACTTATAAAATATTTCTAAAATTCTTTAAATATTTCTAAAATATATCGAGCCAAATACAAAATATTTTTTTTCCAGATACAAACATTTCTAAGATCTACAGATATATTGGGCCAGGGTCGCGCAATGCGCGACCAGACATCACTAGTCCAAAGTAGAAAATTAGATAGTGTAGTTTAGTCTACTTAGGAAGAAACAGAGTATAACTCTGGAAGGTGGACTTCAGGGTGTCACTTGGGGAAGCGACAAGCTGACTCAGTGAAGTCAGCTGCACTTTACCACACTCCTTGACTCTACTCTTTCCCTATTTTTTTCCTCTTTCTGTTGTAATCAGGTTGAAGTCTCAACACTTGAACTTTGTGGTGTTTGAGCTTCACTCCATGAGTAGCTAAACTCCTTTCTAGGGTCTAATCCCTCTACTCTATATAATTATATTTTGATTCATGCTCTCGGATGATATTTGTATGCTTAGTCTTAGAGTTTCAGTTATTCTCTTAGATTAAACAGGCCATTCAAACTAATTGCTTGCATGTTAGGGGAATCCCGGAAGGGTAAAGTTAACTTAGAACGTCTAAGGTTAACCGGTAACGAGGGGATAACAGCCCAAGGTTTCAAACAACAACGGAAGTTAGTTGTTTGGCACGAGGCAATCATAAGGGCCGAAGATCTTAATGGCTTAGTAGTAATTCAGAGTCGACAATAGAAGTTAGTTTTCTTGATACTATTAGGACTGCTGTCTGGAACAATCCAAAGTGATCTTACAGTATTTATGTGTATGATTGAATACAGTTTCATACTACATAGAGAGCTAAAAGAATCAAGACATATGCATATAGAGTAGAGTGGAGGACGACTTTGCTTTGTGTTCTTGTTTTGGATCCCAATTTTCATCAAGTGTTTCCCGTCTCTGTGGGATCGACCCTTCTTATCACTTACTACAAGTTTTAAGCAGGTTTTATTTTGGTGGTCTCGACACCCATCAAAAGTACACCATCGGAATACACTCAACAATAACATTGTAAACTTTGTTGAGGTGGTAAACACCTTCGGAACATTTAACATTCACTTAATCAATCATATAATTAAAGGAACATACCACACATAAACAATTTAACTTTACTTCAGACACAATAACAAGTAAAACACATATCTTAGGGCGATAAAGTACACCACCGAGTCATTAATAGATATGCATTTATATTTCAACAATATTTACAAGAATGTGCTCACGTGTGTAGTGTCTTTTGAACATATTCCATACTCCCAGTTTTTAAAATAGTTTTAGGAAGAGTGAATACTCACAGGTACGTGGTGCTGTCTCAATACAAGTATCACCTCTGTAAGCCGATATCGGAGCAACACCAAATATCAATCATTCCTTTCTTTCCTTAAGCTCTGAAAACTCTCAAGACTTACTCACTCTCTTGTTTATTTTTGAATTTTTGGTGTGCTTTGAACAAGTTCCCCTCCCCCTCCCCCTCTATTTATAGTCATTTTTCACCTCCTTGTTTCACCTTTATGCTTCATCAAACTAGCTTGTATTAGTCACTAGTCTAAGATTTCCTAGATTGGCCTCATGTCCTAGTAGGATTGCTTATTCATATTAGATTCATGAATAACCATCTTGCTTCACCTACATATTTCACCAATTTGTTTAAGCATTTAGTATGGTTAGTCACCTACTAAATCTCCTAAACTTGCCCAATGCCCCCTTTAGGTTTTGGTTAGTCATTGCTAGGATAGTTTATTCACCTTTTTGATTCACCTTCTTCACTAGGATCATAGCTCTACATAATCCTCATTCCTAGATTCTCCACATGTCCCTTGTAGCTTAGAACCATCAGCAATTGAAGGAACCAAAATAGCTTATGTGTGCTGCCATGGTCCTATCAAATTTGCCTAGTCATAATAGCATGGTGAGTATCCTGCTTATTTCACCAACATGCTTCACTTTATAACTTGAATTTATCATCATTAATTTTCTACATCTTTAAGTCACTTATGCTATCTAGGATGAATATGTAGCTTATGCATCATGAATTAATCAAATATTCGACCATGATTGCCAAAATTATTGTTTAGACCATGAATACGGTTCGCAGTCGTTAACTTGATAGTTTTAACATGCCTTTCCATTTCTATCTAGGGTTTTATACGAAAAATTTCAAGTTAAAATATCTTACATTTTTAGATTGTTACAGTAATTCCACGCTGTACTCTTTTTTCCTTAATCGAGATTTTGTCCCAATCAAGATACCATAGGCTAAGAGGAGAGCAGATCGCCTATCTAGCCTTTCCCTGTCTTATTTTTTCCAGGAAACAAAACGACATCGTTTCTCTCTGGAAAAGGAATATTCGCTCCTTCCTATACTCTTTTCTTTTTGGGTTTATTTTTCCCAACTGTCTTCCCCAATTTTTCCTCTCAATCTTCAAGAGTCCGAAACGTTTTAATTTCTACCCTTCTGCCGACGATGACGATCCTTTTCACCATCTCTGCGATCCTTTCATTGCCGCAGATTTTTGAACTTTCAAATTTTTAATTTTAGGATCTATTGAGATAAATTGTGTCCCCGTTAATTTTGTTTGTTGGCTGATTTTACTCATAACCATAGGCAACAAGAAGTATATTTTCGCTGGGCAGACGGGATGAGAATTCTTGACTGGGTGGATGTGAACTCTTGAGTGGGCTGTCATTGCCAAGCGAGCTTTGGAAGTGGGTTTTTTTTTTTTTTTTGCAATTTTAGTTGCATAAAAGCTGAATCTCAGATTTCTTCATGGTAGCCGTTATGTAAAAATTGTTGTTTGGGGAAAAAATTAGTTCAATTCAAAGTTTTGTGTTCGTGATTACAAGCTTTTCTTTCTTCTTCTTTTCTTTTCCTGCCTTTGTTTTATATAATGTTTGCCCTGCCCTTAGTTTAGCAATAAAGACAATATTTTTATGATTTATTTTATTCTTCCTAACATAAAGATTAAAAATATTTAAATGAAACTATATTTCACATAAAAATAAAAGAATAGCTCAAATAAAAAAATACTAATATATTTTAGTGTATTACAATTTAACTCAAGAGACTATAACTTGCATTAATATAATTTATAAAAAAATAACTAAAATATAAAATAATTATGACACTATTTTTCTGATTTATTTTATTCTTCCTAACATAAAAATTAAAATATTTAAATGAAACTAATATTCCACATAAAAGTAAAATATTAGCTCAAATAAAAAAATATTAATATATTTTAGTGTATTAAAATTTAACTCAAGAGACTATAACTTACATTAATATAATTCATAAAAAATGAATAAAATATAAAATAATTAAAACCTTAAAAAAAACCTTCAAAAATAAGTTTTCCTTCTTGAATCTAAAACCTATTTTCTATCACAACAACTTATTACTACATTGTTACCTCCACTCCATTCATTTATTTTAAACTAAAATCATATAGAATAAGCTAGTAAGATTTTCTCTCTAGTAAGAAATATTAATATCTCAAATAATTATTACAAGATGTTAAATCCTTGCATTGATAAGTATAAATATTTTTTTATAAATTATATTATGCCATGTAGTCTTTCTAGTTAAATTGTAATACACTAAACTATACTAATATATTTTTTTATTTGAGTTAATATTTTATTTTTATGTGGAATATTAGTTTCATTTCAATGTTTTTAATCTTTATGTTAGGAAGATTAAGATAAATTAGAAAAATAGTGTCTTTATTGCTAAACTATTATTAAAAAAAATTACATATATAAATACAACCATGTGTTACAACTATACAAAGAATAATTTTTACGGTAGAGTTAGAAAATAAATAAATATTTTTTTAAAACTCATATAATATAATTTTATGGTCATTAAAAGTAGTTGAGAGAAATGAAACAAAATAGAGAAAAAATAAAAAAGTAAAAAGGGACTATTTTGTTATTTTTATATATTTTAGGAGTTATTTTTAAAATTTTTAAAAACTACTGGGGTGTTTTTGTATTTAAATTTATTATTTTATTAAAAAACTAACGGAGATCCGTTAATTTGGACGGAAAATGGGCCGATTGGACGAAATTGGCGAAAATTTCAAACATTAGGGTAAAGTTGGCTAACCGAAAATCTATTGGGTATGATTGACGACGAGGACAAAATTTTGGGTAGAAACCACATTTTTTCCAATTGCGCTGATTTGCCGCTTGAAGGAAAAATGTAAAAGAAAATTAAAAAAAAAAGATAAAAATAATTCAGCCCCTTTTAAATGAAACGGCGTCGTTTTGTGTACTAGACAGATTAAGACATGGAAAGCCTAGACAGACAATCTGCTCTCGGCTAAAAGCGAGGCCAACATCATCAGTAAACACCAGCTTTCGTCATTATGAAATGAAATGATGAGAATGAGATAAGTAAATAGTAGTATATAACTGGACTGAGAAGTGACGAGAGTGAGATTTCGGTCTTGTTTGGACATCAACTCATTTTACATTTTCACTCGTTTTACTTTTTAAACACAAAACCCAATGCAAAGAAAACATCATCCAAACAACTTTCTGATTTGCATTTTAAATTCTAACTTGAAATACTTTTTGTTAGTGTAATGACCATTTTAGAACTACAAATAGTTCAATGACAAATTTGGCAGGATTCTGTTATTGAGTGATTGTTTTTGAAAAAGTTCTTTTTGGCAGTGACTATAATTGACAGTATTTAATTGTTTAGTGATGACTTGTACTTGATATTTCAAAATATAGTTCAAAATACTTTTTTTCAAAACCAACATTCAAACAACATTTTTATTTCCCATTTAGTTTTCAATTTGAAACACTTTCCACTTTCAAATGGCAAAATAAAATGTAAGTTGACGTCCAAACAATCACAAATTAACTCCCTCGTGTAATAGGCGTAGGCTTCCATTCACATTTCATTTTCCCTCATAAAAAGAGAAAACAATCTCTCAAAATATTAAGCCAACTTAACTATGACCCGGATTCGAACTAGGGAACGTACACGCAGTATTGATTAAAATACTTGATATACTAAAAAAAAGTTATTATTATCATACATTATCCCATTATGGTTTTTTTTTCTCCAAAAAAGAAAAATAAATCTCCCATTATAATTCTCAAGGGTTAATTTTAATTTGTTAGTAAACTAAAAGTACAGTAAAGCTACAACTTGCAATAGATTATATTGCCATTATTGTGTTAATTAATTACAAACTCCCATTATACACGGATACTTTTAGTTTTTTTTTTTTTTTTTAAACAAAAGTCAGAGTAAAGTTACAACTTGCAACAGATTGTACTGCCATTACAATAGCTATACATATAATTTCAGTTTGCTGACGTAAACACATGTGAATGGAACTTTTTAAATCCTTTCCGCCGTCATGAGCCATTCTTTATTAAACCAAAAAGTTCTTTAAAAAAAAATCCTTTTTGTAATAACAATGCTTAAATTATTGAGGCAATTCTTTAATACATATTCCCTCAATTCCAAAATAATAATAATAATAATAATAATAATAATAATAATAATAAGAATAATAATCCACATCTATCTATAGTATATATTATACTAAGAGAAACTAGAGAGAGAAAACAAAAAAAAAATTCTAAAGGTGCCACATAGGATAAAATCATATGTGTCATTTTTCTAATGGTTGAGTCAAAAAATATTTACAACAATTATACTAATAGTCCTTCAAATTTTATGTAAATAAATTTTTATCAAATGGCATTTAAAACTATAGTTTAAAATAGGAAAATAAAAATTAATTAAATTTAATGGATGGAATTAATGAACATTAATGCACCAGAATTATTCCCTCCCCAAAAGAATCCCCAAAGTTACTACTGGACTCATTTAATTAATCTCTTTCAAAAAAAAAAAAATCTCCCTCCCAATCATGTAAATCAATAGATTACAATTTTTAAAAAAAAATACCAATCATTCAACATTAATGTTATCTTTAAAATCTTCTCCCAAAAACATGACCATGTATTTTTCGCCAATAAAAAAGAAAAAAAAGGTACAAAACTTGCCTTCAATTATTACTAAAAGGATGGGATTTAACTATAATTAAATGTTATCTTTTGAATTTCAAACCAATACATTTATTTGTGTAATATCATATCTACCCAAATAAATATAATCTTTCCTTAATAATATCTCAAAATTTGTTATAAAATTTATCTTTATCACTGCAATTTTGGATAATCAATTATCATCAATCCCAATTTATCTCTATTTATACATGCCACACAAATCATGAGTATGTTCCAGTGCTGCAAAAATTCCTCCCTCCTCAAAACAACCCGAAATTCAAAGATGAAAGGGCAAAAATTTTAGCTCTATAGTTGGTTTGTTGTTCTGAAAGCGATGAATTAATAGTGGGTGGATCGTGTGGCATGGGAGGTAATGTTAATTAAGGTTATATATTATTTTTTTTTTCCGTATGTTCTTCTGCAAAATGATGTTTTAGGGTTCTTTTTTGCACATTACTAAATTTATGTTTTTTTACCCATAATTTCATAATTTCATTATTATTTTCTATTATCATAGCAAAAAGGGAAGGGCAAAAATTTTAACTCTACAGTTGGTTTGTTCCTCTAAAATATTAAGTATTAGGCCAAACAGTACCATAAAATCTTTAATTACAACAAAATAACCATAAAAATTTTAAACTTCATACTTCAATCACACATAATCTACCATCTACTATTGATAATTATTTCATTATGTATTTTACGCGCACGATCATTTTATCTTTTCATTCAATATGTAACATTAATACAATCTTATTTATTTTACTCTGCTTATGAGTGTTATTGTTCAGTTCTTCTCCTTCAATAAAAATCAAGTGAACATTTGCATTTCAAATGATATGCATTATTTTATCTTTACAATTACGCCTTTATTTAATTTTAGTTGTGTAATATATCTTAATATGGACTCCAAATACATTTTACACTTTTTATATTTTCTTTGTTGATGTTTTATAATGTATATAAATAAATCCCGCGCATCGCGCGGGTTTAACATCTAGTTGTTTTAATACAAACTCAATGTGGATTAAATGTGGACTATATTTTTTGGAGGGATAATAATTTTTTTCCAAAAAAAAAAAAATAACTTGTCTAATTAATATTTTGTTCGTTTGGGGGGTTTGATTGATTCAATTTGTAATTAGAAGATACCTTAAACTAAATTGATTTCGTAAGATATAATCATATAGTTGCATTATTTGTGAACCTATACTGCTACACACTATGCGTGTTTATTACCCAAAAAGAAATTAATAAATTTAAAAGCTCCACATACAACTTTATTTTTCATGACACTCAATTTTCTAAAAATAGTCACTTATTCAATTTCCAAGCCCAAGCGCCCATATATGCCAATTATAATATAAGACAGGAACATCTTGCAAGGTAATCCTAATGTGTAAAACATGTGCCCAAAAAGGGGAGAGAAAGAAAAGGATATTCAAATCTTTATTTTTGGATATTTCTCCTAATTTTTAGCCATCATTTTATACCATTCCCTCCAACTTCCTATTCCATTCAATCCAAAGACATGTCAAACTAAAAAATCTATAAAAAAAAAGGTTCCTCTATGGCGATTTGGCAACAATACCTCTCGTCGGCAGTGTTTTTGAAAACAGAATCCGATTGTGCATCCAATCCCGTGAGATTGGTAGCAATAAACTCTACTGAATATGAGAATTACGGTAATATATGATCTTATTCATCCGTTTTGTGTATTTGTTCCCGAAATCTATTTCTCAAAAACATAAATTCGTTCGCTGAATCTTGTTTGAAATTCTCAAAATTTGTGGTAATTTAAAATTGCCAGTTCCAACCCGTTCGGTGAATTGTCAGAGGTTTATATATTTAGATCTGTTATGATAATGAACAAAATTCAGATTTGGTGAATCGCAAGAGATTTATGGATTCAGATCTGCTGTAAGAAAGAAGAAAATTAAGATTTACAAATTCCACGACTATTCCCGCCAGTAGCATACAAATTTAGAGCAAGAATTTTTATATTTCTAGCATTAAATTTCAGATAACAATGATAATTTGCATTTTATGGATATCCTGTATGATATGTTGATCCGTTATTCAACCTATTAAAAGTGATTATTCACCCTCTATGAATAAGTTATTCATCGTGTAATATATGCATTGTGGATATTTTGATTTGGATTAGATGCAAGCAGATCTGATGATTATTTATCATCTTAAGCATGATTACTCATCGTCTATTAAGACGTTATTCATTGCTGTTCATTTTAGGCATTTAGTCTGAATTAGATATATGCAAATATGATGGTTGTTCATCCTCTGCTGTGTCAGTATTCATCTAAAGTTGATCTGATATAGTAATGTGAATGTACGTCATTCATCATGTGAATTTGTATGGTTCATCCTTTGAATCCGTGTTAGTCATACTGCAAATATCATTCACCCTGCAAATATGTGTAATTCATTTTAATGGTATTGTTTTTTATCATGTAATATGTGATTGTACCTTGTAAATGTGTGTCATTAATCCTGTAAAATAGTATTATTCATCCTGTCAATATATGTCATTCATCATTTGAAATGTGTTATTTATTCCTTAGATATGGTATTATTCATCATGCAAAGATATGTCATTCATCACTAGTGATGTTGTTATTTATCAGGTAGTATGTACCTGTACACGATTGTTATTAACTAGGTTCGATTTATATAAGTTAATGTTTATTTATCATTTTCAAAATGATTATTCATCTTCAATTGCATTGTTATTGATGATTAACAGAGTTTTGATTGAATGTGAAACCTCACTTATTGTAATGTTGTTTTTATTTGATCAGCGGCAAAGAAATGCTTATTAAGATGAACTCAATCGGACGTGAATCAAATATTTAGTAGAATTGCTGAAATCAAACAACTCAAGACCTTACATGTTAAACACAATAATTTTTTTTAAATTTTAGTCGAGTATAATGCATAATTAGAAGTTTGTTAGTTTAGTTGCTGACATTAACTCATTGTAAACTATACTCTTGTTAGTTCTTTTTTTTTTTTTTCTAATCAAAGTTATTCATTCTATTGAGTTAAATTGTAATACACTAAAATATATTAATATTTTTATATTTGAGTTAATATTTTATTTTTATGTGGAATATTAATTTCATTACAATGTTTTTAATCTTTATGTTAGGAAGAATAAGATAAATCAGAAAAATAGTGTTTTTATTGCTAAACTATATTATTAAAAATATTAACATACTTATATAAATACAACCATGTAAGACAGTTTGTAGAATACTTTGCTTGAGAACCGTCATGGGTTTTTTTAGGAACGAAGACGGTCTCTTTTGATTTGGGTAAGTTTTAAGCACTGCATCTTGTAATTTTTTTTCTGGAAATTAATAAAATCAGGGGAAAGTCCGCCAGGTACCGCCCTGGTTCACCTAAAATATATATATATATATATATATATATAAATACAACCATGTGTTACAACTATACAAAGAATAATTTTTACGGTAGAGTTTGAAAATAAATAAATATTTTTTTAAAACTCATATAATATAATTTTATGGTCATTAAAAGTAGTTGAGAGAAATGGAACAAAATAGAGAAAAATAAAATAAAAAAGTAAAAAGGGACTATTTTGTTATTTTTATATATTTTAGGGGTTATTTTTAAAATATTTAAAAACTACTGGTGGGTTTTTGTATTTAAATATATTATTTTATTAAAAAACTAACGGAGATCCGTTAATTTGGACAAAAAATGGACCGATTGGACGAAATTGGCAAAAATTTCAAACATTAGGGTAAAGTTGGCTAACCGAAAATCTATTTGATATGATTGACGACGAGGACAAAATTTTGGGTAGGAACCACATTTTTTCCAATTGTGCTGCTTTGCCGCTTGAAGGAAAAATGTAAAAGAAAATTAAAAAAAAAGATAAAAATAATTCAGCCCCTTTTACGGCGTCGTTTTGTGTACTAGACAGATTAAGACATGGAAAGCCTAGACAGACGATCTGCTCTCGGTTAAAAGCGAGGCCAACATCATCACTGCAACACTAGCTTTCGTCATTATGAAATGAAATGATGAGAATGAGATAAGTAAGTAGTACTAGTATATAACTGGACTGGGAAGTGACGAGAGTGAGATTTCGGCCTTGTTTGGACATCAACTCATTTTACATTTTCACTCATTTTACGTTTTAAACACAAAACCCAATGGAAAAGAAAACATCATCCAAACAACTTTCTGATTTACATTTTAAATCGCAACTTGAAACACTTTTTGTTAGTTTAATGGCTATTTTAGAACTACAAATAGTTCTGTGATAAATTTGGCAGGATTCTGTTGTTGAGTGATTGTTTTTGAAAAAGTTCTTTATTGCACTGACTATAATTGACAGTACTTAATTGTTTATGATGACTTGTACTTGATATTTCAAAATATAGTTCAAAATACTTTTTTTGAAAACCAACATCCAAACAACATTTTTATTTCCCATTTAGTTTTCAATTTGAAACACTTTCCACTTTCAAGTGGCAAATTGAAATGTAAGTTGACGTCCAAACAAACACGAATTAACTCCCTCGTGAAAAGCCTATTTATATATCGGCTTAGGCTTCCATTCACATTTCATTTTCCCTTATAAAAAGAGAAAACAATCTCTCAAAATATTGAGCCAACTTAACTATGATCCGGATTCGAACTAGGGAATGGATACGCAGTATTGATTAAAATACTTGATATACCTAAAAAAAAGTTATTATTATCATACATTATCCCATTATGGTTTTTTTTTTCTCCAAAAAAGAAAAATAAATATCCCATTATAATTGTCAAGGGTTACTTTTAATTTGTTTGTAAACTAAAAGTACAGTAAAGCTACAACTTGCAATAGATTATATTGCCATTATTGTGTTAATTAATTACAAACTCCCATTATACACGGATACTTTTAGTTTTTTTTTTTTTAAACAAAAGTCAGAGTAAAGTTACAACTTGCAATAGATTGTACTGCCATTACAATAGCTATACATATAATTTCAGTTTGCTGACGTAAACACATGTGAAGGGAACTTTTTAAATCCTTTCCGCCGTCATGAGCCATTCTTTATTAAACCAAAAAGTTCTTTAAAAAGAATCCTTTTTGTAATAACAATGCTGAAATTATTGAGGCAATTCTTTAATACATATTCCCTCTGTTCCAATAATAATAATAATAATAATAATAATAATCCACATTGTTTTAACACAAACTTAATGTGGATTAAATGTGGACTATGTTTTTTGGAGGGATAGTAATTTTTTTTTCCAAAAAGAAAATAACTTGTCTAATTAATATTTTGTTCGTTTGGGGGGTGTGATTGATTTAATTTGTAATTAGAAGATACTTTAAACTAAATTGATTTCGTAAGATATAATCATAAAGTTGCATTATTTGTGAACCTATACTGCTACACACTATACGTGTTTATTACCGAAAAAGAAACTAATAAATTCAAAAGCTCCACATTCGTTTACAACTTTTTTTTTTCATGTCACTCTATTTTCTAAAAATAGTCACTTTTCAATTTTCAAGGCCAAGCGCCCATATATGCCAATTATAATATAGGACACTTAGGAATATCTTGCGAGGTATTCCTAATGTGTAAACATGTGCCCAAAAAGGGGAGAGAAAAAAAAAGGATTTTCAAATCTTTATTTCTGGATATTACTCCTAATTTTTAGCCAGCATTTTATACCATTCAATCCAACTTCCTATTCCATTCAATCTAAAGACGTGTCAAACTAAATTTGAAAAAACAAATGTTCCTCTATGGCGATTTGGCAACAATACCTCTCGTCGGCGGTGTTTTTGAAAATGGAATCCGATTATGCATCTAATCCCGTGAGTTTGGTTGCAATAAATTCTACTAAATATGAGAATTACGGTAATATATGATCTTATTCATCCGTTTTGTGTATTTGTTCCTGAAATCTATTTCTCAAAAACATAAATTCGTTCGCTGAATCTCGTTTGAAATTCTCAAAATTTGTGTTTGTTAATTTAGAATTGCCAGTTCCAACCCGTCCGTGAATTGTCAGAGGTTTATATATTTAGATCTTTAATGATAATTAACAAAATTCAGATTTGGTGAATCGCAAGAGATTTATGGATTCAGATCTACTGTAAGAAAGAAGAAAAATAAGATTTACAAATTCTACGACTATTCCCGCCAGTAGCCTACAAGTTTAGAGCAAGAATTTTTATATTTCTGGCATTGAATTTCAGATAACAATGATAATTTGTATTTTATGGATATCCCGTACGATATGTTGATCCTTTATTCATCCTATTAAAAGTGATTATTCACCCTCTATGAATAAGTTAGTCATCGTGTAGTATGTGCATTGTGGATATTTTGATTTGGATTAGATGTATGCAGATCTGATGATTATTTATCATCTTAAGCATGATTACTCATCGTCTATTAAGACGTTATTCATTGATGTTCATTTTAGGCATTTAGTCTGAATTAGATATATGCAAATATGATGGTTGTTCATCCTCTGCTATGTCGGTATTCATCTAAAGATTGATCTGATATAGTAATGTGAATGTACGTCATTCATCATGTGAATTTGTGTGGTTCATCTTTTGAATCCGTGTTAGTCATACTGCAAATATCATTCATCCTGCAAATATGTATAATTCATTTTAATGGTATTGTATTTATCATGTAATATGTGATTGTACATTGTAAATGTGTATTATTAATCCTGTAAAATAGTGTTATTTATCTTGTCAATATATATCATTCATCCTTTGAAATGTGTTATTTATTCCTTGGATATGGTATGCATCATGCAAAGATATGTCATTCATCACTAGTGATGTTGTTATTCATCATGTAGTATGTACCTGTACACGATTGTTATTAACTAGATTCGATTTATATAATTTAATGTTTATTTATCGTATTCAAAATGATTATTCATCTTCAATTGCATTGTTATTGATGATTAACAGAGTTTTGATTGAATGTGAAACCTCACTTATTTTAATGTTGTTTTTGTTTTATCAGCGGCAAAGAAATGCTTATCAAGATGAACTCAATCGGACGTGAATCAAATATTTGGTAGAATTGCTGAAATCAAACAACTCAAGACCTTACATGTTAAAAACAATAATTTTTTTTTTTAATTTTAGTCTAGTATAGTGCATAATTAGAAGTTTGTTAGCTTATTTGCTGACATTAACTTATTGTAAACTGTACTCTTGTTAGTTTTTTATTTTATTTTTTTAATCAAATTTATTCATTCTGTTGCGCATTATTCATATTTGTAAATATTGTTATTTATTTCAAAATTTAAATTTATTCCTTCATAACTTTGTCATTATAAAAACATCACTATTCATCCACAATGTTATCATTATTCATCGATAAACATACCATTATTCATCCAAATAAACATCGTTATTCATTAAAATCTTCCAAATTTGAAGCTTAATTCTCCGGATTTCATTGCTAATCAGTTGAAATTTTCTGTTCTAATTGATTCTTCAGATTCATAAGTCTCGATGATGCTTAATATTATTTACCCATACATGCTAGTGGTAGTTTTAAATGAAGAGAAGAAAAAAAAAATATTGGCACAATTCTTCTTTATTTTTTTAATTATCTTTTCTAATTTCATACTGGCTCATTCTTGCCAAGATGGTAAAAACAAGAATCACATTAATCCGGGGAGAAAAAAACAAAGAATCATCGGAATAGTGCCTAGTGTCAAAATGGTTGGTTCCGAGTTGGTGGGTTGGGTTCACTATTCTTATCTCAACCCAAATCTAACCCATTTAGTTATACAGGTTACCCGGGTCAATCCATTTAACCTGTCTAATTTTTTCAAAAAATAAAAAATATAAAAAATTAATATAAAAAATCAATAAATGTGTAAATTATCATTCATATTTGGATGAAAAAATAGTATCCATTTGAAACGATGAGATAAAAAGGAGTTTTATAAATATTTGTTAAGATTAATCAACGTTAAAATTGTAATTATATCTAAAATTTTTCAGGTAATTTAATATTATAATGGGTTAAGTGGGTAACCTGCATTACCCGGCAAGTCAATCCGAATCCGACCTATTTAATAAACGGGTCAACTCGATCCGACTCATTTATTATATGGATTTTAAAATCTCAACCCAAACCCGTTTATTTCGTGTCAGGTTCGTGTCTGGTTCACAGGTCGTGTTAGGAATTGACATCCCTATGTAATGACGCTGCACGATCTATGAAACTTCAGCTTTCAAGGGCTTGAAATGATTCGTTGTCTGTTTTAGAATGATTGATCTGTTTGAATTTTTTATTTTTACTATGATCTAATAATAGAAGCGTTTAAAAAGACTAGTCTTTTGGTGTCGCGCGTTACGCGACCAGTCTTTACTAATACTTGTGTAATATAAATTGCAATTAAGAATATTTAAAAAAACATATTTCTCTGTTGAACTTAGTAATGTGTAATCGGGAATATTAAATGTTATAACTATTTCGTGTATGTTTATAACAAAAAGAAACATTAATGTTTATGTTTAATATGATGGGAATTAAACTAAAAAAATGTATTTGAGATATGCAGAGGAAAAAAGAGATATAAATTCAGTGTCAAACTGACCTCATGTCGGTTGCTTATTTGTTTGATCGGCGTAACTTCAGTGTTGTTGTCCTCAGGTACTTCATCTGCGAGTTGGTTATCAGCAATGGCGTCACAAAAGAACCGCCGTCCTCAATTAAATTGTTGACGTAGTAATCTCGAAGCACCCTGTACATTCTTTTTTTTCCTCTCAGCTGCAATAGAAATTTTTTTTTCTAACAGCTCATGTATTTCTTTAAGGTTTATCTGTTAAAAAAACAAATAAGATATTAAGGACGTGTCATTTATCAATGCATATATAAAGGAAGGAAACATTGGATTTTTGAAACATGCATGTTTAGGAACTTGAATAGCTGAAATGAAGAATGTGCATACCTTTTCAGGGTTCTCAACGATTTCTGTTGCAGTGAAACCCAATATCTTTTCTGCGATGCTACTGAAAATGCTAGCTTGGATTGATCCGCTCTCGTCATGAATGTTAGCTCTTAGACGACACCTAGAATGACAACAACAAGATTTAGGAATATTTCGAATCATCTAATCGACTAAAATGTCAATATAATATTTCTAAATTTCCATATGTTTCATAACTGTATCTTAACAAATTGAAATTGACATACTTTGGGTTGGTTGCAAATTACTTTAATGACCACTTGTTGCATTTGAAATCTTGTTGATAGATTGCTGATGTTCCAGTGACGCATTCCTTGCAAGCCATGTAGTAGAATGGTTGTGGTATGTCTCTGAACTCAACGTGGACTTTGACTAAGATATCCTAATTTTTTTTGGTAAAATTTAAAGCTTAGTTAATTTGAATGAAGAAATATGAGAAGAACTAAAACACGTTGCACAAAGAGTATTAGGAACCAAGCGTGTTAACATATTGTTCATCATCGATATGTGTGACTGGAGTGATTTGTGAAAGGTTTTTGTGACTGATGCCAGGAGTAGACGAGAATGATGGTTTATTATGCAAGAAAAGATCGATTTCCTTCTTGTTTTATTGTGACCTGAAAAAGTTAAAAAGGTAATTAATATGCTGAAAAATTTTGTAAAAGTTGGTGTAGAAAAATAAAAATATATACCAGTTCCTCAATTTCCTTGCTTTGTCAGAAGGAGGATTGATCAAAACCACCGATCTATGTGAAGTTGTTACCTCAATTCCTGATTAATGAGAATTAAATTATCAGAGAACAAGTGTGCAGAAAAAGTATGGTTGAGTATGTTTTAAAAGGGCTTTTTAGTGTACTGTTGTATGCAGAGATAAGCATTCGGCGACAAACGACAGTTGGGTAACTCTTTGCTCGAACTTGTTCAGCTAATAATATTCCAACATCCTGGTGGAATTCTTCCCAACGTGACAATCTCACATGCAACCTGATTGAGAAAGCAGTACCGAAATTAAGTGTTAGCTACTTTACCAAAATATCATGATTAAATTCCGTAAACTAAAAGAAAGAGGTGTATTCCAAATTAAATATCTAGCAAACCTTTTGTTACCGTTTCAGAAAATGAGATGCAACATACAAGTGTAACAATAGTACATGAAAACAATCACAAAAGGACAACAATAATCAGATTATCAAAATGGAAATCATCTCATAAAATTACAGGAGTATCATCCTTGTAATTCTGGTGGAAACTTCACGGAAAATAAATTTGGCGTTTCGAAGAAGCATTGTATAAATAATTCAAAACCCATTATATTGAACTTACTTTTCATTTAGCTTACAGAATTTCTTGATCATTCTTTTTTTCCCTTTTTCTGTCGTAACAGTTTGCGTGTAGTTTCTCTCGACTATGACACCAATAACATCTGTAAGAAAAAGGTTGTTTAAAAGGGTATAGATCAACATAAGTTTTCTATTTGATAAGAATGTTTAAGTAAAACAAATACACTTCCCAACAAAACCATCTTGAACACCAGCAAAATCATTAAGGGAATCAAAGAGCGTGTATTGCTCCTTGGTCACAAGAGTAGTAATAGGTTCATTAGCCTCTTCAACAACCGTCCCAATACCAATGACCCATTGTTTGGAAAGACCACGAGACCTATATTCTGGTTTAATGTACCGGATAGGTGCGTTGGAGACTCGGTATTTTCTACACGTCTGGAATCGTGGTCCCATGATGCTGACGGCTTGTCCGAACAAAATACCTTCTACTTTAGCACCCTACAATAATAAATCAAATATTAATATTATGAATATGTGAGGTGAAAATTAGTATGACAAATAACAAATATAGATAATGTAATTCACCTTTTCATTGCTAAATACCATCTTTTCGGTTTTAGTATAGTGGCCGAATGGATTTTGCTTCTCCTTGACAGTGACAATAGCAGTCCAAGGCTGATCAGAGTCGTTGAGCTTGTCAATTTCAACCTTGTTTGCAATCATCTTTGGTGCACAAGGAGCCATTCTAAAAAAATTTGCAGGAAGGAAAAAAAAAACAGGTATGAATAATAAGCAAGAATTTTTGGGATGCCGTAATTGGAAATCCGATTGGGATGCCATTCTATTTATGAGGGTTATTGTTGTATTTATAGAGCAGATGCCGTCGTGGTGTTTGTAATCCGATAAATTAGGGGACGAATAAGAATTGGAAATTGTCTATTTTTTGGGTGATTTCCTACCGTAATTGAATTTTTAATTCGATTGGGACGAATCTGAATTGGAAATTTTTCTTTTTTGCTGATTTCCTAATCCAATTTGAAGAAGAAGAACGGAAATCGTTGCTTGGTGGCCCAAATTAACTACACATCCCAATGTCATGTTCAGAGTATTGGTAGGAACGCCGTCGGCGTGCGATGGTTTTGATGGATAAGCTGCCGCTGGAAATGGAGAAGCGGAGAGTCAGATTTTGCCGGAAATGTAGAGGAGGATCTATTAGACTGAGGGGGCCGGAGGAAGAAGCGGCGAAGGAAAAAAATTTTTGGAGGGTGGCGGAGGGAAAAGGTGAGAAGGTGGGTGTCGGAGGGAGTATCGGCGAAGGGGGTTGTTAAAAATGTTGAGTACGACGGAAGGCAGGACGGGGTCATTTTTTTGCGTTTGGGTTTTTTTTTTTGCGTTTGGGGGTTTTTTTTTTGTAATAATTCAGTACATTACGGATTGTAAATTATTTGGATGATTTAAATGCGTAATTTGACAATTTTAACCCTAATAAGTCACTGACATCATATTACCTCAATCCGACGGATAAGATCGATTTGACGGTAGTCCTTGAATATTTCTTGGGCATTATTTCTTGGCTACTGTGCCTTTTATTTAAGTATAAGGAAAAGAGTAGCAGTTATAAAAGGTTTTGTGTCCAAATATCCATCTGCAATCAATTTAAAATATATATGATGATAATCCACAATCTAATAATAATTATTATTATTATATTATTATTATTATAATTATTATTAGTGGCTTTTTAACGATGATACATAATGAGGAAGGAGGGTATCTCACTTTTTCAGTTGGGTCGAAGTAATGACACTATTAGTACTTAATTGTAAAATAATGCAGCCGTCTCAAGGCCTAATGAGGCCTCAAGCGAGATTTAAAATCGGGCCTTTTAATAATTGACTTTATCGAATTTATATAAATGTTTTAAGCAATCAAATTTATTCATAAACACAAATTTTGATTCCTAACCACCAAGCAAAATATACTAACATTATATCATTTTTATCAATGCATTGCCACTAAGGATTCAAAATGGAAAATGATACTTTAAGATTATATTACTAAAGGTATAGATTCCGATAACTATCAATAAAGATATATTCAAAAGTTTACAAATATTTTAGCATAAAATTAGTTAGAGAAGTATAATTTGGAACACTTTGATAACTACTATTTATAATGAGAAGAGGATATCATTCTTTAGAAAACAAATTACTAATTGATATTTTCAAAAAATAAAAAACAAACATGTAAAAAAAAATGAGGCACTAATAATTTGGGGGCCTAAAGCTAGTGCTTTAGGAGCTTCCCCTAAAGCCGGCCCTGAATGCACCCTCACCAAATGATCAATGTGCTACACAATAAAGCAAGCAAACTCATAATTCTTGTCACATCCCATTTGCCTTATATATATATATATATATATATATATATATATATATATATGCCTCGTCATTTTTGTTGTTGTAGCAAAACCCGTAAGCAGCAAGTACCCTTAAACAGAACCTGTAGCTAAGTTCCTATATATACTAAGATATTTCCGAAAGGCCGGCAAAAATGGTGACGGTGGAGGATCTTCGGAAGGCCTCAAGGGCGGAAGGGCCGGCGACAATCCTGGCCATCGGGACAGCGACACCATCCAACTGGGTTGACCAAAGCACCTACCCGGATTACTATTTCCGCATCACTAACAGTGAGCACATGACCGAATTCAAGGAGAAATTTCAGCGACTGTGTAAGGATCTTTAATTTACTTACATATCCCTTTTCTTCGTAGTCAATGCTAGCAGCTTCGAACACACGTACGGTACGTCAATAATATTGAAATATGATCGCAGAAGATGTTCATTTGTTAGCACGGCGATACAGATTTGGGACAACAATTAGAAAGAATTTCATCACTAACAATTTACTTTGTTAAATTCAATAATAAATAAATAGTTAACACTTTCTGTGTGTGTGTGTATCTATATATATATATATATATATATATATTTAACTATCTCCCTGAATTGCAGGTGACAAAACCATGATCAGGAAACGTCACATGCACCTAACCGAGGAGATCTTGAAAGAAAATCCAAGCATGTGTGCTTATATGGCTCCCTCGCTGAGCGTTAGACAAGACATTGTCACAGTGGAGGTGCCTAAACTGGGCAAACAGGCAGCCGAAAAGGCAATCGAGGAATGGGGTCAGCCCAAGTCCAAGATAACCCATCTGGTCTTTTATACCAGCAGCACAACCGATATGCCTGGAGCCGATATCCAGCTTTCCAAACAATTGGAACTGAACCCATCAACAAAACGGTTCATGCTGTACCAACTAGGTTGCTTTGCTGGTGCCACAGTACTCCGACTCGCCAAGGACTTAGCGGAAAACAACAAAGGTGCCCGTATTCTAGTTGTGTGCGCGGAGATCACTGCCGCAACATTTCACGGCCCAAATAAGGCAGACTTTGTTAGTCTCATTGGGCAAGCCTTGTTTGGAGATGGTGCAGCTGCGATCATTGTCGGGTCAGATCCTGAGCCTTGTGTTGAGAGGCCCTTGTTTGAGCTAGTATCCGCAGCCCAAACCATCATACCTGATAGTGATGGGGCTATCAAAGGGCATCTTTGTGAAGCCGGGATGACATTCCACCTCGTCAGGGGTGTTCCTGATGCCATCAGCGAGAATATCAATGAAAGCTTGGACGAAGCGTTTGGGCCTCTTGGTATTTCTGATTGGAACTCACTCTTTTGGATTGCACATGCTGGCGGGCCAGCAATTTTAGACAAATTGGAAACGAAACTATCCCTAAGACCAGAGAAGCTACGGGCTACAAGACATATTTTGAGAGAGTATGGGAATATGTCCAGTGCCGGCGTCTTGTTCTCTCTTCAAGAGATGGTAAAGGCTTCTGTGAAGGATAGATTGAGTACCACAGGGGAAGGCCTCGAATGGGGTGTACTCTTTGGTTTTGGGCCTGGTCTCACTGTTGAAACAATTGTGCTCCGTAGTGTTGTTATTAATTAAGTGGGTGATGGAGATTGTTTCTTTGTGTGTGTTTTCCCTTTTAATGCCAAAATATCTCGATTGAGATGAATAAATCCACCCCTTAGTGCAAATTATATTGAGATTTAAATCATTCTAAACAAGTCCTGGCTGCATGAGCGGTACATGTGTTTGATCAATTTCATATTATCTCATCATCCATGATCCATCTAGAATATTTTTTATGTCTAGTAAGCTTTAGCTTCTCTCTAATTCGGAAAACTATTTTGTTTGTCATCATTTTGCTAATATAGTGGTTTGAAAATTTTATCATATAAGATATATAAGTATTATTATTCTCTGTATCTCGAAAAAATAGTTCATATTGAATTTTTATATTTGTACTAAAAACAGAAAAAATTTTAAAACTCAATTAAACTATTTTCTGGGACGAAGAGAGTATGATAGTAATAATAAAATTCATTTTATTATAATGTTAATGTTTATTTTTTTTTTTATTTTTTTTTCGGAAGTCCAGGGCGCTACTTGGTAGGAGGACCCTGATTTTATTGATTAAAAAGAAAAATTATTAAGACTTACCAAAACGGAAATAATCATCTTACAAATTTTTTCTAAAAAACCTAAAATCTGTCTTACAAATAGCTAGTAGTAATTGCTTAATCTCAAATCACCAGGCATATATATAAGGCAAATGGGATGTGATAAGAATTATGGGTTGTTTGCTGTATTTTTGTAGCACATTGATCATTTGGCGAGGGTGCATTATTTTACAATTAATTATTCCCTCCATTCTAAAATAAGTGTCGTTTTAGCAAAATGGAGAAATTACAAAATAAGTGTCGTTTTCAGATTCCAATGCATTTTTACCAAAAATTTCCAAACATACCCTCAAAAGAAATAATATTATTGGTGAGCATTTATTTCAATGGGGTTGGTTGAGGATATTTTAGTAATTTAGTTACTATATTTAATGTTTTCTTAAAATGTGTGCAAATTCGAATGACACTTATTTTGGAACGAAGAGAATATTAATAGTGTCACTACTTCGACCCAACTGAAAAAGTGAGGCACTCATTCCTCAATCCTCATTATGTATCCTCGTTGATAAAGCGACTTATTATTATTATTATTATTATTATTATTATTATTAGATTGTGAATTATCATCGTATATATTTTAAATTGATTGCAGATGGATTTTTGGACACAAAACCTTTTATAATTGCTACTTTTTCTTTTTCAATATTGTTGAGTTTAAATTTCTGCTTTTATTATTAGATCATAGTAAAAATAAAAATAAAAAACTCAAATTGATCGATCATTCTAAAACGAAAGATGAATCATTTCAAACCCTTGAAAGTTGAAGTTTCATAGATCGTGCGGCGTCATCAGGCTTAGGGATTAAGCACTATTCTGGTGATTCTTTGTTTTTTTTTTTTCCGAATTAATGTAATTCTTGTTTTTACCTTCTTGGCAAGAATGAGCCAGTGTTACGAAATTAGAAAAGCATTATAATAAAAAAATAAAAAAGAAATTGGGCCGATAGATTTTTTTTTTCCTTCTCTTCATTTAAAACTATCACTAGCATGTATGGGCGCTTGGCCTTGGAAACTGGAAAGTTATTATGTTTAGAATATGGAGGGACATGAAAAAAAAGGGCCGGAAACTACCACTAGCATGTATTATCGCTTGGCTTTGGAAATAGCTGGTCATTTTAAAAAATAGAATGGTTCGGATCGGTTCAAATCAAGTGAATATCCAAATTGAACCGAATCGGCCCAAAGAAAAAAAATAAAGTATTAATTTTAATATTTACATTGTTGACCACCGCCAACCGCCTTTGACCACCGCCACTGCTGTCCACCGGCAACAACTTCCGACGATAATTCCAGCAAAGCTGCCGGAATTTTTTTTCGATGACCGGTGCCGGTATGATGATGACATCGTTGCTTTTGATTACATTATCATGAATGAAACGGTTCATTTCGGATGAATTCAGTTCAGATTGAAATTTGACCCGAACCGATCCGATCCGATCCGAATCATTATTGATCTAAAAAAAATTGGCCCGTTTCTAAACCGATCCAAAGTAACGGTTCAATTCAGTTCGGCTCGAATCGGTTTTTCTTGAAATGAACAGCCCTACTTTAAAACTGAAAAGCTACTATTTTTAGAAAATGGAGTGACATGAAAAAAAAGGGCCGGCCGCCGGGCCGTTGTAAACGAAAGTGGATCACTTTTATACTTTTGAATTTATGTCAGCTACCAGAAGGTAGTGATCGGAAATGGTGGAAATCTGAACCAAATCATGAAGAATTAATATCTCATTTTATTAATTTAGATCTCTCTATTGCTCTTAATCTAAAATTTCTTTTTTTCCCCTACATTCTTATGCTACTACATAATTTCTTATATTTTGCGCACCATTTGCATTTATTTGACTGTGAACTCTGATGACCTCGGAGCTATAATAGAATAGCTCACACTATGTTATTGCTCAGATTTAATCCCAGAATTAAAACCTGACTCGAAGTATTAAACTTAGGTCAAAGATAAGGGTTATATTTCTTTTGTCCCGAAATAAACTTTCATCAATAATTGCTGTATATATTTTAACAAATTCTAACTGGAAGTCTGACCGATCACAAATACTGCTAATTCACACTGTTGCATTTGAACTGACATAAAAAGTACATCAAAACTTAAAGCAATAACTCAGATGACGAAAAAAATCACAGCCTCCAAATCTAGCCTAATTCTGAAGCTAGAGAGTGAACCTCAAAATATACTTAATGCACCAAGTTTCTAACACATACAATGTAATTGTTGCGCTGGTGAAAAAAGGAATCAGTTTCAATGCAAGAAAGTTAAAAACATAAAAGCTAATCTCTAAAATCATCCCTTGTCAATTTCAAAGTGTTAATTCTTGTTCCTAATTTTCTGACGCATAAACTTAATGTTGTGCTCAATTTATGTTGGGATTCTAACAACCCCAATAGTCATTTGATATTGGAAATACACTCACACACACATAGTAAATAACTAAATAAAGACAATATAAAAATTATGTGGTTCGATCTCTCAATAGATCTACGTCCACGGACACAAAACAATCTCATTAGTATAGAAATAGAAAAGATTGCACCTCAACTCTCAATCCTATGCCTATATTCTATGACTGTTATGTCTCAACTCTTCTCTCTAACTCTAGTACAAAATAAATTTTATACTAAAAAAGTATTAACCCTATTAGACTCCCTTCTAACCAAATTCAAAATGTACTTGGGCTTAGAAGCGTTAATACAACAATTTAATGGGTGCAAATCATGATTCCTTCACTAACAAAGAAACCGGCCGAGGGACCAAAAGGTCTGACTAATATGGTTTTGTACTTTATTGTTATAGTGAATTTTTGTTCTTATGCGATAATATGGAATCGTTACTTGTATTTACAGTATCAACTGATATTTATAGATAACCTTAAAAGGAAAAAAAAAAAAAAAAGCCACCACCATAAAACAATGGCAGAGCTAGGGGATCAGCAGGGGCGGTCGCTTCCTAACCCATTTTTTTTTCCCCAAAAACCTCTATTTTTATATTTTCGCCCCTTTATTCTATAAATCCTGGGTTCGCCACTGATTAAACATATCATCTCACGGTTTAAACTTTTCACAGAAGTAACACGTCTTTGATCATCCAAAACTCTAAGAACTTAGTATTGCATTATTAGCTTTTTAAAAAACTCATCGTACTTAATGCAATTTCTGCTTGGGGAGGGGGACAAAAATGGTGATGTACGTAATAGAGTTTTGGGAAAATGTTAGTTAAAGAAAAGATGAAGGTTATTATTAAGAAGGGCATGATTTTAATTACTACATGAATTGTACATTAAATTGGAGTTAATATTTTTTCAATAATCAAATTGCTATCAAATCCTTCTTTCTTCTCACCCCTAACATTTGACAATCAATCTTCTCCGATTAACTTTAATCTCGAAGCTGTCACTATATGTCCTGGTCAAGACCCAATATTCATGGGACTTTACGTGCTCAATCAGTTCATAAAAATAGACTGTGGGAGTTTTACGCTTCTAACCAATCCATAGATCAAGTTGGTTTTATGTGGTTTTTTTTTTTTTTTTTCAACATGAGAGAGCTCTGACTCATTTTTAAGGACTCATTTTGTTATGACATGAGCGTAGGGATGGGTTCCCAAAAATCGAGTTGTCAGATGTAGATAACATTTTGTTATTTTCTTCTTGTTTTCCTCTATATTTCCTTAAAAAAAGGCGCCTCATAAAATTAACCACAATTAATAACTCCTGGAGTTTGCCGTTTGTCAATGGTTAGGTACTCTATTTTTAGTACTAGTTTTTTTTAATAACTATTTTGGGATTGTGCGATTAATTTAAGAAATGTTATTACCATATAATTCAACAAACACTAGAGATGGCACCCAATCAGTGTTCCTTGTTTTTTTTTTTTTTCAAATTAACGACGAACCACCAAAAGATTCTCCTTTCACTTTTGATGCAGCATTCACATTCATCATTTGGCCCTTTTCACGGAAGAATCTCAAATTAGTTTTCTTTTTTTTTTTTTTTTGGTTAAAATCTCAAATTAGTTTTCAAATTTCAAACAGTTCATTATACCTTTTCTACATACCAACTGACATAGCAGTTCAAAGCGGGCTCTTTGGTGTTAGCATATTATTATTGCCTTTTTCCACCCTTAATAACACACTTTATCATCATGGCAACTCCTGCTGATACCACCATCATTGCCAGAGATCAAAGCCATGGCCGGAACATTAACGAAGATGGGACGGCGGCCATAACTATAATCATGGTGCCTTACCCGTCGCAGGGACACCTGAACCCGCTTCTCCACCTCGCCGGCTTAATCTCTTCGGGTTATCGTAATATACCCGTTCATTATGTCACCACTCCAGCTCACACCCGGAAAGTAAAGTCACGGGTTCAGGGTTGGGATCCTGACTCCATTTCCAACCTCCATTTTCATGGATTACGGGTCTCTTCTCATGAAGTATCACCTCCACTCAATCCAACTGCATTTTTCGGGTCATTTCATCTTCGGGGGCCCGTTTTTGAACTGATGAAACAGCTGTCCAGTGTTACTAGAAGAAGATTAGTGGTAATTTATGATGTCTTGATGGCATACGTTGTCCAGGACTTGGATTCTATTCCCAACACCGAAGCCTACGCCTTCTCGGCCTTTTCCGCACTGTTCAATTATTCCTTTATGTGGGAACTACAGGGGAAACCCGAACAATTTCCTGAACTCCAGTTACTCCAACTCCTGCCTGAGATTAAGTTGCCGCCCAGATTTTCGGAATTCATGCGATTACAACTAGGTACAAAAGTAAACCGATCAGGGACACTTTTCAATTCCTCCAGGGCAATAGAAGGTCCATTCCTGGATTACGTTAGAGAGCCGATTAATACTTTCGGGTCAGACAGGATTTGGGCAGTTGGCCCATTGAATCCTCTTCATGAGGAAAAAGGGTCAAAGAAGGACAAGAGTGATCCTCGACATTATTGCCTTGATTGGCTGGATAAGCAAGCTCCCAATTCTGTGATATTGGTGTCGTTTGGTTCCGCCACTACCCTCTCAGATGAGGAGATCAAAGTGACCGCAATTGGGTTGGAAGAAAGCCAGCAGAGGTTTCTATGGGTCCTCAGAGATGCAGATACGTGGAATTTGTCTGAAGATCATAAAAAAACCCGATTACTGCCCCAAGGATACGAAAGCAGGATTGTAGGCAGAGGAATAATCGTGAGGGATTGGGCGCCTCAGTTGGAAATTCTGGCACATTCATCAACTGGTGGATACTTGAGTCACTGTGGATGGGGATCCTGTTTAGAAAGCCTCAGTCATGGAGTACCAATGGCGGTTTGGCCTATGCATTCTGACAATCACAGAGCTACTGTGCTAGTGACTAAGGTGCTAAAAGTTGGTATGCCGGTCCTGGAGGAACTTTTGGCATCTGATCATCAAGCTAAAGAGATTCATGTGACCTCAAAAGACATCAAAAATGCTGTCAGATCATTGATGGATTCTGAGGAGGGAGAGAAGATTAGACTGAGGGCAGAATAAGTATGCAAAGCAGTGAAAGCATCTCGTATGGGTAATGGAGCTCCATTGGAGCTGGATTCTTATGTTGCTCACATTCGCAGATGATTGTTTCTCTTTCCCTCCCCCCTTACCCAAAAAAGAATATTTTGTCCTCGCTCTGTCTTACAAAAATAATGCAAATTTTATCTTATGATTCGTATTATTTTTAGTACAAATTACAACCTACGTAGATTATTTTTACGGGACGGAAGGAGTATTAATTTGTTTCTCCAAATCTGAACGTTTGTTTTGAAATTTCTGTTTCTTTTATTCTTCTCTTTTTTTTTTTTTTGGGAAAGAATTTGAATTTGTATCTTATCCATATTAATCAGTGTGAATCTGAGGGGAATTTCAACAACTAGTGCACGTCTGTAACATCATCACCAAGATAGTTCTGAGTTGATCTATTCTCAGTTTTAGTGTGCAGCAAGCTAGGCATAATATAAATATATCTATTCCTATTGTAATATGGGGGAAACTTTGTTGGTTCGTTGGTTCCAACCTCCCAACTCTATGTTAAAAATAAACAGAAGATAATAATGAAAAATCTAAGAGATATTTAACCATTCCGATTTCCGGCATAAAACCTATTAAATTAAGTTAGTATAAAACGACATGATATGAAGTAGAATCTCCCAAGTGTCAGTCATCTATGACATCAGATATTTCACTTTTTTTTTTTTTTTGAAAGGGCACATTCTTCTAGTGAAATACATAAAAATTTATCTATCTATCTATTGTGTTTAAGAGAGAAACCAGATAGATAAAACCAATAATCTCCTTCCGTTGCTACGTAGGAAAAAATCCTATGTAACATTTTCTAATGCATCTCTCAATTTTTTTTAAAGGATTGTTCAAACTGTCCCTATATTTTCCGATAAATAAAAACTATTCAATATGACCCACAATTTCCGTTAAAAAAAAAAAGCACTATACGTAAATTAACCTCAAAATCATATCATTCAAATTACATTTCAGATATAAAATCATTCATTATTCAGTTAATAATCGAATAAAATCCATATTAATTATAATTGGCTAAGTTTTGATATTTACCATTATAACCTAATAATCGAAATGTGTATCCAACCAACCCGAATGTTCCTTAATGCAGACAAAAAAACCTCTTGGGGGTGTGTTTGACTGTCGGAAATGCAGATTTTGCTATCGCAAGAATTGTTGTGTTGCAGATGCGAGAGGCAACGCTATGGATTTGGCTTGTAGTGCAGAACAGCCAATAATTCATCTGTGTAATTTGTGTGTGAGACAGATGTCTCAGTTCAAAACTTTAATTTGGCCTCAAAAGCAAAGAATTAATATGTCGACATCAAACCCAGCATTTTTTTAGTCCTTTAGTGTCGCATGTTAATTCAAACGTACTTACAGTAAGTCCCAACTTTCATATGAAACATGCATGTATGGTTTTCTACTCTATAACATAAATTAATCACTACCATAATGAATCCATGAAAAATTCCTGGCGCTCATTTGTTTCCTACAGGTCCACATGGAGGTCATTGTTTCGCTCTCTTCATTCTTCCTTTTCTTGTTGATGTTATTCTAGAAGATCATAACCAGAAACATTTGTGAAGAATGAAAGGATCTTGAAACCCTAATTTTCTGAACCAATTCTTTAAGAGAATACTTGAATAAAAGAGATGAAAACTTTGTGTATTTAACCGGAACAAAAGGTCTGTACAACAAGCCTATTCATAGATAAATCAGGTGGTTCTTCTATTGCTAAAGCTACCTAACTGTTCACAACCGGTAACTCTAGCATTGCTCCTAGATTGCTGAGGTCAGCTTGCTTGGTTGGCACGTCTAACACAGCTTTAGATCCTTCTAGAAATGGTAAACTCAGCTCGTGTGTACTGTTGTGCATGTGACTGATGGAATGCAGTTGAGGGAGGAAGGACCACAGCCTTCACATTGTGCCACATAAGCATGATGATCCGTCTTATAAATCTTCACCCCCTATTAAGATGAGCATGTATCAAGCTCATCTTAGACAAAAGATAATGGAAAGAAGGAGCAGGCAAGGGTTTACTGAAAGCATCTGCTAGCTGCTCACTGGTAGAAATATGTAAAGGTTGCAAGAACCTTGATTTGTAAAGGTCCCGAACCACATGACAATCAATGTCTATGTGTTTGGTAGGCCCATGATACACATGGTTCTCAGTGATATGCAATGCAGCCTTATTAATTATCACAATGTAATGGAATTGGAGTAGAAAAGGGAACACCAAAATCTCAGAGAATAAAGGAAATCCACTACAATTACCGGGCTGTCATGGCCATAGAACGAAACTCCACTTCTGCTAAGGA
The DNA here is from genome assembly GCA_949775105.1 of Oldenlandia corymbosa var. corymbosa. NCBI lineage: Eukaryota > Viridiplantae > Streptophyta > Magnoliopsida > Gentianales > Rubiaceae > Oldenlandia > Oldenlandia corymbosa. The sequence continues at coordinate 26,184,317 of OX459118.1, read as the reverse complement.
ACAAGAAATTGTAGACTACTTCTTGGTTTTCCAAGAAAACAAAAAATCCCCTAAAAATACACAAAAACCATTAACTGACCGTCTGGTGGTTCTGCAAGTTCCCCAGTCTACATCAGAATAAGCAACAAGATGAAGAGAAGTGTTGCAAGGATAAAAAAGACCCTGATGAATGCAACCAAATAAATATCTTAGAACATGTAAGGCATCCTGCCAATGTGACTCATGTGGATGCTAAAAAAATTGGCTTAGTTTTTGAACAGAGTGAGTGAGATCAAGTCTGGTGAAATTGGGGTAAAGAAGGCGACCAACCAAACGTCTATATGGTGCAACATCAGGAAGCAATGGACTAGGATCTTTATCTATAGCTGCAAACTTCATATTGCAAGGAAAAGGATTAGTTGCTGGCTGGCAATCTTGCATATGAGTGTCTTCAAGAATGTCTGTAATATATTTGGCTTGTGAAAGATACAAGCCATCAAAAGAATGAGCAATCTCCATACCCAAAAAATACTTGACAATTCCCCAGTCTTTGATGGAGAATGTAGTATCAAGGTCTTAACCTGAGAAATAAGGTCTTCACTGGTGCCAATTAGAATGAAATCATCAACATACACAAGAAGAAACAAGTGATGATCATTTTGGTTGAAGAAGAACAAGCAGTGATTATGATAAGATTGGTGAAATCCAAAACGAAGAAGCTGAGTAGTAAATTCCTAGTTCCACTCCCTTGATGCTTGTTTGAGACCATAAAAGGACTACTTTAGTATGCACAATTGACTTGGAAGATCCTTATGATAGCCAGGATGAGGATGCATATAAACTTCTCAGTCAAGAAGCCATGAAGAAAAGTGTTACTCACATCAAGTTGATGCAAAATCCAGTCCTTGGATGGTGCTATATATGGCAAGGAGAATCCGGACTGTCACAACTTTGGCAACTGGTGAAAAAACTTCTGTGAAGTCTCCTCCTTCAATCTGTGTAAAGCCTTTAGCAACATGTCTGGCTTTATATCTGTCATTGGAACCATTAGGAAGACACTTTATCTTGTATACCTACTTGCATCCCACTGCTTTCTTTCCTGCAGGCAAACTGGTTAATTCCCAAGTATCATTCTGCTCAAGAGCTACAAGTTCCTGATTCATAGCATCTATCCAAAGTTGATTATTTCTAGCCTGATTATAGCAAGAAGGTTCCTAAATAGTAGAGAGATTGGCTTGAAAAAGCTTATGAGAAGGAGTGACGAAACAACATGAAGAGTGTGAGTAAAGAGAGTCAGATTCAGGATAGATACAAACATTGATCCTTTCAAAATCTTGAAGTCTCTCTGATGATTTCTTGAGACGAGTACTTCAACGAAGTATGGGAGGATTAGGATGAGAGGAATCAGGTTGAGAATAGGAATTAAGTGGAAGAGAAGAATCATGTGATACATGCTGAAATAAAGAAGGAATTGAAGAAGGAAGAATCACATCAGAAGAAGGTTCAGGCTGAAATGAAAGAGGAATTGAAGAAGGAAGAATCACATTAAAAGAAGAGTCTAAGTTGTTAAGAAAGGGATCAAGAGTCACTTGAGGAAGGAACACATTATCAACCTCAGTGTTGCATGAAGGAAAAGAGTTTTCATGAAAAATCACATCCCGAGACGCAATGATTTTCCTCGAAGCAGGAACGTACATTTTATAGCCTTTCTGATGAATGGGGCAACCAATAAAGATGCCCTTATGAGATCTGGCATCAAAATTATCTCGGGAAGGACTATGATCAACAACAAAAGCAAGACAACCAAAAACCTTGAGGTGACTGTAATCGGGCTTCTTACAATAAAGAGTTTTAAGAGATGACTTCCATTTGGGAATGGCTGTGGGAAGCATATTTATTAAATGAGTTATAGTGAGTATACATTCCCCCAAAAAACGTTTAGAAAGTTTAGAATTGAGTAAAAGAGATCTAGCAACTTGTAGTAGATGATGATGTTTTCGTTCAACCACCCCATTCGGTTGAGGGTATAAGGACAAGTGGTTTGATGAACAATGCCATGATTAAGAAAGAATTCCTGGCATTGAGAATTTAAAAATTCTGTACCATTGTCTGTCCTAATGATCTAGAAAATATTTTGAAACTGAGTTTTAACATATTCAAGGAAGGCTTTGAGTAAAGATACAACTTGAGTTTTGGATTTGAAAAGGAATGTCCAAGTATAACGATTAAAGTCATCAACAATGATAAGGAATAAATTGTAACCAGGAATGGAGCTATGTTTATAAGGACCCCAAATATCAACATGTAATAATGCAAAGCTTTGAGCACTATGAATAATACTAGTTGAAAAAGGTTCCCGATGTTACTTAGACATTGGACATATATCACATAAGCTAACATCACAATCAGAATTACCAAAAGGAATACATTTAGAAAGTTGCTTCATTACAGCAGTAGAGGGATGACCTAATCTAGAGTGCCAACAGTTTATATTTTGAACTGAAAACACACTAAGATTAGCTTTATTAGGAGAAGCTCTATAATATCTTCTTGCTAAAAGCATGTATGAGGCATGAAGATGTTGTGATTGTTGAATGGCTTGCTCAGTGAAAGAAGTGTGATCTAGTGCATAAAGTCCTTTGACAATTTTACCAACAACCAAAACCTTAGTAGTTTGAGGGTCCTGCAGCAAGCAAAATTCATCAAAAAACTGGAAAAATAGCTTAGAATCTTGGGCTTGTTTTCGTACTAAAAGAAGGTTGTATTTAAAAGAAGTCAGGTGCAAACATGATTTCAGAACAACAGAGGATGAAAGAACTGCATCTCCTGTATAAGTCACAGTTTGTATGCTATCATCAGGTAGTCATACAGGAGTAAAATATTGAACAGGCTGTTGGTTAACTAACTCATGTGGCTAGTTGCACGTGTCAGTGAACCAGATCCTTAGGAATGCATAGTCAGGCTTAGAAGATAATCGTTTAAGGACAGAGCTACCTGCAAAATCCTAAGCATGAGTAATGTTGATTGTGTTTGTTGCATGTGTTGGCATCTTTCCTTTGATAATTCGTCCCAACTCCCTTTGTACAACAGTAGTAATTGCCTCATCAAACCTTGTTTCCTGTGCATCAGCTAAATCCAGAGGTGTATCAACATCATTTTCAACAGGCACCATAGATGACTTCTTCTTAGATCCATCTCCTTTTTCAGGATGACCAATTAGTTTGAACTTTGAAGCACTTCTCTTTGATATGACCAGTCCTATGGCAATAAGAACAGGTTGGTACTTCTGGAAATCCAATCAGCTTAAAATAGTCCTCCTTTAGGTGTCCTGTTTTCTTGCAATGGTTGTGAAACAGTTGATCCTTCTCAGTTTTAAGAGCTCCTTTCTGATTACCACCTTTCTTCCAAGCTCCTGTTTTAACACTCATTGCTGCATTACCTGAGCTTGCTGCAATGTAGTACTCACCTGTTAATTCTTTTCTGCATTAACAATCATGGAATAGACCTTATTAACATTTGGCAGGGGATCCATTAACAGAATCTGAATCTTCTCAGCATCAAACACATCACTGAGTCCAAGAAGGAACTCCAGATTATTATCTTCTGTAGTCCTTGTATCAAGAAGTTTTACCACAATGTTTAAAGCATCTTTGCCACCAAGAATATACTGAGCAGGTTTGTTACCGTCAATCTGACAAGCCATCATCACACTAGTCAAATGTAATGACCTACTTAATATTATTACTGGTAGTAAAGTAGAAAACATGGTCGATCCCACAGAGAAGAAAACCAAGTATCAGGTCAAAACTATCTCTTATTATTATTTAGACAAACTATAGTATCGATTTTCAAACTAAACTAAACCTAACACTAAATTTGAAATTAATCTAAGATTTATACAAGTAAAAGAAAACTTAGGACAAAAGGTTCACCAAGCTTAATTCAATCTATAGATATGTGACTTTAGAATTTCATTAGTCTCACGATAATTCACCAATTTAAGAATTATACACTATCGTGCTACAAATCACTTACTCAAATTAACCCTATGACTACTCTCGTGGCTATAGGGGTTTAAAAGTACATTAAGAACATGGGAATTTTTAGTGGCAAAAGAGGTGTTCCTACTGTCGTTGCTCACTACCTAAGTTTACTATTTTACGAACTAATGCTAGCCTTCCACTCTTGCTACTTCAGTTGATATCTTAAAATATACAAATATTGATCAGGTATTCACATGGGTGAAAAACAAGAATAGTAAATATTGATTATCAAAAAGTCACAATATCATCAAATAAACCAAAATAGTACGGTGGCTACCTCTGAAACCCTAGATTAATGGGTTTAGCTACTACACATTATCGCAAAATAAAATAAAATAAAATAAAATAAAATAATGAAATCGCCAAAAGTCGGCCAAAATCCGAAAGCTTGGTGTTCCTCCAAACTTGTGCTTGTTTCGGCCGAGCTTCCCCTTCTGATGATGATGGTGATAATGCGTGGAGTTGAAGGTGGATGGTGTGGTGTGTATGGCGTGGGGTGATGGAGGGTGTAGGGGTCGTGATGGTGTTGTGGCGTGCAGGCATGAGAGAGGTTCCAAAATTTGATGTATACAATGCTTTTATATAGGCTTTCCAAGTCTTCGCTCCAATCAACTGACCTTGAACCCTAACGAAGCTTCCTTTCATGTGTGCTGCTGTTCATTTTGACACCTAAACTTTTCTTTCAAACATTTCAAAGTGACCCCACAACTTCTTCAATATTGCACTTCAGCCATTGATCCGTTTTTCCATGTAGGTATTCAAGTTTTTGGCTGGATTATCTTCTTCATCAATAATTCAAATTTTCAATCTTGCTCCTATAAATTACTCTTTATCTTGATTTTAACCCAAAATTTCAACATTCTCTTCACTTAAGTATAATTTTTACATGCAAGATAAAACCACATAATTAGCATATTTGTACTCACAATATTAGCAAAATCCCGTATAAAGGGATATTTAAAATATGTAAATTATATGCACATCAAATACCCCCAAACTTGAAATATTGTTTGTCCTCAAGCAATCCCAAAAATTAAAACACACAACTAGATAAATTTAATTTGGTGGCCTCAGAGATTTAACATCATATAACACAATGATTTCTACTACCTCTACTATGCACTACATAACAATATGCAAACCATAATCACTTTTAGCCCCCACATTTCTGTGTGTGCGCGATTCGTTTCTTAGGGACTTCACTTTACGTTGAACATAGAAAACATAAAGTCAATGCAAATACACCATTTATACATAATCACATTTTCGACCATATTTTAATGCAATGGACCACCAAAAATATTGTGAAGTAGAATGACTTATCTCACATACAATCTATTCTGCCTCGTAGCCCTTTCTTTGGTCCATGTGACTTTTCATCAGAACTCTTTCCAACGCAGACCCTTACCGAGAGAGTTTTTCATCAACTTACAGTAATCTATATTTTTTTTTCCTCACCGACAAGCCTGAGGACTCTCTGCTCTTTGGTTGGCAAATTTCTCACCTCTCAATGGGGTTAGCATTAACATTGAATGCTCTTCTTTTTCTCCCTCATTAAATTTGAACTAACCTCAGAAGCATCCGCCAACACCCCTCCCCCAAATTTACTTAACACAAAGTGCCAAAACAAGAAGGTTTTTAAGGCTGATATTAGGTTAATGCCTTGCTTGTCCTTCAAAACATGTAGGATTCCATATACAAATCATATTAATATGAGCGAATCAAACACAGCTTTTCATGGCATATCTACATCAAACTCAGGCAACTATGTCTTACTTTAACCACCAATAAGTGCGGCAAGAAGGAAAGTATTCGAAGGAATATAGAAATACATAAGCTAAGCAGTAGAGTTTTGAATAGCCTAATTCTTACATGCTATAGATAATCAAAACATATTCATCCTATGCCTTTTTGGATTTTTTTTTAATTTTTTGAAAATAGTCACAAACTGCGCATATTCCTCCCCAACACGTAAAGTATACATTGGCCTTAATGTATAAAACACAAAAGACAAGCAACCAAGTGTAAACAAAAGAAAATACAAAAATAAAGAAAAGATACTTCCTTGAGAATGCGAAGCAAAGAACCAAAATTGTTGAAGAAGAAGAGTACAGAGATCCATTGCAACAACTTTCTAAGCATTTTCCATCATCTTTTGTCCAAAATAGCTGCCAACGTAAGAAAACAAAATAAGAAAAAAAGAAAAAAACAAAACCTAAATTCCATCATATGGATGATTAAGAAAAATCACGAAAATCAAGAAATCAAATATTTCAAGATAATCATGAACAAATAACTTAACCATCAACTTCATGAATTAAAAATAAAATAAAGCAAAATAAAAATGTCGGGTTGCCTCCCAATAAGCGTTTCTAAAGTCTTTAGCCAGACTTCATGGTTAATCAGTCAGAGTACCCATCACAGTACCATAAGAAACTAAGTTCAACAGCAGTGATGAACCTCTTGTGGTGACTCTCCTTTCCATGAGTAAATATAAACTTATACTCTAAGACCACACTATTCTTTTTCTCAAATTCAATCTTGTACTATTGATACTCTTCTTGGTCTTTCATTGAATCATCTTTCACATCATCCACAAGATCACCTAGGCTAGAGACAACTCGCCACATGTTTCTACATGAAGCCCTTGTTTTGAAACTACAGGAGTGTTGCTCTCATTGAAATCACCTTGATCAACATTTTTGTCTTCCACTCTTAAAAATAAGGGAATCATGTTTCACCATAATATTTACTCCAAAAGAATCAAGAGAACTTGTAATATCTGGACCGGCTAACTCTTCGGTCTTTTGTAATTCTTCACATTTAAGCTCAGTTTCAGATGGTGGCTGGAGAGACTGGACAATGTAACATCTTCAGAAAACTCCTCATTATTCAATTTAAGCAAAGGTCCTGTAGGATCATATTCTATCAATCCTAAGCTCAACCTATATTGGTTGACTTCGTCAATAATTTTTTTGCCTTCTTCACTTCACCAACCTCGAAAAGTTGCCTCTCTAACAGTAAGTTGAGGTTGAGCAGGTGGCAGTTGATACATGGATACTGACTCTTTAAGAGTGGGTTGAGTTGGTGGTGCTTGGTACACTAATGCATTAGAATAGTAACTATCCCTTGTGATAGAAATTTGAAGTATTATTCTTATTGTTGTTACCCAGTAATTTTCCAATTCTCTCCAAACGTGACAACATCTAAAAACTCATATACGAGTTCTCAAAACCAAAATTGTATCCAGCATTAAATGAATATCTTTGATAATCACAACCATAGTAAGGATCGTGAAAGGAATTGCTCCAAGAGTACACATATTCTTGATTTGTAGAATCGTCTTCATATTCAGAATTATAACCATAATAAGGAATATCTCCATAACTATAGTTAAAATTCTCCATAATAACTCCACAATCCTACAAAAAAATTATTGACAAAAGAAAAAAAAATATTAATAAAACAAAAGAAAATATATAAGATCTAAATTAATAAAAGAAATAATCTAGTTTTGATATTGGTTATTGCCTTCCCCGACAATGGTGCCAAATTTGACAAGCCGTCGTCATACTAGTCAAATATAATTACCTACTGAACACTATTGCTGGTAGTAAAGCACAAAGTATAGGGTCGATCCCACAGAGAAGGAAACCAAGTAGCAGGTCAAAACTATCTCTTATTATTATTTAGACAAACTATAGTATCGATTTTCAAACTAAACTAAACCTAACACTAACAATTGCAGTTAATTTAAGATTTAAACATGTAAAAAAAAACTTAGGACAAAGGGTTCACCTGACTACCTGGCTTAATTCAATCTATAGATATGTGACTTAGACTTTCATTAATCTCAAGACAATTAACTAATTTAAGAATTATACACTCTCGTGCTATAAATCTCTTACTCAAATTAACGCTATAACTACACTCGTGACTATAGGGATAAAAGTACATTAAGAATATTAGAATTTTTAGTGGCAAAGGCGGTGTTCCTACTGTCGTTGCTCACTACCTAAGTTTACTATTACTACGAACTAGTGCTAGCCTTCCACTCTTACTACTTCATCTAGTATCTTAAAGCATTCAAATATTGATCAGGTACTCAAATAGATGAAAAACAAGACTAGTAAATATTGATTAACAAAACGTCACAACATCATAAAAATTAAATAAACCAAAATAGTACGGTGGCTACCTCTAAAACTCTAGATTAAAGGGGTTAGGTACTACACATCATCGCCTCCGAAAGCTTGGTGTTCCTCCAAAATTGTGCTTGTTTCGGTCGAGCTTCCCCTTCTGATGATGACGGTGATAATGCATGGAGTTGAAGGTGGCTGGTGTGGTGTGTGTGGCATGGGGTGATGGAGGGCGTAAGGGTGGTGATGGTGTTGTGGCGTGGAGGCGTGAGAGAGGTTCCAATATTGATGTATACAATGGCTCTATATAGGCTCTCCAAGTCTTGTGCTCCAATCAACTGAGCCAAAACCCTAAGGAAGCTTCCTTTCCCGTGTGCTGCTGTCCAAAACAGTTCTAGAAATTCTATTTTGACCCATAAAGTTTTCAAACATTGGAAAGTGACCCCCACAACTTCTTCAATTTTGCACTTCAGTCCTTAATCTGTTTGTTCATGTAGGAATTCAAGTTTTTGGCTGGATTTCTTCTTCATCAATTTTTTAAATATTCAATCTTGCTCCTATAAATTACTCTTTATCTTGTTTTTTTTTTCTAAAATTTTAACAATCTCTTCACTTAAGTATGATTTCTACATGCAAAGATAAAACCACATAATTAGCATATTTGTGCTCAAAATATTGGCAAAATATTGTATAAAAGGATATTTAAAATAGGTAAACTATATGCACATCACAATCTGACTCTGAACAACACTTTCACAGTTCAAATCAGGACAAATCTGACCTAATTGATCCCTTAATTGCTTAAGCTTTCCACAATACTGAGTTACAGATAGATTTTCCTGCTTAATTTGAGAAATTTCTCGTATAATTTGAAACTACGAGGAAAAATTAGTAGATCTATATCTTTCCTCAATCTCATGCCATAGATCACTAGCATTACTGATATACATATCCTTAGAAATAGAGCTTAAAATCAAAGAAACTACCATACTATTCACCTTTTTCCACTTGTGATAGTATGGAGGAGTACTGTCCGACATGGGAAGACTTCCATCCACAAAGCTAAGCTTACTCTTAGCCTCTGACGTGGATTCCATAGCAGTCCTCCAAATCAAATAGTTGATGTCTGTGAGAGGAGTTGAAACTATCTTCATCCCTGGATGATCGAAGCCATGGGAAGAAGTTGTTCCTGAAGCTCCTCCTCTGCTAGTTCTTGCTTACTGAGGATCTCCCTGTTGAGCTGAGATCTAAAGGTGGAAACGTGCAGAAATGATGATTAATTGATACGAACAAGAAAGGAAAAACGCAGGATCTGCTTGACAAAGCTCTGGTACCATCTTGAAGATCATAACCAGAAACATTTGTGAAGAATGAAAGGAGCTTGAAACCCTAATTTTCAAAACCAATTCTTAGAAAGATACTTGAATAACAGAGATGAAAAATGTATGTAGTAATCCGGAACAAAAGGTCTGTACAAAAAGCCTATTTATAGATAAATAAGGCGGTTCTTCTATTGCAAAAGCTACCTAACTGTACAACAATTCTATCCTCTAATTTGTACAAAAGTCATGTCACAGCCGGTGACTCTACCATTGCTCTAAGATTGCTAAGGTCAGCTTGCTTGGCTGGCACGTCTAACACGGTTTTGGATCCTTCTAGAAATGCTAAGCTCAGCTCGTGGGTGTTGTTGTGCATGTGATCTTGTAATGGAATGCAACTGAGGGAGGAAGGACCATAGCCTTCACATTGTGTCACATAAGCATGAGTTTCCCTCTTATATTTCTTCATTTATTCTTCTTTTTTAACAAATCTAAGTCTCAGAAACAGCTTCCAGGGCCATTTCCACTGCCTCTCATAGCTAGGAAATCTTCATAAGATTATAACCGACTCTCTGCCTCATCGGATCCTCGCAAATTCGGCGATGAAATATGGACCTCTGGGCAACTTCAACTTGGCAAAACTTAGCCATAGTTGTCTCTCCTGGAGAGGCTATAAAAGAGTTTGTACACGAATGCGATATCATCTTTTTAACAGACCCCGGGCTTCTTCAGCATCTGTATTCAGTTACAACTTTCAAGATGTTGCCTTTTTCGCCGTATGGAAATTACTGGAGACAAGCGCATAATTTGCATGATTGATAGTCTCAGTTCTATGCATGTCTAAACATTTCGATCCAGTCGCGAAGAACAAGTCCAGAATATGATAAAATCAATTTCTTCCCAAGAAGAGTTTTTTATGGCATGTTCAGCTCATTGGACTTGTACCCTGCTGAAAATTTAGTTTGTAATATAAAATAAATATTTGAACTTTTATCAAGGATGGAAATATAGTTATAAGTCTTTCAACTCAATACACGGCTCTTCACATAAAATTGTGATTATTGACTTAACACTTAAGAGTTGCGCACCTTAATTCGTATTATTTCAGTTTTTAATAGTTATGCAAGTATTTGTCTATAAATGGATGAGATATTGCAGATTGTACCCAACCTTGTACATTCCTAATTTTTATAGAACATTCAATAATTTCGTAGTTGTGTGTTCTTGTATTCTTTGTGTCTTAGGGATAAATTGCAAACTTATAAGGTTTTATAAAGTGGTGGTAAATATTGTCTTAACGACAGTGTCTAACATGACTAAAACATATCCAGGTTTGTGTGGTTTGCCATTAAGGTTAGATCCAAGATTGTACCAATAAAGTTTATCATTCCTTATCATTATTTTTTGATGTCTTTTGTGTTATCTTCTTTGTTACTCGCTTTATATAATTTCAATCTTAAGCCAATAATATAGGCATCAAATTGATACAAGTGTTCACGGAGACCAAGATCAAAGTCGGTGAAAAGTAATAACGATAGAATCCTACAAGTGAAAAGTTTGAGCATGTTCAAATTGTTTTCTCTATGTTTTATTTCGTACATAGTCGAACTCTGAAGATATATCTAAAAACATCTGAAATTTACTCAAGTGAGTATACAATAGATAAACTTCTGATTTATATGCATTAATTTTGTGTAAAATATTTTCTCTTAAATTACCAAATTTAAAATAAATAAATTTCTATAATAGTTTCAAATTTTGTAATCTTGTGTTTTAGTTTTGTATTAACTGAATCTTGCGCTGCCAAAAATTATGTGAATTAGAGTTATGTACTTAAAGATCTTATATGGATTATGTAATCATGTGAATAATCACAATCAAACCATTGCAGATCTTACACTAAACAACACAATTGTAATTGTAATCTTATTAGAACATGAACCCAATACAACGATATTCCAATGACCTTTTACGATTCCCATATGACAAAATAAACCGCTCCTAAACAATTGATGTGATGGAATTAAAACAAAGAAAGAGTAAAGAAGCACTAAACTAGCAAAAGAAAGCATGAGACAATATATTGGCGCTCGAAAACTTAAAAACTGAACGATTTAAATTATACTATCTTAATTATAAAATTGTTGTCCAATTTACAATTTTAATTTTAATACAATTTAAATTAAGAATAAAAATTCAAACTAGATAATTATTATGTAGTGACCAAAAGCAATAAGTTTTTCTGGTTAACTGGGATTTTGCATACAAGCTGTAGCCAAAGTCCTTTTTTTATAGTTTTGTTGTTCATAGTATATTTTTCATTTTGAAGTACCGCCCAAAAGGAAAAAGAAAAAGAAAAAGAATAAAACCAAAATTCTCTACTATTTAGCCATACATGATATGTTACCTCTAATTATCATCTACAGGCAATCATCATATGAGTTTATATATAATGAGAGGGGTTGAACGTCTAAAAGATCACAAAATAACATACCTCGAGTAAACGACAGTGACAATGCCTACTCTAACCACAACTTAATTCCGGAAGGGGTTCATCTAACACCACTAATCTTCTAGGACTAAACATATCTAATTACAATGCCAAGAAATCTACTTCAAAATTCGTCTCATGATAAATATATTTTAATTTAACCCTCCATGCCCACCTTACTAATTCAGGGATGGCCTTGATCACCATATTTCTTCATTATATATCACTATATGAATTTTCACTATATTTTTGTCTTTGGTTATATAAGGACAATTATTATTTCACTATTTTCTTTATATATCTAACTATTATTCCCTCCGGTTTTTTTTATAAGACATTTTAATTTCTCTTAAATTTCATTTATCGTATTTTTAATTGAAAATAAAATCTTTAAAATATTTTATAATATTGGAAGGATACAATAAACATGAATATATATTTTTAAAATTTAGTTCTCAATTGCAATAACATAACAAATTAAATTTAAGAGAAATCCAAATGACTTATAATAAAGAAAAGAGGAAATATATTTTTGGCCCAAAATCTTTCTCCGTCGAGCACATTAACCTCTCTTCTTCTTTAGAACTAGCCATGTTCGTTGTCTTTAAAGGCTTGCTTCAATAGTGATTTTGTTTTCATGGTTATTTTATTTTGAATGAAATTTCATGTTAAGCAAATGGAATTATATTAAAAATCTCAAATAAAAAAAGTTAGAGAATGTTGTGTTAGAAATAAGCTTATGGAAGGATTCAAGAAGATTAGTGGATCTCTCCCAAAATCAATTGTATTTTATTCTATCCACCCCAAAATTATTGTCCAGTTAGGATTTTCACTTTTAATTCAATTTGTTCTAAAATTGAAAATCCAAACTGGAAAATAATTTTAGGACGGGGGAGTACATTCTAAACTGAACACCATATAGACGTGAAATCGAAACAGTTTTAGTTGAAATATGGTTCTTCGAAGTCTAGATATATCCAGACTAGTTGTTACAAGAGTTATCACGTACTTTCTCCGGTATTTAATATAAGTCATTTTTATATGTTCTAAACTTCACCTAATACTCATTTTTAATCAAAAAAAAATCTTAATAATTAAAAGAACACAATGAATGTGAAAATATTTTAAAAGTTTTTTCTTAATTAAAAATGCATAGTAACTGAAACTTAAGGCAAATCAAAATACCTTATATTAAGGACCGGAGGGAATATAAATAAAGATACGGCTGCACACCTCATAGAACTTAGGCGGAGGAGTATAGATCTTTGAACCTTTCTGTAATTAAGATTAAATGTCACTGAGGTAAATCCCTTATGAGTTTTATCCTCGTTTATCCTTATGAGTTTTATCCTTGTTTATCCTTTTTTATCTCTTGAAAGAAGCTGTCACTCAAGCCACGTGCAAGCTATACAACAAATACTTTCCCACCTAAACAATAATAATATTTTATGATGTTGCTTATGTTACTTAAAAAAAAAATTCCATAATAATCCATTGTAGTTCCAGTGAGACTAGGGGTGTAAACAAGCCAAGTCGAGCCCGAATTGACCCATGCTCGATCTAGGCTCGAGCTCGAACAAGCCTAAATTTTTGAGCTCAAGCTCGGCTCGGTCTCTTAACAAGAAACTCGAACTCGAAATAAATATATATTATTTTTTTATTTTATATATAATATTATATATTTATATATATATAATATATATCTTCTTTTTTAATTTTTAAAAAGATTAGCTCGTTTAGCTCGACGGGCCAACGAGGGAGTATTGTTTAAACTCAAACTCGGCTCGTAATTTTTAGAAACTAGCTCGAGCTCGGCTCGGGCTCGGTCAATCTCGAACTCAAGCCGAGCTTTGACCGAGCCAACTCGCAAGTAATTCGCGAGCTGCTCGATTCGTTTACGGCCTTAAGTGACACGCTAAACCTTCTCACGGGAATTAAGCTCCCATATTAACTCTACAATAAATTAAGTTCTAATACCGCGTCGAAGAATTAGAACAAATCTTCCTATCTCAAATTTAAAATTCAAAAAGATCTCATCCAATTCTTTCAAAAATTAATCTTTAACTAGGTTGTATTCGATGATTCCTTCCCTCCGTTGTCTTTGAGTGCAGTAAAACCATCGATCATTGTCAAAAGATTATAGCGTCTAGATGAGTCTGTAGAGTTTCGAAGAGCTGGAGTGGGAGAAGAGATTAGGGTGCTTCAATATAGTAGTGGGTGAATAGGATTTTTGTCCGTTGAGTGTAGGAACATTTTTAGGAGGATTGAAGAATAAAAAAAAGATTAAGGATGGCAATGTAGCCATTCTTTTTGTTCATATGCAAATCCAGTTCGGTTTTATCTCAAGGTAGATTCTCATCTCCAGTTAGATTGTTTCATCAGTTTTATGAGAGCCTCCGTAGATTCACTATTAATTCTATTGGTTTGTGTTATGTATTTTGCAAAGGAAGGATAGGTAAGAGTCAGCCATGGCTATTCCTCTGCTCTCGAAAAACATGGTAACGAAGAGGGTGAAGAAGATTAATACACCTCAGAACGATGGCAAAATATCTATAAGGTGTGTTCAGTTTTATCTTTATTGTAATTTGTAAAAACGCGGGCTTAGGTAATCTAGATTTGAAATTTAGATTAATAAGGGTTTGTGGTTCTTGAATGATGTAAATGATAATAGATGATAGTCGTCCAGCTTGCTTCAATAGATGCAATTTCGTGACTGACATTCAAAACTTGATTCTTTTGTGTGTAGTTGTAAGTTGATTTTGTTTGAAAAAGTGTTTTGCAAAAGCTTTTGATTTGTTTTGGCTTAATGAATTGGAGCACTTCATTAAGAAAGAACAGGAAATGGACATGGAAAGATATTTCAAGGTTGGTTCTTTTGTTATTTTTATTGTCCTTTTCGTTAATGTGTAGGGATTGTGCATTCATTTTTCATATAGCTTTGATGTTTGAGTTGTGCAAGGGGTAATAGAGATGATCAAGACTACTAATTTCCTTTTACTTATTCGAGGAAGAAATCCAATAAACAAAACACTAAGGACATTTCGTCAGATTCTCTAAATGAGTAAATGGTACTCCACTGGGTTCCCAAGAGTAGATAACCTAGCTAAATTGTTAGTTTTAGTGTAAGGCTGTTAGCGTGTACTTTTACTTCTTCTGTTTTCAATTTATCTTATTTCCTCTGCAACTAAAAGGCTACAGACTCCATGGGTGGGAAATCACGGATTGAGTAGCCATCCAGGGGTTAAGCAAGAGAGTTTTGCATAGTGTTCTTTATCTTACTAACTAATGTACAAGTTAGCTCTTTAATTATGGTTCTATTTTGTTTTTTTTTTTTGGGTACCGCCGGGAACTCCACCAGAGATGGGTAAACCTCCGCCCACTGCAATAGCCTGCAAACCACAGTGGGAGGTAAACAACCCTAGGCAAGCCCCGAGCGACAAACTCGGGTACGAAATCGGGGGTTATTTAATGGGTTAGCCATAACAAGCCCCTAGAGGTGCCAGTAGGCAAGGTGAGAGCCAAACCCTCGCTTTTTGTTGGAGTGAGAGATTGAACTCATGACCTCCTCTTGGAGCAAGGGTGGTTTTACCATTGAACCAACTCATTCTTTCTGTTTTGTTTTGACGAAAGAAAATTTAATTTGATCTAGAAAATTCAGATGCATATCAGTATATGAAGTGTGCCCGGGCACTATAGTATGTATGACGATTTATTGGGTGCATCCGGGAGCATGGTATACCCTTTCCTATTTTTTGCACTACTAGTCTTTAATTATTTTTTTCTCTCTCTTCTAAATAACATCTTATACATTATAAGTTTAGTCCCTGTCATTTTTTCCTCTCTCTTCCAAAAAAACATTTCTAATCTTTAAATGAGCATATTTTTTAATTCGTGAAATATTAGAAAACGTGTTACAATGAAATTTATTGTTCGCTTTGAGATCTACTAACAAGATCCATATCGAATATTTTTTTTGAACTTAAAATGACTAAATTTTGATGGTCAGAAATAAAGAAATTTGTATGTTCATTTGGATGGATATCCAGTTTAAGAAAATAGATAACCAACTTATTTTAAATTGATATTTTTGTGTTATTTAAATCTTTTGATTCGTAAAAAATTAGAAAATGAATTATATATAAAAGTTATAGTACTCCACATAATCTATCCAATAAGATCAATATTGAAATTTTTTTCAAACTTTAAATGAATTTAAATTTTATGGGCAGAATTGAAGGAATATACTTTTTTTTTTTCTTCTGATAATGTTAATCCATTGTGTTCATACTGATTATCCAAGCGATTTGAATTGATTATCCATTTTGTTTGTACTGGTTATCCAATCTTTTCTTTTAGAAAATCATTTTCCAATATGTTCCTACCGATTATACATTTTGTTCACGCTGATTATCCAACCAGTTTGAATTGATTATCCATTTGGTTTATACTGGTTATCCAATTTTTTTAGAAAATAAATATTTGACCAATATGTTCATGGTGATTATCCAACGGCTGGAAAAAAGGAAAAATGGTCGGATAAATAGTACCATTCAGTTGGATAATCACTATTAACATATTGCAAACAATTTGGATAATCAATAGAAAATAATTGGATAAGCAGTGCAAACTAGTTGGATTATCAGTACAAAAAAATTGGACAATCATTTTCATAAAAAAAAAACAAGGAAAAAAAAGTTGAATAACCATCACCAAAAAGTTGGATAATCAGTATGAACATATTGAACAGATATTTTTTCAAAAGGAAAAAAAAAGAAAAGAGATTCTGTTTGGATAATCATTGAAAATGATTGGATAACCAATACAAAACGGTTGGAATAGTCAGTACAAAAAAATGGAAAAGGATTTTCACAAAAAAAAAACTATATCTGATAAGCAGTACCAATTAGTTGGATAATCAGTACAAACATGTTGGACAAGTATTTTCATAAAAATAAAAAAAAAAATAGCTGGAGAAGCAATAGCAAGGAGTTGGATAATCAATATGAACGAATTAGACAAGCATTTCTTCAAGAGAAAAAAAAATGATATGACAAGCAGTACAGACTTATTTGGACAAACGGTAAAAATAATTGGATAACCAATACAAGACGATTGGATAATCAGTACAAACGAACTAGACAAGTATTTTCATAAAAGGGTGGAGAGAAAAAAAATAGTTGGATACTAGTACCAAGCAATTGGATAAATAGTACCAATTAGTTGGATAACCAGTGCAGACATGCTGGTCAAGTATTTTCTCAAGAGAAGAAAAAAAGAAAAAAAAAGATTGGACAAGTAATACAAATTTATTTGGACAAGCACTAAAAATAATTGGATAACCAATACAAAGCGATTGGATAATCACTATGAACACATTGGATAACTGTATTTAAAAAAAATGATTGGATAAGCAGCATAAACAAAATATATAATCTGTATTATGTATTGGAAAATGAGTTTTCCCAAACAAAAAAATGATTAGATAATAAGTACAAACAATTTGGATAAGCATATAAATCCGTTGGATAACTAGTACGCATAAGTTGGATATGCATACAAACCAAATGGATATCCAGTACAAACAAGTTGCATATCTAGTACAAACAAGTTGGATATGCATACAAACCCATTGGATTACAACTATAAAACAAATTGGATAGACATACCAACTAAATGGATAAACAGTACAAACAAAATGGATAACCAGTTCGAACTAGTTGAATAATCAGCATGAACACAATGGATAACCAATTTAAATAAGTTGGTTATCCATCTTCTTAAACTGGATATCCACCTTATTTCTGTCTATCAGAATTTAATTATTTTTAAGCCCGGAAAAAATATTTAATATGGATCTTGTTGGATAGATCTTGTCGAATACTATAAATTCACATATACGGATCATGAGATATGCTCGTTTGAAGATTAGAGATATTTTCTAAGGAGAGAGAAAAAAAATTACAGGGACTAAACTTGTAAAATATAAGAAGATTGAGAAAAAGTACAATACGAATTACATGTGCAAAAAATAAGAGGGGGTATACCATACTCCCAAGTACATCCAATATGGACTCTTTATACTTCCACATGTAAATTCATTAAGGCTTTGTTTGGTTGGCAAATAATATCAAATACTTAGGTATAACTTGCAAGATGTACATAGCCAGTGCGTGTATTACAAACTTGACAAAACAAAAGTGGTCATTTTAGTCCGAATTTTATGTTGCCACATGCACATTTAATCCCCAATGTTATCCCTTTTTTGGGCATTTGATCCTCCCAATTTTATCTCTTTTTTTTAGCTCATGTTTAATTTTGAACTTTTTTTTTTGCTTATTTAGTTAGTATTATATTATTTTATTTTATGAGAATTTTTTTTAACGATAGTTTTTATTTTGGTAAAATTTAATACGTCGAGACTTATGAATCTGGAGAATCAATTAGAGCAAAAAATTTCAATTGATTAACAATGAAATCTAGAGAATTAAGTGTCAAATTTGGGAAATTTTGATGGATAACGACATTTGTTTGGATGAATAATGGTATACTTATCGATGAATAATGATAATATTGTGGATGAAAAATGATGTTCTTATAGGGACAACATTATGGACGAATAAATTTAAATTTTGTAATGAATAACGATATTCACAAAGATGAATAACGATGCAAATCTGATGAATAATAATCTCATCCTAAATGAATAATAATATTACAATAAAGAATAGTTGTAGTTTTGTAAGATGAATAGTTATACTTTAATGAATGAATAATATACGTTAGTGGATGAATAACTTTGATAACAAGAGTATATATTACAATGGGTTAATATCACCAACTAAACTAACAAACTTCTAAATACGTATTATACTAGACAAAAAATGAACAAAAAAACTAGTCATTGTTTTTAACATATAAGATCTTGAAGGATTTGCAGATGTTCAATACATTTATATTGATTGTTTGATTTCAGCAACTCTGGCAAAATATTTGATTCCCGACCAATCGATTTCATCTTGATGAGCATTTCTTTGTTGCTAATCAAATAAAAAGAATATTATAATAAGTGAGATTCCACATTCAATGAAAACTCTGTTAATCATCAATAACAATGCTATTGAAGATGAATAATCATTTTGAAAATGATGAATAAACATTAAAATTACATAAATCGAATCTAATTAATAACAATCGTGTAAAGGTACATATTAAATGATAAATGACAACATCACTGGTAATGAATGACATATCTTTGCATGATGAATACACATCTATGGAATGAATAACACATGTTAAAAGGATAAATGACATATACTGACAGAATGAATAACACGATTTTACAGGATTAATGACACACATTTACAATCCTATACGTTCACATATTACATGATGAATAACAATTCATTAAAATGAATGACATTTCTTTGCAGGATGAATGATGTTTACAGTATGACTAACACATATTCAAAGGATGAACTATTCGAATTCAAATGATGATTGATATACATTCACATGATTATATCAGATCACTCTTTAGATGAATAACAATATAGTAGAGGATGAATAACCATCAAATTTGTATATACTTAATCCAGACCAAATGCCTACAATGAACAAGATACATAATGAATAATGTCTTAATAGATGATGAATAATCATGATTAACATGATGACTAATTTTCATATCTGTATACACTCAATCCAAATCAAAATATCAATAGCGCACATATAACATGATGAATAATAGATTCGTAAGGGATGAATAATCACTTTTAATGGGATGAATAAATCAGCATATCATACACTATATCCATAAAATGTAAATTATATTAATTAGAATGATGAATAATCATTATTACCTAAGACTCAACCTCGGAAAAATCAGAATTTTTGACGATTTTTTGCTCCAATTTTTTGATGAATAACCACTCATTATGAATGAATATTCCCCAAAAAAAAATACAACAACAAATTGATGAAAAAATCAGGCTGATGAATAATACCCAGATCCATTATCGACGATGAATATCACATTATCAACGGTGAACAACAATGTTGAAATGATGCATAATGCCAAGATTTATTAATCTCTTCTAAAATCAACAACAAATCAATTAACAAAACTAAGAAATTAATGAACAAATAATATAATCGAATGGATATACTTTAGACCTACATAACCCAACCAAAAAACACATCAATTGATGAAAACATTAATAGTATTACCTCCTTCTCTCTTCAATCATCGAGTTGCTCTTATTCGAATCAGAGTACACAATCGTGGCCTTCCTCATGAATATTTCAGAAGAAATATCATTATTAGAACTTCATATATGGAAGAAACAAGCAAAACCGATGAATAGAATCATATATTACCTCAATTCTCATATTCAGCAGCATATATTGCAAACAAACTCATGGGATTTGATGCAAACCCGGATTCCGTCTTCAAAAATACCGCCGACGAGAGGTTCTGATGCCAAATCGCTGCAGAGATGAAATTTACGTTTTTAGATTTTTTTTAGTTTGAGACGTTTTTGAATTGAATGGAATAGGAAGTTGGATATGGTTAATGATGGCTAAAAATTAGGAGAAATATCAGGAATTGAATATTTGAAAAATATTTTTTTAACCCCTTTTTGGGCGCATGTGTTACAACCTAGGTTCACCTTGCAAGGTGTACCTAGGTGCTCTATCTTATAATTGTTGTTTGGTTGACTGAATTGGACGAAAGAATTGGAATTGGAGGCCTCCAATTCTAATTCTTGTGTTTGGCTAATAAAAATAGAGCTTTTTGGAATTGGAATTACAATTCAAGATGGGATCAATTATTTATTTTCAATTCTTTTGTGGAAGCAAATAATGTCAATTCAGATTCTATCCGTTTAGTAAAATTTTGTGGGTCGTCGATGGGTCGAAAGCGGGTTACAAAGAAAACGGGTCAACATTAACTTAGATTATTAAAAAAAAAAAAAAGCCATTCAGCACTACACGTGTAAGACAGGCGCTACACAGAGAGTGAAGGAGTTACTCCTCCGTCCCTTTCCCACGTTATGCTTCCTTTCTTATTTTTATTTTTACTGTTTTATTTTCTTGAAAATTATCCTCACACACAATTGCATTTTACCCCACTCTTTTCTTTTTTCTGTTTTTTTCAATTAAAATTTTCTCTTATTCTTCTAATATTTTTTCTTTATTCCCATCTTTTTTAATTGACGAGTCCAGATTGAACCCTAAGCTTATTGGGTCTAGGGTTAGATTACTTAAAGACTAAATCACCGCCTAATATTCTCTTATTGACTTAAGCATTGGAGAGTCTATCCTCGGGAGACACTCGAGGCTCCGTCTTGCATGTTTTAGGCCGTCCACCGCCGCCTAGATCATTGTTGCCGTCTGTCCTAAAGCACCATGCAGATCCATGCTTCGCAACTGACACGCCTAGTGAGACCGATTTGTTTGGTCCTCACAACCAAATTAATTACTTGGAAGAAGTTGAGATCAATTGGTGCTTTACGTTGACTTGGTTTTGAAGCAAGGGGTAATTTCAAAGATTGGAGTCTCGAGAAATACATCTCCTCGAAAGGGCAAGTATCCCTCGAGCACCTTAATACTACTCGAAGAGTTCGAGAAGACGTATCTCAACTTTTATCTATTCAAATACTACCTTCTCGGAATCGAGGTAACACTTTCTCGAATAATTAATTTGTCTCAAGATCGAGGTACTTCTCAAACCTTTTTTAATAGATTTCTTGACTCTAAATCAATCTACTGTTGATATCATTAGCATATTACTGCTATCATATCATGATATCTTTTTGAGTACGATCAAAGGATTTTTTCAAGTTACGAACCCTCTCGCGGTAAAAACCTATCATCTTTTAACGAGGAAAATGTACTCGAGGGCACAAACGAGACATACCCTCGGGGCAAGGAACTTGAGGGATCATCCTAATATCATCTGCTTGAACTGATATTCCTCATAATCATCTTATTATTATTTGTAATTACATGATCACATTATATATCACATCTCGAACATCCAAACATATATGGTTCCTCCATTCAAATAAGGAAATCCGGGCGCCATCCTCCCAATTCGGCATCTAAGCGCCATCCTTCCGATTTGGCATCTAGGCGCCATCCTCCTAATTCGGCATATACATGCTTCCCCCTCATAATCAGGAATTTATTAATATAAAGACCTCCTCGAGGCATTCTACTCTCTTTATCTATATAGGTGACACCCGAGAACAAAAAAGTTCAAGAACTGGGGCAACACCACGAAACTCGAGAAGACATCAACACTCGTAGCAATCCATATTCTTCTCATCGAGTCTCGAGAATATAGCTTGCTACAGATATTTGACGAGTCCAGATTGAACCCTAAGCTTATTGGGCCTAGGTTAGATTACTTAAAGACTAAGTCACCGCCTAAACCTATTCCAACTAGGTTTACAGAAACAGGTAATACCACCTCTATTTAAAGAGGTGGTGCCTCTCCCATAATACACATCTTCTACATATCTTCTACACCGTCTACACACACCTCTCTCTCTCTACTCTCTCTATTCACTTATTAACTTGAGCATCGGAGAGTATACCCTTGGCAGACACCCGAGGCTCTGTCTTGCAGGTTTTAGGCCGACCGCCGCCGCCTAGATCATTGTTGCCGTCTGTCCTAAAACATCGTGCAGATCCATGCTTCGTCGAGTGGCATGCCCAGTGAGACCGATTTGTTTGGTCCTCACAACCAAATTAATTACTTGGAAGAAGTTGAAATCTATTGGTGCTTTACGTTGACTTGATTTTGAAGCAAGGGGTAATTTCAAAGATTGGAGTCTCGGGAAATACATCTCCTCGAAAGGGCAAGTATCCCTCGAGCACCTTACTACTACTCGAAGAGTTCGAGAAAACGTACCTCAACTTTCATCTATTCAAATACTACCTTCTCGGAATCGAGGTAACACTTTCTCGAATAATTAATTTGTCTCAAGATCGAGGTTATTCTCAAACCTTTTTTAATAGATTTCTTGAATCTAAATCAATCTACTGTTGATATCATTAGCATATTACTACTATCATATCACGATATCTTTTTTGAGCACGATCAAATGAGTTCTTCAAGTTACGAACCTTCTCGTGGTAAAACCCTATCATCTTTCAACGAGGAAAATGTACTCGAGGGCACAAACGAGACATACCCTCGGGGCAAGGAACTTGAGGGATCATCCTAGTATCATCTGCTTGAACTTATATTCCTCGTAATCATCTTATTATTATTTGTCATTACGTTATCACATTATATATCGCATCTCGAATATCCAAACATATATGGTTCCTCCATTCAAATAAGGAAATCCAGGCGCCCTCCTCCCAATTCGGCATCTAGGCGCCATCCTTCCAATTCGGCATCTAGGTGCCATCCTCCTAATTCGGCATATACAGGCTACCCCCTCATAATCAGGAATTTATTAACACAAAGACCTCCTCGAGGCATTCTACTCTCTTTATCTATATAGGTGACACCCGAGAATGGAAAAGTTCAAGAACTGGGGCAACACAACGAAACTCGATAAGACATCAACACTCGTAGCAACCCATATTTTTCTCATCGAGTCTCGAGAATATAGCTTGCTACAACAGGCACTTGACGAGTCCAGATTGAACCCTAAGCTTATTGGGCCTACGTTCGATTACTTAAAGACAAAGTCACCGCCTAAACCTATTCCAACTAGGTTTACAGAAACAGGTAACACCACCTCTTTACATATTTTCTAATACACATCTTCTACATATTTTCTACACCTTCTACACACACCTCTCTCTCTCTCTCTCTCTCTCTCTCTCTCTCTCTCTCTCTCTCTCTCTCTCTCTCTCTCTCTCTCTCTCTCTCTCTCTCTCTCTCTCTCTCTCTCTCTCTCTCTCTCTCTCTCTCTCTCTCTCTCTCTCTTTACTTTCTCTATTCTCTTATTGACTTGAGCATCGGAGAGTCTATCCTTGGCAGACACCCGAGACCCTGTCATGCAGGTTTTAGGCCGTCCGCCGCCGCCTTGATTATTGCTGCCGCCTGTCCTAAAGCACCGTACAGATCCATGCTTCGTCACTAAGCATTTTATCTTTTTATTTACAATTAATTAAAAAATATATAAAACTCATCAAATTGAATGTTTTACATGTTACTTATTTATGTGTTAAGTTAGAATTCTAAGTATCATATTAGTAATTTTTACGTAATAAAAAAAATCACAAGTACGTATGTACATGATAAATTACAAAATGAACACAAAAAAAATTAAATATTTGTTAAAAAATAAAAATAAATTGTTTTATGGGACAATGAGGTGCAGCTGAGTGGTAAGACATTTCCCTTGTTTATAGGTCACAGGTTCGAATCACGCCGGGGGTAAGTGAAAAACCACTATTGATCCATTTTTTAAAAAAATATATAAAATAAAAAAATCTTTTTATGGAGATAGCAACAAAGTATTTCTAATATATATGTGCATAATAAATTTATTTTTTCCCATCTTATATATATGTGTACATAATAAGTTACCTTTGATATAAAAAATTAAGTGATTTTTTTCTTATCATGAAGTATAAATATATGAGTTAGATAATAACAAACTAATTCTAATTCTAAAATATATAAATTTCTAAGTTTCCAAGCACAAGAATTCAGAAATTATAGCATACACATTAAGTGCAGCCAACTGGTATGTGCAATGCACACACTAGGAAAGGGCATGGGTCAGCCACGCTTTCTGTTCTTTTTTTCTTTTTGGTTTGGGGGAGGGGGTTCGGGCTTTTTTTTTCCTTTTTTTTTTATGGTTTATGGGGGCAATTTTTGGGGGTTTTTTCAGCGGGATTTTTTATTTCGTCTTTTTTTTTGTTTAGTCATTTTCTTAATGTGCATGATTTTTTCTTTTTTGTTTGTTTTGGTTTACTATTTTTTTTTTTTTTTGAATTGTGATATTCTGCATTTATCTAGATATAATTAACCTCTATTTTGATTATTGAATAATGGAAAACTTCATGTGTTTTCCATTTTTTAATTTATTTCAATTTATTATAGTTCTTATTTCTTACTTAATATAATTTTAAATTATATAATATGATCATATAAAATATACTACACGACCTTTAAAATTATATAACAAGATCATAAAATCAATTATAATACATAAATTTTAAAATTATATATAGTAACACTATAAAACAAAATATGAGTTGATGACTTTTGAAATTCTATAATAAAACCATAAAACAAATTAGACAGTGAAACTAAGACCCACGCGTATTAAGAAGTAAGACCATATTGTATTTTAAGAGACCAATGCAACTACATACAATTCTTCAGATATTCTCACTTTGATATATCCCCCGAAAAAACGATTCCAATATATGAATAGATGTCGCGTATGCGGCCAAATAACTTGCTAACCGGACCCGCTCCTGACACACGCCCGCTCCAATATTTCTCCCGGAAAATGGTTTTCCAATTTATATTTGAAAGACCGCGCAGGCGGCCAAAAAACACGCAAGCCAAAGGCTACCCGAGGATCTGCCGCGAAATATCTGCTGCAACTCACACATTGTCACTCCTCACACACTGCCGCTCCTCACACACTCCCGCTCCGATATCTTCCCCGAAAAAAAGTTTCCAACTCATATTCGAAGGGCTGCGCAGGCGGCCGAAAAGCATGCTAGCTGAAGGCTACGTGAGCATCTGTCGCGAAGTATCTGTCGCTCCTCACACACTGCCGGTCCTCACACACGCCTGCTCCAATATCTCCCTCGAGAAAATGTTTCTAATTTATATTCGAAAGACCGCGTAGGCAGCCAAAAATCATGCTAGCCGAGGGCTACATGAGCATCTGTCACGAAGTATCTGCCGCAACTCACAGACTGCCGCTCCTCATACACGCCTGCTCCGATATCTCCCCCAAAAAAAGATTTCCAGTTTACATACGAAGGGCAGCGCAGGCGGTCGAAAAGCACGCTAGCCGAAGGCTACGTGAGCATCTGCCAGGAAGTATCCGCTGCCCCTCACACACACCCACTCCGATATCTCCCTCAAGAAAAGGTTTCCAATTTATCTGCGCGGCCAAAGAAGCACGCTAGCGGAAGGCTACGTGAGCATGTGCTGCTCTTCACACACGTCCGCTCCTTACACACGCCTGCTCTGATATTTCTTCTGAAAAAAAAGTTTCCAATTAATATACGAATGGCCATGCAGGCAGCCGAAAAGTAAGTTAGCCGAAGGCTACGTGAGCATCTTCCGCGAAGTATCCGCCGCTCCTCACACACACCCACTCCTCATACACGCCCGAGAAATGATTTTCAATTTATATAAGAAGGGCCGTCTAGGCGGCTGAAAAGCACGCTAGCCGAAGGCTACGTGAGTATTTGCCGAAAAGTATCCACCGCTCTTCACATACGTCCGCTCCTCGCACACGCCCGCTCCGATATCTCCCCCCCAAAAAAAGTTTCCAATTTATAACGCTAGCCGAAGGCTACGTGAGCATCTGCCGCTTCTGACACACGCCCACTCCAATATCTCCACCAAAAAAAATTTTCCAATTTACATACAAAGGGTCGCGCAGGCGGCCGAAAAGCACGCTAGCCGAAGGCTACGTGAGCATCTGCCGCGAAGTATCCGCCGCTCCTCACACACACCCGCTCCGATTCGTACCCCGTAAAAAGGTGCATCTGGCTAAGTGCACTTAGATCTTATCCCTTTTACCCTATTAAAGTAGAATACAGGATGTTGATGTGGCAGATTCTTATTAAAAAATTTTGGCTCCAAATGCACCATATTGCATTAACCGTTCTGCCACGTGTCATTCTTTTTTAAAAGAAAAAAAAAATTCTTATCTGGAAAAACAAAATGTACTTTACAAAAATAGCTACACAATTTTAACTCATAACATTTATCATTTATCAATCAAATTAAAATGGTATTTAAATTTGCCCATAAACTTATCCCCTTTATTACTTCACAAAACTTGATTTCTGTATCGTTGTACTTTTTAATATTTTTTCTCCTTTGGCAGATGATTTTTTTATTTTTATTTTTATTTTTGGCTAAAAAGGGGGAAAAAAACCAAATGTGTAGCTATTTTATTTTTTCCAAATCAAAAATTCATTTATCTATTAACACAAAATTAAAGTAGAGAGGCCTCCGGGCATCTGCCCGGGCCAAGCATCTAGTTTTAATTATTTAATAATGGAAGGACTTCATATGTAATTAATATACCTTCTTTTTTCTTTTTTAAAGCATGTGTCCCTTCCCCATAATTTTAGGAAATGGATTTTAAAAATTTCTTTTATTTTCAAATGATTTTATTTCTTAATCCATAATGAACTAGACCAAGTGTCTTATATCATTTTGATAGTGCTCGATGAGATCTATTCAACAAGATCCATCATGAATATATTTTTTGAAACTTTAAAAAATTTATGCAGTTGGCATGATTATCCTAAAAGACGCTATGGTCTTACTTGTGTCTTATCGGACCAAGACCTAGAACAAATACCAAAGACCAAAGACCAAAAATCGAAAACCAAAGAGCAAAGACAAAAAAT
Organism: Oldenlandia corymbosa var. corymbosa; assembly: GCA_949775105.1. Taxonomy (NCBI): domain Eukaryota; kingdom Viridiplantae; phylum Streptophyta; class Magnoliopsida; order Gentianales; family Rubiaceae; genus Oldenlandia; species Oldenlandia corymbosa. Next base: position 26,156,758 of record OX459118.1, on the reverse strand, counting down.
CAAAGACCAAAGATCAGTGTGAAGAGCGAGCGTGTGTGAGGACCAAAGCCAAACATTGAAGACCAAAGAACAGAGTGAAGAGCGAGTGTATGTAAAAAACAAAGACCAAAGACAAAAGGCCAAAAACCAAACACCGAAAATCAAAAAATCGAGGACCAAAAACCGATGACCAAAGACCAAAAGCCTAACACCAAAAATCAAAGACCAATGACCAAAGATGAAAGATATAAAAAAATAAAAATAAAAATAAAAATAAAACAAAGACTAAAGACCAGAATGAAAACCGGACGTGTGTGAGAAGCAAAGACCAAAGACCAAAAAATCGCAGACCAAAGACCATAGTGAAAGGTGACAGTGTGTGAGGAGCAGAAGCCGAAGACCAAAGGTCAATGACTAAAGTAAAAAGACCAAAGACCGAACCAAAGGCTAAAGACAAAAAATTGAAGACAAAAAAGCAAAGACCAAAGGACCTAGACCAAGAATCAAAGACCAAAGACCCAAGTTTAAAGATCGGAGTGAAGAGAGAGCATGTATGACAAGCAAAGACCAAAGACCAAAAGGCTGGAGACCAAAGACCAAAGTGCAAAAACCAGAGTGAAGAGTGAACATGTGTGGAGAGAAAAGAATGAAAGGACAAAAATCGAAGACTAAAGACCAAAGGTCAAAGAGCAAAAAACCAAAGACCAAAGGCGAGAGTGAAGAGCGAGCACGTGTGAAAAACAAAGACCAAAGACCAAAAGTCAAAGATCAAGAATGGAATACCAAAGACCTAAATAAGAATGACCAAAATGTCTTTCATGAAAAACAAGGTAAATACATAAAAGTCAAGACCTACAGCAGCAAATAAAAAGACCAAACTCCTTTTACAAAATACTTAGGAGCAACAAGTAAGACCAGATTGTCTTTTAGGAATACCAAGGTCAATTAATAAATTTTTTTAAGTTGCGATAAACATATTCATGAGGGATCTTGATGGATAGATCTTGTCGAGTACTATCAAATGATATAAGACATTTGGTCTAATTATTTACGGATTTTGAAATAAAATTATTTGAATATCAAAGAAAATTTTTAAAACCCAATTCCTAAAAATAAGGGATGCTCATATGGAATGTTGTTTGATGCGCATGTACTGTACATTTGAAAAAAAAAAACGGATATGGGGGGCAATGAATTAATTGTGCGCGAGTGCTCACATTAAGTGCAAACTAGCTTGATGCTCTTAATGCTTATAGTATAATAACTCCAAAAATTAGTATTAAAATCTTAATTCTAGTCAATTCTTGACATTTCCTAAACAAAGTAATTAGGATTGAATTAAAGTTTCAATATCTCATTTTCAATTCAATAATATTGTAATTTTAATTTAATTCCAATTCATTCTAACCAAACAGAGCCTAAATAATTTTTATTTTCCGGACTACTTCCTGCTTGAAAGCTGAGATCGTCTGACCAGGCTTAAAAGGAAAACCAACTTTCTCAACTTCGAGATCCGGAAAGCTAGACATTTCGGACTTCCTGAGCAGATAATTGAGTTTTACAAATTCCTCAAATGCAATGCAAAGACCTTCGTCGGCAACTTGGCGATTATGAGATTATCCGGTGAGGGTCCGACCTTTGATGCCAACACAGAGTTCAACATCGCTTAGTCTAATATTTTTAATAACATCTTAGAAAGTTCATTTTAATGCATGTCTATTTATCAATATTAACCAAAAACTAATCCTACCAATACGTTCACATTACGCTTAAATAGGTTAATGCAATAGCCGGCCGCGCATTCGCCCGCGTTGAGGATCTAGTTCTTAATTACTTGTCTAGCATTTTTTGGGGGGCCCAAGTAGGGAGTAAGAAATTCAATCATTCAAATTTTTGTTCTCTTTGTCCTAAAAATGACATTAAAAATCACCTATAAAAAGGAAAAATAAAACTCCCATTATAATTCTCAAGATTAACTAGTATAATCATATACGGACGGAGAACTACAGGCTAAAAAGAACCTACCTCAAGATTAACTTCCTTTTTTTTTTTAATTGCAAACTGCTCAGTTGTTGGTAATTAACTATCAACTGGCTTGGTTATAGTGGCATTCTTAAAGCTATTACTATCATACCAAATCCCATTATAGCTTTCTTTTTTAAAAAGAAAAATAAAACTCCCATTATAATTCTCAATGGATACTTTTAATTTGTTTGTAAATAAAAAATACAGTAAAGTTACAACCTGCAAAGATTATGTATCCATTATTGTGTTAATTAATTACAAACTCCCATTATACAGGGATGCTTTGAATGTGTTTGTAAACTAAAGTTACAGTAAAGTTACAACTTGCAATAGATTATACTTTGATTTGATTTAAATCGTAATTAGAAGATATATACGTACCTTAAACTAAATTGATTTCGTAGATATAATTATAATGAAGCCAAGGTCCAACACATGCACCCAACAAAGAATTAATGGACCAAAAAGATTAATTAAAGTTGCATTATTAGTTCACCTATACACTTTTTTCGTGTTTTTTTATACCAAAAAAAAGTAATGAAATCAAAAGTACTGTATAAAAATGCTCCAATTAGTATCCACTTTCGTTTACATTGGCCAAGGCCAAGCATGTTAGTGGTAGTTTTAAATGAAGAGAAAATTGGAAAAGAGAAGAGGCTATAAATCTAAAAACAAGAATCACATTAACCGGGAAAAAAAAAAGTTACGGGAATAGTGCTTGATCGCCTAGGCATGATGACATCGCACGATATATGAGGATTTAAAACATATATGATGATAATCCACAACCTAAAAATAATGTAATAATTAGTGGCTTTATCAGTGAGGATATTTTAAAGCTGTATAATGAAGGAGTGTATCTCACTTTCTCAGTTGGGTTGAAGTAACGACACTATTTAAGTATATATAATTAATTGTACAATAATGCACGCTCACCAAATGATCAATGTGCTATACACAATAAAGCAAGCAACCCATAATTCTTGATTTCTTGTCACATCCCATTTGCCTGGTATATATATATATATGCCTCGTCATTTTCGTTGTTGTAGCATAACCCGTTAGCAGCAAGTAGCCTTAAACAAAACGTGTAGCTAGGTTTTTACATATTATACTAAGATCTTTCCGAAAGGCCGGCGAAAATGGTGACGGTGGAGGATCTTCGGAAGGCCTCGAGGGCGGAAGGGCCGGCAACAATCCTGGCCATCGGAACGGCGACACCATCCAACTGGGTTGACCAAAGCACTTACCCGGATTACTATTTCCGTATCACTAATAGTGAGCACATGACCGAGCTCAAGGAGAAATTTCAGCACCTGTGTAAGGATCTTTTATTTACTAACATATCCCCTTTTTTCTATAGTCAATGCTAGCAGCTTCGAACGCACTACGGTACGTCAATAACATTGAAATATGATCGCGGAAGGGATTTATTTGTTGGCACGGCGATTATTACCAAATAAATATGCTTCACGTAAATAATCGTCAATGTTTTCATTCCGTTTCATACAAACTAATAAATTGTATGTTGACAATACTTAATATTTCACGATATTGATGTAGGACAAAAATTAGAGGGGATTTCACACTAACGGTTTACTTTGTTCAATTCAATAATAATTGACTACACATTGTTAAATCAGGCATTCGATGTATATATGTAGTACTATTTTCAATCATCTTCCTGAATTGCAGGTGAGAATTCAAAGATCAGAAAACGTCACATGCACCTAACCGAGGAAATCCTGAAAGAAAATCCAAACATGTGTGCTTATATGGCTCCCTCGCTGAACGTTAGACAAGACGTTGTCACAGTGGAGGTGCCTAAACTGGGCAAACAGGCAGCCGAAAGGGCAATCGAGGAATGGGGTCAGCCCAAGTCCAAGATAACCCATCTCGTCTTCTGTACCACCAGCACTCCGGATATGCCGGGAGCCGATTATCAGCTCTCCAAACAATTGGAACTGAACCCATCAACAAAACGTTTCATGTTGTACCAACTGGGTTGCTTTGCTGGTGGCACAGTACTCCGACTGGCCAAGGACTTAGCGGAAAACAACAAAGGTGCCCGTATTCTAGTTGTGTGCTCGGAGATCACAGCTGTAACATTCCGCGGCCCAAATGAGGTCCACGTTGATAACCTCATTGGGCAAGCCTTGTTTGGAGATGGTGCAGCAGCGATTATTGTCGGCTCAGATCCTGAATCTTTTGTTGAGAGGCCCTTATTTGAGCTAGTATCCGCAGCCCAAACCATCTTACCTGATAGTGATGGGGCTATCAAAGGGCATCTTCGTGAAGCCGGGCTCACATTCCACCTCCTCAGGGATGTTCCTCATACCATCTCCGAGAATATCAAAGAAAGCTTGGAAGAAGCATTTAGGCCTCTTGGTATTTCTAATTGGAACTCACTCTTCTGGATTGCACATCCTGGGGGGCCAGCGATTTTAGACAAGGTGGAAACAAAATTATCCCTAAGACCAGAGAAGTTACGGGTTACAAGACATGTTTTGAGAGAGTATGGGAATATGTCCAGTGCTTGCGTCTTGTTCATTCTTGATGAGATGGTGAAGGCTTCTGTCAAGGATGGATTGAGTACCACAGGGGAAGGCCTCGAATGGGGTGTACTCTTTGGCTTTGGGCCTGGTCTCACTGTTGAAACAATTGTGCTCCATAGTGTTGTTATTAATTAAAACGCCAAATATCTAGATTCACATGAATAAATCCACCACTTATTTAAATCAGTCTAAACAAGTCTTGGATGCATGGGCGATAATGGATTATATATGTACATGTATTTGATCAATTTCATATTATCATCATCCATATACTGTATTCAACTAAAATTCCAGTATTTCTTCTGTCAAGTAAGCTTTGGCTTATCTCTATTTCGGAAAACTATTTTGTTTATCACCGTGTTGCTAATATATTGGTTTGAAAATTTTATTGTATAATTGGTACGCAAGCTTACTTTTGAAGAACGGTAAGTAAGCCTGCATTTGAGGCTACATTTTCTTTTCTTTTCTTCTTTATTTTTTTATTTTTACTCAGAGCTCTTCAGCCCTTTTAAATTGTTTATAAGGATTCATGAAACTTCTGGCGTTGGGATGCGTTATATTTAGATGGCAAAGAAGTTAATTTGATCTTTGAAACTGGACCATACAAATGTGTTGCTGCAAATATTTTTCAGTCTACTTTAGTAATATCGTGTATTGATCCGCAGGATTTTGTTTCATAATTTTTATATTGTTAGAAAGCTCTTTGCTTCTAATTTAATACGCATTGTAATTTGTAGTTCTCTATATAACAACTTATGGTCGATTTACTACGTGTTGTATTATCACCCTAGCTGCTTAGGTACGATGGTTCAGTTTGCTAGTATTTTCCTTCAATTTCCTTCAATCCCATTTTATATTATTTTTGTGAATCCCAGATTAGTTCTGCATTTCTTTAAACAAAAAAAAGAAAAGAGAGAGAGAGATTGGGTTTTTGAACTTCATCATAAGTTTCGAAAAGTCAATTTTATTACAGATTATCTGGCATCATTAACCACTCAGGTGAAATATAACGACTCGAAACCCCTCCATTGGAAGTTAGTTCTTGACTATAACATGATGTAATTGGAGTTTCCTATACCCGAAATGTAAGTCTTTGTTTATAAAGCATTAGCCCCCTTTAATTGCGAAAAGAAAAAAAGAAAAGGTTCAAAACCTTGTTGCCAAGTTTTCGTTCTGCCCGCATATCATCAAAGATTCTTGATCAAATTTGAGGTCAAAGGTTTTGGTCATTCAACCTTTATCACTTCACCGATCAAATTTGTTCTTTTTCCTTTTCCATTTTATTATTATTCTTCTTTATTTTAAAATGTTCAATTCATCATTATATTACAGTACCTTTGTTTTTTTTTTTTTTGGTTGAAACAAAGCTTATCATTCAAAACTTACATCATAAAGGATATAAGCCAGATATGAACATCATTTAGACACTCCCCTCTAACCTTCACTATTTTACACAATTCTAGTGCATGTATGCATGGTAGAATGGACTCAACTTCCCCTTGAATTTCTATAGGGAAATCTTTGACATGCAGGATGCTTGAGGAATCAGTCAAGACCATAATTCCTTAGAACAATAATTCCTTAGGACCATAATTCCTTTAACGATACTAGCTAGGTTCAAGGAGACAATCCTTCAACAAACATATGAGACAGGTTTTTGGAATTCGTTTAGACAGTAATATTCACATATTTAAGTATGTAACCCTTCCAATTAAGCATTCTGTGTTCCTACTCTTTTAATCATATTCTACTATGTCACTTTTCAAGTAGTTTAATATATGCCAAAGAAGTGATATATAAGTGTCAAAGGCCGCCCCACTCATTGCCAGAGATGGGAGCCCAAAGTACTTATATACTTTGACATAGTATCAGAGCGATTTGGGCCTATGGTGGAGTTCTGGACCGGAGGTAGCCTGTGGTGATTTTATATTCTCCCACTTGAGCGTTGACTCGTGGGCTTGTTCTGAACCGATCTAGCGGTATAACTGGTTTTCTCCCACTAGAACGTTGACTCGTGGGCTTGTTCTGAACTGATCCAGCGGTATAACTGGTTTTCTCCCACTAGAGCATTGACTCGTGGGCTATTCTGTTCATGTCCTTATCTAAGTCTATTGGGCAAAAAATTCAAAGACCCATTGGACTTGAGGGAGGAAGTTAAGGTGTATTATCTTGTCCCACATCGCCACCGTAGAGAGAAGTGACTCTGTATATAAGTACCAAAACCTACCCCACTCATTGCCAATTAGTTTTGAGATGGGAGCACAAGGTACTTATATACTTTGACACCTCAAAATCAATTGGCAATGAAGGAAGTAGCCCATAGACTTATATATTGATATCAAATCTCTCCAACCACCGATGTGGGATACTCAACACTCCCCCACAAGCCCAACGTCTTTTCTTTAGGTTGGGCTTGTCAGCCCAGTCACCGCCTCACGTCTTAGCCCTACCAGTTTTATCACATCAAGCTTTGGAGTCCGACTTTTGGCAGGCTGGCTCTGATACCATATAGAAGCCTATAGGGTTCCACCTCAAAACTAATTGGCAATGAGTGAGGTGGCCTTTGGCATTTATATACAGAGTCACTTCTCTTCATGGTGGAGATGTTGGACAAGATAATACGCCTTAACAGCCAACCAGTTTTCTCAGGCACGCAGTTTTGCTAGTATTTCGGATTCATTTGCATTTCGAAAGAGAAAGGGGAAAAAAATGGCCCGAACAACTCTCCCTGCATTCGTTGAAGTACTCTCAACTATAAAAGAGTCACAATCCCATATTGGTGTTAGGAGACTCTGAGTATCAATATATAAATTTCATGGGATACTCTTTTCATTGTCAATTGGTGTTGATTTGGAACCCCATAGACTCTGTTTGGTATTAGAGTAAGTCTGCCGACATTCGGATTCCAAAAAACCCAACAAAAAAATTAAGGCTGAAACGTGAGGCGGTGCTTGAACTGAAAAAATAGGATAAACCCAACCCAAAAAAATACGTTGGGTTTGCGGGGGAGTATTAAAGTGTCGCAATCCCACATCGGTTTTGGAAAACTCTGAGTATCAATATATAAGCTCCATGGGCTATTCTCTTCATTATCAATTGGTTTTGAGATGGAATCTCATGGGATTATGTCTCCAACAACAGAAAGATGGAACGATTTACTTGCGAAGCTACGACCAGATTTGCCATCAGTATGATAAATACCAGTTTCAGGAAGCACGTGTCAGTTTGCAGTAAGAGCCAGTTTGCTCTTTTAGTTTCTGCTCCTTCTCTAGTAATTTTGCTAAGCAATTTGGTGTTGCCCTTAAACATTTTCTGATGTGATCTCCAGGAACTTCACCCGTTCATTGGCTCTGATGTGCTGCCCTTCCATGTTCCTTTTATATTAATTTGAGTGCTCTAAAGTATTTCATTTCCATAAAGAGAAATATACTCAAATGATCCTTTACATTTGGCAAAAAAAATTAATTTAGTCATTTACATTAAAAAGTTACTCATTTGGTTCATTATATTTGTCTTTATACTAATTTAGTCCTTAACATTCGGGGTTCTCGAGCTAAACATGTCTTGGTCAAGTCAACAGGATTATTTTAGGTAATGACTAATTTTTAAATTTTTATTTTTTAGAAAAAACATAAATTGATTAAAACAATATTAAAAATTTAAAAATTCAAAATTCAAAAAAAATTAAAGATTTAAAAATTTGAAATTTTGATTTTATATAATTAATTAAAAATTTGAAAATTCTAAATTCAAAAAATAATTCCAAAATCTGATCATATTTTTTTCTGTGGGCCCCTTTCAAAATTTTTCTACTTGACCTTATTCTATAATTTCTTTTCTCCTTACCCGCATCGAACAGTTTCTCAAACCGAAGGAGAGAGAAAAGAAATTACAAAATGGGAAAGTGTTTGACCTGGGGAGGGAGAAAAAAATTACAAATTAAGGTCAAGAAGAAAACTTTTGAATGGAGCCCACTGGATATGTAAATCAAATTTTGTAATTTTTTTTGAATTTTTGAATTTTTATTTTTTAATTAATGATATAAAATCAGAATTTGGAATTTTTTATTGTTTTAGAATTTTGATTTTTTATATTAATATTATATTAATCAATTTATTTTTTAAAATTTTTTTGAAAATTCAAAAATTAGTTATTACCGAAAATATCCCTATGGACTTGACCAGATATGGTTAGTACGATAACCCCTCAAATATTAAGGACCAAAAAAGTAAAAAAGACTAAATTAGTGTCAAAGACAAATGTAATGGATTAAATGAGTGAATTTTTAATTTATAAGACCAAATTAAATTTTCTGCCAAATGTAAAGAACCATTTGACCAGTTTACTCTTTCCATTTTCTTCACTTCTAAAGCCCCGTTAATGTTTCTGAAGTTTTCATCGATTCCTCGTGAAAGTGCTCGTTTGAAAAGGAACATTAATTATAAAGCTTTTGTTAAGGTATATGTTTTTTAAATATTTGAGGCTCCATTTGGACAGTTTGAGGGAAGCCCTTTCATAAAAGTCTTTTTGGAAGAAAAATTTAGAAACTATTTTTAAAAAAATATAGTAATTTCTTTTTTTTTATCTGTCGCTTCTGAGTGAATCCAATTTTTTTTTAAAATTTATGATTCTTCATTTCCAATGTAGCGTTAAATGAGTAAAGGAGATCCTGCACCTGGAATGAACAATAACTCCATATTATAGTACCTTATTTTGTTAATCCTTCCTTAGAACAATTCTACCCTCCGCCGGCCTCAAATTTCCTTTTAACAAACTCATATAGTCATCACTTTATTTTATTGTCGTTATTCTCTGTTGTTTTGTTCATTTAACTTTTAACTTTCAACAATATCTTATGTCAGACACACACATTATTTTATTTTTTTATACCCGGTGTAATTGCTACTAATATATTAAACATAATAAACTAGAACACCTCAAAATTTTGGCTATCATCACACAAATTCTTATTATAAGACATTTTAATTTATCCTAAATTTTATCTATATTCTTTTAATTGAAATGAAGATTTAAAAAATGTCTTTTCACATTTATTACGGTACGGTATATACGCATGTGAAGTTAAATATGTCATGTATTTCTAGAAGGTAAACCTTAGCCCTTAGGCACATGGTAACTTGTATATATAGCCATATTTGGCTTGTAATCGGGTTTTTTTTTTCCAAAAAAATTGATTAAAATAAAGGTGGACAAATTTAAATTTTTAAGAATATCTGTGGACATATATATATACCATGGATTTCTGAAATTCGAGAGTTAATTAAAATTAAACCTTCGGATTTCCGAAATCCGATCCACATATAATATTAAAATAATAATTATATACATTTTGTGGAATTATAGTAAAAAAATCAGAAAATGAACAATACCATTCGGATTTTTAAAATCCGAATTTCCAAAAAAAAAAAAAGAAAAGAAGGCGCGAAATTTTTGAATCCAAAAAGCCGGAATTCCGTAATCCGGACACAAGTATTCGGATTTTGGAAATCCGAATACTTTTAATTTTGGTTGGTGTTTTTGACATTAGCTTTGGAGCCATGGTTTTCGCCATACTCCACAACATTAGCTTTGGCCTCTAAACCACCAGATGCGTTAGATTTGACTTTCCTGTTGTCTGCTTCAATTCGAAGTCTAACAATCAAGTCCTTCAAAGTTATCTCCTTACGTTTGTGCTTGAGGTAGTTTTTGAAATCCTTCCAACCCGGAGGCAGCTTTTCAATGACCGCAGCCACTTGAAAGGTTTTACTCAGAATCATCCCCTCAGCCTGGATGTCGTGCAAGATGAGTTGAATCTCTTGCACTTGACTAATAGTCTTGGAATCAACCATCACATAATCAAGGAACCGTCCGACAACAAATTTATTTGAGCCGGCATCCTCCGATTTATGTTTACGGTTCACGAATTCCCACAATTTATTAGTCGTTTTAAACTTCTCATATACATTATAAAATGAATCATGAATACCATTCAAAATATAATTATGACAAAGAAAATCTGAACGTTTCCAAGCTTCATAAGCAGCAGTAGTTGGTGCATCAGAAGTAGCTCCAGGCAACGTAGGAGGCTCATTCGTTAGAAGCCAAGCCAAGTTAAACGTGGTCAAGTAACACAACATCTTTTGTTGCCACCTCTTGAAAATTACAGTCGTTCCATTGAATTTGTCCGGCTTCTCTGCATGGCTGGCCGGAACATTGGGAACATCAATAGCAACGGCGGTAGTAGCAGCAGGAATAAAAACATTTATATCACCATCAGAAGCCATCACCAACACAAAAACTTAGTCTGCCTTAAGTTTGTTGCGTAAATACTAAGAGTGAATTCGAAATGGCAAGAATAAGAGATGGAGAAATTAAGGAGAAATTCGAGGCTCATGAAAGACACGATTTCCTTAAGACAGATTAGCCTTCTCCCGATGTGCAAGAGATTTAGTGACCTTCTATCTCCCAGGATACAACGAATTCGTAAAGATTCCTTTGCACTAAGGATCTTCACCAACGAACTAGAACTTTAGAATTCAAAGAACACCAAAGGAAATAGGCCAGAAAGGCTAAGAAGAAAGTTTAGAAAGCTTTGGAAATTTGGATGATTCATTTGTTGAGAATGAGCCACTATTTATAGGTGAAGAGTTACTTGAAGTAGTAGAATTGTTCAATTTTTTTTTCCAAGTTAATTCAATTAACTTAGTTAGATACAATGTTTCACCAAAACCAAAGAGGTTCCATTCATGAACTTAATCTTACTATGAATATGAACATTCATCCCCCTTGCATCTCATTAATATTGATTCATGAATTTAGTTCATTCAAATGAATCTGCAAGAACTTTTCATCTACTTGGAAAATGAATCAAGATAGGTTCATGACTCGGGTTGATCAGGTCTGACGTACTCATGAACTCAAAGACTTCATACCTTTCATGTAGTCTCTAATTCCATTTTCCAATTAATGAGAAACCAAAATTCTCATTCACACTAACTCAAATTTAAACAATCACAAAATACAATAGGTGAATTATTGCGATGGAGTAAAACGAAACTTTTATTGACATGTGTTCTATCATACTTTGGGGCAAGAAAAATTAAACAGAAGATTTGATCATTGCTCGATCAATCTAACTTGAGCAAAAAGATTTAAAAAGAATTTGAGTAGGCTTACCTGAATCTAACGCTATAGTTGAATATAAAAAAAATAAAAAAAAAAAAAAGATTAAAGTGCAAGAGTCAGAACCGAAAAAAATATCAAAATTAAGAAATTAGATCTTTTCTCGTACATTCACTATAGTGCTATTGTTAATTGTTTGACCAACAAAATGAAAAAAAATCAAAAACCAGGAAAACCAAATTGACACAATTAGCTGAATCTTGGTTAGGCAAGAAGGAGATTGAGATGTAATTAGAGCTTTGCAGTCTTTACTTTAATACGTTGGCATAGGCCTCCTCCCTACCAATAGCAAAACCAAGTAGCAAAACAAATGAGACATGAAATTAGATTTCTGTTTGAAGTACGTAGTGTAATAATTTATGTACAAAGTAGCCGTCTCCCCAAATCCCATATTTGTTTCTAAGTGATTCGAAAACCAAAACAAAAAAAAAAAAAAGAAAAGAAAAAGAATTTAATCAAGAGATAAGTTAAAAATTAACCGAGGAGGCGGTCCCAATTCTAAACACCGAAGCAGGAGACACTGAGCAAGGAACAAATGAAAATGCATACTCCCTCCGTCCCATAATTATTGTCCATTTTGTCCAAAAAAATTTGTCCCAAAATTATTGTCTAATTTGACTTTTTATGAATCAAGTTACACGTTTGTCCTTAGTAAAAAACATTATCCATAAAATCTTAGTAGTTAAACAATTACTTATGTAGGGGTATATCCGGTTGTTTAAGGTAAAATATAGTTAAATTTGACCAAAAATAAAATCTTTCATTTTAGTAAAACTGGACAATAATTATGGAATGGAGGAAGTAATATACATTATAATCCAAAAATTTCAACCTTGAATCGGGAGAACATGTTTGTGGCATGACATATTTCTCCATTAATTCTTTTCGTGTAGGAACCTTCACTTCTAATAAAAGACCAAAAGGAGGACGGGAGAAAAAAAAAAAACAAATGAAGGAGTTTAGTTATGCAAATTTCGCATAGAACACATTATTCAGAAAAAAAAAAAAACAAAAAAAAGGAAAAAAGAAAGAGAATGATTCTCCAAGCAAACGTTTCAAACAAACCTAAGGGTAATAATTCCATGATGAAAATCTCCTTTATGGTTTTCTCATTTTCTTGCAAAAATCAGTCCACTCAATATTGTTTTTCTATTATGAGGTCAAATCTCAATCAACTTTGGAGATATTTAATAATTCCATGATGAAAATCTCCTTTATGGTTTTCTCATTTTCTTGCAAAAATCAGTCCACTCAATATTGTTTTTCTATTATGAAGTCAAATCTCAATCAACTTTGGAGATATTCACAATTTCTCAACATCATCAGCAATAAAATAACTCTGTATAAAAATGACGGATATGAACTACATCAAATATATATATATATATATATATATATATATTTGTAAAACAATTCAAAATTTGGATATAATAACCAAGAATTGCAAATCAACAAAAAATGCTAAAAGAGTCTAACTAAATTCAGTTGAAGTCTCTACCTTTGCCGGCGGTAATAGTAAAGGTGATTCTATTAACAAAGATTGAGTCGTGGTCGATTCGATTTGAATGTAGCAACGAACGTAGTTGTGAAATGTAATGCATAAACTGAACGGAAAAAGTTGTACAAAAAAATGAAAATTAAAATAAAACTAAAAGGTAGAATATGGATTGAATAAGATTAACCGATGAAGTTTTTTATCGATAAAAATGAGAAGACAGAGAGAAGAGAGACAGATGGTGTGATGAATTCTTTAATTTTTAGGAGAGACAAAAGGAATTACGGTTAAATAAAATTGTGGGGGAAGAATTGAGATTATAATTCATTAATTAAGGATTCAAAGTTATGAGTGGTTTTGGTGACGCAATCTATATTTTACTATATTAGAAACAAAAACCACACTTAAGAGAAAGCACCACCATTTGCCATGTGGCATTTCCATATTATATTTTTAAAATAAATTTTTATTTACACATCAATTTTCTAGACTTAAAAGGCAAATGCAGTCCAAATCCACCATCACCTCCTATTTTCGCCAAAACAAAAAAAAAACACGGCTTTATAAAAAACACAAATCATCATCTCCATCTCCACGACAATCGACTCCCTAATCAATCTCTTCTCCACAATAAAAATAAAAAAAAAAAAACAAATTCCTCATCAATCATCAATTGAGAATATGTGGTGAAATATACTTCTTTCTTATTATCATGTTCAATCTTTTCATTAGTGATGATCAACTATATCCTAATCAGATAAAATTTCGAATTCAAAAAATATTCTCTTTACCTCTCTATATAAACACAAAGGAAAAAAAAAATTCTCATTGATGTTGCTTTCGGCCGTTGTGGTGGTGCCATTACAGATATTAAAATTTAAATAATTTTATATCCACAGATCATTTGTACGGCTTTTATTATTTTTTGTTTTTCCCGTTCAAGAATAGTGTTATTACTATTATTTTTATGCGTCCACCCGTTACAGCTACCGTAGCTGTTGCCAGGTAATATGATGTGATTTCTTATATGGTTAGTCAGCTTAGAATTTTTGCATGATTTTAGTTCTGTTTGAATTGAATTGATCAATTGGGTTTTTGTCACAAAGTGTGGTTTTCTTAATTTCTTTTTTATGTTTTATTCATTTAAAGTGGTTTTCCTTTTTTTGATTATGGAGTCTCAGTTTTCTTTCGTATATGGTCAGTTATGAATTGTATTTTTTTCTTTGTTTAATTGCTTTTGATTTTGTTTCATACTGCCAGTTGACTAATTATTGTTGTTATTATTATTATTATTATTATTATTATTATTATTATTATTATTATTATTATTATTTTTATTATTTTTACAAATGAAGCTCGTTTTTTTTTGTGTGTGTTCGGACATTCAAGAATATACTTTTTTAGATTTTGATTTTTGGACTTTTTTAAATTACTCATCATATAAATGGTTCAGGTCGCTTCTTCTAACTAATTTATGGGGAAGCCTTTTATGAATTTGAGGTGGAGAGGGAAGGAATGATGTTTCTACGTTTATTTGTGTTTTATACATCATTTTTACCTACAGGAAAAAAAAAATTTCTCAATTTTTAATGAGCTCTTTTACTTATTTTTTTTGCCATGGTGAGGTGAGTTCTTTTTTTGCTATAACTTGAAACCCATTCAAATTTACATTAATTTTCATTCTCATATTTGTGATCAACCAGTTTCAACAATTAATCAGTTTCAAAATCATATTTTTGATATTTTACTAGCTATAAGCCTTTGGAAGAAACAGTTCCAAAAATTAAACGTATACCCTTCGGAGGATGCTTATTATAAAGCTATTATAAATCTCCAAAACCAAGTATTGATTTGGCACGACAAATGGAGAACATCAATAAATCATCTTACTAATATTTAAACTTATTAGGATACTTTTATATTTTGTCTAACATTTACTTCAAGAGATATACTTGATCAAGTTTATTTATATTTAATAAGTAACACTTATAAAATATTTCTAAAATATTCAAACATTTCTAAAACGTACTGGGCCAAATACACTTTCTTTTTTTTGCCAAATACAAACATTTCTATAATCACACTTATAAAACATTTCTAAATTCTTCAAACATTTCTAAAATATATCGGGCCAAATACAAAATATATTTTTTTCAAATACAAACATTTCTAAGATCTACAGATATATTGGGCCAGGGTCGCGCATTGCGCGACCAGACATCACTAGTATATTATTACATGATGAAAATAGATTACTTGGCATAAAATTCGAAACTCACTTAAGTTAAAAATAGGAAAAAAAAAGATTTAATCGTAATTACATTACACCTTAATCGTAGAAGATAATTTTATTTTAACTTTTTGCAATAACCTTTTAAAATTAGTAATTTGATAATAAAAGCTCAAATAGAGTCCAAGTTATTCTAGATTAGTTCTATCCTAAATCTTATTCGGAATTTGTTAAATATTGTTTTATTTAAACTTCATGACAGTAAACAGTTCAAAACAATTAGGTATGCCTCTCTGTTTCATTTTCCCCTTTCTTAGAATTTTTTTTTTCTTTTATTCAACAGGTTGCTTTCATACAGACTTTTTTTATATATCAATACAGGTTTATGTTCAATGCAGGCACTCTCAATGGATATGGAGTACCTGTGCATAGTGCCAAAAAATATTACCAGTGATTACAGTGAGATTCATTATGAAAAAAAATGAAGTATCCAGGGAATCAAGGGTCCATTTTTTCATCTGGAATTTCGTACTCGTTGAAATAAAAAGTTTCGAAATGACTAACTGGGTTATGAAAATTGAATAACAAAATCGGAGGTGATTTTGCCCTAAAGTTCCATCAACAGAAACCCATCATCTCACAACCATTGAAAGTTCAGCTTGAAAACAGGCAATCTTCGACTCTGTTATGCCTCTAATTTGGATTCTGGAGCTCTATTTGGTGTAGTTTCGGATCTAATTTTTTTAAAAGAATAGTATCACGCCTTTAATAGATAGAATTTAAGAAAACGTGGAAGCATATGTATGCTAAACCTCACGCTTCCTGTTCTGTTGCGAACTTGCGGTCTGCAAAGCAATATTGCCAATTAAGAGAATTTATTTTATTTATTTTTCTTTACATTTTACTCTGTATAATCATATTTCTCAGATCATAAAAATAAAATAGACAACGAAAAATATTCATCATACAAATTTTCTGACATAGAAAAATAAGAGTAAAAAATTAAAATGCAAATATTAAAATTATAGTGTAAATATTCATCTATTACTTGAGAAGTTTTAACTTATACTGTATTTTTGGAAGAAATTTTAGATACCAATTTAGGACTAAGCGGGCAGATAAAAATGCATTTTTCAACGTGACTACTCTTACATTTTTTTTTGATAATTTTTATTTTACACAAATAATGCGGGAAAAAATTTTATAACCCGCACAAGCCAATAGTATATAAAGAAAGAGTAAGAGAGATAAAGATGAGAAAAGAAGAAAAGAATCACTCTACATTTTAAAATATTATTTTCAACAATAAATCACATTTAATGCTGTTATGATATACGTTATCTTTGCCATATTTTATTATTATTTTAGAATTTAAATTTGTTTCAGTTACCTCTTGAAACAAAAATGTCATTTATGATAAGATAAAAATCATTCCATTTTTCCCCCTATATTTTCAAAATATATATTGAACGTAAATTTTGAATTTCGAACTCAATTAATCCCATTTATATTTGTATATGTGGGAACTAGTATTAGATATTATCAGTTTCAAATTTAAATTAATTTCACATATATTTTTTCCAAAATTACTTACCGGGATTAATCAAGATATCCGATTAGCATTATCTCTTGCCTTACCAATTTTATCACCATTAAGTTCACATTTAATCATGTTACTATATTATACATCTTTTTCATATTTTGTTTTATTTCAATTTTAAATTTAAATGGATTATACAAACATATTTTTTAAAAAAATTACTTATCAGGATTAACCAAGTAAAAAAACTCATTTCATAGTGATCTTCTTTCACCAAAAAAAAAAGGAACATTCATCGTCGTCAACAACACCCTTTAACCCTTTTGTCCTCTTAGCACAACACCGTTCACCTCTTCACAAATATCATCATCTACATCATCACCGCCGCCCAACTTCACGTGACCATCTTTCCATGCTAAAAAACCCCATGCCTCAAAGCCTTCTCCATCATCACCGCCCTACACCCCATATCCACATCACCTCTCACTATGCCGGAAATGGAATAATCTTATTCCAGTAGAACAAATTCCGGCGAGTGGTTATCTGTAGCATCATCGGTATTCTTTTTGGGAATATCAGTTTTTGCCAATTGTTTGAGCAAAAATTGTACTCGGATTGTGGAAAGGAGACAGAACATAACCCAAGTACAAAAATAAATCAGAGCGAGTGTGGATGAGTTCAAAAACCGGCCTCGGATCTAGAATCCAGAGCTTATGGTTCACTTTGGTTTGTAAATAAAGAGAAAAAAAGAATAAAAATGAGAGGGGAAACGAGCCTAATGGCTTCAATTCTTAATAGTGGAAAAAAAAATCCTAGTGCCAGCAAAATATAGGTGGTGCTGATGACGCGCTATTACATGGAAGGTAAAAGATATTAGCATCGACTAGACGTAACCGATGACACGTTATGACACAGAAGACAGAGATATTAGCCCCGACAGGAAATGCCTATCAATGTAACGCTATTACAGAGAGAGACCGAATTCACTGAAGTAGAATTCATGAACTACTACCTATTTCTATGAAGGAGAATAGGCAAACACCTATCTATGCTAGGCTACATCTAGGAAAAAACGATAAAGACATGAAGTAAAAGACTAAAAAAGAAAGAAAAATAAAAGACTTGATGATTTGATGATTTGAGGTGTCTTTTGATGATGATGCTCTCGGCTGCCTTTTATAGAGAAAGTTAGAGCCGGCTTCTTTGGAGGAAAGGAAGTAGTATCCACGTCTAATGCTTCCTAATTCTTTGGAGAAAAAATAATGTCCTCATGTGATAAACTTGAATGGCTAAACTCCACTTAAAGTAGAAAAGTAATAACTAATCAAATAACCACGTGAGAAGCATTATCAATCCAACTCAAATTCCAAATCCTTTGATTAGCTCGGCCAACATCAATCAAATATAGACTCCAAATTAATCCTCCTCGGTTGACGGCCAAACAACCAGTAAAAAGACCAAATTTTATATGTGGGGTCAAACTAAGCCCCCCAAACGCTCATATGGAATGAAATGAGATGTGAGCGTTGATAAGCACATTGAGACATGGTCTACTGCAACACCTGCAACACTTGCTACTGCTGCGCCGATGTTGTTGCTGCAACTCTTGATGAAACTTTGCCGACAAACCTTGACATTGTTGCGTCGACGATTCTGCTCGCTGATGTTGCGCCGATAGCAATTGTTGTTGCTGCACCGGTGTCTCCTTTGCCATACCTCGACCATCAAATTGCCTGGTGTGATAATGATATGTGATTACTTGACTACCAACAATGGCCAGCCCCCCGAAACTAGAGGGATCTTGTGCCATAAAGGCCTTACTCCATCTATCGACGCAACTGGATCGCTGCTTGGCGCCAAACAGATCATAGAGTTGAGAAAAGCGGCCGTCATAGGTAGCCTGCCCTCCAATAGTGTTTTCAGCCCTGGGAAGAATTATGTCATATATGAACTACGGGCTATTGAAAGATATATCCACCAAGTGGTGATGGATATAAGAAAGAAAAATAGAAGGTTTTTTTTTTTTTGTTTTAGGACGACAAAATCCCATGACCTAAAAACCAAACCAAAGCTCGTCCCACTGAGTGTGCCATTTTATGTTTGAGCAAAAATTGTACTCGGATCGTGGAATGGAGACAGAACATAACTCGAGTACAAAAATAAATCAAAGCGATTGTGGATGAGTTCAAAAACCGGCCTCGAACCTAGAATCGAGGGCTTATGGTTCACTTTGGTTTGTAAATAGAGAGAAAAAAGAATAAAAATGAGAGGGGAAACGAGCCTAATGGCTTCAAATCTTAATAGTGGAAAAAAAAACCCCAGCACCGGCAAACTATAGGTGGTGCCGATGACGTGCTATTACATGAAAGGAAAAAGATATTAGCGCCGACTAGACGTAGCCGATGACAAGCTATGACACAGAATACAGAGATTAGCGCCGACAGGGAATGCCTATTGATGTAACGCTATTACAGAGAGAAACCGAATTCACTGAAGTAGAATCCATGAACTACTACCTATTTCTATGAAGGAGAATAGGTAAACACCTATCTATGCTAGGCTACATCTAGGAAAAAATGATAAAAGACATGAAGTAAAAGACTAAAAAAGAAAAAAAATAAAATAAAAGACTTGATGATGTGATGATTGGAGGTGTCTTTTGATGATGATGCTCTCAGCTGCCTTTTATAGAGAAAGTTAGAGCCGGCTTCTTTGGAGGAAAGGAAGTAGTATCCACGTCCAATGATTCCTAATTCTTTAGAGAAAAAATAGTGTCCTCATGCGATAAACTTGGATGACTAAACTCCACTTAAAGTAAAAAACTAATAACTAATCGAATAACCACGTGAGAAGCTTTATCAATCCAACCCAAACTCCAACTCTTTTGATTAGCTCGGCCAACATCAATCCAATATAGACTCCAAATTAATCCTCCTCGGTTGACGGCCAAACAACCAGTAAAAAAACCAAATTTTACATTTGGGGTCAAACACCAATCGGAGTAATCCCGATTTGGTCCAGACCAAATAGTCGGACAGAATTTTACGGTAGCATCGTTGATGTTCTTCGGAAGATCAAAAGTCATGATCATCCTCGATTTTGGTTTTAATTATTAGATTAGGAGAAATTGTTAATAGGTAATACAAATTAAATTATAATTATAATATAAATTATAATTACAATTAATCTTTTTACTTTGACATGTGTACTATAAAAATTACTCCACTAATTAGAAAATCATATATAGACTAAACAAAAATTTTCAAATAATTAAAAACAATGACACGTGTAGACACGTGTCTTTTGAAAAAAATTTCTTAAAATTTGCCCATGCTTGCGCGTGTCACTGGATGGTATTGACGTAAATATTAATAATATTGGTAAATCCTTTATTGTTAGGCGTGTATATATACCTACGTGCTTTATATTATAATTGTTAATTAATATACTGGTACCTGATTTATTACCATTTTCACTCAACAGTAAGGAAGAATCGAAAAGAAAAACACAAACCAGCAGCCAATTTTTCTTCTTGTTTCCTCTTCTCACATCAAAATCTTCCTTTTCCGTCAAACGAATGGAACCGGTCTGCCCAATTGATGCCCGTTGCTCCCACCAAGTCGCAATTCTTCTCAGTCCTCCTTCCCCTGTTCAATCTCAGGTAATAACCATAGTCCCAACTTCTAATTTCTATCAACCAGTTTGCTCTTATTGTATTAAACTCTTTTTTGTCTATTGATCTTTTTAGTTTTTTGTACTTTTTATTCCTTTGGGATTACTGAAAACAGAAGTATTATGAGGAGCTTATAGCAAGCAGAGAATATAGCGGGCTTGAAGTGAGAATTAATGGAGAGCACGGAAAAGGTTGGCGTTTTTTACTAATTGTTTTGATGTTGTTGATTTCTCAGTACGCAGCTCATGCAAAGCTTTTTAAATTTCAGGAGTTTATTCAAATAAGGAATTCGATGAAGGGGACCTTGTTTTGAAGGACCCAATGCTTTTTGGTATTCAACATTCATCAAATAAGGTTCGGTGATTAAAAGGGACTTGCTGAACATCCTTCAATATTGTAATCCAGTGTATATATAACTTATTATGCAATTTCTGCTCAGCCATTGATATCTTTTTTGTCTTCCAATGTCTGTAACTTCTGCGACTTCTGAGTGTTTCTTTTCTACTGCTGCAGATGGACTGTCTAGTGTGTAGTTATTGTTTTCAATTTATAGGCTCAGTGGAACTTCAGATAGGGAGGAAACTTTACTTGAGGAATTTAGCTAACTTATCCCAAACGCACTCTGGAAAGCCAGAACCATGGAATGACCAATGTGAAGTATCACGTCATCAGGATACATCAGATGTTGGAGAAGATGATAGGGATCATTGTAGTTCAAGTAATGGCAAAAGCAGCTCTAATTATCTACCTCAAGATGTCATAGATTCAGTTATGAATGGTGGGTTGCAATTGCCGTACGCAAGCGCTTTCCAATTGCCTTCTGTTGTTTCATGCCCTGGTGGATGCAAGGAGTCGTATTATTGCAGGTGTATTTTGCATGCTTTACCTGTTATGTATTTTTTATTAAATGTTCATTTCCAGGTTCCCTTTTCTTGTTGCATCTGTTCTTCTGTTTGATGTTATTAAGATTATGTAGTGACTTCTATGGCTTATTTGAAGTGTGAAATTATGTCAATTTCTTCAAGTTATTATGTGTTAATATTCAAATCTATTTCAAAAATTGAGTTATGGAGACACTCTGAGAATAGTGGTCATCTCTAGGTTTCCATCATCTGATTTTAAAAATTTACAGGCACCGAGAACTTACACATACTTGAAAATTGAAAGCCCCTGAAATGCGTAGTCCCAGCAGAGTATAGATTAAAATAATTATGAATGGGAGGCGTGGGGTATTAGAACTCTACTAATGTGCTTCATATTCATAACTAAGTTGGTGGTAGCAAGACATAGGATTACCAGTCTTAATCTTGGTTACCGTGCAATGCTCAAGGATGGGAGAAAAGATAATACTTCTCTTTATATTCTTTCGGTTTTATAGAAATGTGCTTCAAACATTTACTTTCAGTTGTATCAAATGCAAATAAAGATATGGAACCTCAGGTGTTGCTTTGCTGATGACAATATTTTGCCGCTTCAAGCTCCTAACTAGACTGATCAATGAATATCTGATGATTGTTGTCCAGACATTTTAGTGTTTTACACAAATAAAAGTTTTTAAAGCATGTCACTTTTGAAAGAAGCAACAAGGTAACAGGTAGTGTGTAACTATAACTGTAAATCCCTCTATTTTGTTTTAAGAATATACATGTGGTAATTTATCGGGTAATTTGAACAATATGTACAACTTGCAGGTATATTTTACATGCCTGACTGTCTTTTATTAAATGTTCATTTCCAGGTTTTCTTTTCTCCTTGCGTTTGTTCTGCCGTTTGCATTGTTAATTGCAAAGATTAAGGAGTGACTGCCATGATTGTTTGAAGTGTGATTGCAATTATGTCAACTTTTTTAAGTTCTTAAGTTCAAACTTTTCAAAACTTCTGTTATGGAAAAACTATGAGAAATTTTACTAATCTATAGGTATCAGCCATCAGATTTTTAAAATTTGTAGGCACCAAGAAGTCATATATATCAAAAAGATTTAAAGCCCCTGAAATGCTTGTTCCCAGTGGGCCTTTACTAATGTGCTCCATATTTTAAGCTAATTGGAGGTTGTAAGACATACTTCTCCATATTGGTTTTGTCAGTTGGAGAAAGCATACTTATCTTCGTGTTCCTTCTGTTGGATACAAATTTACTCCGCATGTTTACTTTCAGTTAAGTGCACATAAAAATGTGGAATTTCATGTGTTGCTTTTCGGATGACAATATGATCATTTTTCTGCTTCAAGATCAAAACTAGACGGATCAGTGAATATTTGATGTATTAGTCCAGATATTGGTTGCTTTTAGTATTTTACCCAAATAAACAATTATGGAGTATGCCACTTGTGAAAGAAGCAACAAGGTAACATATGAATTGTGTAATTAAAGCTGTGAATCCCGCAACGTTAACAGTATGAATCTGGCAATATTTCTTTCTCCTTAATTGAAGGCTTAGGCCTGTGCATAAGTGTGGTAGGAGTCTTCCTGTCACTTTCTGTTGAAACTTTGATCTTTTTCCTTTTATTATCTGGCAGCATAGTTATCTGATTCATTTTTGCCAAACTTCAACAGCAAGTTATGTGCAGAAGCTGATTGGAGCTCTTATCACTCTTTGCTCTGTACTGGGAAGGGATCAGATTCCCTGAGTACAAAGGCGCTTTCGAAGTTCATACAGCATGCTAATGGTAATGACAGCCTCAACAGGGATATGCACACCCTTGCATTATTAAATGCTTCATCCAAATCCTTTTCCTTTTCACCACTTACCATTTCTGAGTTTATTCTTTGTTTATCTCCAGAAACAAATGATATTTTCCTGCTTGCTGCTAAGGTACGTATTCTATATAGGTTGCCTTTGTTATCTCTTTTCCATTAATAGAATGTCATTATAATAATGCTCTAATATGAGTTTAACTTCAACTTTAAATCATGCATTCACGCTCCGACACGATAGTGTTTAGTACCTATTGCAAGGGTTATAGCTATAGCCAAGATAATCTTGATCTCTTAATTATTTCCCAAGAGATTTATGGATAAGGAATCGAAGGCCTCTGCCAGTCTTGCTGGGAACATCCCACTTGAAAACAAAGCTCATTCTAACTTGAAGTGAATAATGTCATATATTTTAGCGGTTACCTCCCTTTCTTCTTTTTTTTTTTCCTTTTTTTCACTTCATTTTTTATCTCGCTGGATTTGCTGATGTACTGAACAGAACTGCCAATAAAATATGTCCAAGCCAGATTTCCCGGAAAATGAAGTATAAAAATCCAATGATGGCAAACAAGAATGAATTAGTTTGTTCTTTGGGTTTTCTGTTCAGGTAATTGCGTTCACGATTTTGAGATACAGGAAGGCGAAAGCTGCTCGTTTTGAAGAGAAACTACATAATAATTTTTCACATTTGGTGGAGGCTTGGGAGCCTGTGTCTATGGGGCACAAACAAAGGTAAGAATTTTTTTCTCTATAATTATGGTCATGTGTGTTATCATGCTTACCCCCATGCATTTCAGATAATAATTTTTAATTCTTGTAGAGCCTATGAAATGTGTTAAAGGAGCTCATATCTATTTCCTGCAAGCTCACAGCACCAGTTGCTTCTTTTTTAATAATAGTTGATGGATCATTGAGATAATAAACTTGAAATCATCCATTTCTTATTTTTGCTCGTTTTGTTGCTTGATAAAAATCTGCAAAGCATCAGATTTTTGAGGAAGAAGAGCAAATAGGTTCATGTATGTTTTCCTATCTTATTCTTTATCTTCAATGATTTGTTCCCACATTACTCTTCATAATAATGGAAACAAGGTCATTACTAAATTAACAAGGTGTATCTCTTACTGCAACAATTGTCTGGAGCCGGCTTTGAAAAGATCATGGTAGGGAGTTGTTTTTCTGTGCATGTTCCATGATAGATTTGTCTTCCAAACATTTCTTACACTATTACTTACTGAAATTTGCTTCTAAAGGTATAATCTTTTCAAAAAAATACAACTGCCGCGCATTTTTCTCAAAAGTTTCCAGATCTCAGAAACATGTATTTTACTACATAATAGCTCTTCAAACTTTGTGTGGTGCATATTAAATTGGTGACAGTTTCTTAATTTCATAATTTGAACTCAACTCAAATTTGCATGTAGATGGTGGGATTGCATTTCCTTGCCAGAGGATGTTGATTGCCATGATGAGGCTGCGTTTAGACTGCAACTAAAGGAGCTGGCATTCACGGTAATCTTAATGAATAGAGTATATGAAGATTATAGTTGAAATGCGTGAAATATTTGAAGACAAATTGCAACCATAGGGAAGTAAAACAGTTGATCGATTCATCGAGAGTTCTGTTCGGTATAAAAGGGATTTTGATATGTGGTCTTTGGTTGCTCGATCATCAACTGTTTTTGTCCCTTTTTTCAGCCTTAGTGTCCAGTATATTGTTCATTTCTGGTCTTTTGCTGATTCCTTATCTGTCCTACAATATGTTGCTTCTTCTTTTTTTTTTTTTTTTTTGGGTTGTTCAATTGTGTTATTGCTTGCCATAGGTATTACAGGGTTAAGCTTGATTGTTCATCCGGAAAAAACTAGAAACTTTTGGAGATCTATTAGTTGTTTCTGGTAAATTGCTTGTGATTTGGACCTCTTAATATAGATTGTAGCCTGTTTCTCTGAAGAAAATGCAACCTGATATGAAAAATAATCTATTAAAGGAATCTAGCTTAATTGAGTTGTTCAAGTCTTATAGGCATTAATTTTTTGTTTATAACAAAAAAGTAATTCATTTATAGTAATGTTTGTTATTGAGCAGAGCCTGGATTTTACTATTGTAAGAAGTAAAACTATTATTTTGCTCTAGACACTCTTGCAGCCTTGGTGCATCTTTTCAGTTCAACTGAATGCAATACACATTTCATAAGGACATAAGTGGGTTAATAAGTTTAAATCAGATCTCTTAGGTGAATTAGATAGTAGTAGTTGTGGATTTTAAAGATAATTGGCATCTTCTTGCAAGACTCCATCTTAATCTGGTGTATAAACTGCAAATCCTAATGGCTCCTTTTTGTAAGTATCCTGCTGCTCTCCTACTGTTTGCTTTGCATGAGACTACTGTAGCTTCACCCTAATTTTTTTCTCAGGTGTTGGACCTGCATGATAAAATCAGGCTGGATTTTTTTATTGAATCTAATCTGTCTCTTCTTCTTTACGCCTCCAGTCTTTGCAGCTCTTAAAGGCGGCGATATTCGATGAGGAATGTGAGCCATGTATCCTGATTATCTGCCAATCCCGGGCATACTTTTGTTTGGATATCTATTGTACTATGTTGATTCCAAGCTTAGCGTCCTTAACTTAGCCTAGTATTTTCCCTAGAAATATATGGTCACATTATTGGCATGTTCGAGTTAAATAATCTGTAAGTTCTGTTGGAGGAGAAAGAATTCATAAGTCATTCCCACTAGATCAAGAGATAGGGTTAAAATGAGTATTTCTCATTCATCTTTTTGTGTAGCAGTAATCAAAATTTCATATCATGCCTTCTAACTTATTTTTCCTCTGACAGGGACTTGGTTGTAGAATCTCCAGTTGAGAACTATTTTCTGTACATCGATGAGCTTCCACATGCAGAAAGGGTTAGCTCTTCTTCCTTACAAGTAGAGATCAAATTTAGACACAGAACTTTAACAGTAACTTTTCCATGCATGTCAGGAAGAAGCTCAGCAAGTGACACAGCCTTTCCTGGATGCCCTCGGTGATGACTATTCAAATTGCTGTGAAGGTATAATGAAATCCGTCATGGACTAGATTGTGTATGTTAAAACAGGTTTTCACAACTTAATGTGATTAGTACCCCACACATCTTACTCTTACTACATCCACGTCATTTAACATGTGCTGAAGTTCTGTATTGAGGAAAATGTGGTTTATATCAGAAAACTGATAAGAATTGTAATCTTCACTTATAATTAACAATAAAGGAGGCATTTTTCTTGATCATCATGCATTTATGATAATCACGAACACAATTAACAAAATCATTAGAGCTTTGTGGTTGTTCTTATTTGTTCTTTGCTTACTTTGGTTATAAGCTAAAACGCAGCGTCTCTGAGATGCAACTCTCCGGTTATATGTAGTCTCCTTTTTCTATTTCTTTTTTTCTTGTCCCGCCTGAGCTTGTGTATAGAAGATGGTTGAAAGGAGGTTATATGGTCAACTACTCTCTACTTGCTGAGTCTAATTTCATTACAAATTGAAAGCCAAATATGTTTTCTTTCAGGAACTGCATTCTTTCCGCTGCAGAGTTGTACGAATCATTCCTGTAATCCTAATGCAAAAGCTTTTAAAAGAGAGGAGGTATGTATTAACAGATTGTTATGTTGTGGTTGAATGTCTGATTGTCTGTGTGTATATACAAAAGCGAATTTTGGAAACATCATCAGTGGTGTGTGCTATTTGAATAAGAGTACCTCCTCTGAAACCTCATCTTCACAAGTGACGACATGATACTGATGAATAAATGTTTATAATTACTCGACAGAATACCTTATGGCTCCTATTCAAGAATCCACATAAAAGTATCAATTTACACTATATGAACTTTTATTCTGACATGGAACCTGTTCATTGTATCGGTTAATGATACTTTTCTTGCGACTTCGAACTCCATGTAAAATTTCAGGACAAAGATGGCGAAGCAACTCTTCTTGCTCTTAAACCAATTCTAAAGGGTCAAGAGGTTGGTTACCATTTCCTTTATTAACCTTTTTCCAATTATCAATGATGCAAATAACATTATGTATCGAGAGTTTGATTTCTATCTCAATGATCATATAACCATTTTACGCTTCCTTCCAGATAACCATATCATATATAGATGAGGAGCTTCCTTTCAAAGAGAGACAGTCATTACTTGCAGATTACGGGTTTAGATGCAGATGTCCAAAATGTTTGGATGAAGAACAATCATGTTGACAGAGATCATAGCATTCTCTTGGTTTTCCAATCATACAACAGGCAACAACTCTAGAACAGTGCAGCCCGTTGGAGTTCCCAAGGAAATCATTTAAACAATGCCTTGTTCTCTTTTATCGCCGTGCATAAGGTGACTTGATGTGTTTAGAGTTGCCAAATGGCTTTGTTGCTCTTTTATCGCCGTGCATAAGGTGACTTGATGTGTTTAGAGTTGCCAAATGGCTTTGTTGCGGATTGAAAGCTAATTTTATTGTGTTTCCTTTGTGATGGGTTGACGTTCTGACTACCAATAGTTTGCATTTTTCTTATTCCATTTTGCCTTTTATGGAAAATATTTTTGTTTTGTTTTTATTTTTGGGCATATATAAGAGGGTGTTTATTGTGTCGAAATAAAGGACTAATCTCTTTTTTTTTTTCTAATATACTTAAGAAGCAAAAGCTTGAATACAAAATATCCCTTAGGATAAGGATGATAGATTCCTATCTACTTCTAGTTGTTCGGCAATACTAGATGGGGATATGTCAAAACCTGTAACCCCGTTGGGCATGAGAAGCCAAACTTGGCTAGTGAATCTGCGGCCTTATTGGATGTTCTACGAATGAGGCTAAGATTCACCCTCCAGTTCTTTTCTAATAATGATAAATTATGCCTAAGAACATTGCTTAATGGTATGGACTTTTCGGTATACTGTAGAGCATTTATCGCTTCTATCGTCCATTTCCAGAATTACTTTTCTGAAGCCGAGATTCCAGGTGATCTGGAGGCCAAATAGTGCTCCCCAGTATTTGGCTTTCAAGCAATTACAGTTTCCCAAGTTGGCAATAAAACCCGTAATCCAAAGACCTTCATAGTTACGGATAGGTCCCCCTGCTGTTGCTTTTTCCTTCTTGATCTTTGCAGTTCCATCTGTGTTAATTTTAACCCATTCCCATGGAGGTGGACTCCATGATCGAGTTTCAGCTTGGGCAGGTCTTCTTTGTGGTGTAAAAATCAAATTTGACCTAGCAATTTCTCTGATCAGGGAGCTTGTTGATCTTCTAAGCTCTTCCATTGAGATAGGAGTCGTACAGAAGGTTTCTTCGTTTCTAGCTTTCCACAATTTCCAGCAGATGACTCCAATCAAGAGTTTCCATTGGTGATTCTCCTGCATAATAGAGGAATTTAAGTTAGTTTGAATCCAATCGGGCCAAAGTCTGTTTTGCCAAAAGTTACTGTCGAGCTATGGACAGAAACTTTTCCACTGTGCTTTGGCTCGAAAACAATCACGGAAAACATAAAAAAGAGTCTCCAGTTTTCCACAAAAAAGGCAGTTGCCATCTTCGGATATGTGGAGTAGTAGTCGCTCTGCATTTGTCATTAAAGCTTCCATGTATAGTAGTCATAAGAAAGTTCTTATTCTTTCCGGGCCAGGCCACTTCCACAAAGAATTCCATTTTGGGTGCTCTGTTTGCCATCTGCTGCCTGCAATGATCACTTGGGAGGATGATGTTTTGAACTTGCCGCTTTTTGTCCATTTCCAGACGGACTTATCCTTACCAGTGTTGGGTTAAAGGACTAATCTCTAAATTTTGTAAACCAGCTCTGGAACCATTGGGCCGGCTTGCACTTCATATTTGTCTCGAAACATTTTACCATCTTTGTGGCTTCGCGATTGTCCCTGTCTGACTCTTAGATCTAGAAAAAAATTTGCTCTGTTTAGTTCAACAGATATATTTTCTTTAAACGGAGAATTAGTTCCGTGCTTCTGGCACCTTTGGACCTCTAATCCACCTCACTTAAATATTTATCTCAAATGATACAGATGGAGACATTTTTATATCATCAACAATTTTAATTTCCTTTTTCATTTTCAAAGTTTGATTGCCATTAAAAATTATATTACCTCGTCCCAAAAAATAATAATATTAGATTTTGAGATTTATACTATTTTTAATACAAATTTTTAAATTTAATGTGATTTTTTTTAAAAGATAGATGGAACTCTTATCCCTCTGATTACTTCCTCGTGAAAAGATGAAACTCTTAGATCTAGTTTGTTTTTGTCATTTGTGAATTTTATTTTAGTTTTAGTTCTCGACGCATTTTTAATGTTTCCTATGTTCGAAATTTTTTCTAATTTTAAATTTCACTTTTAATACCAACTAGTATGTGAAAGTGCGGGATTGTCAATGTTGAAAATTGTATCTTTTAAAAGAATTAATTAGATAATATAATTACTAATATTTTTTAAAATCCTAATATTTTTTTAATTAATCAATTTTAGATCAAAATAAGAGGTATTGAAATTATTTATTTTTGAGATGTATATTTGTAAAATCTGATAAAAAATATTATAATAAAGATTTTTAAAAGTTGTATAATAAAAATTGTCACCACTAACTAATGTTATGATTGAATTAAAAAATATATTTAAAAAATATGTAAATTATGTCTAAATGCCTATGGCGTATTTATAGGTAATGGGACTTTGGGGATTAGATGTAGTTGTAATAAATATGAGACACAATTAATCGTCCTTGAAAATGTAAGATCGATAAATTTGAAGACTAAATAGCACACAAGTGAAACTTTAAGAGCCAAAATGAGAATAAATTGAAAGTTTAAACTCGTAAATGCAAAGACTTCTAAAGACAAGGGTTTCTCAACAATTTTTTAAAAAATTCATTTTCAAACCTCAATCAAGAATTTGTAATATTTGTAAAAATCTTATATAGTAAATAATAATTATTAACTTTTTACATAAAATTTAAATTGCTTAATGATCAACTAATGAGTAAATGACACGTGTTAATTGAGGCTTGATGGTCTCAATGAGTGACACGTATCGATTATCTTTCTTTCCTTTAATATATATATAATGATTTTATTAAAAATGAAAATAAAAAAACATACAATCTTTTTGGGATGTAGAAACCTTTTTCGTTCTTGTTCAACTCTCTTACATCAAGGCAAAAACCAAGTGTCGAACATGAACCAAGACAAAACCAGAGCAGAAAAAATAAAATAGCAATACTAATGATAAAAAAAAAAATGCATAGAGAAAGTGAAATGGTTGAGCGGAATGATTCAGTGACATGAATCTGCAGAATATTCAATACGTAATGCTTCTTCTTCAAAAAAAAAAAAAATGTAATGCATTAGAGTTTGAAACACAATTGTTTTTATGTCTTTATAGACGTGTATCATATATGGTCATTGTGTCATTCTACGCGCTCAACTACTCTAGTCTAGTCCAAAGTGATAAAGATATATTAGGAGTTCCTACTAGGTTGAGGTTGGGTGTGAGGAAACTTCTAAGTAGAGACTAGTCTCTCCGTTAATATATCTCTGTCTGAGAATTAATTTTGCAGCAGATAATTTGACAATTTTAGTATCAGGAGGCGTTTGTAGATTATTATCTCTAATTCACATATTTAATTAGAACATGATTATAATATAATCGGTGTTTCTTACTCACTCTTGATGTGTAACATAAATCATTGAATTTTTGACCTCTTTCATTGTTATTCCCTAATTTAATTTTTGTTAAGGAAACTAGAGATATCTAAAGAAAAATACGAAGTATAACGTTGTAATAATCAAAACCTAATCCAACACAAAAACACAATTACGTAGTTACAAGAGGTCCAATATATTTATTTAATATATTTCCTTTTTCGGTCTCATACCCTTTTTGATTTCTAGCCGGCCTTCTCCATCAAACCACCCCGATAACAGAGAAGAATATATCATAGCATTATTAATTAAAAATTCGGAAGATCGTACAGTTAAGTTTGTAACTGTAGTAGTAGTAGTTAAGTGAAGGACAACAGCAACAAACAGCTCATATAAGAACAAATATACCCGCCCTTTTGATTATACCTTGCCATTTTCGCCCTCTTCCTTTCGTTTTGTTTGACTCCTCTGTTTTTTTTTTTCCAATTCGACGGCAACATGAACGACCTTCTCGGTGTAAGTTTGATTTGTTTTCATGGGGGTTTTTTATTTTTCTGGTGTTGTTTGCTTAGTTACTGTACAGTGAGGAAGGATTGTTTCCCGGGTTTGATGTTTGGTTGTGAGATATTATATTGGTTGATGAATTTTATGTGTAAAGGAGGAGGCTGCTTTATTAATTTTGATGGGTTCAATCGGTTTTGATGTGATCGTAGTGTAATCCGAAGGATTTTATTGGGAAACCCGTGTGGAAGAAAAAGATTGTGAAAGTTGATTACTGTTATTGTTATTAATAAGATTGTTGAAGGCTTGATGATCAAAGACATGATTTTTATTGTCTTTTGTGTACTTTAGCTTAGGGATGCTTTCTGGTTATGGTGTTCTTTTGATCCCAACTCATACAAGTCGGACTTAGTACTTGATCAGACCTCGTTGGTTGCACATTAATGTGGTTAATTGAAATTTTTAGTACTTAGGAATCCGAAAAGAAAGGAAACACAAAACTTGTAGAAGGTGGAGGGCAAACAGATTTCATCTAAAGCTGATAAATTTTAAATCCAATTCTGAATGGATGAAGACGAAATTCCTTGGATGGAATCTGACAAAGGTTACTAATGCCTGGTTTCGCTTTGTTGTAGGATTCACATACTTCTAGAGGGGCGGATATAGAGATGGGTTTTACCCGGAGTAGTTCAGACTTGGCAATGGAAGCTTTCAATAAACAGGTGTGTTTTCTGCTTCCGTTTGCTGTAAAAGGCAATACAGAGTTCAATTATTCATATGCCTCACTGCTCTCTCTTGTTCTTGTTGTAGTATCAAGAGATTGAAAAACAGGTGGACAAACTCTCTGAACTGTTAAGGAAACTCAAGGTGTGTAAATCTCTCAGATCCTAAATTTTGTAGGAACACTTGTTAGAATGTGATATTGTGCTATTTTTATGTCTCCCACCCGGTTCTTTCCTTCTGGCGCTTATCTAGTTATTTTTATGTGGCTGGCGAATTAATGATTAGTTTGGTAAACGAGACATCCTTGTTGAAATAGTTTTGAGGAAAATCTTATTGTCTAATATTCACTGGGGAAATTCTCTTGAAAGATTTTAAGAGTAAAGGTTTTCAATTGTTCTCTTGAAAGGTTTTCAATTTGTATTAAGAAGTTTGTGTATTCGGATTTTAAGTTTTGGGGATTATTGCGAAACTTCAGATTTTCTAACTGACACTTTACCAACTGTTTGTAGGATGTAAATGAAGAGTCTAAGTCAGTGACAAAGGCTTCAGCCATGAAAGGTGAAATATCAACTTCTTTTGAATACCATGGGATCTCTTACAATCATGTACCAGACAATCCCATTGAAATTTTGAGTCATGCCTCAAGGCAGTCATGTTACTTCCATTGTAGGCTAGTCTATCTTCTGCATATGTAAGAAAACGTACCCAAAGAGAAAATTTCTGAGGAGAGCATAACTGTATTTAAGTTTATGGTTTGGCAGCATGCTATTATTTGTGATTGTTAGTTGTTTTACATGCACATATAAACTCATAGCCTAGTCGGATCAAAGAAAGCTTTTAGTTGTTGTTGATTGACTTCAGTTGGTTAAATGATTTTCCAGCTATCAGGAAACGAATGGAGAAAGATGTTGATGAAGTTGGGAAAATTGCACGTGGCGTGAAAGCGAAACTAGAAGCTCTAAACAAAGATGTATGTAACTCTGTGTTTCAAATACTTAGATTCATCAGTGTCTTGAAAAAATGACTAAAACTAAATGTCTCTCCCTCTAGAATTTAGCAAATCGACAAAAGCGTGGGTGTGAGAAAGGAAGTGGTGTTGACAGATCAAGAAATACTATGACATAGTGAGTTGGTTTTACTAGGCACAATTTTTTATATCAATTGGTCTTTAACTTATTCTTGATTAAGCATTATTTGTTTATCTATCTAATGCAGCGCTCTGACAAAGAAGTTTAAAGACTTGATGAAAGATTTTCAGGTAAGATTTGGACCTTATATTAATTGTAGGTTTTTTTTCTT
This sequence comes from Oldenlandia corymbosa var. corymbosa, assembly GCA_949775105.1. NCBI lineage: Eukaryota > Viridiplantae > Streptophyta > Magnoliopsida > Gentianales > Rubiaceae > Oldenlandia > Oldenlandia corymbosa. The sequence continues at coordinate 26,123,180 of OX459118.1, read as the reverse complement.
TTTTTCCGTCCCTTTTTCTTTCATTTCTCAATGATTCTCTTCTCTTTTATAACAGACTCTAAGACAACGAATAGATGATGAATATCGTGAAGTTGTGGAGAGGAGGGTAATCACAGGTTTGGATAGTTTTAAATTGTAGAGTTGCTTTACTTTTGTTTGTTATCCTTTCTGTAACCTTGTCATTGTTTCATTTCATGATTGAGCAGTCACTGGAACCAGACCAGATGAAGAGGTAAGCTTAACTATTAAAGTTTCGAACTGATTGGATGTTATTGTCATCTCACATCTCAAATTCGTCTGCATCAGACAATCAACCACCTGATAGAAACTGGAACTGGTGAACAAATTTTCCAGAAGGCAATTCAAGAAATGGGACGCGGACAGGTACCCATATTTCTTGTTGTTTATACACCAGAAATTCAATATAGACCTAGGAAATTCTCGTTCATGTTAGATCCTACTTATGTCATGCTCAAATTTTACAATGATCTGAAATTCTTTCTGTCAAACGATTGGTGTATCTTGCTGCATCTGTTCCTTAATTTGTTCTGGGCTTTAGTGTCTCGAGCGAAATTGAAGGTTACGAGAAGGTTGGTCATGAATTACTGAGGAGTGAGGAGTTTTATGATGCTATTGTAGGGGCTCAGCAGTTATAACATCCTAGTTTGACAAATTCTCAAATATTAAGTATTGATTGAACCTAGGTGTTTGGATGATTTGGGAAGGAGGATTATCAATTTTCTTCATTTCTACTTCTTTTTATGTTCAGTTCAAGAATTTGTATGTGGTTTATGTTTTCTACTGCTTACATTTCGTGGCTATAGTATTATGACCTTGATATTACCTTGTTACAGGTGCTAAATACATTGGAAGAAATTCAAGAAAGACATGATGCTGTGAAAGAGATAGAAAGAAAACTTCTGGACTTGCAGCAGGTAATTATCTTTTAATCCTCATCTTGGAAGCTTAGCGCTACTTTGACGTGACCTTCCCTATCTTTTCAGATTTATATGGACATGGCTGTTCTAGTTGAAGCTCAAGGAGAACTATTGGATAACATAGAGAATCAGGTTTTTTTTTTTGTTGTTTTTTTTTGAATCCTGCTTCCTAGGCATTTTGTTCCTTTGCATATCATGTGTACGTGCATTAGTTTAGAAATTTTGATGTGAAATCTTGTTCAGGTAAATATAGCAGTCGTTCATGTCCACGATGGGACAAATACCCTTCAGAATGCAAAGAAACTTCAGAAGAACTCTCGAAAATGGATGTGCATTGCCATTATTATTCTATTATTTATAGTAGCAATTATAGTTGTTGGGGTGATCCAACCTTGGAAGAACAAGGGTGCATGAGTCTGTTTGCCCTCGAGTCCTGTCCTTGTAGATAGATCCCTAGTTTTAGTTGATGTGTTTTTGTGCAACCTGTTTCCTACATTATTGATATTTACTGGTGCGTTGACTGCCTAGTTTCAGCTAAAAAGTTGCGTCTTACGTGCGCTTGTTGATGAGATTTTTTGGAGCCTATATATATTCGTGATTGGTTTTGGGTTGGATGTTGAAGTGACTCGTTGAAAATTAGATTTTTTTTTTTTTTCCAAAAAGGGATCAATAGTAGTTTCTCACTTACCCGGCATGATTCGAATCCAAGACCTATTGGTCAACAGGTGAGGCGTCAGTTTCATTTTTGGGTGATTTTTGATTGTCAAATTTATCGTGGTTTTCTTTTGCAAGAAAAAGTAAATGCATTATTGAAAAACTAGTTATTAACATCACCAAAACCTCTATTTTAGTTCAAGTTGTGCTATTGTTCACTCCTAAATCATGTTTGGAGAGTTATACTTTGGTCTTATGCAAAGGTGAATCACAAACAAGTACTCCCTTTATGAATTTTTTTTTTGATAGAGAGAGTAATTAATAAAATTCATAAAAGATTTTAATATGTTTATTTCTTCGGCAAAACCAACAGTTATTGACTTATTGTGAGTAATGGCTACAAAATCAAAATTTTCTTCAACATGAAGCTAGCAGCGCGTCTCATCCTTTCTCAACCAAAAAAGGTACCCAATTTTAATTTTGTGTTTAGTTTTTAAACTAAAGTTTTGCTTTTGGGCTGAAATTTGCACTAAATTTATTTCCCACAAAGGTCAATCCTTATTTTTCAAAGTGAAGTTTTGAGATAACTGAATGTAGGCCCAAAATATTTGCTATAGTTTAGTCCCATTCTTTTAGCATGACTTTTTTTTTGTTTTTTGACAACCTTTAGCATGACTTTGATTTCATTTGCTGCATCCACAAAGTAATTCTAAGAACCCTTATTCTGTTTCCTTGAATAAAGATTAAAAAAAATAAAAAATTTACCCTATGAAATGCATCTGAAGTTCAATTATAGAACTTACTCCGTTTTAATGAATTATTATATTAAATTAAAACAGTAAAATAAATTTAGATCATTAAAATGGACCGAGAGAGTAACCTAGAAATAATTTCGGGGTTGAACTCAACTGCTAACAAGAATTTATGGATTGGGCCTCATATATTGGCCCTTTAAATTCATAAATGGCTTTCTAATCTCTGGTTGGAGTTTTGTGTCAGTGTTTTCCAAGAAATTTGATTTTCTTTTTAAAGGAAAAATGTTAAAAATTTCTTGACAAGTGGGTGTTAATTTTGGTTAAATCCCCCAACAGTTCTGGAACAATATGAGATGCTTCGTTTTACTTTAATCTTACAGCGTTTTGTGTACTATTCATGTTTCATAAAGATTAAGATACAAACTTTTTAGTTAAAAAAAAAAAACATAATCTCAGCAGGTTATGTCAAATTCAAGCTTCGATATAAAATCCTAGGATTAGGACAAGTCCTCCAAATGTATTTGTGGTTGGAGGAATTAACTTATGTCACAAGTTGGAATTTCATTCATTTTTCAGTTTGATGCACACATACTTTTCTTTTCCCGGTGTAGTGTCATGTTTATTACTATTATTTTAAGTACATGAACCAGAATGGTTGCAGTATGATCCTTTAATTCAATGGTAGACATGCTGTTTTCGTTTAGTTAAATGACATCCTACATGAAACTCTTTATTCTAAACAGAAATATTATGTTTATCTCAAAATGATTGTCTTTTTTATTGTACTAAAAATAATATATAAACTAGACGGCAATTATTTCGAAACGGATGGAGTACTATTTTCTATTGATTATGTGGATTTTTAATTCATAAACACATTTAAACAAAGTGCATATGAATCTGTATAGAAAGTGTACTACATCACTAAGATATAGGATACTAATCCTGTAAATAAGATTAGTCATCTTGCTTATTATGTAACCGTAAATAAATAATAATAACTGCGATTTTTTTTATTAGTTGTGGTTGGCTTATGAATTATATATTACTATCGCGATTGATAATTAATTATTATGTAACAATGATATTTTTTTTTGGGCGATATTATAATCTCACTACAAATTTGCTTATAAATTTCTAGTTTAAGTATTTATAAATACCTGTTGGATGTTCTTCCACTGATATGATACGATTGATATGTATTATAGTTGAGGATTTTACCTGGAGATACTGCTTCAGGCTATGAATGATTTGTGTCTTTTAGGTCATACAACAATGGTCATGTTTATTGAACTATTTTATGATTAGGAATATGATACTTAATTTTGAAACGAATAAAATATAGTTGATCCGGCAGTGTATACAACAACCATCGTATGTGGAACTGTGGCCTGTGCATATTGTGGTTCTTGACTCTTGTCATTCTTCAATAGTCGTTCTCTGATTTCAAATTCTAAGATTTGTTTTTTGCACCTTTCTAAGGTGATGACTTGGCACTCATATACTATCATATTTAAAGTTCATCTGTTTCTCAAATTTATTGTCATATTTCTAGCACGTAGTGATTGATGTAATATTAATTTGTCGAAGTTCAATACAATAACACACAGCGAGTGACATTCTTTTCAGGTCAGAAATGCAGTAGATCATGTACACTTGGGAAACGACGCACTTCAGACAGCAAAAAACTTGCAGAAGAAATCAAGAAAATGCATGATGATTGCCATTATTTTGCTTCTGGTTATTGCTGCGATCATCGTACTCTCCATTCTTAAACCTTGGAAGAAATGACTTACCACAAAGGTTTCTCTCTTCTGGCTGGTCAGTTGTGTGTGTTCATTTTTTCTTGTTCTATTGACATTACTTTTTCATACCACTAGCCACATCAGTTGATTTCTTCCATCTTCTCCAATAATCCAATGAACTGGCCATTGCCCAATTAATTTCTAATTTCTTCTGTATAGCGAATTGTGTGAATTTGAGGGGTATATTATCTTGATTTCTTCTATGAATAGTGAATTGAGCTGTCCATATCAGAATAAGGTTTTGTGGTATGTTGCACCTGAACTTCGATTGTGTTCGCAGTTTTTCTCACACATTATGCATTCATTGTTTACTACAAAAATCACACTGAGGAAGAAAAATTGTGAAAATTTGAATGAAAGTAAACAAGTTCTGAAGGTGAGCTTCTTTTGAGACAAGACAGAATTTCATTGAAAACTCAGAACAGGTACAATACAACGAGGGTAAAAAGTGGGGGAAGAGAGTGACCACCTAGCAAATAATATTACATGGACCAAAAAGTTGCCCTTAATGAAACAAATGAAATATGGAATTATTGAAACCCTAATGCTACACATTATTATACTCTTTTCTTTTTCTTCTTCTTGTAAATGGAAACATAGATGATGGTTCTCAAGCTTCCCTTATACCACACTTTTTGGAAGTTCTCTTCTTATTATTACATTCTTGATTTAGCAATCACAACACTTGCTCCTTCACCCATGTCTGTTGCTCCTGGCCTAGTCCATGTCTCTTTGAACTGCTCTTCAGTAACACCTGAGGACAAAAACAAAACCGAATTAGCCCTAAAAGATTATGGATTTGATGTCGAAAGGCTGTATAATTTGAATATGAAAAAGATGACTATGAATTTAACCTTTGCCCATGGCAGCAGTAGAAGTGATGCCTCCCTGGACAGTCCTGAGGACTCTGTCATAGTAATTTGCACCAGACCATTTCTGATGAGCTAAAGTGTCCACCCCATTGCTTCTTTCCTCCCTTTGGATTCTCTCAACATATGCCAGCATACCCCTTCTGGCGAAATCCTTAGCAAATGTGTCGACCACGAGGGCATCCGCGTGGAAGCCGGCCAGCGTGATGAACTGCCAACAGTATCCTAATTTAGCAATCCTTGGAATGAAATCTCTCATCTGCTCATCGGTCATTCCTGATGCATCCCAGTTGAATGATGGAGATAAGTTGTATGCCAACATGGTTTCAGGACACTTGGATTTCACTCCCTCGGCAAATTTCGTGCATTCAACCAAATCAGGGCTAGCAGTTTCCATCCAGATCAGATCACAGTATGGAGCGAAAGACCAGCCCCGAACAATTGCAGCGTTGACAGATCCCTTAAACCTGTAGAAGCCTTCTCTGGTTCTAGGCAAATCCCAATCCCAGAACAGATCTAGTCCCATCCTTTCGGCGATCATTCTTCCTTCCTCATTTGACAAACACTTTTCGAAGCTGGAATGATACATCCACTCATCCAGCCTCCTCTGCTTCTCAGCTTCACTGACATTCAATCTCCTGATTGCATCAACTACACAATCAGAGAATGTCTTCAACTGCGCCATTGCCAGCCAATTATCCTCAATGGCCTGGAGTTCAGGGCCAGTTTTCCCTGCTGCCATCGCTTCTGATAAAATCGTCGCCAAGCTCTTGCCCTTAAGCTGTGGATTAGTTACACCCAAGATAAACTGATGATCCCTGGTATCAACATTTGTTTGGATCAATGTCGCAGCCTCAGCATCCGTACGAGCAACTAAAACCGTCTCAGTACCCATGATATCAAACTGCAACCTTGCTGCAACAAGCCTGTTAATATGTTCACTCACTGCAACAAGCACTTTTCCAGCCATATGACCACATTTCTTAGTTACAGAGGATTGGTCCTCAATGTGGACACCGGCCGCCCCACGTTCCACGAAAAGCTTGCAAAGCTTGACGGTGGCGGTGGCACCACCAAAACCGGTATCACCATCAGCGATGATAGGCTTCAAATAGTCAACAAACGGCGTCCTAGCCCTCTCCTCGCGGCTCATACTCATCCTCGCCTCCCTTTGTTTCCTGTCATGATACTGCTGAGCAAAGAAAAGATGCTCAACTTTGTTCGGAACAGTATCATAAGGATAATCAGCAAGATCTGGTCCCGGTTCATTGGTGGAGGTATGAGTAGATGAGCATTGCCAACCAGACACATAAATCGAGTCCAAATACTTGCCCATCATGGTGACTTGAACAGGATCAAGGGCTCCAAAAGTTCTTGATGCTGTCCCATTGGCCTGATGAGTTTTCAGAGTTCTCCAGAGCTTCTTGGCCATTTCATTTGATGCGTAATTTTGTTTGATGTTTCCTCTCAGTGAGACAACATCTCTTGCTGAGTATGGCCTTTTGGTGAGCTTAAATCTCTCTGAGTTCCACCATGCCTGCACCTCTGCAACCTCTGCTTGAAACCTCCCTTCTTCTTCCATAATCTGCACAAAAGAGATTGAATTAACCAAAATTAAGAGAATCCCACATGATGGTTTAGCAATTTCATGTCAAACAAAGATGAAATCAACATGATTTTCTTCAAGTTCCAAAGAAAAGATCAAGCCAGAAAAGGCTTGAATATATTCTATGCTTTCTTAAGGAAAGTTAAAAATTTTGATTGCCTCTATGAATCTTTGCAAGTATTCACATGAATCATTAATCATTCAAGCTTCTTCAAATCGAAAGAAAGCACCAAAAATAATCCAAGTTTCTAAAATTGACAGTGACCTTATGAAGCCGAACATGTATTCATGCATGGGAACAATATGCAGCTAAGCAACTAAGAAATGTTGGATCAAAAAAAAAAAAAAAAAAACGCTCTGCAACTACAGCAATCGGCTCTGTGGATCATACATCTGTATCCTAACATAAACACAGATTGTGATAGGGCAAGATGCATATAAGCTTTTCTGAACTTTCTTCGGGATGAATATAATAAGCTAATTTGTTTATTCATCTCAAAAAAAAAAAAAAAATCCAATTCTAGGAAAAGGAATTCTGAAGTTCCTCAAGAACTTGCCAAAAACAGACAGAGATGCTAAGACTAATTCAACATTCATTTGGCAATGGGAATAAGAAGCGCCTCAAAGAGGATGCAAATTTCTAAAAAACAAATAAAGCTGAGGAAAAAAGCTCAATTGGGATGGAAAAAAAAATTTGGAAAAGGCAAGTTAATTTAGCTTACCATTGAAGGAACTGAGAAAGATGAAGCCATGGCTAGAACTCAATTTTGGATTCTTTTTGCTATTATGAGTTATGCAATTATGGTATTGCAAGTATGAAATGAAAATAGCTCCACCAAGCCTGTCAATTTATACTACGTAAGAGGGATTAATTGCACCAATTTCAAATATACATATATATTTTTATTTTTTAAAAAGGGGTTCCCAATAAAGATAAGGGAAAATGCAAAATCCAAGAAAATTCCACCTCATTGCAAGAATTATGGTTATCTATTTCAACTCTTCATTTGACAACAAAAATGAAAGATTTAAAAAATAATTTGGCTATTTTTTTCGGAAATTAAATAGTTTGGCTAAACATTGCAATATTATCCTCACCAAAGCGGTTCTGCTACTACCATCACAATTTACACGCTTGCTTTTATCATAAATGTTTCTATTTTTGTATTGTTCTTCCCTGTCCTGATCTCATCGAATTATGTCACGTAAGCTTTCTGTTTTTAGTTATTGCTTCTACATATAAAGTAAAATTTACTCTGTATTTGCATGTATCCTACTGCGGTAAAAACAGGAAGGAAAAAGAGACAAAAAGAAGATTTAATTATTTTAAAAAAAGAATTACATGACAATTTTTCTCCTGAATATTTACGCGATAGAGTGAGTATATATATATGCTCACTGACTAGATGCGGGTCACTAACACGACCATTTCTCAATCATCAATGCTTTAATTAGAGGTTTTGAAGAGATGTAAGCAATTTATAAGGCATTCCCTTTAAACAGAAGAACATCAAGAAGAAGTTCAAACAAATTTAAGAGTGATCCTTTCACCCTTTAATAATGCGGAATTTCTGCCATAAAAATAAAAAAAATACTCAGTTTCAAAAAATAAAAAATAAAAAAAAATTCACATTCAATTTTGATATTAGTAAAACTCAATCTGAACTAGTAATTTTTTTGAGACTGGAGAAGTAAATAAGTAAGACCATCGATAATCATATCATTCTCAATACTGACTCTAGTCCTTTGTGAAAATAAATTACTACCATTTCAGAAAATGAAAATAGAAATAAAAATAAAGAGAATAAATCAGTTTATGGCAGTGTTTGATGTACATCTGTTGAAATAATAGAAAGCCACCTCGTCGCTGTGCATGCAGCTTCAACGGCTGCATTTCTCTGACTATAATCTTGTCACCATAAACGAAGATAGGGCCAAAGCGTAAACCATAAACGTGAAATTCCCCATATTTCCTGGTGTAAACCTGATCATGATTTCATGTATCAGACGACTCATGATAGTCGCACAAATTACACAAACATTTTTATTTCAGCTGGATGAAGGGATTCTCTCTCTCTCTCTCTCTTTTTCTTTTTTCTATTTTAACGTTCCATTTTTCTTTTTACTGTTTTAGTTTAATAAAATACTTATTAAAATAAGAAGGATGAAAGTTTAAATGGGTAGTTTATCTAATGATCCCTAATATTTGAGAAACACAAAATAAAAAAAAATAAACAAAAGGGTCATATCTATTTTATTGTTTCCAAAACATATGTGATAATTAATTAAAGTTCTTAGTATTTGCTGCAATGTTAATGAGGTTGGAAAAATTCAAAACATGATGGTTAGTGTCTTATGACGGTTATTGACAAGAGAATGTGCTTATGATCTATTCTTTCGTACTCATACGCTGATAGTTGATTACCATGTACATATGTGTGGGAACCGGTTTTATTTGCTATAGTTGAGCATAATTAGATACTCCTTCCGTCCCATAATTATTGTCCAATTTGGTTTTTTATTTTTAGTTCAAATTGTGCTAAAAGTGAAACCTCAAACTGGACAATAATTTTGGGACAGATGAAGTATATTTTTTTAGTTTAAACTTTACTAAACTGAGAATGAAGCTGGACAATCATTTTAGAACAGAGGAAACACGATTCTTATTTTGAAACTAAAATCAGATGCAGTTTTTTCGAGAGCAATCTTTAATAAACAGTGTCCTTTAACTCAAATAAACATTTTTTTAAAATGTAGTTTCACATTTCCTATGCAATTCTTTACACTCTTTTGGATTCTGTTTCTAGCCTGAGAAAAAATAAATCTAATGAAATCAAGTTCATCATCTCTACGAACCAATTGATGAAGAACTATTCATCAAAAAAATTAAATATGTGCTACGACTGGCCGAATTTACACTACGTACTCGGAAAAGTCTAAAACAAGGTAATGTTTCAATAATTTTATACTAGTTTGGATGAGTTCAGTTATGGGCACATATTCATTTCGTTCCATCCTCTTCAATCATGAAAATGGTATGCATGGCAGCTGCAAATTGCAAAATGGCCATAATTTACGTGAATGGCTCCACCAAACATGTTAATAATTTTACCTACAAATTCTTTCATACTGTACTTCATGATCTTCTTTCTATTTTTGTACACTAAGTGGTGATAAAAATAGCGAAATTCTCAACTAAGTATAATTACGAGTCTGCACGGTGAAAAGAAAATTCACTAATCATATTCTCCATACAAAGTGTCAAGTCTCATTTCTTAGATGCATTATCTATGTTTAGAAGAGTATAATATTAAATCAGGGATCCAAAGTTTAAACTATTTGCACCAAATGAAAGAGTTCAATTGTGAAATTCTCACATTATAACTTAATTTGACGAATAAGAGTATTATAAGTATTACTTATGTTCTAAAATAATTGTTTCTAGATTCTATAGAAATGTAACAAGAGATGACTGAAAATATGATGGTCACGTCTTCTGGACAAGCTAAAGCTATAAGGAAGGGTATGGAGGGATTTGGACAAGACGTCAGGGAAGCGTAAGAGGATAGATAGAGATGGCTTCATCACAGCAAACTAGGCGATCAGATTAGATATCTCTTCGTTAGCCAAAGTCTGATTTGGATTTTTGTTGGTCTTTTTCTTTTTTGTTGGAATTTTCCTTTTTAGTGATGACGATGGGGAGGAGGAATTGAATATAAAAATACATCGAATATTGCCAATCCATCCATCTGGAATTGACAAATTAAATTTTGGGACAGTCAAGACAGAAAACCTTTCTTGGGATCTTCAACGACATGCACGTTTTATGAAATTTTGGGCTCGTCCATCAAGGTAGCAACAACGGGTCGTAACTCGTGGAGCTTGTATTCCCCATTCCTTTTAGCAACTCGAAAAATAATAAATATGGAACTCTAGATGCTTGGTGGCAAAGGTTAACATTTTTTCTCAAGAGATTTAATAATGACTACTCTCAAGAATCAAGCATATCCAATTTTTTTTTCCCAAAAAAAATAAAAATAAATTCATTTTGAATCACTATTGACGACTAGCTGCATTAAAAGAAGAAAAATTAAGCCAAAATTTCAGATACATTATCGGAGAATCTTGGATTTCAACTTGTCGAAATCCAGTCATCTCGCGGATTCAGTCGAGACTTTCAACATATGGATTTATTTCGGATTTAGACCGAAAGAAATGACAAGATTTGGCGTAACTAAGTGCACAGTCCGGCCATCTCGTAGCGACTGATTCAAAGTGACTTACAGCAACATAACAAACTGATCAAAAGCCAAACAGCCACTCAAAATTATAATGTCACTCCAACAGAAAAAGGTCCAGTTTTAGATGTCTCAATTCACTTTGATGGCTCCTTCCACCCGAATACAATGGCAGCAGTAAGAGCATGAAAAATTACTTCACCTCAGGGCGCTATAATGCAAATCAAGGCGACCTCTCTCCAGGTGTTATCACCATTCCAGGCAGAGGCCATGACCTGTCTCATTGCTCTCCGTGAGGCTTCATAACTTGGACTTAATCGTGTGAAGGTTTACACTGATTGTGAATTATTATTTACTGATCTAAGGGCTATCCTTGTACCGATGGAAGCACAAGAAGTTATTGCTTTATTATTAATTTTAATTTCTTTTTTTGAGTCCTGCCAATTAACCAAAATTAGTAGAACTGATGTTAGTGACCTACATAGTATGACTTATAATGTATGTCGATGTAATAGTATAGGTACTTCTGATTAATATCAGGTACCAATTTAAAAAAAAATATTGTCAAAATCCATCCGATACGATTACTTGTCCAAGATGGCAATGACCAACAACGATATCCGCCACTTATGAGAATGCAACCCACCCCTATGAGACAGTTTATTTGTAAAACATTTCGCTCAATTTCATTGCAAATGATAAGCTAAAAATACTCACACTCGTCGAATACATAGAGCTCAATTATTGTGCCTTGATTAATATTTATTGAGCTATTACTTAATTTTTATTTTAGGCTTGTTTGTCATTGTTTAGGTTTTGAAAGAGTTAATGGAGTGCCTGGTTGACCTCGGAGGGGATTGGAATGGATTGTAATGGAACGCAATGAATGCAAGGAGTCATACCCATGAATCTAATTAATTGAGTATGAAAAATAACGAAAAAATTTGATTGAATCCAATATGTGAGCTAGGGTCCAACTTGTTTAACCAACCACCATGTGAATTGTAAAAGGAATGAAAACAAAAGAAAGAATCCACACAACTCCGTTCCCCCAACCAGGCACTAGTTGTTTTTGCTCTTTTCTTAGCTTGAAATTTAGGAACACCATCAACAGTTTGGCTTGGGCTTTTTCGTGATCCTTACAGATTTAAAATTGCTGAGTTTGAGGGGATAATATTTTTTCTAAATTATATTTGAAGCAACTAAGTAATTAATTTATTTTGTTAAGCATCTACTACCATGCATGTTTCTTTTCTTTGTCAGGAAAAGCTAAATTCATATGGTATTTTAAATTTGGTTTAGAGATTTGAGAAATGTACAAGATTATAAATCTTAGATTGTACTAAAAATATAACATGAATTCTAACTGAATGATTACCACAATGAGATGTAGATGCGAAAATTTTTCGTGCGGTTTGTAGATTACCTAATATCGTTGAATGCTCCAGTGAAACCATTTTACGGGGATCCTTGGATGTGTAAAAGGAATTCTAATCTCACCCCCTCCCCCAAAGAAAAAGTCAACCTACCTGCATTTAGAAAGCACTCACTTTGTTTCACATGTCGATTTAACAAAATAGAAATATTTCAACATAAGTGTCCTTTTTCATTTATCAATACAGTTTTTGTCAAAAATAAATTTAAAATTAAATGGATAGTATTACCTACATCTCTTGGTTTTAATGAAATAGGACAAAGATAATTTAACAACTTGAAAACCGTACTTAAAGATAATTTGACAATGGATAGTATTACCTACATCTTTTGCCTAATGAATTTTTTTTTTTTTTTTTAAGAATGAAGAGGAGGTAAAGACTACACCACCGCAACCACTATTTATCCTAATCCTTACACCTATGATATTAGCCACTTCACCAAGTTCCTCTCTTAAAGAGAGATACTCCTCAGTGATACTTACACCTTCAAAAGTAGTACACACAATGGGCAAGACTATCCAAATCAAGACAAACGTTCACTTGATCACAATATTCTTGACATTTTTGAGTATAAAGTAAAATATAAATAAATTAAATTAAGTGCTAGGACTCTGAAAAAATTAGTACAAATTCATTTTTTGCAACAAAGTCCACTTATGCTTAGGAACATAGATGCTAGATGCCTTCATAAGAACATCCACTACGGTAGCTACCTTTGTACCTTTTTCATTAATTTCAGTGACAAATTTGTGAAATTTTGGGAAACAAATAGATGGCCGTTTATGATCATGTCACTGAGACATCGAGTAAAAGGTGAAAATGAAGCCCAAGTTTTTAGAGTCTTCAACTTCAAAGGTTCAATTCAAAACATAATATATGTACACACCTATATACTGCTTTTTCCAACTGGTCAATTTAAAGGGACTGCCATTGTAGAGATGAAAATCATGTTCATGCGACATAGATTCATTAAACTTTTGGTCCGATACCCTTTTGAAATACAAAGCATTGACGGACCATTGTTGAATCTTGAAAGAGGAGGGAGGGGGGGGGGTGAGGGGTTGGGGGATGATCAAGAGCATTTGCTACAACCAACCTGTTGTTTAACTAGATCTAGATCTCTAATCATCTAATTTCATTCCTTCCCTTCCTCCTAAAAGCTAAACATCTAATTAGTCTGATTCGCATCATTGCTCAACAAATATCTTTTAAAAATCCCTCGATAGCTCTTAAGAACAACTAAGCTAAGAACTACGGTAAAAAGATTTCTCAGAATTCCTAACAGTTTAAAAAAAAAAAAGTAAAAGTATGATTTCCTATCTATTACAATGAAAACCTTTATTTTATCTAATTCCTATCGAATCCTTAAATATAGGAATGAGGATTGATCGAAGATTCTTCTGAATTTGTACTTGTTTGCTCGAGACAATGGGCAAAGTTTTGATTAGGTGCAATAGATTGATGATAACCCATGCATGTGTTAGTAGTTTTGTATCTATAAATTATATGAAGCGTAATGGTTTGTCTCCACTTATGGTTTAATCATTGTTCTATCATTCGTTTTTCAGCCAAAACTATGTTTAGATATGTACAATGACAAACACGTTCTTGCTGGGTGTTTGTGGCCAAAGGTCCCATTTGAAAATGATCGAGAATGAAATGGACTGTACAGGGAAAGTAAAATAGCAATTGGCATTGGAAACAGTTGTAGAAGACCAGAGATAAGGTTAAGCATGCTTTTGTTGGAAGCAGATGGAAGTTCAATCAATCTGGGAAATACATTATCAGTGAGGGGTATCAATGGTTGACTGGCAGCCAACAGAAAGCTGAGGAAGCTAAATGGATATGGTGTCGGGTAAATGTACCAAAGCATTCCTTTGTGGCGTGGCTATTTTGAAAAGCTAGATTGTGGACTAAGGACCGAATGATGAAATGCAATATCAAGATTGATGATACTAGCTGCTGTCTATGTAATGAATGTGAAGAGTCTATTCAGCACATTTTCTTTGAGTGCAAGTTTGCAGCAGAGGTGTTTAACAAACTGAAAGCTTGACTGGGCATTCAAATGCTAACCATCAAACAAGGCAAGTGGAAGGAAGAGTTGAAGTATGTATGGCAAGGGGCAAAGCTCAAAAAGCAGATTCTATATGCTGGAATTATGGCAAGTATCTACCATATTTGGGAGGAAAGAAACATCAGGATATTTTAGAATAGAAGGAGGGCTGAGGTGCAAGTATTCCAAATCCTTTAAAGAAGAGGTCCAGGTTGGAGTTAAGTATCTCTTTGTTCATAAAGCAACGATTAAGGAAAGAAACATTATAGACTGTTTATTTAGATAGTGGAAGGGTAAGGAATTGGAATGTAATAGATTGGTCAGGAAAGTGTACAGTGAAACAGGAAGTTTTTGGAAATAAAATGTTTACATTTTATCAAAAAAGAATGAAGTGGTGGGTGAAAATGTTAACACTGTACCACATGCAAGGCAATGGTTGGCCACAAGACAATGCTTCTGGATGTTGTTTGCTACTCATCGAAAATAATCAAATACATTGGTGGTTATGTCCGAGGCATCGGTTTTTATTACTTTGTAGTTTTGATTAAAAAAAAATTATTACTTGTAATTGTGTTCACCTTTTTTTTTTTTTATCTCAGCTGTTCATTTCGGCTTGGATACTCGTCCCATAACCTATCAGTGTATGTATATACTGATGTAAATGAATATTATAGTATTAAATATACACAATATTCATATATCCTAAATGTAACGTTCATGATAAAGTTAAATAATATTCATATATTTCAATTAAAAAAGTTCATGATAAATTCAATTAATATTGATACATCTCACTAAAAAAGTTATGATAAATTGGATTAATATTCATACATCTCAATATTCAAGATAAAATTGAATAATATTCATAAATCTGAAAAAAGTAATCTTGATAAATTTGATTAATATTCCTACATCTCAATAAAAAGAAATTATGTGACATGATTGTGTTATATTATGAGATATTCGAATTTTTTAAAGAGAAATTAATAAATATGTTTATGATATGTTTAAACCATAGCTGTATGGATTGTCATTGCAATCGATAGTCCTGAAAAAGCCATCACCATAACTGAAGTTTTCACCGTCACGATAGTTGAAGTCAATAGTCATAAATATGGATGCGATTGGATTGATCGTCTCTGGTATCCCCTGAATTCACTATTATAGGATCACAATTATAAGAATAATAGATTGAGTAGTAAAAAACTACAACAAAAAAAGGAGTTTAATTCAAATCAAAACCTAAAACAATTTAGTAAACCTAATTGAGAGTCTGCACTAATTGTTAGAAGATTTTTCTTTTTTTATAGATGATAAGTAGGTGAATCAACTTAGATTTTGAATTTGAGATACGATCACAATAGAGATAAATATTATAAAGAGATCAGTAGGTGCGTGTAGTTAAAATTATAAAAAATAGTTGAGACTTACTCTTCTTTTTTTGTAGGCGTGTATTATAACTCCTAAAACAGCTCCACATTTGTTGTGAACCTTGTTTACGATATATATATATATATATATATATATATATATATATATATATATATATATATATATATATATATATATATCTACATATATACTAAGGCGCGATCCACCGTTTGTGGCACCGTTTCTTCTCGGTGGACCGTCACCATTTTACAGCTTTCTTTGTCGTTAGTTACCGGCACTATTTTATCCCGGTAATTAACTTTTTTCCCCTTCGTGCTCAGTTTCTCTCTCCTCTCTCACCTTCTCTTTCCTCCATTTCTAATGCGTTCTCCCATTTGACAGAAATCCCCCCTCCCAAGTTCCTATCGGTTCATTTTTTATTTGTTTTGGGGAATTTTTCTTTCCAGATCTTGCTGCAAGGTGAGAAATTTCGAGAAGGAACCAAATTTACTTACCAGTTTGTTATAATTGTTGGGCCGAATTTCTGCCCCTTTCTTATCCCTCCTTCCTCCAATCTTTTTCATCCTAGATATGGTATCCGGTGTTGTTGACGGTGAAGAAATTGATGATTTCCCTTTCGTTTGTTTTGGAGATTTGTACTAGATTTGTTTTCTAGATTTGCACTACATTTGTCCAAACCCCCTCCAAAAGGTTTGGGTTTACAGCTTCTCCGAAATTGCTCGAAGCAGTTAGATTTCAACTGCTCTCTGTTTATCTATCTATTTGAAAAAGACGGCAACACATTGCACTTTCGTTTCGAGAAGAAATCAGAAGGTCGGTTTTTCTCTCTTTGATTTAATTCAAGTTAAATTTTTCTTGATTGATTTCCTAAAGTTTGAATGGCAGCCAATTCCTAAAGTTTGAATATGTATACTGGGTGTTTAATTCACTGGAACTGATGGATTTCCACCCCTTGTAGTTCTGCTTCCTTTCGTTGATGATTTTCATTGTTGTTGGTCCGAATGTCTGGTCTAGATTTCAAGAAACTATTATGCGGTTTTGTTGCGTGTTAGGTGTTTGATCTTAAGTCTAGGTGACTTTATTTCAAAAGCTTTTGAAGGAAAAGATAAATTTTGTGCTCTATAATATCTTTCTAATTTGGACAATTAGTTCGTACGTCTATTTGGCATGTAAAGATGGATATGGAATATCATCTTGAAAATTTAGTCCACAAGATTTGTCGTAATTGTGATTGTTAATTGGAATAAGCTTGTACAATTGCATGATCAAAAGTTTCATGGTTTGTGAGCTAGCAGCTAATCCTCTTAAAATGAATTAGTACGGGATATTAAATTATGTTTACTGTTCTTTCACTTCTGTATTATGCTCTTTCATGTTGAGCTCTTCTTATTCTATCTTACTTCAGATTTAGACGCAGGGAATGAGGCAAGGAGTTGTTCCTTACAATGGCATAATATCTACTTTGAGACAAAGTACATGAAGAAGGAGATGGTACCAAAACACAATTTAAAATATCAATCCAAATCTAAATTAAAAAAACAAAAGCAAGGCTTGTCCAATACAAGCTGATACAAATCTTGAGGTAAAGGTGGAAGAGTTACATCGACGAGGAAGTTATGAATTTTACAAGACTTGAAAAGTTACAAATCCAATATTATGGACTCCAAAACTCAAGAAAAAAAAAAAGAGATGCAAACCACAAAAAACTTGCAACCCAATCGGGACCTTCGATTTATGGATAGAATAGCTAGCGAAAAGGCTCCAATGAACAACTAACAAAGCTCCACAAGTAGAAAAACACATAATCTACTTGCATGCATCAACAAAGCACAAGCTTGTGTGCAATGCAACTAGTCTTCGAAAAGAATTAAAAAAAAAACAAAGAGTTTCCTCTCATCTCTTATTGAGATATCAAATTCATCAAGGGTACAAATGAAAAGCTGGCTAAACACCCCTATTTATAATAGAGGGGGCCGAAAATTCTCCTATCAATTAGGAGAAGAGTTTGATCTCTAACTCTATTCCTACTTTAAAGAACTAGAAATCAACTTAACCTCTAATTGACAACTTGTGTCTTGTTTATTAAGACAATGTATCTAGACACCTTTATAGACTTAAGAAACACTAGTCTAATTAAAATAAAACTCCAAATACAAAGAGATATTCTCTCAAAAGAATCTTATCCTTACCTTGAAGAGAATCTTCCTGAGTTGCCAACTCTATTAATATCTCCTTTGTAGAGTAATCATAGCCATCCAATCTTGATCTAATCTTTATCTAACGTTTGAGAGTAGACACCAAGGAATAGAATTCTTATTTTGAATAAACTCTAAACTAGATAAAAGAGAATCATATCAAATCTTATCCTTCCATTTGATTAGATTTAAATGATCTTATCTCTAAAAGATAGGGAATATTCCAAATCTTATCCTTCCACAAGTGTGATAAGATTTAAATAATTTTATCCCTAAAAAATAATGATTCCAACTCCTAAAAATTAGGAGATAGGGCCGGCCTCCCTTGCTTTGTTTGTGGGCCAAAATTTCCTTCCTCAAATGGGCCTTGTAACACATTAATAATCTTGGGCTTGTAACTTCCAGACTTGACATTCTCTTGGGCCAAACCGTTTGATATAAGATTATTAAGTGCACTCTTCATTCTTTTATTCCTAGCTCGAGTCATTAGACCTCCAATGTTGGATAATGGATCTTGAACCACACCTTGAGCTTGAACATTATTTGGAACCCCAATACCTTGATCATTTTGGACTTGATCACCAGGGATGTTCACATCACAAGCCCTAAGTCACTACTCTTCTCCGTGTCCGACGGAAAGCATTTGTGATTCCTCTCCAGCTTTAACGACCAACTCTTTAGAAATGTGCATAGTGGTTTCAAGGGTACCAGTTCGCTTAATTTTGTTTCTCCTTTTGACGTGTTGGCTTTTATCGCTCTATTCAGAGTTATGTTTGTCTAGAACAAAAAAGGGAAACTGCTGATGAAGACAGAGAATGTGGTGTGAAGCCGCACTCCAAAAAGCCTCTTGCAAAACAAAGTACCAGTTATGATGATTCAAAGCAGAATGACAGAAAAACAATATTGGATTTCGAGAGTATATTGCTTTCAAAATCAACTCAGATTCAGAAGCCTAAAAAAGACACTATGTGGCTTTTACACAGTAACCTTCTACGCCATTACTTCTGTTGAATTAAGTAGCCCTAACTAATGGAAGAAGCAATAAACACATGATCTACTTATAAGTTACCACATCCAAACTGACACCCCAGTTCATGATCTACTTACAAGTTACAACATCTAAATTGAAACTCCAGTTCACTGTTTTTCTACTTTGGTATAGCCGGCTCCCAAGATAAAGAAAAGGGAAGGATCCTCTTTGCATACTCTCCACATGACTTGGACGACAATCATCCGCAATTAGTAGGAAGCTCTTTTGCCGATTCATTTTGAGTCGATACGGTCTCATAGGTTTCAACGAACATGTTTACATTCTTGTCTTTGCAACCCTCTAGTGAGTATGATCAAGTCATTAGTAAAACAAAGATGAGAAACCATAAAAAATCTCGCTAGCTTGCCATATCTAGCCAACTTTCTAGAATTAACTTGGGCTTTCAATCTTCTTTGTCTTAGCCTCAAAACGTGCCATAATTAAATGCTAATAATTCTTGTAAAAAAAATTAAGTGATTCTCATTTGTCAAAAAAAAAAAAAAAAAAAAAAAACCAGAAAAGAAAATAAAGAAAAAGTATATCATGATCATTTTAGTCATTTGAACGTTTAATCCCTCTTTCAGGGGCTATATGGTAAGGCTAAACTTCGGGAGGTAAAATACTATTCGTCTTTCATTAATTCTTGAGAATTAGTTATTTGTGTCCTATATTAAGTAACAGAGTTATCCCAGTATTCTAACCATGGCCTTAACCTAATGGGAGTCATCGAATCTGTGAACCCCTCCCACAACAAATTTGGCATCATAATTATACATCACATTAAAATCACTTGATCGTTTAACCTTCCCGTGTCTTGCCTTTTGCGTGATATCAGAAACAATTTCGAATATAAAAAATGTGTATCACAAGAATTTCTCATGTTTTTGACCTTTTTCTAGAGCTATTACAGAGAAAAACTGGTCCCTGATGACAGGGGAAGAAATTAATCAAGAAACTGCGACCTTTGCAGTATTTTCCAGACGATACACATTAGACCTTTCCTTGACTAACAGTTCCTTTAAAAACGTAGAGGAAATCGCCGTTTTCGACACCATGCCAACGAAGACTGCAACTCTCGCGCATGATCCTCTGTTTGTGAATGAAAATGTAATCATCAGGGGGAAGGATTTTTTCCTTCAACAAGAATTGCCTCAGTTCAGAAACTGTACTCGAATCCCTGATCATGTCCAAAGGGATCATCGCCGAATTCAGCAGACAAGAAGCCGTCTGAACCATAACATTAAGCAGCGGCGTTCTCGAAACAGGCAACTGATCAGCAGCAGAAACCGCACTTTTCAAGAAGACAACAATCTCCGCATTGTCAGAAATCCCGTAAGCGGTTAAGTACCGAAACTCCTCGTCCAGTTCCCGGCCCGCGAAAAACAACGCCATTCTCTTAATCGGGGTGCCATCAACAATGTGGATCTTCTCCTTGAGGCTTCGTACCGTCTCTGTTTGATCCACCTCGAGTACGATCTTTCTCGCGGAGAATTTCACCGTGATCCGGTTTTTACTGTTTGCTGGTGGCAGGGGAATTGGCGCCGGTTTTCTGATGGTCAGAACGATCTTCGTGGATTCGTCGATTGTGGAATAGTCTTCCATGTCTAGACCATCAATCAGCTCCCAACCCCAAATGGAGAGAGCTTGCGAGGCCACTGGAATTCTTAAAATATGCTCAATTTTCTGCTTGATTCTCAGGACAGATTCTTGTGGCTCTACATCAAGGGAAAATTCAGAGCCTTCTACTGAGATTGTGACCTTCATTGATGAGGGAATTGATCAGATGATGATGAGAGAAAAATGTGTTAGCGATCAAATTCTCTGGTTCTTTTGATGTGTGTAATTGGGATTGGTATATATGATTATTATTAGTCATGTTGTAAGTATGAGTTATTGACCATTTGGAATGATGTTTGGGCATTTCCTAACTGATTTTTTTTCTCTTGAGAAGGGACTGAGGGTCATGAGTAGCGACAATCCCTTTGGTTTTGAAGCTTGGAACCAAGTTTAAAGTTATATAATAGTTTCAAATTGTTTTGAGTAATAGGAGACCTAAGAAGCTATATCAGTATTTTGACTATTATGAACCAATAACATCTGTTCTCTTATTCTGAATATTTTATTTAATCATTGACCACTTATATTATTCTTTTTTAGTGTCGCGGAAAATATAAGGGTACAGAATGTCAATGCAGTTGATGCTAGTGTGCTACTATTGTTTTTTTCTTTCTTTATTTTTTTTTTTTTGTGTTCCAAACTACTACAAGATCTTATAACAATTTCAAATTTAGACAAAAAAATATTACTTTTCACGCTAAAACTAATCTTATAGGGGTGTCATGTGATGATGCCCTATGTTAGCATAATTTACATTACTTACATGCTAAAACAATTATACATTGTTTTTAGGAATTTTTTTTCGCCCTTTTAGATCAAAGTTCTCGAAATTGAAATGACTAAATTTATTTCAGAAAAAGGGAGATTATTCTACCTCTATAATTTTATTTTGGTTTCTTATTTCCCAAAACTGACAAGACCCCCAATTCGCTTATATATATATACACACACATCGTTACTACATTATTCATTCTCTAGTATGATAATCTTGTTTTTTGATTTCGTATTTAAGACAACTTACTGAAACTATTAATTTTGGTTTTGGAATTATACTTATTGTAACTTTGAGGAAGTAAAAAAATCATTTAACAAGTTAATTGAAATCTATAACAATGAGATTCTAAGATTCCTGTATTTAACCCATTATTTAACCAATATTTAGAATGGTTTTTTCAGAAAGTATTTTGCTCTAAAATGATTGTTTATAATTTTATAGTGTTATACAGAGGGGAGATAAATTATTTCTACAAAATTTTTAATTATCTTATGTAATCAAAAATCAAAATCCACCTGGAGTTAAAAGAAAATTCCAAAAACCTTTTCAGGAACACTATTCGGTCCTTAATTTGTACAATGATGTCATATTCAGCCGTTTCTTACTTTCTTCCTTACACATAATAAATAATAAATTCGGACACTAAAACGACTAAGAAAACACAGAGAAGAAAGGAGCTCGGAAGAAAATGGTGGAGCGGAAGCTTTACAAGACGAGGCTTTGCGTTTTGTACCAGAAAGGCCAGTGTCGTCGTCAGGACTGCTCATTTGCCCATGGAAACGCTGAGCTTCGTGGCTCCTTCAATGGTATAGATTTCTGATTTCTTCGCTGCTTTATCAAAATTTATCATTACAAAGTCCGCTTTCTATGTCAGTCTTGGCTTACTCTTCCATCTTTTGCTTGGTATGAGTTTGTAAGTTAATCAGGAAAATGGATATCAGGGCCGACTCATATGACTTAATTGCGCGAATTTCATTTTTTTTTTTCACCCGCTTTCTGCTTTATGATTTGTTTAGGCTTATGAGTTTAAATTTGGAAACGGCTCCATTTGGAATTTGAAATTCGAAATTAGAACTTTGGAAGATAGGTCATGTTTTTGGGGAAATTGAGAATGAGAAACAGGTGCAATTTTTTGGAAATGGGTTGGGGGAATTTTGAAAATGTAAAGATAAATTAGAGGGTTCAATGGTGAATTGCTCTGTAGGAACAGCTGTTAGTAGATTATATTAGCCTTTAGTAATGTAGAATATTCTCTAACGAGGAACATACATATTCCACTACGCTTATGAGAAAGAAAGGTGGCCTACTCTAAGTTATGTAATGTCTTTGGACTTCTGTTGCTCAGTTTACGGCTTTTGTACTGTTAAGGGTGGCTTCGTTCTAATAAATTTTCGTTTTTATGGATTCTGAGTTGGCAACAAAGGTGTTAAAATATGCACTGAAGGAGATATTGAGTACTTGCACTTATTGATTGGTTTGAAGAAATAACATCAACTTTCACCTTGAATATATATTCGTCCAGTCATTATATTGATATCTTGGATCTAGTAACTGGCTAATTGAGCATTGCTTATTCGGAAGTCCTGGTTGCTTGATCTTTTTCTGGTTCTGGAACTACTTCGCGCTTGTGCCCTTGCACCTCGTATGAACAGATGAAGATGCATTTGCTATTAAACCACTATCTTGGTGCTATCCAAAAGCTATATTATTCACACATCCCTCCACCCATTTATTTCAAAGTCCTAAGGTGTGGAATTCATCCAATTCGCTTCTTTGAACTTATGCTACACGGTCATTTTGTGAGTAGTGGAATCGGTTCGATGAGTTATTCTATAGTACGTACTTAAGGAGATTCTCTATTACTGAAGAGCAAAAGGATGCCTACTATGTTCTATCATTTGCAGCTGTATTTTGAATGGTTTTCTTTAATCCAGAATAAAGCTCGATGGAATCTCTTATTTGCTTGGTTATCTCTATGCATAAGTAGCTCATACGTGTCTTTATTCTGCATGAGAGCAGTAAATACTTTGGCTCCTTTGGAACACCCAAGTTGGAACTATTATTGTTCATTATATTGTGACTCATATTGTTCATTATTATGGTAAGCTTATTTTTTGTTAAATAGTTGCTGGATTACTGATGTTTGTGTTTTAAGTTATATTTATTGACTATTACTCATGTCTATCCTGCTTAATATTTCTCGTGTTCTCATCTCAGGTAGGCGGGATTACCCTGGTGGTGATTTGAGGGATAGGCTTGACCGAAGGAGGCACTCGCCACAACATAGTTATTCCCCTGGGAGATATGTACACAAGCAGCACGCGACACATGGTTAGCAATATCTATGTTTTTTGTTTTCTTACCTTGGTTGTTCAATATCTTTCAATCCTTGTTTATCTTAATGAGTAAGGCAAGCGAATTGGAATATGTCCATTCCAACTGGCCGTTTAACCTGTTATATATAGACTTAATGTAGTTTGCTTTATGCTTTTCGCTCTCTTTGTTCTTTTATTCGAGGGTGTGGGGTGGTGGGGCTCAAGGATGTATTCTTGCTTTTCTTGGCTGGGACAAAGCTGCAGCTAATCGTGCTTGTTTCCTTTTTCTCTTTCAGGGGACAGTCCTAGACCACATGAAAGGATGAGGTAATTACTTTTGTTGCAGCACTTAAGATGTCTGTTAGATTGATAGTTTTATTTTCAGTTGATTGGCATTAAGCTATGCTGATGTTCTTTTCATGGGCACCTTGTCAAGTTCTGTGGTTGACTGTATTCTGGGCATGTTCGAATGATTGCTCTTACTAACGAAGTCAGGCATTTGTTTTACTTTTCTTTTCTTTGACACTAAATGATTTGCATGTCAGGCATTTGTTCTACTTTTCGTTTCTTTGACACTAAATGATTTGGATGTCAGTCCAGGACCTTTTGCATATTTTGATAATGATTGCTCTACTATGAATGCAACGTGTTTGGGCTATGTCTAATGGTTTCTCATTTTGCATATTTTGTGTGTTCTACATATTCACTGCGTAGCTTTTAGAATGAACATTTTGCATTGAACTTATTCCTTGGAGCTCCCGTTAATGTCTAAAAGAGTATACCTGATTGGTGTGGAAATGTACAGCTGCATTTGTTGATACAATTTACGTTTTTCCTCTCATATAGTATTCACTTTAGAACTGGGGTAACGAAAAAAAATGTGTCAGTACTATACCATGAAAGTGGTGGAATTCAAATCAACTAATTTTTAAATTTTTGATATTGAAATTGTAAAACAATTTGAGGAAAGGATCTGTTTGGAGTAGGATTTCCTCTATTAAATGTTTGGAAGACCTTAGTTCTCTACATTGGACAATGGACCCTTTTCACTCAATTTCTTCTCTTGACTAGTTCATCCTTAAGGTTGTTGTCAAAGGGTTTCTTTCTTGAAAATGGATCCAGTGAGAAAGATTGCTTACGTTGATAGGCACAAAAAATTGTCACAATCAATTTCAGGAGTCGTAAAAGAAATTGTATGAAGACTAGGAACTTCCTCACTTTGTTGAGTAGCTGTGGTGTCTTGGCAAGGACTTGTGTCAGAAGTGAGGGTTGGTTTGATGAAAAATGTGCTTGAATCCTCACACATTTATGTGAAGAAATTGATAAAATTATCAGAAGTGAAAGATGGCTTTAACTGGTTTAAATTTAGAGATAGTTAAAAGTATACAGAAGGGGCCATTTGTACCATGTCTCTTTAATAAACAAAATGATGATGGGGAAAAGCCAGTGTGTTTGTAGATAATATTGGGGAGAGAGGCATGTGATTGTGTTTGTCCAATAAGCAAAATGGTTAGAGGAAAAGGACATTGTTAATAACAATATGGGGTATAAACTATGGATACTAAAAATACTAGAGTCCGGCGCATGTTGGTATTGTTGTAGATATTATTCATGGGATTAGGAATATAGTAGAGATTAGGAATATAGCCCCTGAATTTATTGTACCTGAAGAATGTCTGAATATAGTTTGTTTTATTCGCTGATTAAGAATAAAGCAGTTTTGGTCTAGATCATCCATCAATTATAACTTACAATAGGTGGGACTTAAATAAGCTTGCTTAGAATGGAAATACATAATGAAGCTATAGTTAGTTTAGATTTTGTAGTATCTTACGATGGGGCCATAAGTAATATCTTAATTCCAATACCCAATAGTCAGACCCTATCAAGGCCCCCTGGAGATTCTTTTATGCACGCTTGTGCTGCATCTGATTTATATAGTTGAAAGAACAGTATAAGTTAATGACATTGTTTTCGTCATTGAAATTAAATCCAGGATTTTGGGTTTCGGGGAGTTGAGTATTGAATGTGATATAATTTATTTTCTGTATGTTAGTTCTCATGTGTTTCATTGTAACCTTTTGTAATGTAATCTATTTCTAAGATCAAATATCTCACATTAACTGTCAGGAAACGCACAAAGACACAACATTTGGAAGGACAAAGTGATTTTCATGGAAATTTGAGATCGTCAGAGGGCAGTGAAGATAAAGTTAGAGGCTTGAGACAGACGTCTTTGGAATCAAGAGATTTTATTAAAGAAAAGGTTTAAAAACATTTTGCTTTAATTTTTTCCCTCAATGGTTATTGCTTTCTTTGGATTCCACAAAGGTTTATAGCTGTTGATTAACCACCTATTGTGTTTCTTCTGGCATTTGTGCAGCTTAGACAAGCTCAATC
Organism: Oldenlandia corymbosa var. corymbosa; assembly: GCA_949775105.1. Lineage (NCBI taxonomy): Eukaryota > Viridiplantae > Streptophyta > Magnoliopsida > Gentianales > Rubiaceae > Oldenlandia > Oldenlandia corymbosa. Next base: position 26,097,102 of record OX459118.1, on the reverse strand, counting down.
TGAAATTAAAATTCTAGATGACAACAAACGAGAATTGGAGGTTGGTTGAAGTTTGTATACGTTAATTACCTTACCACATGCTGTACTTTTTTTGTAATCTTCAATCTCTCTTCAGTTTTGCTTATTTATGTTAACTGGAACTAGATTTTGAAGTATTTGGACATTTAGCTATTGTGGATCCCGTACGACTCTTAGTTTCTTATCCCTAACATTTTTAGTGACTATACTGGATGGTGCTGTAGTTTCTAAAGATCAAGCAAGCAAGCCTGTGTATTTTTGGCCTTTTTTATTTGTTGAGGTGTGATGTCCAATTTATTCATTATTAAATCTCAATGTTCTTGTATGGGAGTTTCTTTTGGGTTCTTTGCATCTCAACTACCACTTTACAGATAACAACTTCTTTGACCCTCCAAATCTTGGTTTGATTATGTTAGCTTGTTACTAGACCTATAAGTGGTCGGATGAAGAATATAATGGATTCTTAAACTTGTGATTCTCGTAATTTGTCCGTGAAATTATACTGTATCACTTGGTTATTGTAATCTCTCCTGTTTGCGCATTGTTTCTTTTGGTTTTCATCGTTGTGATCCTTGAAAATTTGATTGTATTTGTTTGCAGAATTACCTGCAAGTAATGACTCTTGAAGCTGACAATCTAAATTTGAGAGTTCAGGAGCTAGAAATACAACTCAGCCGAGAAAAAGAGGAATATGACAGGTCAGATAGAAAAATGGCTTCCATATCTGATTTTCGCTGTGATGAAGAGCTAAAAGGGAACTAGCCTTCGTGCCATTGTGATGATCCAGTCTAATCATCTTGATGGTTAGATCTTACGGTTTTTTGTTTCTCTATTTGGTGGAATCATCCAGGTTAACTTCCAAGATTAAGAAGTTCGTGAAGGCATACAATCGTCAAATGGATCTAGAAGATGAACTCAAAAGGCATGTTGTGGAGTGTCTATCCATCCTCTGTCTGAGAGACATTTTTCAAACTTTTGAATGTATAATTTGCTTTATTTTTTGTCATTTCCAGGTCACGTTCTCGATTTCAGAAGCTTGGGGATCAACTTTCTTTAGATTTCTCTCGATTTGGTTCAAGTGAGGAGGACGTAATTTTGAATAACAGAAGTATAGGAGATAGTGCTGGTAATCATGGAAGCCCAAAGTATGGTGTGCCAAATTCTGCTTCTCCAAGTAGAAAAAGGTCTCGACTTCACTCTGAAACTGATACTACATTAATTCAAGGTAATACGTGAATGTGCAGAAATATGAGTGCATTTCTTTTCAGTGATTTTGAATCCAGCATTGCTATAATTGCTGTTTCAAAGATTTGTTTGCTGGCCTACAAAAGGCTATTGAGGCAAGTGAGTTGACTGCTAAACATTTTGTTTCTTTCCAGCGAAAGACCAAGACCTTTTGGTTGATAATGTTAGGTCAAAGAAGCTTTCTAGATGGAGTACTCGGTCCAGTACTAAGAAAAATGCAGACTTACACAACACTTCAAGGGATTTGTCAAGATCCTCAGCAGATGAATACAAGTCCAAGAAGTCAAAGGATTCCTCGGTTGATAGGTCAATGTTTGATAAGGTTATAAGATTCTACTTTATTATTTTTCTGTCATCCTTCTGGCAATGCCAATGTTTGATGGGGTTACCAGATTCCACTGCGTCGTTATTTGTGTCATCTTTCTTTTCTTAAATTGCTTGCTACAGGCATTAGTGGTAAAATCTTTATGATGGCCTTGAATTAAAGAATTGTCATTTTATGATTGATGAATGAGGCAGATATGTTGGCCTTTAGGACCGGATACTCTGTTACTATATCTAGAAAATAGAAGCACTTTACCCCCATGCATTTTGTTCCTAGGAGGCTAATAAGATTTGTGCTTCTCATGTTTTCTGCCAGTTTTAAGTTACATGTTGAAGTTTGTGAATTTCAACTACTGATTCTGCAAGTCTCATATTTTTTCCCTTTATTTATAGGAGTATATATTTTTTAGTTGTTTCTTATCTAAATTTTTGAGGACATCTTTCACTACATCCAAGCCCATAGATGTATAGCGGTCCTTACCTAGATGTCCCTGTTGGTCCCTGTTATACACTCCATTGGGATAGGCCTACAGTTCCCATAATTTTTTACATAATTGTATTTGTGAAAAGTGATAGATTTCTATGTTACCAGTAGAGCAATCCTTCTCTAAGTGAATTTCAACTACTGATTCTGCAAGTCTCATTTTTTTTTCTTTATTTATTGGATTATATATTTTTTTAGTTGTTTCTTATCTAAATTTGTGAGGACTCTTGTCTCTCTCACTACATCCAAGCCCATAGATGCATAGCGGCCATTACCTAGATGCCGCTGTTGGGCACTGTTATACACTCCATGGGAATAGCCCTACAGTTTCCATAATTTTTTACATAATGGTATCGTGAAAAGTGATAGATTTCTATGTTATCTGTAGAGCAATCCTTCTCATCCTACGTCAAAGAACTCTGGAAAAGAGCTAACAACTATGATTCAGGAAGCTCATAAGAAGTGGAGTTATTAATTTCTTAATGTCAATTCAGATGAAATAATGAATTGTTTCCTTTAAGTTTAAACTGATTAGATACTTTTTTTAAGATTTCTGTCCTTGTCTTAATGTTGTTCAATCCCCTTTTCAAATATGAGTTATAATTCATTGTTTTTTCTCTTCTCAAAGATCCTGTGTAACTATCTATTGTAACGGCTGAATTTCCTGTTGCGATCTCTGCTTCCTTTGGCATCTTCTTCTTATTCATTGATATATTTTTGGTGTGTTCAAGTTTCTTTGTTGCAAACTAATTATTAATGATCCTCCGTTATCGGTAACAAATTTTGTAAGACTAAGACTATGCAGTCAGTTAATGTTGAAATTGACCAATGTGAAGCTGCCAAAGAAACACATGTAACAGATGTCTTGGTGTTTGTTATCTTCATTTGGTGGCTAATGTTCCAATGGCCTTCTGATCTTTTATTGCAGTCGAGGACATCCGAAACAGGACATCTGTTGCCGTCAACTAGCTTGGCTACCAATCCGATGGATGAAGTTGTTGATATTGTTGAAACAGATGAGAAGTCGAGCGGAACTGGAGTTCAAAAAGATGTGGCGTTCAAGATTCCACCATTACCTCTTCCACCTGCACCACCTATACTTCCTCCGCCTATTCCTCAAAATGCTTACGCAGAGGTCAGTTTAATGTTTTCAGACGTTTTAATTTGTTTGTCAAGCACTAGTGGCACCAATATGTTCACTGGTTGAACTTTCAGGAACACCACTTGCTTTAACATGTCTCCTTTTGGCTATTGTCATTCATCGTTCAAACCAGCGTCTGCCAAAGTCATCTTTGTACATTGTGAGATGTACATTTTTATTTTGGTTTTAGATAAAGAAATAGAAACTAAATATGACAAATTCCTGCCATTTTAGCATGTAAATTTCATTTTCAGTATCAAATTAATGAAATTGCCTCTGTAGCTATTCTGTACAAGCTCTTTTGTGACATTTCATCTGATTGTGAATGAAATATTCAATGGACATGAAATGAATGGAGGCATGTTGTTCTCTGCTTGTTTTGGTTTGCAGAATCTGGGGACTTTGCGTATCTATTTAATGAAAAGTGTAATAGTTTTTGTTTCTACATGGACCTAATGTGTGGATGCTAAAATTAACTATATTCTGATATGCACTCATTTCGCTTACTCGCAGTATAAGGGTGCTGATGAGAATGTAGATGTAGATGGGATCGAGGAGGAAGCAGTGGAAGTAGATATTGTTTAAAGTTCGTATCTTTCAGCCATTATGCATTATCCAGTCTATCGCCCATCATGTAGTGGAGTATATGTTGACAACTCTGGCGTATTTGAAGAAGATTTTGTACCCGGCTGTGCTTAATGTACTGGGGATCATCAGGTAGTGGTTGTACATGTTGACGGCTCACTTTGCAGTATATGCTGACAACTGTGTCCTGTTAAAGCAGATTTTGTTTGGTTGAAGCTCTTGTCTGGTAGCTTTTTGTGCGTAATGCAGAGTAAACAGAGATCGGGTAGTGTTTGTAAATGTCGGATGACTCATTTCGCAGATGGTGTACAGTATTTAAAAGCCATGGGACAGAAATCAAAATTCGACTTTTAGTATATTGAATGCTAACTAATTAATGCAAAAATATTCCATTTGAAATGTATGCTTGAATTTCGAATTCAACTGTCTTTTTATCTTTATCAAGTTCAAGTGCCGTACTGGTTTGAAAGAGATGACAACGTCTTGTTAGACATTTACTGCGCTAATGGGACGAAGCTTAGCTAGTACTAAACATCTGTTTTTTATTTTATTTTTTATTTTTTAAAAAAAGCTTTTTTAAAAGTCTGATTTTATTGATTTGGAATGAAGAAGGTACAAAATTCAGCGGATAGCACTGCTAATAGATCTACAATTTCAGTGCTCTTAGATACTCCCTCTGTCCCAATATTATTGTCTAGTTTAAAATTTCACTTTTAGTACAATTTGAACTAGAAATAAAAACTCAAACTGGACAATAATTATGGGACGGAGGGAGTACTATAAACTTCTTTGGTCAAGTGCAGCTAGTCCTTTCGAAGCTCGAGTTAAGGAGACATGGGTGAATTGTGTTGTCGTCTCTTGTGAGCTGGCCATCTTTGCTAGTTCATTGCTACAGCATTTGCTTCGCGGTAGATGTGTCTAACTTGCACTCTGGTTTGAAGGCTCTTTGGGAGTGATTTTGCGTCAGTTTCAGGTTCTACAAGGGTGTATCCAAGTTCTTGGCAGAGCTGTAATCCTCTTAAAAAAGCTTGAACCTCGGCTTCATAGTTCATGGCATGACCCAAGTACATAACTAACATCAGGTTTCCCAAGGTTGATCCAAGTTTTACGAAAAATTTTATTCTCAACTTAATTCAATTGCTAAGACTTTTAAGTGTCGATTATTAAACAAATTAAGATAACTCTGTGAAGTAATCAAACGAATCAATTGGCTATATGAAGAAGAAGTGATTATCAATTTTAGTCATCAGCATAAATTAAGTGACAGGTTTATTAGATCCCTTGTCTACTTAGATATGTCTACCACTGAAGAACAAATAATAATAAGATTTAGTACTCGTCTTTCCATTGGTCAGCCTCATTGCCATAGATTGAACGTCCAATTTCCATGACTTCCTCGTTAAGTGCAGCCATAGCTTGTTTAATGGCCTGCGTTGAACCCTGAGAAATTGCATCCTTAAGCTCCATGAGTTTACCCTCAACCTGCATTTTCACATTTTCAGGAACCTTATCACCAAATTCCGTCATCTGTTTCTCAGTCTGATAAACAACAGAATCTGCCTGATTCTTGATGTCTATTGCATCTCTCTTCTCTGCATCTTCCTTGGCGAACTCTTCCGCTTCTCGAACCATTCGCTCTACCTCATTACTTGGCAATGTGCTTGCGCCTGTGATGGTGATATTCTGCTTCTTTCCACTGCCTTTATCAGTGGCTGTCACAGAAAGAATACCATTTGTATCAATGTCAAACCTAACTTCAATATTAGGGACTCCCTGAGGGGCAGGCGGTATCCCACAAAGGACGAAATTACCTAACAATTTATTGTCCTTTACAAAGGTTCTTTCACCTTGAACAACATCAATAACCACACTAGTCTGTCTATCGTAAGCAGTTGTGTAAACCTTCGACATTGAAGTAGGAATGGTTGTATTTCTCGGAATGATCTTTGACATAAGACCGCCGGTTATATCCGTTCCCAATGACAACGGCGCAACATCTAAAAGAACAATGTCACTAACATCTCCAGCCAAAACACCAGCCTGAACAGCTGCACCTAAGGCAACAACTTCATCAGGATTGACAGTTACATTTGGTTCCTTTTCTGTCAATAAGAAAACAAGTTCCTGAACAGCAGGAATTCGCGTCGAACCCCCAACCATGATCACTTCATCTATGTCGCTGAATGAACGGTTGCATCCTTCATTGCATCCTTCACCGGTTTTTCGAGCCTGCCGAGTAAATCGGAACAAAGTTCCTCAAATTTAGCCCTGGTGAGAACCGTTTCAATGTGCTCGGGACCATCTTCTGAAGTGGCTGTAATAAAAGGCAAGCTGATGATTGTCTGAGACAAAGAAGATAATTCCATTTTAGCCTTTTCAGCAGCTTCAGTGAGGCGCTGGAGAGCTCGTTTGTCCTTTAACAGATCCACCAAACCTCCTTCATCTTTCTTGAAATTCTCAGCAATCCAATCCACGATTCTCTTATCAAAATCATCACCACCAAGATGAGTGTCTCCAGCCGTCGCGAGAACCTCGAAAACACCATCGCCAACTTCAAGGACCGAAACATCAAACGTGCCACCCCCTAGGTCAAATACCAAAATGGTTTCGTTTTTGCCTTTTCGTTCTAAACCATAAGCCAAAGCCGCCGCGGTGGGTTCGTTGATGATCCGAAGAACCTCTAAACCCGCGATTCGGCCCGCATCCCTCGTTGCAGTCCTCTGAGAATCATTGAAATACGCTGGAACCGTAACAACCGCTTTAGTAACCTTATCACTCAAAAACTTTGATGCGTCATCAACGAGCTTCCTCAAAACCTGAGCTGAGATTTCTTCGGCCGAAAACCGCTTCCCGACAGCCGGACACCCGAGTTTGACATTGCCATTTTCGGCCCTAACAACATGGTACGAAACCTGTTTAGATTCATCGTCCACTTCAGACATTTTCCTCCCAATAAACCTCTTCACCGAAAAGTAGGTATTTTCGGGATTTAGAACCGCCTGCCTTTTGGCAATGTGCCCAACAAGTCTATCTCCGTTCTTTGTATACGCCACCCCGGACGGAGTTGTTCTTTGCCCATCCGCATTAGTCACAATTGTAGGCTTACCGCCTTCCATAACCGCCACGGCGGAATTCGTCGTCCCTAAGTCTATGCCCACAGCTTTCTCTGCCACCGCTCGCAACGGCCGGGAATTATTGCTGGCATACTTAAGCTTCAACACTAAGGAGGTCCTGTTTCGGCCGAAGAAAATACTTTTGGTGGATATATTTAGGGTTGGACTAGGCGATGGAAAATGAGAAGTTGTTACTCCGAGAGAATGAATTTGAGCAGTTGAGGAAGCCATGTTCGACAGTCTATATCCACTCAGGTTCAAACCCTAAATCCAAGTTCATAGGAGGCGGAAGAGGGAAGAAAGGAGTTTTAGAGATTTTCAGGTTTAGGGTATAATTCATAATATCATTGCCATTTCGCATAGAAGTGTCGTTGACTGTAAGTAGACAAAAGCTCAAATGTGACACCATTAATTGAGCTAATATAGGTGCAATTCATGGTCCCTTGGTCCATTTTTATGTACTCCTACTTTGTGGTAATGTTTCATTTTTTTTTTTTTTGGGCGAACTATATTTTACCCCCGAGTTATGGCCTCATAACAAATACACCTTTGAATTTTGGTCATACTACAATTACCCCCTTTAACAGGGTTATACTTTGAGTCAATGCCCGAAAATAGTTAAATGTCCAAAAACCCACGGCAAATGTGATTGAGAATAAATTATAAAAAAGGGAAATATTGTGATAAATTTTTAATGACAAAACTATCCCTTTTCCTCTCTACTTACAACCCTAAATGTCAAAATTATCTATGAATTCAATCCACCTCCAAAACAGCCGTTGTTGCCGCCGGCCTTCCATCTTTTCAAACATTCTGCCATCGCCATCTTTTCCGGCCCCTCTAGGCCTCTATCTTTAGCCCTTTTCTCGTAAATTTCTAAAAACGGATAGGCTAGTTTAATTTAATTTAAAGTCAATGATTTTGTTTCTATCCAGACTTACTGCAATTTTTTTTTTTTTTTCCGTTCATGCCATATATGCATCGCTTCCTCATGTTCAATAGCTTCTTTGCTAATAAGGAGAGATTGAGCCCATGATGGTGATAAAAAGGTTTACAATGGGTTACCCGAGATGGAGCATTCGAAGCTTTCTGATAGCCGATTATCATTTGGCTTGGATTAATTCAAATCTCGGAATGGCGGGTTGAGTTTTTTCTTTTCTTTTATTCGTTTCTGGCTAGGAGAAGAAAAATAAAAATTGAATCAATTTTTTTCCTACTTTTTTTTGGTTGTGAATGGTGTGTTATTCTAAAAGTGATTAGAACGGATGGAAGATGAATTTTGATTGTTTGAGCATATCCAACTTTTTCCGGGGGTTGGATTTTGATTGTTGTTGATGATAAAAGAATTTTTGGTCATTGGCGGAGGTGACGATAAAAAAATTCTCTGGATAATTATTTTGATGGGAAAAATAAAGCAGGAAAAGGACATGTTTCTTTTTCTTTTTTTTTTTATTTGATGTTTGAAATTCTAAAAAGCAAAAAAAAAAACAAAGGGGCAGTACATGGGAAAAAAAGTAGGACCCTTCTAACAGAAGGATATATTCGTCAGTTTGCACCTAAGGTTTGCTGACATCAGCACGGTATATTCATTTTCTGATGAGCAAGGGTTCATCGGTTAGATGATCAAGGACTCAGGGGGTAATTGGGCCCTTTTTTTCTAAAAAAATGCATTTTTCGTTGGGCCCGGGGTCAATATTAATTAGGCCAAATTGGGCCCTTTTCCCCCTAATAATGAAACCTTATAAACTATATGTGGCTTTCTACTTAGTTTTACAAGGCGTTGAAGTAATCAATTAAATTATTAACCATTTTAGATAAAGAAAATTCACCCAATGCATCAATTCTAATTCATAGTAATGTTTGAATAATTTTATTTTTCCTAGATTAATCTGAACGTACTTCGCATTGGGACGAATGTGCATATTCATTTCCAGAGCTTCAGCATGTGAAAGGAAATTACGAAGAGTTGCATTTTTATTGCAGAAACAGAAAAATTATTAAGTCTTAATATCAAGAGGACAATTGCGATGGTCTGTTCTACAAACTTCCTACTTTAAAAAGGACAAAAGCATGAGAGGCATTACAGTTAGAGAAGCATATAATCGGGAGGATTATTATTATTCAGAACTAAGATTTTGGGTTGATAATCTCAAGCTCATATATATATACACACTGGGATTGAGGTCAGTAGCTACATCCTTATGTTATTTCCATTAAATTTCTATTTTTCCATTTACCTAGCTAGTTGTTGTTGTAAAAGATTATACATGCATATATAGCACATATGTGTGATGGTACAAGACTACAAGTTATACCATTAAGAGATTGAAATTGTACGCCACATATCGAGTGACGCTAGAGATAGTTAATTGAGAAAGTAAAAAATAAATTGAGTTGATCAAAAGTTTACGCTAAATTTTATAGTGATCTTTTAAATGTATATGACATTATTCATTATTCTATGGGAGTTTTATATTCATTACTGTCCGTCTCTCCCTATGATGCTTCATTATATTAAAATGGGTTAGCAATTTAGTTATTTTGAACAAGTGAATAGCTATAATTTAACAGTAGCTCGTCTCACCATCTATTAATTTATAATACTTTTTTTGACACCATCTCAATTCACTATTTTTTCCAGTATGTTACGTTATTAATTCATTACTTATTTTTTTTTTTGTAAAAAAAGTTTATTCTCGTTGAACGTATTTAGTATATATGTTATTATATCTGGATGAAAATGACTGATACACACTAACGTTACAATTAGCACAGATGGTGCTGCACGTTCTGTTTAGTGGACGTTTACGGGACGCCAATATAGATGCAATTAATCACGTAAGCCAAATTCTTTAGGAAACTCAAGCTAATAAAAATTTCTGTTTATTTGATTGACGCAAATTTTAAAATCTGTTTATTTTATTTAGTTACCTGATCGGATCTTCTGTGCTATAACTTAATTAAGTTTAGAGAAAAGCAGCAAATCTGGGTTCTAGTCAACGGTTGATCGCTGGATCTTAATTTTGGAATCATTGTAGTTTTGAATTATTGAAATACCATAAAATCAAGTTATCAACGAAGCTAAAGTGTTCTAATTTTTTTGGTCACATATCTCTAATTGTATGAGTTTTTTTTCCCTTGCCAAAAATACAAATTGATATACTCACCTTGGTGGTCACATCATGCACTGGCTCGTTGAACTTAAACTCCCGGGACGAGAACGCATGTTTTCTATTTCTATCTTTTCTAAATCGTAAATTAGATTGTCTACACTTAAGTGCATGTATGAGTAATCTTGTCCGTATCAACGATTATGTTTTTGCATTCATTAAAATGTTTAATTAGATCAGTCTTAGATTTGAATACTACATTGTAACTTATATATTTATTACATATATGTCAGATAGATAAAATCATCAGTCACACTCGTATGTAATAAAATATTTTTTCGGTGACAATTGAAGCAGCTTGCAAGCTCTATTTGTCTTTAACTTTAAGTGAAACATCATTTTCTGGGTCAGTTCATTGTAAAAATTCACTGACATTGTTATTCACTTGTTTCTTCCGAACCTTTATATACATTCACTGCTGCTAGGATCTAAAATGCAATGCGTTTGAGAGCATTTTGAAGGCAGGCAAAAACATTAATCCATCTTGAATTTTCCAAATATTCAGATTGCAAAAATGGCTGAAACAAGAAGAAGATCAAGGAAAGCCCTCAAGATATGCTGCGGAGTTTCGGCAATAGTAATAACTATCATCCTAGTTGTTTTTATTACATTGGCTTTCACCGTCTTCAAGCCTAAAAACCCCTTGATAATCCCTCAATCTGCTAGGCTACAAAACGTTCAGTTCCAAATGTTCCCATCTCTAACCCTAAATGCGACTCTAGGGCTAAACGTGACGGTTCAGAACAAGAACTACGGAGGATTCCAGTTTGATAACACGACGACGTATGTCGATTATCGAGGAATCGGAGTTGCGGAAGTTCCTTTGGAAAGAGGAAGTGTTCCTGCAAGAGGGGAGCTTGAGATTTACAGCGTTGCGAACATTTCAGCTGACAAATTGCTTTTGAGTCCTTATTTCTGGGATGATTTTGGCTCCGGAGGATTTAATTTTACGTCCACGACGAATTTCCAGGGCAAAGCTAATTTCCTCAAGGTGTTTAAGTTGAAGGCAAAGGTGTTTGCTACTTGTCACATCTCTGTTCAAATTTTGTCTCAACATATTCAGGTTAATTGTACTTCAAAGCTTAAGTTGTAATGATATCACCACAATGCGGGATTTAATTATTAGGTTACATTGTAAACGGTACGTTAGTCCTTTTTATGTTACAAGTGCACGCTTTACAAGCACAAAATTTGTTGTGATGATTCAATAGTACACTGTAGTTTTGGCTTCCGATCTTCAGTATCATTTTTCTTTCTTTCTTTTTTTTTTTTTTTGGTTCGACTTCCTTTTGTTTTTTTTTTTTCTTATTTGTTAAGTATTTGAACGTAACATTAAGCAAATGCAAAACTAATCTTAATCGGCAAGTGATTGGGCACAGTTATTTAAGGAGTGTTATAAAACTCTATCACTAAGGTGATCCAAAATATTTCTTATCATTTTTTCCTTCGTATCATATGTACATAATCAGTCGTGTAATGAAGAATTATATAACGTGACGAATAAACAGCCACAGGTTTGTAAATTTTGTGTATATAGGTTGGCTCGGATGCATTATTTATAGTACATAGATGTTTCCCATCCCACAATTGGTTGCGGCATAATTTTTCTTTTTTAATATACATTATGTAGTATATTTTTGAAATCATTATTGCGACTAGTCCGGCGTAAAATTAAGTAGGTCATGAAATGATTCATAATTCCCGATTTCAGTAGGCGAAATATACAAATCACGAAAGAAATAAGCAAAAGAACAAAATACAACACAAAACGTTTCTTAGAATTTGAGTGGGTAGAAAAACCTTTATTTACCGGTGTTGTGTTCGTAACATATATGAAAAAAAGTTGGCGTACGTTGTGGTTTATATTCTAACGGTACTACAAAATTCTCAGTAATTATGTTCTTGTCAAAAATGTTGAATACCACCCCAGCCCCGCCGAACAAACAAAAATCATCTTGTACTTTGTTTAATAATTCATTTAGTAGAGTAAAATAATGTAACCTAAGAAATTATATATTAATGAATGACAGAAAAAGTATATAATCAATGAAATACTATGATAGTAGCAGAATTTTCCTAAAAGTCAACCGACGGGATTGTTCTTGGACAGTTGTACATACACCTCACCTGCCGTGACGTTTTTAGCACATGGAGGGGTCTTAAATTATAGACTATATTATTGGTGATTTTCAATTTAATAGTCATTAATTAATTTCCAGATCTATTTGCACTTGAAGAAAAAATATATACATGATTAAATAGAGGAAAAAACTTCAATAAACTTTAATGGGCTTTTAGAACACCGAGTATAATGTTTAGGAGTTTCAATAAATCTGTAAGGTTTTAAATTGAATCAAAAACAAAAAATGAAAAAAATGGAGAAAACGGAATCACTTGTGCCATTTTACGGATGAACTTCTAACATATATGGAGAAAATAGAACAAATTAATCCAAAATGTTGTACTTCATAAGTCAATTATTTGCGAACAAACACTGAAAATTTACAGATATCATCGCCCCCCACCCACCCCGCCCAAAAAAATAAAAGATAAAAAGAAAAAAAACTATTTACAGAAAAGGAATACTTATCGTAGCTTTATTTTTTCGGGGTTATTTGCCAAACTGCCCCGAAATATTTAGCTGGTGACAGATGAGACTGGCTATAGAGCTTCACATCGGTCATCTCTTTCGCTATGCACTTAACTATCTTCCTGTTTAACACTCACAATATGGGGAAAATCAATCAATATTTACATATATACCAAAAACATGAAAACACTTGCTTGTAGAGAGTACTACCCATGAACAAGTTTAACACTAAAAATCCACTCCTCGAATCTTATTATCTCTCCGTCTCTTTTTAATAGTTAATTTTATTGAAATAAAATAACGCAACAAATCAGACTATTAAAATAGAACGGAGGGAGTATATTTCAACCGCACACTAGTCTTTCTTGAAAGTGTCCATCTCAGCTAGCTAGGCAAGGTAATTTGGAAACGTCGAAATGGGTACTGCGACTTGTGAGGCAAGTTCCACATTAATTATGCTGCCCTTTTCATTTGCTTGGAATTGAGGAGCATGGCCGGACTTCTTTCCCTTCAAAATTAATCAGCACAATATAAGAAAAGAATTTGTTGAAATGTATTTAATATTTCCTCCAAACTAAGACAACATGACCTTTTAGTGGGACGGAGAGAGTAGTAAGAATGGGGAGAGGGAAAAAGGGATGGAAAACAATCTTACCAGAAATATGCCATCATGCATTACTCCATCATCCACGTCATTAGTATGCTTCACACCGCTTACCTTGAATCAAAACCGAAGAAAATCCTATTAGATCATACATCTTCATGCATGATTTTTCAATAAAATATGTATATCTTGAAGAAAATGGGAAAAGAAAAAGAACTTAAGTGCCCAAAACCTCTCTCTAGCCATAAATATATATAAGTTGCTACAAGATGAATCAAAGAAGTACATATTCCTTCCATCTAACAACAAACAAACAAATAATTCAATGGAGTGAACTACTTTTATGGAAATAAAGAAGTAAAAGTATTTTGTCATCAATTTGATCAAACTTACCCTTGGGCTATTTACAGGTGAGGAAGCTGTATCTTCCAAATCATGATCAAGGAAATACTTCTTGTTTCTTGGTTGCTTGACATTCAATTTCTTGGGAAAGTGCTGGCCACTAACTGTCGAAAATGCAAGATTGACTTCTTCCTTGTTGAATGCCCAAATGTTCGATAGTGTTGCATGATGACGATAAGAAGGAGAGGCAGCATCAGAAACCATAGAAGGGCTTATACCATTTGAATATGAACTTTTCTCTCTTTGCTGATCATTATTATCTGATGATGAGAAGTCCTTCAAGTATTTGGTCCATCCGGATTCTTCTTCAGAACCCACAAATTTGTGGGAGGATGAACTACACATATACTCTCTTTGTCCTAATTCCATGATGCAATCTACAATAGAAGCTCGAGGAAAGTGATATGTGTGGCTAATATTGGTTTGGAAGCGGTTATGTTTGTGAAATGAAAGTTTAGAAGTGCGCCACAAGTTCAATTTTTGGCTTAATTTGGTACTTTGTGCTTCAGGACTTTATTTAATTCGTACTATCTTTATAATAAGAAGAATTTTGTTTGAAGTATTGTTTCAGTCACAATTCTTATTTCAGAACGAAAGTAAAATAAAATTATATCACTTTCATATATTATTTCTTTATCCTAACTATAATGGATCAAAACCGGTAAGAGTAGTAATCAGAAAATGACAAAAAGAAGGAAAAGGGAGGCCATTATGTGTGGAATCTTTTGGTTTGGAGGAGGATATATTAGTGTAGTTATTATTTAATTAAAATCAAACAATTGAACGGGAAATCTAAAGATAAAAGAGAGATAGAACGTGCAAAAAGGTAGAGAAGATTTAACACTATTTGATTTGAGGGGTTTGACCTTTGTAACATGGAAGTTTCAAGGATTGGAGAATCCAATTGTACGAATATTTTAATTATTTGAAGTTTCTTGGGATCTTTATTATTGATTTTTAAACTTCGGTTTTCTTCTTTAATGAAATATATATATATATATATATATATATATATATATATATATATGTGTGTGTGTGTGTGTGCGCGCGCAGAGTGTTGGGTGAGGTGGTGGGTATTAATAAGGTAAGAAATTATTATTACTACAAAATTGCACCAACTTTAACGATTCAATCAATTTTTGTTTAAATGATTAAAAAAAATAAATAAACATGCAACAGCCAACATACCATATGAGACTTCACTTTATATTTACATCAGGATTCCTTAATTTAGATGCTTGTAAGAATGTATTTCAAAAAAAACAAAAAAATGATTCCTTAAAAAAAATTATCAGTAAATTATTATTTTAGACTTCATATTTTGAATTGGTCTCTCTAAATTTTTATTGTTCACAGAGTCGTTAAATTTAAAAAATTTATTTATTGTAATGGTAAAGGTCATTGAAATAGTCTTCGAATTTTTTATTTGTTTGCTACTCTTAGTTTTAGAGGTCAAAAAACTTCATCCCACAAAGGGGGTATAGAGGGATTTTTTTTTTTTTTTCTTTTACACATTTATAGGTGGGGAATCGCATGGTGGATTTGTTTTATATTTTCTATAATATTCTTTAAAATCACTATATTCAATATCTTTAGTTGGTACAACTCGCAACAAAATTATACAACTAGAATCAAAGCTTCAACTTGGTATTCCATAAATCTATGAATTTTGGTAATCCACCTACTTATAGTTTTCAAAACTATACCCATGTTATATTTATTTGAGTTCAGATATGGTAGAAGCATTGTGCGTGAGGAGAGAACATTAAAGATCAAAACTAATATTGACTAATAATGTTAGTAATATTATTTGATGTCTTTTTGAGGCATAGAATCCTCTGTGACGCAATCTTGTGGCACTCACTGTGACACAATTAAATTACTTCTTATAAATTATATAATTTGTGTTTATATATATATATATCATTCACAATTCTTTTCAAATTTATATATTTATGACTAAGGGTTCACATTTTCGGGTTAGGACTTATTTATTTTAATTTTCAGAGTTAAAAATTTAATAAAAATGGTCATATTAATAAAAAATAAAACATTGATATAAAAAATAAAATAAGAATATAAAAATTATCTACATTGAAAATATGTGATTATGGTATATGTACTAACAAAAAATATATAATTTATAAGAAGCAATTGGATCGTGTAACGGTAAGTAGCACAAGAAAGTACCACAGATGATCATGTGCCTTTGGGTAGTTAGGTTTGGATGGCTTTGTGGTTCGAACCATCAATTAGGCCTTTTTTCATTTTTTTTTTGCAAATTTGAAACTTTTCTTTGCTGTGAAGGGTAAAATGGAAAAATGAGAAAATAAAGGATAAAAAATTTGGGAGAGAGTTAATTTATAAACCATTTGATCCAAAAAAAAAAAAAAACCTCAATGAACTTACTAATTTTCAACTTTGGTTCTTATATTCTACATGCAAGCATATACATATAAATACTACTTTACCATTCCAAAAGATTGTTTAAATTTAAAATCAAACTTATGAGGTTTATATTATCTAAAAATTATCATCAAATCAATAAATAGACATAGTGCTCAATATATGTTTATTTTTTATTTTGACATTTTAATTCATCTAATTTATAGATTTGAAATTAGACAATTTTTTTGAGACGAAGAGCCTGATATATTGGTTCTATTTGGAGATTGGTTTCTTATTTCTTAATGCTAAACGCTAAATCCAACTGTAGAACACGTTTTAACCTTTCAAATTCGGCAGTTAAAAAAATACCAATTAAATTATTAGATATTTAAAAACATAGATAGTCATCCCTAAACAATATATATTAATTGGAGATATATTTTTTGGTAGCTCAATTATCAGAGTGAAACATTTAATAAATTATAAATGCCTCTAGATTCTATTAGAAAATTTATTTAGTAAGGCAATGAATGCTGGATATTTGCTTCAATTAGATTGAGGTAATCATTGTTGTATAATGCTCTTACCTTATTATAAGATGATTTAGTTTTTTAACATATAAATTGTTGAACACAAATTTTTTAACTTTATCTACTGTTTTAACCAATATTAATAAATGTGACGAAACATGGATCTACACGGTGCTCAGAATGGGTAGCGACGATGATCTAGGTGGCGGCGGACGGCCTAAAACCTGCAAGACAGAGCCTCGGATGTCTTCCTGTGGTAGATTCTCCGATGCTTAAGTCAATAAGAGAATAGAGAGAACAAAGAGAGAGGGATGTGTATCGTGTGTAGAAGGTGTAGAAGATAGGTAGAAGATATAAATTATGGGAGGGCACCACCTCTTTATATAGAGGTGGTGTTACCTGTTTCCTGAAACCCTAGCAGAATAGGTTTAGGCAGTGGCTTAATCTCCAAGTAATCTAATCTTAGGCCCAATAGGTCTAGGGTTCAGTTTGGACTCGTCAAGTGCCCCTAACAAGCCATATTCTCGAGGTTCACCGATAAGGATATTGGTTTCTACGAGTGTTGATGTCTTCTCGAGTTTCATGGTGTTGCCCCAGTTCTCGAACTCTTTCGTTCTCGGTTGTCACCTATATAAGATAAAAAGAATAAAGTGCCTCGAGGAGGTCTTTGAATTAGTGGGTTCCTGATTAGGAGGGGGAAACCTGTGTATGCCGAATTAGGAGGATGGCACCTAGATGCCGACTTGGGAGGATGATGCCTGGATGCCGAATTGGGAGGATGGCGCCTCGATTTCCTTATTTGAAGGGAGGAACCCTATATGTTTGGATGTTCGAGATGCGATATATAATGTAATAATGTAAGGACAACTAATAACAAGATGATTATGAGGAATATCACTTCAAGCAGAGGATCTTAGGATGATCCCTCAAATTCCTTGCCCCAAGGTATGTCCCTGTTTGTGCCCCCGAGTACGTTTTCCTTGTTGAAGGGTGATAGGGTTTTACCGCGAGAGGGTTTGTAACTTGAAAAATTCCTTTGATCGTGCTCAAAAAGATATCTTGATATGATAGTAGTAATATGCTAATGATATCAGTAGTACATTGATTTAGATTTGAGAAATATATTAAAAAAGGTTTGATAAGTACCTCGATCTCAAGATAAATTAATTATTCGAGAAGGTGTTACCTCGATTCCGTGAAGGTAGTTGTTGAGTAGATAAAAGTCGAGATATATCTTCTCGAGCACTTCGAGTAGTAATATGGTGCTCGAGGGATTGTTACCCCTTCGAGGAGATGTATCTCTCGAAACTCCAATATTCGAGATTGTCCCTTGCTAATCTGTAAAATTTTAAAATTTTTAGGGACCAAATAATTAAAAATATATGAGATTAAGTGGCAATTCTCAAATTGAGGAATTGTTCTCGGCTGAATATTCTGCCCCTTTTGATGGATTTTGAACTCCGGGGACTGTTCTTCTCAATCACCTGCGGAGCAAGTGCGGCTCCTTGAATTATTTGTGCAATCGAAAGCTTCTTTGTGCCATTTGTCGGCTGACGTCTTCTTGGCCAAACAAAGACAATTTTTTACGCGATCTTCTATTTGCAAAATCGGAGCAACGAATTAGCACCATGGCTACCAAAGATACAAAAGATTCGGTGCTTCGCTAAGGAATTTATTTGGTTGTGAAGACCAAACAAATCGCTCCCACTGGGCGTGCCACTTGACGAAGCATGGATCTACACGATGCTCAGGACGGGCGGCGACGATGATCTAGGCTGCGGCGGACGGTCTAAAACCTGCAGCACAGAGCCTCGGGTGTCTCCCGACGGTAGACTCTCCGATGCTTAAGTCAATAAAAGAATAGAGAGAATAGAGAGAGAGAGGGATGTGTATCGTGTGTAGAAGGTATAGAAGATAGGTAGAATATATGAATTATGGGAGAGGCACCACCTCTTTATAAAGAGGTGGTGTTACCTGTTTCCTGAAACCCTAGCAGAATAGGTTTAGGCAATGGCTTAATCTCCAAGTAACCTAATCCTAGGCCTAATAGGTCTATGGTTCAGTTTGGACTTGTTGAATGAAAATTGTAAATAGTAATTATACCAGATGGGCGCATACTTAAGTATACACACACAGTTTCTTCCCGCACGATTCCACATCGGCCAGAAAATGGGGCCAAAAGGAAATAGTGATAACAATCACGAGATGATGGTAAACTGTAAAGATCTTACTGAAGGGTGGAATGGTATGTCACTGTACTATGCGGCGATGTCATTCTTGACATATGATTATAGATGTGTACCACACTCCTGTGGTTCCGAAAGGACTTTTAACCTTTATTTGTAAAATTTTATTCTATTTTCACTCACTTATTCTTTATGACATACATGCATGATTGAACGAAGAAGAATGCAGTACTTTCCAGGATGATTGAGTTTATGCTACGGGTCATCGGATGGTCAATCGGTAAGTACTGGTCAAACCCTATTGATGTGCTTACAGATTTAGAATGATAATAAAAATGAATGTACTTAAAGGGATTTAGTGTGGTTGGAAGTGTTGGTCCTAGGGTTTTAATTAATGTTTTACATATGAGTTCTAGACATGTCTAGGGATAGAAGGTCACTATTTTGATAAAATGCAGGGTTAGCTGGAAAACCAAAAGATAGATACCGAAAAATATTAGGGTTTGATCGGAGGTTGGTATGATAGAAATTGAAGTTAAAAGATGAGAGTAAGTTTAGAATTTGAAAATACTAGCTAGAAACTATGCCGAAGAATGTTAGAGATAATATGTTGCGGCCTCGATGCTCGACAACTCTTAATTTAGATTCATGAAAGTCTATATTTTCTCTTTCTTCTGCTTAGGTACAGTTGGTGCAATTTTAAATCATGCACTTGTCAGAATGTTAATCGAGGCAAAATTGTTCATATTAATTTCTTTTTTTTTTGGTAAATGGTAAACTTGTATTGATCAACTTAACAAAAACAAACTATACAAATCTTTAATTACAAGTAATACTGCCTATACCACCTAAGTCTAGTCCAATGCTTTTTAAGTACCTATACTCCACGTTCTTCATTTCTTGTTTTTCAAACAATACAAGATCCTCCAAGTGATTTCCTGTTTTAGTCTACACCAACACACTTCTGATGATGATAATCCATTCCTGAACCTCCTTCCGTTCCTCTCTAACCATAGATGATATATGGTAGGATTCAATACAACATACAAAATTCTCTTTTGCATCTCCTTGTGTCTCTATATTTTTAGAATTTCCTTCACATTGAGAAAGTCTATTGTAACATTCAAGTGCAGCCATTCCTTCACCTCCTTCAGCATAGACTGAGCAAACTCACACTTGAAAAACAAATGGTGGACTGTTTCTATCTCTTTTAAACATAAAATACACACCTGATCATCATGAATGACTTTGAACTGCTTTAATCTGTCTGAGGTGGCCAGTCTGTTCCTTCATGCTAACCAACAGATGAAACTGTGTATGGGAACTGAGTATACACTCCATACTATGCAGGCTGAATGATCTTTACTTCTTCCTCCTCTTACCCAACCATATCTACTTCTGGCAGTATACCTTTTCCGTCCATTTGCTTGCCATATACCACTGATGATTCCTGGTTTAAGCTCTTCTTTAACTTTGATTAGTTTCTTCCAATGCTAGCTACTATCATTTGGTGCCAAGCAGTCCCATATTTGTTTTCCTTTCCGGTAGTAAATATGCATTCATTTAACCCATAAACTTTCCTTCATATTACTCAGGTCCCAAAGCTGTTTCTCAATTAATACTTTACTACAAGCACATGGTTCCTTAATATTCAATCCACCTTCTGACTTCCTTCTACATAAATCCTGCCATGCCACCAATGATAATTTCTTTCCTGTTTCCTTGTTTTCTCACAGAAAATTCCTATATACTTTGGTAATGTCTTGGATCACATTCTGTGGTATTAAGAAAACTCTGGCCCGGTAGCCAGGAAAATTAATCGTGATTCCAGGAATTAACCCTTTTAGCCGGAAAAATTTTAATTATTTTATTGCATAGATACACTTTTAAAAATACTTACTGTTAATTGCGAGGTAAATAAGGATACAAAAATAATGCTTTGGGAACTTTTAATAGAGAAATAAGTAATTCCTAAATTGTAGTAGTGAAATATATTCCTTTTGACACTGATCTGAAATGTAAAATACCGATTTACTTAAAGAAAATTTTTAACGGAGCATTTATGCAATTTATAGTTTTATAATATCACACGAGTCCATTGCATACAACTAAGACAATTAAGTTTCCAAATTGAGGACCAAATTTGCTCAGAATAACACATTGTGAATTGCACTTTTTAATTTTTCCTTTAAAGTTCAGTCGTATTTTCCTAAAAACTTTTATAACTGTGTTCTAAATAAAAAATCCAAAATACATTATTCTTTCTTATTTTTGAAGAGGTGGAAAAAATTAAAATAAAAAGAAATGCAAAATAGAAGGTTGATATAGTATGTGAATTTACTTGATTGAGTCCAAACAATAATTTCATTTTCCCCGTATCAATTAGTCAAATGAACAAAAAAGAGATAACTCCCCTTTTGTGCCAATATCCTCTGAATATGTAGGTTTGTAGCAATTCCAGATCTTCTATTTAAGGCCATTGCACTGAGAATACTTCTCATAGCAGCTCATTCAATTCTTGCTTTGTTTCTCTCTATCAAATCCCTCTACTTTTCTCCTCAAGGTTCTCTTCCTTTGTTCTTCCATTTGCCTCCACTTGTTCATATAAATTCTTTTATCTTAATCTCTTTCCCTTTTCTTTGATTTGCTTTTGAGCCTTAACATTTTTCTTTTTAATTTTCAGTCTCAAGCAAGAACGGGATTTTTCTCCCTTTGCCACAAAGAACTTCACTAGAATTCTAGACTTTTAAAGACACCATTGTCCTAAATCTTTCCAAATTCATTGATAGATTTTATTTTGTTTTAATGAGAACCGAAAAGTTTTGATATAACCAAGAATACTCTATTTATGCCCTCATATACATTGAAATCCAAGTCTATAGTGCTTCTATATTTCTAAATCTACATTTACATAAAAACTTGTTGATGGTAACTTGCACCATTTTTTTTTTGTATTCCTCATGTTATAACTTAGAACACCACCCCCGCAAAAAAAAAAAAAAAGATTATGAGGGGAGTCAAATTTCTTCATTTTAACTGTTCAAAGTGGTTAACGAAAATCTTAAAATTTTCATTTTTAATTCCCTTTGTTTACTTTTCAGTAACAAATGATTTGCAAAAGTTTTTTTCAAAGGGAAAACCAAGAGTTGGCCTTCTTTTTCCCCTTTTGTTTCTTTAATAAAAGATAATGAAAATGAATGATTGAATCTGTTTTCCCCTTTATTTGCTAATGTATCTTATGTCACTGTTCATTTTCTTTGCAGAACTTTCTAAGATGAAAAAGGATTTAACGATCATGATTGGACAGGTGCCAGTAGCTATTGAGATAGAGCAGAATCAACAAGAAATTGCTTCCGAGGAATCGATTGGACAGGTCAACCTAAACTCCTTATAACTCCTCCAATTGATTTCATCATTGGCATGATTTAATTGTGAATGACAACATGTGAGGGCTTTGGCTCACTTTTGCCCCCTCTTTTGCTGTGATATCTGTGTATGTCTGCTTGACGTCAAAATTAGACACAAATATTAGACACTTGGTTATATTTAAGTCTTATATGTTTATAAAATTATTCAGTTAATAATTTAATTTACTGATCCAGTTTTAACGTAACAAATATTATTTTCTTGAAAGAATCTAAAGATCTATTTTGATGGAACCAAATAACTCATGTAGTTAGCCTCTATGTGATCTACATGGAGACAAATTAATATTTGTTTATTCCAAGAAAAGAAGTGGACAGTCAACTCCAAAGATTTCCTTTTGCTTTAAATGACTCGTAAAAGTCCTCGACAACATGTAATTTTAAAATTTTAGCTTTAATTTTTTGCCTTGGTAAATCAAAATTACTGTAATTAATTATTAGAAAAGGTACAAAAGCACGCCCACGCATTTTATACATAACTAATTATTCTATTTAGTATGCTTCTCTTAACATGTATTCTTTTAACAAAGATTTATTATAATTTACAAAAAGTTACAATTTGTAAAATACACGTGAGAGTATTTATTAATTTCCGGAAACAAATCACACGTGTAAGTAAGACCAGAAACTCATTCCACCTTTGCTCAAACAGTCAATGTTCCATATCCAAGCACACGATGGTCAGTTGACTTCTTTTGTTTCAATTATATTTATCAACTGTATTTCATTAATGAATGTATGCTATTAATGAAGCAAAGGTGAGAATCTTGTGTTGAGATTAATACTATCTACGACGTGACAATTGGTAGTAACAAAATCATTGTTACGCCACTATTTTCTAAGCATTTTTCTACAGAAAATTATCTGAATGTTTTATTTTGCCCATCTCTTCATTCACATATCTTTATCATTACTATTTTTCTAAATTTGTCAAATTACCTTTGCAATTCCAATGGAAACGTTACATGGCATTTCTTATTCCAAACATGAAATGTTGTATATTACTTCATCATGATGTGCGCAACCATTAAAAATTGGACTTCTTTTCGCAGGCAAGCAACTCCAATGAAGCTGAAACTGAGCACTCGAATACATCCAAAGCAGTTGAAACAGATGATGACATTGAACCGAAATCTAGTTCCAAGAAGCAAGGTAACGTGAACCGTGACATCGGAGAAACAAGCAAAGCCGGCGGCGGTAGGCGAAAGCGCAATCATCGCCACAGTGATCATCAAATTAGGGAATTGGAAGCGTAAGTTTGAATTCAATATAACGATGATTATGAATTATGGTGTTGATTTTTCAAATTGAATCACACATTCAATTAGGAAAAACATGTTTCTTAATTACAACATTTTTATTTTCTCTATTTTATGGTATGGTTTTTTATATATTCTTAGGTTTTTCAAAGAATGCCCTCACCCAGACGATAGGCAGCGTAAGGGGCTCAGCAACGCACTTGGATTGGAACCATTACAAGTCAAATTTTGGTTTCAGAACAAACGGACCCAACTCAAGGTGAGCAAATTAAATTATATATGATTCCTCCAAGTTGGCTAGTAAAAGAAATTTTCTTTATATCACTTGTTATAACATTGAATTTTTGTATATGTTTTATAGGCACAATCTGAGCGCATGTCAAATTTCCAACTGAAAGCTCGTAACGAGAGGCTTCGTGCCGAGAACATGAGTTTCCGGCATACCCTTGCTACCGGACGTTGCCCTATTTGTGGTGAACAACAGGTTGTGCCACATTCCCCTCTTGAAGCAAATAATCTAAGGCTCGAAAATGAAAGACTAAGAGCCGAGGTATCATGAAATTCTCTTTCCCTTTTTTTTTTTTTTTTTACCAATGTTATTGTTTTCATAAATATTTCACAACATATGGAAAAACAAAATTTAGAATAAAGTCAAAGTAACTTTTCATTTTATTATTTCCAAAACAAAATCCAAAATTCTTTTTATCTCTTTCTATTTTATTTTTTTATTGAACGTTTTAAATTATTTTTTAAGATTGCAAGGGCCTCGGCTTATCTAGCACAGTTTGGGGACAATGAATTTGCGAATCAGAACAACGTTTTTCCTAATCCTCCACCACCGGCCATTAATGTTGGTGGGGCTGCTGCCAGAGAAGATGTTAATTTCGGTGCATTTGGTGGATTAGGGCAACCAGAAGCGGAAGGAGTTCTTCTTTCCGAGCAACAACCTAGTCCTATGCTTTTTAGTGTACCTGCAGCAGTACCTCCTGCAAATGACAGGAGAAGGATCATTGAACTCGCGAGTTTCGGGTTGAGTGAACTAAACCAGATGTGGTTAGCTGAATATCCTTTGTGGGTTCGGAGCAATGAAAAAAGGCAACTTATGCTCAACGAAGAGATTTATTGCGAAATGTTCCAAAAAGTAGCATATGCGATGAGACCTCCTTCTTCTTTTAAGCTAGAAGGAACCAAACACACTGAGATTGTCATGATGGATTCTTTGCATCTCATCGACGTCTTGATGGACATGGTAAATTAATCCTTCCTCTTCTTGTTTGGTTTATCGACTTTCTTATTAATTCCTTGGGTATTTAAAATAGTATTGTGAATAGATGAAAGAGATATTAACGGAAGCAATGACCAGATGACTGATGTCGCTCATATGAAAAAAAATAAAATTATACAAATATGGCTGAATAAACTGAAACCCTTGGTCTTTGTTTTTCTGGATTACAGGAGAAGTTTTTGGCAATTTTTAGCAGCATTATTTCAAAGGTTGAAATCCTGGACATCATCACTGCTGGGCAATCAAGAAACTATGATCATTCCTTGCTTGTGGTAACTCTCAATTTCAGCCACTTGCCTTTGTTTTCTTTTAATTAGAATATCAACTTATAAATTGCTATATACTAATTCAGACAATTCGAAAGGTAAATAGTCAAAAATCCTGGAAAACATTTTCTCATGGAATCGAAACAAAATCTTTGTCCAACTCTTATATGCGACATATGATTATGATTTTCATCAAATAACAAGAAATCTCTTTTTCTATTATTTTTGTAGATGTCTGCCGAATATCATGTCCTGACCCCTCTTGTCCCGACAAGGAATACCATATTTGCGAGACATTGTAGAAAACTTGATGATATATGGGTTGTGGTAGATGTCTCTTTGGATAACAACTACGGCACAAGTTCATTAATCCCTAACTGCCATCGGATGCCATCAGGATGTATCATCCAAGCCATTCGGAGTGGTGGCTCCAGAGTACGTTTTCATACCTAAATATCGATCTCTCTTTTGCTATAATTTTAATCTCGAATCATCAATATCATTTGTATGAATTTAATTTCGGTATAACGTTTTGAAAAGGTAACATGGATAGAGCATGTGGAGGTGGAAGATGGAGGAGTTCATCCATTGGGGAAGCCTTTTGTTGATTCCCTTCTTGCTTTCGGGGCTGAGAGATGGGTTTCGGTTCTGGGTAGACAATGTGAACGGCTTGCCGCTGTGTCAGTTCTTAATTTTCCTCCTCATGATATCAACAATGTTTGTAAGCCTCCAAACTATTTTAGCCATGCTGCATTTTTTTTTTTTTTTAAAAATTTCTTTTTGATGAACTTCTTCACCTATCCTAAACGAAGTTATAATTAAGGGTCTTTTATTGGTTTCCTTTTCCTTTTTGTATTGGGTCAGTTGTATCTGATCCAAAGATTAGAAAAGATATATTGAAGCTGTCGGAAAGCATGGTGTTAAGTCTCTGTAAGGGACTAACATCCTCAACTCCATATTCATGGGTGAATCAATCAGCGGGAAATGGAAATGATGAAATCAGATTCACCGCAAAAACCACCCAGAACAGTGATCCAGGGAAGCCTTCTTCAACTATCTTAAGTGCCACAACCTTCTTCTGGCTTCCGCTCCACCATAAATTGGTGTTCGAGTTCCTCTCCGATCAAAATACTCGAAAACAGGTACCATTTATAGATCTTGATCCTAAATGCTATTTGATCTTTGCTCTTTATTCTAAAACCTTTCAAATGTATATACAGTGGGACGTCTTGGCAAGCACAGGAGAAATTCAGGAATTTGTTCACATTACTAGTGGCCATGAAGTTGGCAACTTTGTATCCATGTTTCGAATCCTTAATGTAAGTTACACTTACTGCATTATTAAATTTGAAACTTCATTTGGATCAATTGGTCCAAAGTATTTTGGTGCAAATGCACTTGAGTTACATTGAAGACCTCATTTTGACTTGGTGCATAAAATTTCGATGAGTTTTACAATGAATAAAATTTATTTTAAAATTCTCGCAGGGTGAAAACACTGGACCTGAAGTATTGGTTCTCCAAGAATGTAGCACGGATCCAACATCTTCTTGCATTTTTTATGCACCAATCGAATCTCAAGTTGCAAGAAAGTTATTGGTTGGCGAAATGGCGGAAAAAGTGGAACTCCTTCCTTCCGGATTCACAATTTATCCCAGTGAAAAGCCATCATCACTTGCAACAATAATGAACCCTCCAGGGAATAGCGCCAGAGCAGCCGGATCTTTAGTAACAATGGCATTCCAAGTTCTAGTCGATCCTTCAAATGAAACATCCTGGTTTACCATTAATGGACCTGTTGCCATTCTAACCGATCTCATTGAGTCAACCATGAAGAGGATCAAGACTGCTTTACTCCCCAATTTTCTCTAGTTCCCCATATCTACAAGATCTTTCCATTGACCTTTTCATCATTAAACTCGTTCGTAATTAGGTTGGTATGTTTTCCTTCCATGATAAGTATTTCATTGTGGTTTTTTCAATGTTCTGGACGTACACCATTTTCAGACTATCCATAACGATTAATTGTCATTTTTTTCCTAAACTATTCTTTTTATGGGAAATCTTACAGTACGTATTATGAAGAAGTAAGAAATAGATGGGTCATTGGTCTTTGACTGTCC
Source organism: Oldenlandia corymbosa var. corymbosa (assembly GCA_949775105.1). Lineage (NCBI taxonomy): Eukaryota > Viridiplantae > Streptophyta > Magnoliopsida > Gentianales > Rubiaceae > Oldenlandia > Oldenlandia corymbosa. The sequence goes on along the minus strand of OX459118.1, from coordinate 26,069,964 downwards.
TTTTCACTTGGCTAAAATGCTTCTCTACTAAGCAACCTTCGCTGCTGTTACCAGATTTCTTGTGCGTTACGCTCTGCACATTTGGATTTTTTCCAAAAGATCTTTTGATCCGGGTATGGGAAATGAAAGTGCAACATATTTACAAACTAATTTTGCGGTCAGTTATTTTATTTCTCACCCTGGTCAAGGTGGGTTAAGAGTATGTACAATATGTTAGTGCTAATTGCTAAATATTGAGCGTTGTCTTTTACTTAATTTCGATTAACTTCAGCAATGTATGAAGTACTAAATGTTTAAAAATCGATGTATTGTCCTCCTCCATCATTGCTCTATGTATTTCCGTTTATTCTTTTTTTGTTTTCAACAGGATTAATGTCCCTTTGTTGATGAATACATTATCTCGAACCATATTAATGTTCATTATTCTGGTACATTATTTATAAAATGGACAACACTTGCATTTTCAATTTCAGTTGCTGATTTTCAGCGAAGTTTACCATCAAAGAAGATTCAAACGATGCTACGAATCAAAGTAAACTAGATACGTATCCGGTCGTTGCTCGGTTCATTCACACACGATAATATAAAACTAAATATATAAATGATAAATTTTTTTTGGTAATTTAAAAAAATATAAAAATTACAAAAAAAAAAAATTGTTGGTTGTTTCTAAAAACAACATAAGAGAGGCGCATGGATGATATCTTTAATAATTTAGACTTTAAAGGATAATCATTGAAATATTTTGTTTGGTATTGAATGAATATGAAATCATTAAAATTAGTTATAATGGAAAATTTATATAATTTTTTTTAAAAAATATTGTGAAAACCATGATCTGGTGATATATATGCGCTTTTTTTTTATCCCCATTTAAATGATATATATAAATCGGGATCAATTAAAAAATTACAAATTTTTTAATTTTGTAAATAATATGAGAATCATTGATATCATTAATATCCTATACATTAATATTAATTGATTAGTAGTAATTAAAGATTGGAGAACTAAACATAATTAAAGATTAGAAAAAATAAATTTATTTTTTACAAAACTACATTGTTTTTTAAAATAGTCAAAAAAACTTTCTCTCTCTTCACATCTTGGTTCTCTTGGCGTACGATAACTATCATGCGCGTTGCCATGGCAAGAGATGCGCTGAAGATCCAGAAGAAGGTCATAGTGGCGGATGAAAGTAAGGAAGAAGCATCATGGGAAGCTGAGGACTCAATCGATGGTAGAAAACAACCGGAGATTGTTTCAGATTTGGGGGAAATTTAGTGCCACCAAAGCCCTAATTTGGAGATCGGATTTAGATCAAAGGAAATTAAAGCTGGGGAAGAACGAGTGGATGCAAATCGAAGGAAGTCATGGGCAGATGACGGGGATAAAGCTGATTCAATCAAGGATTGAGGCAAGTTTGACATTAAGAAATTGCAAAACGAGGGATCGAAACTTGAATTCGTGGCTCCTTAAGAGGTGAATGGTCAGAAAGTGGTTAAAATTCAAGCTAAGGATGTTGAAACTGAAGCAATCTACTGGGAATCATGGGTGCAAAACCTCTGTATGCTGTTATGAACAGACATTACAAACATCTTTGGGCGCATTTGGGCATTGATAAGGCAATCCTCCTTCCATCAGGATTATTTGTGATTAGGTTTACTATAATGCATGTTAGGGATGTGGTTCTGGGAACTAATGGTTATCATTCGGGAAGTAAACCTATAATTGTGAAACCCTGGTCTGTAGAGAAAGGGATTAATCACGGAGAAGTAGAGAAAGCCTCTGTATGGATTCAATAAAAAGGTTTGGAACTAAAGTACTGGAATAATACTTCATTGAGTAGTATTGCTAGTACTATTGGTGTGCCTATTAGAACCGATGAAGCCACTGCGAATAGGAAACGTGTGAATTTTGCTAGGATTCTTGTGGAAGTTGAAATACAGGAGAAGATGAAAGACAAAGTATATTTTGAGGATGAAAAAGGGTGCATTCATGAGCAGGATGTAGTTTACGAGTGGAAACTTGCCATCTGCCAATGCTGTAAGGGATATGGACATCTCAGAAAGCAGTGTTGGAAAGTTCCTACTGTGCAGAAATAGACTGCAGAGCAGAGAGGTGTGATTAGAAGAGAAGCAGTGAGGCGGAATAGACCTCTAACAGCAGTTTGGAAGGAAGTGAAGAAATAGACAATGGCTACTAAGCAATTGAATGTACCAGATCAAAGATTACTTACAGTGAATGGTAAGGTTGTGCAGGGTGGTTTGAATAATGAGATACTGCGTAAATAGGAAATGTGGTTTAATATGGTTAGCAGAGGAAGTAGCTCAAGCAGTGGCATACAGAGGGAGCAAAGTGAGGAAAACAGACCAAACAAGACACTTGACCCTGATCCAGGGATCAATGAGTAGTTTGTTAACATGGAACATAAGGGGCTTAAATGATCCCTTAAAGCAGAAGGAAGTGGCTAGGATACTGTCTGCTAATGAAATTGATCTAGCATGTATAGTAGAAGTAAAAATAAGCAAGGAAGTGGAGGAACAAATAATGAGGAAATGGTGGAGAAATAGAGAGTGTTATACGAGCTATGATGCAAAGGGCAAAGAAAGGGTTTTCTTACTTGGAATGATGCTCTCCACCTACAGGTGCTAAGAAGTAAGGAATAGTTAGTACACTGCAAAGTCTACTCTAAAAAATTGGATTTCGTATTTTACTATACTACTGTATATGCTTCCAATGATATCCAGATGAGAATGGAGCTGTGGGATGAGATCATAGGGCTCAACACTAGTATACAGGAACCTTGGATGCTGGTGGGAGATTTCAATCATGGGCTCAAGGCAGAAGAGAAACTGGGGGGGGGGGAGGGGTAGAGCAGTTCAGTTAAGCGAAGTGGAGCATTTTCAAATGTGTGTAGAGGTGTGTGATTTACAAGATATGAGGCAAGTGGGGTCAACCTTTACATGGTGCAATAAGCAGCTGGAACAAAATAGAATTTTGGCTAAGCTTGACCGGGTTATTATAAATGGAGAATGGGTCAGCAAGCAGACTGAATCAACAGCTTACGTCCTGAATAAAGGCATATCTAATCATAACCCGATAATGATCAAGATACAAGGGGAAACTATGAAAAAGCCAAGGCCATCAAATATTTTAACATGTGGAAGGTTGATCCAAATTTTATGACAGTGGTGGAGCAGAGCTAGAATAGTCCTATAGAAGGCACAAGGATGTTCCAATTAGCAAAGAAGTTGAAGCGGTTTAAAAATCCATTGAAGGAATTAAATAGAGGAAAGCTAGCTGATATACAGATAGCAACACAAAGCTTTTGAGGAATTACATAAGCTACATGAGGATTTAAGTGTCGACCCAAGTGATAGTGAAATACAGAAGCTGGAACGAGATGCATACAAGAACTGGATGGATTTGAGTAGGGCAAATGAGTTATTTTAGAGACAAAAAGCAAAGGAAGACTGGGTTAAAGAAGGGGATGCCAACACAACATTTTTCCATGCAAGAATTAAACAGAAGGCCATGGAAAATAGAATACGGGAGATTAGTGAAATGGCTTGATATAGAAGAGCATTTTGTGAAGTTCTTTATGCAGCAACTAGGGCAAGCTTCTAGTAGAACAGTTAGCGACAACAGAGTCTTTAACCAGGGAGACAAGTTGAGTATGGAGGAGCAATTGAACTTAATTCGACCAGTCACAAAGGATGAAATGATTAGAGTGATGAGTGCATTTCGTACTATACTTTTAGGCATACAATTTACCTCTTTATGCTTTAATTATAGGTCAATTACGTTAGGTTTATATATTTATAGGCTAATTTGGGAATTGTGGTTGTCTAAGGACTGAAATGCAATACGGGCAGAAAATGGGCACAATGTGGCAAATTTGTGAAGTTTCAGGCCAAATCGGAAATTGTTGCAAGGACTGATCGTGCAAGGGCTGAGAAGAGGAATAATCCGGCGGGAAGAAGGCCAAATTGGAGCAATCCTTCGAAGCTAAAGAAGAGGAGCCGTTGGTGAAGTGATGCTACTGACATTGGGAGAAGATTGATGTACCTAAAAGCTGAATTCATCATCTAAATCTCTCCCAATTATGATTAGAGGTAAGGGGGAAGTTGGGAGAAGTATGGGTCTCCTCTCTTTTGCATAAAACAGATCGGGTAAAGAGGAGACAAACATGGCTAAGAAAGATCTCTCCCCCAACATCTATAAAAGGCAGTAGCAGCATGAAGATGAAGGCATCGAAGTCCAGAATACAACTTAGAAGTAGATTGTTGTGTAGTTAGTTCGGTAGGAAGAATAAGAGTATAACTCTGGGAGGTAAAGTCAGAGTTGTCACTTGGGGAAGTGAAAAGCTGACTCTGCAAAGTCAGCTGCACTTAACCGCACTCCCTGACTTTACTCTTCACTTGTTTTCTCTCCTTTCTGTTGTAATTAGGATGAAGTCTCAACATCTAAACTTGGTGGTGTTTGAGCTGCACTCCATGAGTAGCTAAACTCATTGCTAGGGTCTAATTGATATGCTTATATTTTACTTAATTATTATATCCCTAATTTGTGATTTTTACAATATATTTTGAGTACAAATATGCTAATTATGTGATTTTATCTTTAATTGTAGGAATTGTACTCAAATGGAAGAACTGTTGAATTTTTGGGCTAAAATAAAGATAAAAGCAACTCAAAGGGAGAATTGAAGATCTAATAAATTGACAAGGAAGAAATTGAAGCACTTGAAGAGTTAGAGAAGTTTTAATTTAAATTGGCTTGAAAAAATAAAAAACTTTCTTATTCGTGAAGAAATAGGGTTTGAGAAAACCCTATAAAAAGAGGACTAGGATTTTATTTTTGGAGAGAACTGAATCACGCCTAAAACCCTCCTCTCTGCCAACCACCAACTCTCTTCCATCTCTCTGTTTCATCATCATCCTATCACCAGCCCCCTTCCATGCCCAAAAACCCCACGCCACACACAACCACACAAACCCACAACTCCACGCACCTCATCATCACCTTATTCATCACCATCAACTCCCATCACCTCACCACGCGCAAAAAAAAAAAAAAAACTCTCGCCTCCACGTGACTGCAGCATCATCACCTACGCGCCATCATCAGAGGGGGAACGGATCAATTTCGGACTCAACTTTTGGCCTACTTCTCTCGGGTTTCATTGTTTTTATTTTTATTTTTGAGATGATGTGTAGCTAAATTATTTAATCTAGGGTTTTGGATATAGCCGCCATACTATTTAATTTAATTTAAGTTATGATTGTGACTTTTTCATTAATTAATATTTATTATTCTTGTTTTTCATCCATGTGAATACTTGATCAATATTTGCATGCTTTAAGGTGCTAGTTGAAGTAGCGGGAGTGGAAAGCTAGTATTAGTTTGGAGGAATAATAAACTTAGGTAGTGAGCCATGAGAGTAGGAACACCGCCATTGCAACTAGTAATTCCAAAGTTCTTAATGTACTTTTATTAATCCCTATAGTCACGAGAGTAGTAATAGTGATATTTTAAGTAAGAGGGTTATGACACGAGAGTGTATAATTCTTAAATTGGTGAACTGTCGTGAGATTAATGAGAGTCGAAAGTCACATATTTATCGATTAAATTAAACTGAATAGTCAGTTGGTGAACCCTTTGCCCTAGGTTTTTTCTTTTACTTATTTATATCTTTAAATAATTGCAATTATTAATTTTAGGTTTAGATTAGTTTAAATTGATAAATTGTTAATCTAAATAATAATAAGAAATAATTTTAATCGGTACTTGGTAACTTTCTTTGTGTGATCGACCCTGCTTTCTGCTTTACTGCTAGTAATTGTATTAAGTAGGTAATTAATATTTGACTAGTGTGACGACGACTTGTCACTAATTGCTCTACTCTATATAATTTATGTTTTGATCTATGCTCTCAGATGTTATTTGTATGTTTAATTCTAGAGTTTAAATTATCCGTTTATATTGAACAGGCCATTCAAACTAATTGTGCATGCATGTAGGGGGAATCCCAGAAGAGTAAACTTCACTTAGAACGTTTAGAATTAACCGGTGACGAGGGGGTAACAGCCCAAGGTTTCAAACAACAATGGAAGTTAGTTGTTTAGCACAAGACAATCATAAGGGCTTAAGATCTTAATGGCTTAGTAGTAATTTCGAGTTGACAACGGATGTTAGTTTACTGGTTACTACTAGGACTGCTGTTTGGAACAATCGGAAGTGACATTGCAGTGTTTATGTGTCTGATTGAATAAAGTTCCATACCACATAGAGAGCTAAAAGAATCAATACATATGCATATAAAGTAGAGTGGAGGACGACCCTATGCTGCCATCACTTTGCTAAGTTACACTTGCCAATCTGCTGTTTTTACTTTTGTTTTGTGTTCTAGTACTAGATCCCAATTTTCATTAAGTGTTTCCCATCTCTGTGGGATCGACTCTTCTTATCACTTGCTATAAGTTTTAAGAAGGTTTATTTTGGTGGTCTCGATATCCATCAAAAGTGGTGTCGTTCCCGGAGACGACGTAAAATATCTTTTTGAAAATTGGTTATTGTTTATTGTTTTATACTCTGTTTTTTTAGTAGTTAGATTAAACCCCAAATTCTCTTCATTTTGGTTGCTTGTTTTGTTTGGTTCTTGATTTTTGGTATAATGACAAGAAGTAATCCTCCCGAGGTGATCCTTGAGATGTTTCGCTTCGAACTCCGCTGGAAAACCATATTTGTCCAGACTCCATTTCACTGCTATATGATTTTGGCATAGGGCTTTCTTTCTTTTAGAGTTCTTGCACCACCCTCATCCTTGGTTGAGTGGTGGGGTTACAGAGACCTCCCCATTGCTCATCCTCAATGTATGTTAACTGGTGATCTTGGTTGAAACACTGGCATTCTATAATAGGAATTCTATTCCTGTGCCTTCAGAAGAATTCCTATCCGAACTCAGTGATGAAGATCTGGCTATCTCTAGGGTTCTGGAGGCGTAATCTCAACTCATGCCTCTCATCCCTATTGATATTAGGGCTTGGTACAATCACATGTGCTGCCAATCTCCCGGCAGAACTACATTCCCCTGCCTGTAGTGTCCTGCACCTTGGTGTTTCTTTAGTTTTGGGGTTCATTATGGAAGCTTTGCTTAGGAAGTTTGCAGAAATGGAGGTGGTTGTGCTTAGGAGGTGAAGGCATATATTGTTCAATAGTAGGAAAGCAAAAGGGGAAAAGACAAGGTGAGGGGGGTTTGAATAGTTATTGGTCAAAGATAGCTACTCCCCATGCCTCGCCTTTTTAAGCTTTCGACTGCAGTAATGTTGATTCCTTCCCCCAAACTTAAAGTCAAGACCTCAAAGTCAAAGGTCAACTTACTTGCGTTTTAAAAATCAAAACGACTTTTGCAAGTCAGAAAATGACTTCTGGTAGTGGTTATCCTGTATCTCAGAGTGATGATGCTTTTCCTTTTTCCCCAGATGCTGATCATCACTCGTCATGGGATTATGGCTTCTCATCTGGGTTGGAAAATTACCCGCAAAACAAAAATACTACAAAAGATACGGTTAGAACAAAGGTGCTTGGGTTGCCACCTAAGTAGCGCAACAGTTTATAGTCTTATGCCAGACTATGCTGAAGGTATCAGTCAAGATCATGGAGCAAAAGAACATGCCAATTGGAGTCTTAAAGCTGCCCTGTATGCCCATAGAGCATCATCAAGCTTAGCAGACCAGTCAGTCCTTGAACTGCTGACTACTTTCTCTAATATCCTCTTGATCTCTCTGTTGGACACCTCTACTTGACCATTGGACTGTGGATGATAAGGTGTAGAAATCTTGTGCTTGATGCCAAACTTAGCCATCAGATTAGTGAAAGCTCTATTGCAGAAGTAAGAACCTTCATCACTGATTATGGCTCTATTGCTGACTATGTTCTCTTTCAAGAAACTGATCACTGTTTTAGCATCACTGGAATGAACTGCTACAGCTTCTACCCCCTTAGAAACATAATCAACTGCAAGCAGAATGTGTGTGTAACTATAAGATCACACAAAGGGTCCTATAAAGTCTATGCCCCACACATCAAAGAGTTCTACTTCCAAGATCATTTTCTGTGGCATTTCATTCCTCCAGGAGATATTTCCTGTTCTCTGGTATCTATCACATCTAAGCACATAGTTTCTAGCATATTTATGTAAATTAGGCCAAAAGAAACCATATTATAGTACCTTAGCAGTAGTTCTTTGGCCTCCATAATATCCTCCATAAGGTGAGCTGTGGCACTTCTCCAAAATTGCAAGTGCCTCTGATTCTGGTACACATCGTCTGATTAGCTTACCCACACACTTCCTGAATAAGAAGGGTTCATCCCAGTAGTCGTGTTTTGCGTTATGGATGAACTTCTTCTTCTGCTGCCAGCTAAGTCTTTCAGGAACAATCCTAGAGACAGAATAGTTAGCATAGTCAGCAAACCATGGCCTCTATTCAAACACTCTGGCAAGTGACTCTGTCACATGCCAAAGCCGTTCATCAAGAAATGCTTTAGGTATTGGCTCAGGATCTTCTGGTGCATTCTCTAGCCTTGACAAATGATCTACTACTTGATTTTGGATTCCCTTCCTGTCTTTGATCTCCATATCGAATTCTTGTAGCAACAAACCCCACCAAATCAACCTTGGTTTTGAATCCTTTCTTTGTGACCAGATACTTCATGGCTGTATGATCAGTGTATACTATGACCTTCATCCCCAACAAGTAGGATCTCAATTTGTCAAAAGAAAACACTATAGCCAGCATCTTTTTCTCTGTGGTTGAATAGTTGATCTGGGATGCATTCAGAGTCTTGTTTGTATAGTAGACAACATGCAACACTCTGTTTCTCCTCTGGCCTAGCCGAACTCCCACTGCAAAGTCACTGGCATCAGTCATTATTTCAAATGGCTGAGTCCAATCAGGTCTGACTATCACAGGGGCAGAAATAAGCTCCCCCTTGAGCTCTTCAAATACCTTCACACAGGACTCATCAAAGATGAATGCAGCAATATCTTTTTCCAGAAGATTACTCAAGGGCTTGGATATTTTTGAGAAGTCCTTGATGAATCTCGTGTAGAAACCGTCATGGCCAAGAAAGCTTCTCACTCCACGAAGTGTTGTTGGTGGGGTGAGTTTTTCTATCACCTCTATCTTAGCTCCATCCACTTCAATGCCCTTCTAAGAAATCCCTTGGCCTAGAACAATGCCCTCCGACACCATGAAATGGCATTTCTCTCAGTTCAAGACCAGATTAGTCTCAATACACCTCTGCAACACCTTACTCAGGTTCTCAGATATTCTTCATAAGTCTTCCCAAACACCGAGAAGTCATCCATGAAAATTTCAATGATGTCTTCCACCATGTCTGAGAAGATAGCCATCATGCACCTCTGGAATGTTGCTGGGGCATTGCACAGACCAAATAGTATCCTTCTGAAAGAAAAAGTGCCATAAGGACATGTGAATGTGGTCTTCTCCTGGTCTTCAGCAACAATAGCTATTTGATTGTATCTTGAATATCCATCCAAGAAACAATAATAGCTATATCCAGCTAACCTGTCCAGCATCTGATCAATGAATGGCAGTGGGAAGTGATCCTTCCTGATGGCCTTGTTGAGCTTCCTGTAATCCATGCAAACTCTCCAAGCATTGACCACTTTGGTTGGGATGAGTTCATCGTGATCATTCTTTACCACTGTTATCTCACCTTTCTTTGGAACACACTCAACTGGGCTCACCCAAGTACTATCAGATATAGGGTATATGATCCCTGCATCCAATAACTTGTTGACCTCTCCTTCTTGACTACCTCTTTAATGGCTGGATTTAACCTTCTTTGAACTTCTATACTTGGCTTTGCTTCCTATTCAAGCAGGATTTTGTGAGTGCAGATGGAAGGCTTGATGCCTTTGATGTCACCTATGGCCCAACCAATAGCGTCCTTGTGCATCCTCCGAACTCTCATCAGCTTGTCTTCCTTTGTCTCAGTCAATGATGTTGAGATGGTTACAGGCAAAGTGTCTTTATCTCCCGGGTACACATACTTAAGATGTGCAGTCAGTGGCTTCAACTCCAAAGTTGGTGGTTCTTCCAAAGAAGGTTTGTAAGTTTTGCCTTCCTTGGCTAAATCCAACAGCTTTGCTGGTTGACTTCTACGTGGCCACTTTGGAGAGTGATCTAAGTAACTTAGCAATGTTGTGGATGAGTCCTCATCTGTATGACCTGTATCCAATTCAACATCAATTAGTATTTTAAGCAATTCATTTGACTCTATTACCTCAGCTGAGACTTGATCGATAGTTTCTTCCACAACATCGATCTTGAAATACTTCTGCATCTATGCAGGGAATTTCATTCTGTTGAAGAGGTTGAAGTCACCTATTCTCCATCAAACTGCAAAGTCACATCCTCTTTGCTCACTTTTATGATAGCATCACAGGTTGCTAAGAAAGGTTTGCCCAAAATGATAGAGACATCCTTACCCTCCTCCATATCCAAGACTACAAAGTTAGTTGGATAAAGGAATGATCCAACCTTAACCAAGATATCATTTAAAATGCCCTTTGGATACGTAAGGGATCTATCAGCTAGCTGCAAGGTAACATTAGTAGGCACAAGTATATCATTGGTGAGTTGTTTGGTGTTGAACCACTTTCCCAAAAGAAATATTTATAAACCGACTTAAAACTAATAGCTAGTGTTAAGCAGGGTCGTTCCACAGAGACGGCTGTCAACCGCTCAAAATCTGATTAAAGTGCAGAAAAGAAAGAAAATGATTTGAACAGATTGTCACTTGAAAGAGTGAGAATAGTCACTTGACGGAGTGAAGAGGCAGAAAAGTCAATCACCTTCCTACCTTTATGATCCAGTTTTGATTCAATGTTCCTGTAGTGTATGATTAGTTGTTCGATCAGGCACTTATGTGTCTTTATAATTCCTTCCAAATAGAATAAAGAATCCTAAATTATCTAAATCACCTGCCTTACAGTCAGAGTAATTCATTAATCTAAGCCTGAGTTCTTAAGCCCTTTATGATTGCCTATGCCAATCACCTAACTTCCGTTGATGTCTGGAACCGCAGGGTAGATTTCGTCCATTTTCATAGACTAGATTAAAATGTTCTAAGGTTATGCTCCCCCTTCCATATCTTCATAACCATGCAAGCACATTTAATTTATTGGCCAAGTTAATTAAAAGATTAATTAAATCACTATCTAGGCACAACACCTCATCATCAAAACTTTCACATAAAGATAGTAGGGATTGAAACCTTAACTGAGTTGGCTACTAATGTTTATTGAGTTAAACATGAGAGCAATCGAGTACAAAAGATAAAACATGAATCTAGATCAAATGGTTAGAGGAAAAAAAAAAGATGGTAGCAGAGACAGTTTTTGTCTGCTCACTATGGTGAGTGGCGTTCGCCACTTGACCAAGTGACAGTCTGCCTCGTTCTTGTTACTACCCTGTTTCTAACCTACTAACTAACTACCCAACTACTATCTTTGTAGCTAAATCTAACTACACAATTTGTTGTTTTTCCAACTGCTATTGGCTGAATATTTATAGAGATTTGGAGAAGCTTGGATTGGTAGAGTCTTGGCCTTATTTGCAACAGGGCAGAGGAGTTAGCAAGTTGCAGCTTCTCTGGTTAGCTCCTTCTTCAGCCGCAATTAGCCATCTTCTACTCATCATTGCTGCTTTTCCTTAGTCTTCTTTTCCGGCGCCTTCTCACCATTTGAAGCCACAAATCTGCATTTCTTCATTCCTTATTCTCCACAGCTCAATTTGCAGCAGCCACTAAGCAGCACCATCAGCAGCATGCTTCCTTCCATCATTGTGTCTCTAGCCTCCAATTCAGCCTGAATCTTCTGCCATTTTCTTCATTGTTAACTGGGTCACATGCTATGCCATTGCTCACCCTTCTGCACCAGCCAATCCATCAACTCATTAGCAGCATCAGTTGGTAAGTAGCAGAGTTGCAGCTGTTGTTTATCACATATTCTCCGTCTTTCTCTTCTTCCACTTGCAACAGCAAGAACTTTTAGTGATGGCAAAGCAATTTTCTTCCTTGGGCATGAAGATTTCAGCTTGTGGCTCTTCTTTGACTGACAACAGCAAGAGCTACTGCAGCAGCTATCTGGCAGAAGGGCAGCTGCCAGCTGCCCTTCTTCCTCTCAATTGAATGTGCTGCTGCAGATTCTTCTAAGTTGTGATCATCTGCTGCCATTCTTCCTTCCTCAGCAAGCATTCCTCCACTTGCTTCAGCTCTGATCGGCCTTCCAGCAGCCCAATTTCTAGCTGCTTCCATTCCAGTCTTTTCTGATGCCTTTTTGAGCAATTTAACCCTCATTTATGCTGATTTACACATTGACCCTTTGAGATACATGAACTGCAAAATCACCCCAAAAGTAAACTAATTCTAACTAATTGACACTAAATTTTAAGTAGAAATGAGTAAGAAATGCTTGCTAAAAGGGTATATATTTTTATGTCATCAGATACCCCCAAACTTGAAGTGTTGCTTATCCTCAAGCAACAGACCCAAGCTCAGAAGGTTGCTGATCTTCTAGCAAATAGATTCAAGCTACATTCCTATTGACTTACACACAGAAAGACCGACTCAGAGTGAAGAAGAGATATTTTTAAATTTTTCATGAACAAGAGTAATGACAGTGATTGAAAAAGAATGTGGCTAAATGAATAGAAGTAAATGCATCATTGTATCAATGTTAGTCTCAGACTCAAGTCCCTTACTGGATAGATTATATACCATTGTTCATCACAGAAAGACAGTATCGCTGTTCTTCAGTATGTGTGTGCATATATCACAGCTAGAGTTCAAGTTTTACCTATCATCCATTCTAAGATTTAACCAGTTTAAGAACAAATGGACATCATTGTGATCAGTACCTATTTCCTGCATGCCATCAACTAGGGTATTCTAACTGAGGTTTTTAGATTCTAGGACTTCCTCACAGATTTTGCAGCAACATTGGTTGCATCTTATTTCTCCCTCAACTCTTTTCTCCTTGTCCATATGGCTTTTCTTCTGGATCTTTCCCACTCATGCTCCTACACAGAGCATATTTCCACCTAATATTAATTCATAGTTGCTAAAAAACTTAGGGCATTTCACCCAGAGCATATTTCCACTTAATTCATAGTGGCTTTGCAACTTAGGGATTTCACCCAGAGCATATTTCCACTCAATTCTCTATAGTGATTTCTCACAATGGCTCAGCAACTTAGGGTAGTTTATTCATTTTCTCAAATTTCCTCACCAAGCCAGAGGACTCTCTCTACTGGTTTGCTAGATCTAAACACTCAAGGGTATTACTGCCTCATTGGACAGTCTTCCTAACTTTCCTCATTTCAAAATTTTTCTTTTCAGCTCAATTCAACCGCCTACCGTTCTCCCTTTCCCAAAGTTTTTAGGCTTTTACAGACCACCGTGGGCTCTTACAGAGTCTGCCATGATGCGAAGGGCTGCCTCAGTCTTCACTCAGGTTTACAGTCTCCCCAGGTTTGAGACAAGTGGACTTGAGTGTAAGATCACAACAATGTAACTAAGGCATTCAGATTTTAGTATTAAGTTCAGAACTCTCACTATGGCAAGTGACATATTGTGCTCGAGAAAGTGAAGAACTATGCGACTAACTTCAAGTGAATCAACAAGTGTCCAAAAATTCAAAATTTCCCACACATTTTTGAATCATCATAGAACTTTTGACACTGTATATACACAGACTTGTTCACAGTTGCACAAAAATTTTAAAATTTTTTGTAGATTTTTCAAAATTTGATCCTGTCAAAACTTAAAATATGCAACACATACAAATCCCTCCCCCCAAACTTAAAATAAGCATTGTCCTTAATGCTTTTAAACACAGAGAATAGGGGAAGAACATCATACACTTAGCATGCAGTTTAACTGTTAATCAGAAAAAATCATCATACAAAGTGGATTCTATCTATCCTAAGGACTCTAGATGCATAGACTCAAAATAGAAAACCCAAAAAAAACCTAATTAAAACAAACAGAAGATAAAAGAAAAAAAAATAAAAAGAAAACAGAGGACTCCACAGGGTGATTGTAGTTTTATCCCCTGAAAGAGGGATATTGTGGATTCACCAGATGTCATGGTCGTCGAAATTCCTTTGTGACATCTGTGGGCAGAATTTGCACATTGGCTCATTCCATGAGCTTGGTAATGAGGACCGGAAAGAACTATGAGTTCCTTCTGGGGTTGGAAGCACAGATGTCCATTTGCTCTCTGATTACCTCTGCTGCGTCGACTGGTGTGTGGTAACTATTGTATAGAGCAATATTGCAGCTTCATAAGTTACCTTTTTCCGACATCGACTAGGCATGAGGTTGGTGCAGATGAAGTTGAACCAGGGCTTATATTCTGGTCTTAAATCTGAAACTGGAAAGTATTGCAGGCCGTCGTTCTTGAATGTTCACATGACATCCAGTTCCTGACTCAACATCCCTGATAGCTCTTCTTCGTGGTCGAATTCCATCATCTGGTTCAGTGCTTCATCACATGAGAAACCTATCTTTGACAGTTGCAGCAACTCTCTGATTGTTGCCGTACTGATATTAACATCTCTGCCTCTTACCATCACAGTGTCGCTCTGAGTTTCTCTCATATTGCAGTAAAATTCCCTGACCGTAGTAAGGTTTGGCCTTAGAGGGACATCCCAGAGTCTCTCCCAGTGATGTTCGACAATGTAAGATGGCAAACCTGTTGAGAAGGTTTCTGCCCTTTTAATGATCATCCACCGTTCCTAATTTTGAGGTGCGAATTCAACCTCCTCAGAACCTTGTGTTGAGTCCGTTCTTCTGATGCAATTTCGGCAGACTCTGTGTGAGGTGTGCCTCCATCTGCGTTTCCAGATCCCGAGAGTGAGATTCTCCGTTGTCCTGCAGATTGTCCTCCTGTTGCCATTGTGATGCTGTATTTCCGAAGAACTGAAGTGCTTTTAGGCGGTAGGGTTTGGTGTGGTTGCTGTTAGAAAGAGGTAGAAAGTTGGGGAGAGTTAAGGTCTATTGAATGGGATCTTTATGGAGATGTGGGGTGTCAGTTTTTGAGTTAGAATGCTCTAGTTTCCCAGGGATTACTCTAGACAATTTTACGCTCCAATTTCTCCCATTATTTTAAATTAATCCTCCCTCCTTCCTGCTTCCCTTTGACCAGAACACTTGGTGAATCAATTGCAATTTTATTCTGATGAATCATCTCAGTCGTGAAAGTGAATCTATCACTCGCCCAATTGAGATGATCAGTATTCATAGCTCTATGTGTAGATAATTAAACTGAAATATTACCGTTCTGACTATATTATAGTTGTCAAGTCATTTCAGGTTAACCATCCACACAATCTTTACCTGAAAATTTCTAATAAGGGCTCTTCCTCCCTTTTTGATTTCCACTTAAATAGATTGATTAATTAAAAAAAGATAATTGGGGCAGAACTAAGACGAACAAAATAACTTACCTTGGGTTGCCTCCCAAGCAGTGCATTGGTTTAACGTCTCATACCAGACTAGTGCTCCTTACTTGGGTTCCTTTAATTGCAACAGCTCTTTGTGCTGCAGTTCAGCCTTCTAATCTATGTTGTGCGCTTCCCTCCTCTTGGGATTTTTCAATGTGTCACTAGGAAGAGTGCTAGTAGGTCTGTCTGGTATCCTCCTTGTCATCTATTCAACTTGATTTTTCATATCTTTCATAGTTGCATCAAGACTAGCAAGAACATTACCAACCTTGATCCAGTCTTCCTCCTTGACTTTAAATGGTTGATTCTGAAATCCAGGTGGTTGAGCTAATCTCTGGTAGCTTGACTGTTGATTAGTCTAGTTCTTGTACTGCTGTGGCCTCCAATTGCTGTAATTGTTGAAGCCTCCACTGTCATTTCCTTGCCTCACGAACTAAACTTCCTCCATAGGGGCTTGACATGTAGAGTTGGGGTGAGATCCTCTGCAGACTTCACATACATCAAGCTTTGGTTTGTTGATGTCGGCCCCTAGCTTTGATATCTCACTGGAGATGGCTGCCATCTGTGCTTGCAAGTGAGTTGTAGCATCTAACTCCAACACTCCTACCTTTTTAGATGTAGCTCTAGGCTCCGTCTGCCATTTGAAAAAGTTAGCACACATATTCTCCAATAGTTGGATTGCTTCTTCTATAGGTTTCATCATGAATGCTCCTCCAGATGATGAATCAAGTAATTCCCTGGAGGCTTGCTGCAATCCATTGTAGAAAATGCACAACTGCATTGGCTTTTCCACACCATGTTGAGGGAACTTTCTCATCAGGTCCTTAATTTTTCCCAGGCCTCATAAAGAGTCTCTGTCCCATGTTGCTGAAAAGTCATGATGGCTGACCTTAAAGCAGCAGCTTTGACAGGTGAGAAGAATTTTTTAATGAATGCCTGTCTGAGTCTATTCCAGGAGTTGATTGAATTGTAGGGCAGAGTGTCCAACCATTTTGCCACTAAATCATGCAATGTGATGGAAACAGTCTCAAGTAAACCTCTTCTTTGACAAACCTTGAGTCTTGAATGTGCTGCACAGTCTCAAAAATTTTCTAATGTGCTCATTCGGATCTTTACTGGGTAGTCCATAGAAAGGACAAGGAGCTTGCACCCATTGAATTATTTGAGTTTTGAGCTCAAAGTTCTCTATTGCAACATCATTGTACATCAGTGGAGTTTGAAATTCATCCTCTTGGGGTACAAAATAATCTCTTAGCAGTCTGGTTGAGCTAGTTGTAGCTCTCTTTCTTGAGGTTGATCAGCTGCTGCTACCTCTGCCATATGCTTCTGGTCTTTAAGAACACGAGCAACAGCTTCTCTGTTACGCAAGACTTTGAATCTCCTTGCCGTGATTTCAATTTTTGGGTCAAAACTTAGCTTTCCAAACGGATTGCCTCTAGTCATAAACTAGTAATTAAAACACGAAAAGTAACAATAGCAAGATATTTTTTATTTGAGTGAGAGAACTTGATTAAAAACAGAAAACTAAAAAGAACAAAAACAGAACACACTAATCAGATTTGAAGGATTTTGAACGCCATCATCGGCAGCGACGCCACTTTTGGTGAGTCATTTGGTGTTGAACCACTTTCCCAAAAGAAATATTTATAAAACTACTTAAAATCAATAGCTAGTGGTAAGAAGGGTTGTTCCACAGAGACGACTGTCAACCGCTCAAAATTTTATTAAAGTGCAGAAAAGAAAGAAAATGAGTCGAACAGATTGTCACTTGGGAGAGTGAGAATAGTCACTTGACAGAGTGAAGAGGCAGAAGGGTCAATCACCTTCCTAATGATCCAGTTTTGATTCAATAATCCTGTAGTTTATGATTAGTTGTTCGATTAGGCACTTATGTGTCTTTATAATTCCTTTCAGATAGAATAAAGAGTCCTACATTATCTAAATCACCTACCTTCCAGTCACAGTAATTCATTAATCTATGCGATTGAGTTCTTAAGCTCTTTATGATCGCCTATGTCATTCACCTAACTTCTATTGATGTCTGGAACCGCAGGGTAGATTTCTTCCATAGTCATAGACTAGATTAAGCTGTTCTAAAGCTAAGCTTCACCTTCCAGATCTTCATAACCATGCAAGTACATTTAATTAATAGGCCAAGTTAATTAAAATGTTAATTAAATCACTTATCTAGGCACAACACCTCATCAAGGAAACTGAATCAAAACTTTCACATAAAGATAGTAGGGATTGAATCCTTAACTGAGTTAGCTATTCATGTTTATTGAGTTAAACATGAGAGCAACTGAGCAAAAAAGATAAGACATGAATCTGGATCAAATGGTTAGAGAAAAGAAAGGGAAGATGGTAGCAGAGACAGTTTCTATCTGCTCACTATGGCAAGTGGCGTTCGCCACTTGACAAAGTGACAGTCTGCCTCCTTGTTTCTGCTACTACCCTGTTTCTAACCTACTAACTAACTACCAAACTACTGTCTTTGTAACTAAATCTAACTACACAATTTGTTGTTTTTCCTATTGCTATTGGTTTGCTATTTATAGAGATTTAGAGAGGCTTGGATTGGTGGAGGTTTGGCCTTCTTAGCAGCAGGGCAGAGGAGAGTAGAGGAGACAGCAAGTTGCAGCAGCCAAAGGCAATTGTTTATTCAGCAACTTGCCCAGCTCCTTCCTTCTTCAGCTGCAATCAGCCATCTTCTACTCATCATTGTTGCTTCTCCTTAGTCTTCATTCTGTATTCTCCAAGCTCAATTTGCAGCAGCATCAGCAGTATGCTTCCTTCCATCATTGTGTCTCCAGCCTCCAATTAAGCCTGAATCTTCTGCCCTTTTCTTCCTTGTTTCCTGGGTCACTTGCTATGCCATTGCTCACCCTTCGGCAGTAGCCAATCCATCAACTCAGGAGTAGCATCAGTTGGTAAGTAGCAGAGTTGCAGCTGCTGTTTATCACATATTCTCCATCTTTCTCTTCTTCCACTTGCAACAACAAAAACTTGCAGTGATGGCAAAGCAATTTCTTTCCTTGGGCACCAAAATTTCAGCTCGTGACAGCAGCTATCTGGCAACAGTGCAGCTCCCCTTCTTTCTCCTAATTGAGTGTGCTACCGCAGATTCTTCCAAGTTGTGATCATCTGCCGTCATTCTTCCTTCCTCAACAAAGATTCCTCCACTTGCTCTAGCTCTAATCGAACTTCCAACAGCCCAATTTCAAGCAGCATCCATTCCAGTCCTTTCTGATTTTTTTTTTGAACAATTTGGCCCTCATTTATGCTGATTTTCCTCATTGGCACTCTGAGATACCTGAATTGCAAAATCACCCCAAAAGTAAACTAATCTTAACTAATTAACATTAAATTATAAGTAAAAATGAGTAAGAAATGCCTGCTAAAAGGGTATATACTTTTATGTCATCAATCATTAACTCCAAGTGCATTAAAAACAGATAAAGGCATCGAGTTAATACTTGCCCTAAATCTAGCAAAGCTTTTTTAAATTTAGTATTACCGACAGTGCAGGGAATTGTGAAACTCCCTGGATCCTTGAGCTTTGCTGGCAGCCTCTTCAGAATGGCTGCACTGCACTCCTCATTCAAAGTTGTGAATGATGAATGATGAATCCTTGGATTGTTTGAGACTTAACTCCTTCGGGTGCTTGAAATACTTTGGCATTTTCTTCAGAGCAACGATCAATGGAATATTGATGTGTTAGCTCTCCAGATTGCTCGTGAATCTGTTGATAGCTACTTCTGAAGTCTTCTTCTTGACTTGTGTGAGTGGATAAGGGGGTATTGGTACTTCAGGTTGATCTTGGGGAGATGGAGATTGAGCCTCCCTTATCAAGCCTGGTTCTGTTGTGGAATGCCCCTTTGAATCCTTTGCATCTTCTTTCTCTATAGTAAGGTCAATAACATCTTCAGCTTCCTCAAGTATAACTACAGGTGCTGGGACGAGAATCTCACTTGTGGGACTGAGTTTCTTCCCGCTGCGAAGTGATGCAACCTTGGCTTGTTCTTGCTGAACCTGCCTAGGTTTTTCCATAGTATCACTTGGCAAACGTCCTGCCAGACGTTCTGCACATAGCTTCTCATTCTGACTCAACCTTGCCTTCAGTTGACGTTGGCTGGCTTGCAAAGACTTGATCATAGTCTTAAGCTCCACCACATCACTTTCTTTTAAGCTCCATTCTGGTTTCTAGAAACTAGGTGGTTGGTTAGGCCTTTGGTAGCTACATTGCTGCTGATTGTTGTTTTAGTTGTCTTGCTGCCCTCTCTAGTTGTTGTAAGGATTGAAACCACCCACATTGTTCTGATGAACAAATTGAGCTGACTCCATCAACTCAGAATAGTTATCAATCTTTTGTGAACCAGAGCATGACTCGCACAAGTCAATTTGCGACTTGGCAATGCGAGCTTTAACTTTGGCCATCTGATTTAAGAGTTGGGAGAGTTGGGCTTGCATATGTGTAGCTGTGTCAACTTCAAATATGCCAGCAGCCTTCTTGGGCAAAGCTCTAGGATCTGATTGCCATCTGTAGTGGTTGGTTTCCATATTCTCCAGCAGTTGGGTTGCGTCTTCCACATTCTTCATAATGAATGCTCCACCAGCAGAGGAATCGAGAGAATCTCTTGAGGACTGGGTTAGGCCATTGTAGAAAATGCCTAACCTCATATGTTTCTCAATTGCATGCTGTGGACATTTCCTCAGCAATTCCTTGAATCTTTCCTAAGACTCATGTAATGTTTCATCATGACGTTCCTGGAACGATGTGATTGTAGTTCTAAAATGTGCTGCCTTAGATGGTGGAGAGAACTTAGTAAGAAATGCTTGCCTTAATTCGTGCCAGCATGTGATGGAGTTGTTCGGCAAAGAGTTCAACCATGTTTGAGCTTGATCTTAAAGTGTGAATGGGAACAATCTCAGTTTGATGTCATCCTGAGATAGTCCTTGGATCTTGAAAGTACCACTGACCTTGAGAAAGGTTCGTAGATGGTCATTAGGATCTTCTGATGGCATACCATAAAATGGACAAGCTACTTGAACCCATTGAATCATGTTTGATTTGAGCTCAAAGTTAGCAGCTTCCACATCTGGGAATACCAATGGTGACTGAACCTCCTCCTGTTGAGGGATAAAATAATCTCTCAACAATTGGGGTTGGGCTGGCTGAATTTCAGCTCCACCATTGTGTCTGACTTCTTCTTCAGCTAAGGCTTCAATGGTTTCAGCAAAATCCTCCTGGGCTTCAGTAGTAGCGTATTGGCGTATGAGTTGCCTGCTTCTCCTGGAAGTGGCTTCAATTTCTGGGTCAAGGAAGAATATCTTAGGAGAACTACTTCTTGTCATATATACCAAAATCAAGAACCAAACAAAACACGTAACCAAAACAAAGAGAATTTGGGGTTTAATTTAACAACTAAAAAAAACAAAGCATAAAACAATAAATAGTAACCAATTTTTGAAAACATGTTTTACGCCATCCCCGGCAACAGCGCCACTTTTGATGGGTGTCAATACCACCAAAATAAAGCTACTTAAAACTTGTAGAAAGTGATAGAAGGGTCGATCCCACAGAGATGGAAAACACTTAATGAAAATTGGGATCTAGTACCAGAACGCAAAACAAAAGTAAAAACAGCAAATTGGTAAGTGAATAAGTGACTTGGCAATCTGCTGTTTTTACTTTTGCACCTTGTGCACCTTGTCATAGTTTTAATCCTTGTTATGCAAATCACTATTTTGAATCTTACGAACAGGATTATCACTATACTACTCCACCAACGTATTCTTGCAATGAATTCGAAGAACCACTTGACCTAGAGTGGGAGGAGTGCAAAGAATGGATAAAGAAGCAAGACATCGCAAGAATGGAGAGAGAGCAAGCCCACGAAACACTAGTCTCGTCAATGAAGGAAGGTCAACCAGCACCAGAGGTGGAAGCCACAACAAAACCAACGAAGGTGGAAGTGCACCCACCACCTTACCAAAAGCCACCACTTAAACCTCCTCCACCACCATCTCCAGTTAGGGATGTGGTGATATTGACTTCCTCAAGTGGTAAGGAAAAATTTGTTGTGCCAAGAGTGGTGCATCAAGTTGTTAATGACCCACTTGATGAGGAGTTGATGTTTGAGGGGCTGTTCCTTGAAGATGATTTGTTGTTAGCTTCAATGATAAGCTTCCTGGAGGCATGATTGACTGGTAGAAGGCACATTCTTGTTGTATCGGGTTGGTTATTCCGAGTTACTTGATGCCATGAGAATGGATGACAGAAGGCATCATGCCTCCTGCCATTTTGCTTAAGTCATGGGAGACTATCCATGTTCT
Organism: Oldenlandia corymbosa var. corymbosa; assembly: GCA_949775105.1. NCBI lineage: Eukaryota > Viridiplantae > Streptophyta > Magnoliopsida > Gentianales > Rubiaceae > Oldenlandia > Oldenlandia corymbosa. The sequence goes on along the minus strand of OX459118.1, from coordinate 26,048,086 downwards.
TGATTGGTTAGTTTGTTTTCTTTTTTTATGTGATTTTATTTGTTGTAGTTTATGTGTTTGTTACCGTGTGCAGAGAAGGTTTTAAGTTTCATTCAATTCATTTGGAGATCCAGAGATGCAGCACATTAGGAGGCCATTCACTTTGTGGAGTCAGAATCTCACTCCACGAAGTCCTTCTGCAACAATATGAGTTGCTGTGATTGGTTTGCTTCTTACCCTTTTGTCTAATTGGAATATATGCTCTGTTTTAAGTGTAGGGGAATTAATTCCTGGTCTGTGCATGCTTGTGTGTTTTTAGTTTATTTTAGTTTTAAATAAAATGGGTTGGAAAATAGAGGCTGATTGACTTTAAACTGTTGTCATCAATTCTAAAAATTCTGAACAGTTTGTGAAGTGAGTTTGTCAATCGGCAAAGAGGCTCTGAACCTACAAAAATCTTAAAGTCATTTTGGAGGCAATCTTAAGGGCTTAAGATCTTAATGGCTTAGTGGTAATTTTGAGTCGACAACGGAAGTAAGTTTACTGGTTACTACTAGGACTCCTGTTTGGAATAATCGGAAGTGCCCTTACAGTGTTTATATGCTTGATTGAATATAGTTTCATACTACATAGAGAGCTAAAAGAATCAATACATATGCATATAGAGTAGAGTAGAGGACGAGCCTAGGCTGCCATCACTTTGCCAAGTCACTTATTCACTTGCCAATCTGCTGTTTTTACTTTTGTCTTGTGTTCTGGTACTAGATCCCAATTTTCATTAAGTGTTTCCCGCCTTTTTGGGATTGACCCTTCTTATCACTTGTTACAAGTTTTAAGTAGGTTTATTTTGGTGGTCTCGACACCCATCAGAGAGCATTGTGGGGGATTCATGCCAATAAAAGTCCAGGACCGGATGGATTTGGCAATGATTTCTTCAAGACAGCATGGAATATTGTGGAGAAGGACTTCAATGTAGTTGTTATGGAGTTCTTCGAGGCAGGCTAGATTCTAAAACAACTTAGCTCCACTATCATTGCTTTAATACCTAAACTAGAGAACCCTAAAGATGCTAGTAAATACATGCCAATTTCTTGTTGTAATGTTTTCTATAAGAGTGTTTCGAAAGTATCAAGTGATAGATTGAGCATGGGATTGCATGTGATTGTGTACACTAATCGAAGTGCATTTATAAAAGATAGATCTATCTTTCATAATATTTTGATTACTCAGGAGTTAATAAGGTTGTATGGTAGAAATAACATTAGTGGAATATGTCTAATGAAAATAGACCTAAAAAGGTATACGATTCGGTAGAATTGGATTTTGTAATAGAATGTCTGTTCGAGTTTAGATTCCCTGAAAAATTCGTAGAAGGGATAAAGGCCTGTATCACTATGAAATCTTTCACTCTAAGTTTAAATGGTATTAACATGGGGTATATTAAAGGGAAACGAGAGTTAAGACAAGGGGATCATGTTTCTCCATTGTTGTTTGTGATCATTATGGAATATTTTACTCGGCAACTAAAAGAAGCAGCAGCTCACCCTAAATTTATATTTCACCCTAAGTGTAAAGAATTAAAGCTGACAAATATATGTTTTGCTGATGATTTAATGGTGTTCTATAAAGCTGATCCCTTCACAGTTGAATGTATTATGGATAATTTGAAGGAGATTTCGGGAACTTCAGTGTTGACAGCCAACATAGGTAAATATGAAATATATTATGGGGGTGTACCAGACTGGTTAAAACAGATCATTGGGGATGAAACTAGTTTTAGGGAAGGTTTATTTCCTATAAGATACCTAGGAGTACCATTTTCTCTGAAAAGGTGGACTCAGATGGAATGTCAATGCTTAGATGAACGAATTATTACCAGGATCAAATGTTGGAGTGCGGGACATCTTTCATATGCTGCTGGATTACAGCCTCTCAATTCTGTTTTGTTGCATCTTCATGTGTATTGGGCATCAGCTTTTATTCTGCCTAGAACTGTAATAGAAATAGTAAACCGATATTGTCAGGAATTCCTCTGGGGAGTTAAATATTCGGGGAGGTATAGTGTCTTGGTTGGTTGGGAACACCTATACTGTAAAAAATCAGAGGGTGGTTTAGGAATAAAGGATGCTAGAGTTTGGAACGAGGCAACAATTCTTAAATAAGTCTGGTGGTTAGCACTAGAAAAAGACAATTTATGGCTAAAATGGACCCATGAATTGTATTTGAGGAATTGTGGTATATGGGAGGTACAACCAAAAGAGGACAGTAGTTGGCACTGCAAGCAGATGCTAAGAATCCGAGATAAGGCCAAAAAAGTATTTGAGGAAAGCAAGTGGAAGCTTAACCAATCAGGTAAATATACTATCACAGAGGGATATAACTGGGTGATTGGTAGAAAGGAAAAATTGGTGGCAGGACAATGGATTTGGTGTAGAGTGATTCCAAAACACTCTTTTATTTCTTGGTTATTTTGGAAAGACAGGTTATGGACTAAGGAAAGATTGGCTCAACATAATGTACAGGTTGAAGACTCTGTCCGTTGTTTGTGCAGCATGATGAATCAACTCAGAATATGTTCTTTCTATGCACATATTCTGCTGAGGTGTTGAGGAAAATTAAAGAGTGGATGGGAATAAGAAAACTGACTGTTAGAAGTGATAAATGGAAGTAGAAGCTGAGGCATATCTGGAAATGAAACAGAAGGAAAAGAGAGCTTGTATGTTGTGGTTATGGAAAGTATTTAGCATCTGTGAGAGGAACGAAATTGGAGAAGCTTTCAACAGAAATTCAGAACTGAAGACCAGTTGGTACAAGTGATCAAAGAGAAAATCAGAATTCCAGTTTAATGCTGTTTTGAAAACAGAATGAGTACAACCTTATATTCTTTTGTAGAACAGGTGTTTGGTTGTTTGTGTACAGGCAGAAAATATGAGATAAATGAATGATGTAATAGGTGACTGATAAGCAGGATGTGATAGAATTGTCAACAGAAGGGATGTAACTGTGAATATGTTCCAAAGATGCAATAAAATTTTATATTTTTGACCAAAAAAAAAAAACTACATCGTTTTTTATTTTTTATTTTTGCGGGAAATGGTTGAATGTGAGCATGATATGCTAGCATGGATTCTTATTTAGACTTCTGTTTAAATAGGATATATATATATATATATATATATATATATATATTGACTACTGAAAGGCAGATATCTAAAAAAAATTGCAAATTAATTAACTAGAGAAACATTTGATTAGCTAGTTGTCTCTAATTAAATTTTACATTATAATCGATAATTTTCTGATAAACAATGTTGTAGAAACATGGATAAATATATTTAGAAATTCTACATTAATAGTTCAAGTAATTAAATAAATTAGGAACAGGGAGTACAACACGTTTTCTCAAGCAAGAACCGTATTTGCCACTATCACAATTTTAGGAACAGGGAGTACAACACGTTTTATCACAATTTTGTTTTCTGCAGGCAGCCTTACAATCTTTCAAATCAAAACAAGGCTCCTAAAAATATTTAGCTGGTATGTTACAATCGGCTTCATCCACTTTCATCTCTTCATTTATTATTCATCAAAATAAAATAAAAAGACTAATTAGTATCAAATTAATTAAATGTCAATTTATCAAATATATATATATATCCCACATAAAACTAATAGAGTGTATTCTTTTATTTAGATTATCCTAAAACATGAATTAAGAGTATAATATTGTAATAACGAGTTTGTAGTGAAATAAATTAATCTCCCTCAAAACAATCCAAAAAGAAACATGAACATAAAAGTTTGACTTATGAGAAACAAAGAGGAGGAAAGATCAATATCCTCATCATTGTCATTTTTATCGTTCTATATTTTCTCAATGTTGCTAAGAAAAAAAATGCACACAATGCAAAAAGCGGTTCCTTAATATCAAAATTTTACAGTAATTTCATGCATAAATAAGTACGTAATTAAACTGTAATAATTATAATCTCCAGTTCCATAAGTGGCCAGAATAAAAAGTTAATACATCAATTAAATTTACATGTATATTTGGAATAAATATGTAACAGCCAGGATAATGAACCATTTTGGTACCGTAAATTCTTTTCTAGGGGTGAAGACTAGTAATAAAGTTACTGCACTTTTTGGTTTGATTTCTTTCTAAAAAGAAAATTTAATAATCAATATACCTAATTAAGATAGTCCAGGTATGACGATAAACTGTACATTTCTCTCTCTCTCTCTCTCTCTATCTTTCTCTCTCCCTTTTTACCATATAACTTCTTTTCCTTTACCTTTTGGGGAGGCGTTTTATTTTTCTTTTTATGTCTCAATATTTTACTAGTACAAGAAATTTGATTATTTTTTAATTTGTTTTGGGTAACACCGGGAACCACCAAAGATGGATAGTATATTATTATTGATGAATAGGGCAATAGGTTTGAAAAATGAAAATGCAATTTGATATTGGAAGCACAAAGTTCTTTTTAACATTTTATAATTTGCTATTGATAGAAGGAGTATCAAAGTATACTGTTACTAGTTAAAGTTAAAAATTCATTAATAATGGTTACTTTTATTCCTTTTGAATAAATAATAAATAAAAAATACATTCTTCTTCACGTGACACATTCATGTCTATATTATTCAGTTAATCTTAAATAATTTCCACACCAAAAAATAAAGTTGAAAAACTCGAACTGTTTACATCTAATTGATCTCTGTTCCTTTTCTTTTTTTCATAATTTATAAATCACAGACCGACAATATAATTTATAAAATAACACTTAATTTCATAATGAAAAAAGCACACGTCGATAATAAAGATTGTTCCAATGAATGAGCTTTTACTGTTAGATAATTGGACAAACATATGTATCAAAAGCCAGTGACCTCGCGATGAGCCAATGCTCTCTTCGGAGGCTTATTATTACTGATTGGTCATCGAGACCTTCTTACAGCAAAGGATAACCTTAGGCTTGGAGAATGTCTTTGCTAGTAAATTAATAATATAATCTTTTACAAATTAATTTGTGTTTCAATATCTTCAATTTAAATCTTTTATAGTTATACTGAAAATGTAAATAGGATTAATTAAAAAAGAATTGCGTTGTTTATCGAGAGTAAAGATGTAAAGTTGAAAAGTTGGTTTATACTCCCTCTGTCCCAATATTATTGTCCATTTTCAGATTTCACTTTTAATACTATTTGAACTAAAAATAAACATCCAAAATGGATAATAATTATGGGACAGAGGAGTAATTTATCTTGAATTCTTAAAACAATCTATATTTTAAGATGTTGGGAACAATCTTGTTATAAGAGAAAAAATCAATTGAAAAATTAGATTCTAACCAAACCAAATACAGGCAATAGAAGTTCTAGTGTTGATAATAGTGTTAACAACTAACCTGTATGATAAGATACATTAAAAGCATCACTTGAAAGAAATGTTACAAAGAAAATAATAAAAATTATTTTCTCTATTGACAAATATATATGATTGGAGAAAAAACTAAATGTTTTAATAGATGTCGTTAACACAATCGAGGCAATATTTTGTCAATTTTTCCCAATATTACTCATTGAAAATTATAGTTAAGTTTCATGTATAATTGTATTAGAACTAAATGCTATTTGTACTACAATTATATAAAGAGTAAATGATGCTATTATAATATTTTTTATAAAATAATTATTATTTCTTTAAATTTTGTAATATTTCTCCAACGACATCTATTTGTGAACGGAGTTAGTATTCGATTTGAATGGAACTTTGACAATCTTTCTTATCAACTTGAGATCTTCCTGTTTTGAAAAATCAAACCCTCAGCCAAATTTTATTCATTTTCCTTTTTTTTTTGTGATCTTAAAATTCCATTGGTTTCTGCTACAACGAAAGTAAATCAATTAATCCTTTTGTTCTTCCCCTCGTGAGAAAAGCCCCCAAAAAAATCTGGAATCTTTTTTTTCAGCCATTAGAGAGACCATGAAGTTTGGTCTATTAGTCAAAGTGAAAAAGGGGGGAAAAAAAAAGGAAGCAAAGAGGCCTAGGGATAAAATTGAGCTGATTAAGAGTCATTTAAAAATAAGAAATAAGTAGTAAAATTACGTTGTTTTGATAGTAGAATAAACATTTTGGGACAGGAGAACCGAACTCTCCACATTGTGTCCTCAAAGCTTTTTTTTTTTTTTTTTTTTTGCTGAATGTGTCCTCAAAGCTTTATTACTCCTTTAATTGTCTCATCTTTGAGCTTTTTGGTGAGTCATAGTTTTAATTTTTTTTTTTTTTTTTTGTTTGAAACAGCCATAAAAACTATTGCTAGAGTTTCATCATTTTTTTAATTTTTTTTTGCACCAAATTAGATACATCTAGAATACAAGCAAACGAGCATATGGAAAACATATGTACGATGGTCTGCAGAGTCCAGATATATATGTAGAATTAATTTGTACGCGCATTTCCTAAAGCATCTGAACGTTACATTTTGCCCCAAGGCCTCTTCATTCTCGCATATCTTTTCTGAAAATGTCGAAATACTTAACAAAAGTTTTGCCATTTCAACGCAAACGTTACATAGAAATTCCAATTTAAAACAAAGATGTGTGCAACCTTAAATGTTCTAAAATCTTTCCACGCATGCATTAGAAAGTACTCCAACGAAGCTGAGATTAAATGGGCACTGGAATGCATCCCATGTTGGAGAGACTGACAAAAGAAATTGGATCAAATCCCAAACCTGTGAACCACGAGGTTAGAAAAACCATGCAAGAAAGCGCTGCCGCCGCTAAACTAATTACTGTACCTTTGAAAATTTTCAACAAGAGATGATGCAATCAAATGTTAATTTTCGATGAAATCTTGCAATCTGTCGAGCTTCACCTATGCCTTTCGATTGCAAGCGAAGTTGGCTTGCCTTTGTGTTTAAACCAAAACTTCACTTACAGCCATATATTAATGGCAAGTGAAATTTTGGTTCCCAAACGTACACAACCAACTCAAGGTGTTAAAAATATTTTTGCATACCATGGAAAATCAATCTTTTTACGTGATAATAAATGGTCTGCTTTACTACCAAACAAAATCAACCTATAACTATTTCAAATGATCGATGTTGGCTGTATTTGTTTTGAAACCAAAACTTCACTTGTAGTCATAGATTAATTGCAAGTTAAATTTTGGTTTCAGAACATACACACCCAACTCAAAGTGATAAAAGTCATTTTTCTTTCTACGGTTGTACTTTCCCTCCAGGGCCAACTTGTTTGTGACATTTCATGTTTATTCGGTATTTAAGGAGAAAAAAAAACAACAAAATAATGAACTTCTCGTAATGAGTATTAAATAGAATTAATGATGGTATTAATTTTTAAAGATTTTTTATTATGGACTATAGTGCAATAATAATCATCATATTTGACTGCGTTTGAATAATGTGCACCAAGATGTATCTGTATTATATGGCAGCAAATCTTAAGTTATAATTTGTCAAATTTTCCTAGGATTCTGCTTTGTAGATTTCTTTTGCTAGTTAACACATTGAATTATTTTATTTTATTTTATACGAGGCATTGATGAGAGGCAATGTCATACGTTCCAAAAACAATTTTAAAACCGACTGTGACCTAATCAAAAATAAATCCCATACCGTATCTCCAATCGTCGGGTGAAAAGTAATATGCATTTTAAAATCCTCCACACCATACTATATCTCAAGAAGCCTTTTAGCATTGAAAACGCCTCACCCTTCCGGAATTCGAGCGTGCTAAGATTCTCTAAGTAAAAGTGAGAATATGAGCTTCCGACTTCAATTAACTAAAGTAAGAACTAATTCAACAATGTTTTTTTGGCCACAAATTCATCCGGGGCTCCAATATGAGTCTGGATTGTTAGATTCAAGGGTGTTGTTTTTGCATCCACTGGAGACCAGATCATTAATAAAATCCTCTCATGCCTTTCTAGTCACTGATCCTTTTCTAGGTGGCTCCTCCAATTTCTCATATGGCTCTAAAACATCATATCTGTAGGTCTTAAAAAGAAAAGAGAATATTGGAAAGGAAGTATATCGTACGAAAGTATTGTAAATGATTTTCATATCTTTCATTCATCAATTTCTACTCCATATATATAGAGCCAAAGATTATAAAGATAATATTAAAATAAAATTAAAATATCTTGTCAAAATAATTTGGGATACCATCTCAACATGAATTGGCAATAAAAAGAGTAGCTCATGAGAATTATGTAGTGCTTTCACTCTTCTCCAAATGTCAATGTCTCCAACTCATAATGGATTTTGGGTTGGGCTTGGATCAGTTTTAAGCCCAAACACTACGTTTATGTCTCTCCCTAATAGTTTTATTACATAAGACTTTTTTTTTTTAATGAAATTTCGTGTTCAATAGGATGGCTCTAATACTATACGAAATCTCATAGGGTTTTGATGAGTCTCAAACTAACATGATTATAAACATTATTTTTAGTCACTTTTATGTTGTACCAAATTTGTTCTCGCCGTGCTACACGCGACCAGTTTGAGTCATGTCAATATGAATTTAGTTCAAATGGTCACGTTGTCATACGACTTAATGAAATTCTAATACTAATTACTATGTGACGCCAGAAACACGATTCATTAGTATCGACATGTGTTTCCTGGACAGTAGCATTGCCACCATAGGAAGCCCAACCAAAGTATGATCACCATTTGTTTGTTGGACGCCGGATCTACATCATCGCCACCATCGGGAACCGAAAAAAAATCAAGATCAGTTCTTCTTCTTTTCGAGAGATTGACCATCGCCACCATTGCATAGCAATTGAATTTCGAACCCAATAAGGCAATTGGATTTTGAAAGGATGGGGAAATGAAGGTGACATAAGATTAGATTGACATTTGGGGCGGGGAAAAATTTGTAGGGAAGGAAGAGATGGAGGGCGACCGAAAAAATTGGCAGTAAAAATGAGCACAAAAAATAATATTTTAATTGGTAACATCGGGTAGTAAACGTCATCGTTTAGCCTGTCACATTATTAATTAGGTTATTTTTCTCGCTAATGATATATTTAGTTGGCACAAAAAAAAAACAACTTTATTAATTGACCCTTGTAACTGTTTTAAATTGCTGATGTCATGTTAAATATATTAACCAATCAAAGGACTCAATTTAAAATTGATGATGTCATGTGAACTAATGGACCAATCAGAATGCTCAATTTAATTTCTAACCAATCACGTTGAAGATTCTAAACTTACCAAGAGACATTTACTTATGTACAGAATATAGTGAAAATTAAATAGAAATTGTATAAGTATTAGTGATATTCGTACTTTTCTCTAATTAGGGACTAAATTGTAAAATAATCAAAATTACGGGTAAAATTACAAAAAGTAGAAATTTTGACGGTTGGACTGAAAGTGCATTATGGGGGACATTCTGCAGGACTACTTCAGAAGAAGGCTGAGGCAAAGAGGCAACTTTGGGACCATTTCATTGGCTCAATTCTTATCCATTTGCAGCAAAACCCTGGCGAGCAAGAAAGAGTCATTCTAGATGGCTGCTATGGTCCTGAAAAGCTAGCAAAATGACAATTTGTAGTAGCTAGAATCACGCCTGAAAGGCCAAGAAGAAAATGACATTAGGATCCTCCTGATAGCTGGGGTACGCGGCCGAATCTCAACGGCAATCGTGAGCTGTTACAGCCTATAGGAGAAGCGATGGCCATTTGCAAAAGAGAGTTAGGCAGGAACAGTGCAACAAAGTCTTTCATGCAATTTAGCAGAGATAGACGCTCAAGTCAGTGGTATTCCAACTTACCTGAGTGATCTGTTGTTCATCCATAGATTGTATTTTTCACTCTCTGTAAGCTTCCTTTAGCCTTGTAGTCATGTTTTATGCTTAGTTCTTCATGGATTTTGTATTTAAAATATTGATTATGAGTATATCTTTTGATAGGGTTGAATCCCTCTTCCTATGTGAAATTACTTTAAATTTGTCCTCAGACGATGTAAGTATGCCCAGTTTCAGTGTGTAAATTAATCTTGTGTGTAATCTGATCAACTAGGCACTTGTGCATGCATAGTGAGAAAATCTCGGAATGGTGACTCAATTTTGAACGACTAAAATTGGCTGGTAATTTAGAGGTAATAGTCTAAGGTTTCAACTAGGATCGGAAGGTACCTAGTTGGCACAAGGCGATCAATAAGACTCTAGGTTTTAATAGTCTGATAGGAATTAAACACTTTACCCGGAAGAGAGCTTGTTAGTCACTGGAGGGACTCCTTTAAGAACATCGGCAAAGATTAAGGGGTATATTAGCGTCTGATCAAACACATTCGTATCACATTGACCCATAATTACTATAGAAGTAACATAAGAAGAGAGGAAGATCCTCAGGCTTCCTTAATCTGTTTATTGCCCTACATTGTTCCTTAGGCTGCTATCTTTCATACTCTTTCTGGTCAAATTTACTTCCTTGCATGTTACTTACTTTTCGCTTAGCGTTTGGTTTAGGAAGACCAGCCATATCAACTCCCCCTTCCTATTTCATTTGGGTTCGGTTTTCTTGTGATCCAGGCGGTTCAAAGTTAGTCGTTGCTATCATGTGGGTTCGCCTCTACATGCTAGCTATTTGCTAGTTTAAGTTGTTTTTCTATGAGACGACTTGATGGCAGTCGGCACTACCAGGTTCTACCTCAAAATCAATTTTCAATGAATCTCACATAGCTCATGTGGAGATCTATCACCTGTTAATAAGTTTCTTATCTCTCACCTCATTCATTACAATTGGTTTTGAGGAACCCATCGACTTCTATATATACAGGGTTAGAGCCCACGGCGTCCTGTGAACTAATTGACCTGTGACCCTTGTATACGAACTTGCAATTAAGCTGGCAGTATATCCAAAGTTGTGGATGACCAAAATATATTTCGGATTGTGAACTAACCAGTAGTGCATACGGAGTTTTAAACTGACCTAACAATATATTCGGTAAATTATGTTGTATTGTGCAATCTCGTTAGGCTTCTATATATCTTTTCACCATATTCATTGACAATTATTTTTGAGGTGGGACTACATACGCTTTTATATATCATGATCAAATCTAAAGACTGGCTCTATTCGTTTCCTTTTTGGATGGAAAAAATGACCCGAACATAAAACTAATGCATAAACCAACAATAAATTCCTCATCGTATGATAATTTCATAATTTTAATTGTGAAGAATTTTGTGTTCATTTTTCCTCCAAACACATTGTTGTTTTTCTTGTCTTTGATTTTGTCATACTCTGTCTACTCACAACTCTGAATTTCATTACATTAACACTCATATATTTCCCTACCTTCTCTTACTTAACTTGGTGCAATAGAAAATCACGCGCTCTTGAAAAAATTAGAAGAGAGAAAGTTCTTTAAACTTTATTTCAAGTTTTCTTTAATGCATTTCTTTAATTACTTTTTTTAGAGATATTTTATCTTTTCACCGAGAAATTTCTACTTATCGAATTTTATAGTATAGTGAAAAAAGTTTATTATTTTTATTATTATTATTATTTGAGAATATACAAATTTAATCCCTACCAATTTCTTTTTATGGAAACGAATCTATTTCTTTCGGTGTTATTCTGAAATGCAATATTCTAATTTAATTAAGAAAATCTTTTATTCGATATTTACAAGATAAGAAATATGTTATCTCTCAAATTCATTGTACCCAACTCAGACAATTGAAACGCTTCGAAATTTCATCCTAAAAGTTTGCATTCATAAGAACGTAATATACTTTGTATTTTCTAACCCATATTTCAAAGTTCAAATTTATATTCTTTCAAAAGTCAAAAGAATATTCCAAACTGAAAATTCTAAAATACATTATATTTTCTTATTAGTGAAGTGGCTAAAAAAAGTTTTAAAATAAAAAGAGCACAAAATAGAGAGTTAGTACAGAGTAAGTCAATTTACTTAATTGAGTTCAAACAACAATCCCATTTACCCTTAGTATATCTACTAGTACTTACCCGTGCGTTGCACGGCGGGTAGAGATTTGATTCCTACAATTTCTAATTAGTAAATTATTTAAAACCGCCATTGTAGAAACCATTATCATGATATCATAAATATATTAACTGTATAATATACATTTATCAATGAAATAAGACATTTCAATTAGTAAGTATTTAAGTTTTTAATAAATAAAAAAGTTAAAATTGTGAACTATGAAATTTATAGGGTAAAATTTACTAATAATTTAAAATAATAAGGTCCTAACATAATAGTATATATACTAATAAAACACTACCCTACTCTTTCCTTATTTTTTTCCCCGCAGCCGCCACCCCCTCTTCTCCCTTGCGTTTCTCTTCATCTTCATCTTCTACTTCTTCTCCCGCCACCCCAACCCCCCTCGACCCTCTCGGGTACTTTTTATTATTTTCTACTTTTTCTTTTCCGTTTGTTAATTTAGATTGGAAGGAGACATATGAGTTTTCAAAAAGAAGAAAGAGTACCCGTGCGTTGAGTCGCAGATTGCCAGCGATTTTTAAATTATTGTGGCATCGGTCATCGGATATCATTGTCGCAGATTGCCAACAATTTTTAAATTGTCGTGGCATCAACCTTTAGACATAGTTGCCGAATTGAAACCGGAATCGCTGTCGTTAATTTTTTTATTATTCCGGTAATAGTAAAATAATAAGTAATGAAACAATAAATATAAATAGAATAAAAGATAAAAAATACTATAACATTTTATTAAAGTAAATAGTAAATAAATAGTAAATGTAATATTACGTATTTACTATAAAAATTTACCATCAATCTTATTAGTATCCTAATTGAGCGACATGTGTCACAGAGAAAAAATTCCTTTCATATATATAGAAGATTCGTCAAATGTACCAAAAAGATAGAAAATCCTCGATAATAAACTAGAATGTAACCCAACAGTGGGGAAAGAAAAAAGATACAGGGTATTCCCTCGCCCTGATTTTTCCTTCTCTCCTCTTACCCCTATGTTTCTCTATTCTTGGTCTCTTGCTGTAAAATAAGGCTTACAGTTAGTTTTCTTTCATCGTTACGAGTACTAATTGTGGAATTTTTTATCATCCCAATTTGTCCAAGGTTTTGGGTAAAATGCCTCAGTGATTGACCAATTTCGATCAGATTTGGCCCTTATGGCTGGCGATCAAACCACGGGGGTCCCCATTGAACCCCCTTGAACGTTTGCAAGCCTTTTCAAAAAATCAGTGGAATCACATATGCCTAAAAGCTTTCTATTCAAGCAATTGAAATTTATTAATGGAATGCTGGTCGTCGAATATGAAGATGATGAATTTGACAAGTCATTGCGCCTCATCGGCTAAGTTAGGTTGGGAAATTTTCTTATGACAGGCCAAAGATGGACGAGGTGCATAAAGAATTTTAGAAAATAGGATTTGTGGGAAGTTATTCAATAGGTTTGATGAATCCACGACGACACATCTTGATACGATTTGAGAAAGAAGAGGATTATCATCGCTTTTGGATCCGAACATTTTGGAAAATAGCAGGATTTTTAATGACAATTCTGAAATGGACTCCGGAATTTAAGTTTGAAGAAGAACTCCGATTGCTCCTAGATGGGTTTCCTTGTTTGATCTTCCGATAGAGTATCTGAATCCTGAAATAATCTTGTCTATGGCTACGGCAATTGGAAAACCCCTGAAAGTTGATGTTCCTACGTTGAATATGACTCAGCCTTCTGTTGCATGTTTCTGTGTTGAAGTATACTTAATGTAGGAGCTTCCAAAGTTAGCCAAAATAGGGGAAAAAAAAGGGCACAAGCATGACCAATTTTTCACCTATGAACATATTCCTTCTTATTGCTCAAAGTGCAGTAAAATTGGCCACAAAAATGACGAATGCAAACAAGGTAGACGATTCAGCCGCGTCACTTGAAGGAAAAAGAGAAACAAGTTGAGAAGAATGAGGTCCAGACTAAAGGGAAAGACATCGTTTTGCAGCCTTTGAAATCCATGTGGAAACCAAATATTGGTGCCAAAAAAACTACTGCTTCAAAGTCGGGCTTAACTGATAAAGAAAAGGAATCAATTCTAGTTGAGCAGTCCGATAAAAACATAGGTGGAAAAAAACATGAAGGGAATATGCAAAAAGTAACAGAGCCACAAGAAGCAAATAAAGACGGGACTGAAGTTGTTGAATTTACAGATTCTCCAAATGAAATTCCGAAGGATCACTCAAATACATATTGCAAAGATAGAATTAAGGCTACAAATGATGAAGGTCAGGATAGGACAGAGGATGAAGATAATCTAAAGCAACCAACTCATCGCAACAACATTGATGGGGAGCTACCAATTGAAGATGATCTAAATCAGCACAACCAACAAAAACAAAATGTTGTTTTTGAACCGGTGATAACAAATACCTTTAAGGTTTTGCATGCGGATTTGATTGAGGAGAATGTCGATGAGTCTATGCGTAAAGAAGATGATTCAGAAGATGGCTTACTAGTAGTTGGAATGGCAGGCACTCTGAAACACGTAGATGCGAAAAAACAACTCATGATAGAAATTACAGGAAATTTTGAAAAAATCCTGGCTCAAGTTGCAAAGGGTGAGGAACCGGAATTTATCTCTGCACATTAACAAAGGAAGAAGCCCAGTACCAATGCAAATTCAAAAGTACGTCGCTCAGAAAAAAAAAATTCTGTTGATCATAATCCTTTAAAGTATTTCTATTACTTTTTTTTGAACATTTATTTGATGTATTGTAAAAGGTTGTAAGTCCTACGCACTGCCACTTTCCTTTAATTTCTTTATTTGCAGATAATTAAAAAGTGTACTATACCCGCCAAGCACTGCCTGATTTGATTAAAAAAAAAAAAGAAACAAATTCCTCGTGTGCCCATATCTTCTGAATATGTAAGATTGTAGCAATTCAACATTTTCTATTTAAAGCCATTGCACCAAGAGTATATCTAGCAACAACTCACTCAATTCTTGCTTTCTTTCATTTCTCCATATCAAATCCTTTTTTTTTCTTTCCCAAGGTTCTCGTCCTTTCTTATTCCATTTCCCTTCACTTGTCAACATTACTTTTATAATTTTTAATTACTCTTAGTTTAGTTTCTTTACTTCGAATTCTTCTCTTCCAATTTTTTTTATGGAACTTTTGTTTCTCTAGAAAGAAGGGGTTTTTCTCCTCTTATATATATTTAGATTTTAATTCTTAGATCTATGACTAGCAACTTGTGTTGAGTTATTATACATTCTCCTGATATTACCTTACAAACTTACAAAGTTCTCTATCACTTTTCTTAGTTAAAAAATAATCAATTTGTGATTTGTTAAAGCCGCTATTATATGTTAAAAAATAATCAATTTGTGATTTGTTAAAGCCGCTATTATATGTAATCAAGTGTTCATCCCTTTTTTTTTTAAACAAGGGGTCACATATGATAAATCATATACCACGAAAAAGCCTAATATAGTTTTACCCTTATTATTTTGTACCCCAAACCATAAACCCTATGAACCCTCTCATATTCTTCATTTTCTTTTCCTACATGTTAATTTAAATCCACACCTATAAAAGTTTTTTCATTTTGAGGGATTGATTGGATCAATGACTCCAAATCTTTCCAAAATTTTGATTTAGTGGTTTCATCTAATCCTACTTGAGGCGCATATGCACTAATTATATTTATGGCTTTATTTCTTATTATAATTTTCAAGGTAATTAATCTATCTCCCATCCTAACCACTCCTACTACTTGGTCTATGAATAATGAATCAACTATATACCTATATCATTCCTATTACTATCTTTTTCACAATACCAAAGTTTTTACCTGTGTTATTTAAAACTTTAGCCTTTTCACCTACTGGTGGTTTGAAATGTGATTGTCGTTAATTTCAACCCCAAATAAAATATTTGTAAAACTTACGTAAAACTATTAGATAGTGGTAAGTAGGGTCATACTATAGAGACGGCAGTCAACCACTCAAAATCTTATTAAAGTGCAAGAAAAAGAAAGTAAAAGAGTTGAACAGATATGTCACTTGGAAGAGTGAGAATAGTCACTTGACAGAGTGAAGAGGCAGAAGGGTCAATCACCTTCCTACCTTTATGATCCAGTTTTGACTCAAGTAATCCTGTAGTGTATGATTTATTATTTGATCGGACACATGTATTCTTTACAATTCCTCTCAGATAGAATAAAGAGTCCTAGATTACTAAATCATCTAACTCTCAGTCAGATTATTGAGATTAGCCTAGGCCATTGAGTTCTTAAGCCCTATTGATCACCTATTCCAATCACCTAATTCTCATTGATGATTAAAGTCAAAGGGTAGATTTTCTCTTTTGTCATAGACTAATTTAAGACGTTCTAGTTATGTCTGTCCTCTCAGATCTCCATAACATACAAGCACATTTAATTAAGTGGCTAGTTTAATCAAAAGGTTAATTTAAGCACTTAAACTATAAACAATGCCTCATCAGGGAAAATTGAATCAAAACATTCACATAAAGATAGTAGGGATTGAACCCTCAGCTGAGTTAGCTACTCATGTTTATGGAGTTAAACATGAGAGCAAAAGATAAGACATAATTCAAGATCAAAGGTTAGAGGTTAGAAGGGAAAGATGGTAGCAGGGCAATCATTGTCTGCTCACTTAGGCAAGTGGCATCCGCCACTTGACAGAGTGACAGTCTGCACTCCTGTTCCTGCTACTACCCTGTTTCTAACCAACTAACTAACTACATAACTACTGTTTTCATAACTGATTCTAACTTCCCTATCTATTTTGTTTAACTATTACTATTGGCTGGCTATTTATAGAGATTTGGAGAGGCTTGGGTTGGTGGATTATTGGCCTTTGTTGCAGCAGATTGGAGGAGAAAGCAAGTTGCAGCAGCCAAAGGCATTTGTTTATTCAGCAACTTGCCCAATTGGCAAGTTGTTGTCTTCTCTGGTTAGCTCCTTCCTTCTTCAGCCGTAATCAGCCACCTTCTACTCATCATTGCTTCTTCTCCTTAGTCTTCTTCTCCGACACATTCTCACCATCTGCAGCCACAAATCTCTATTTCTTCATTCTTTAATCCTCACATATCAATTTGCAGCAGTCAGTAAGCAGCAGCATCAGCAGCGAGCTTCCTTCCATTACTGTGTTTCCAGCCCCCAATTCAGCATTAATCTTTTGCCCATTTCTTCCTTGCTTCCTGAGGCACTTGCTATACCATTGCTCACCCTTCTGTAGGAGCCAATCCATCAACTCAGCAGCAACATCAGTTGGTAAGTAACAGAGTTGTAGCTGTTGTTCTTCACATATTCTCCCTCTTTCTCTTCTTCCACTTGTAGCAGCAACAACTTGCAGCTATGGGATAGCAATTTCCTTCCTTGGGCACCAAGATTTCATCTCGTGGCTCCTCTTTAATTGACAGCAGCAACAGCTACTGCAGCAGCAACTTAGCAGCAGAGTAGTTGCCCTTCTTCTTCTCAATTGAGTGCACTACTGCAGATTCTTCCAAGTTGTGATCATCTGCTTCCATTCTTCCTTCCTCACCAAGGATTTTTCCACTTGCTCCAGCTTCGATCGACCTTCCAGCAGTTTGATTTCTAGCAGCTTCCATTTCAGTCCAGAATGATCCTCTTTTGTGTAATTTGACCCTCATTTATGCTGATTTTTCACATTGGCCCCTTGATAACCCTGAAATATAAAATTAACCCAAAATTAAACTATTTCTAATTAATTGACACTTTAGTACTAAAGAAAAATGAGTAGAAAATGCCTGCTAAAAGTGTATATATTTTACTGTCATCACCTACCCATTTTGTTTCTAGCAAACATTATATTTATCCGGTTTCTTCTCATATATTCAATTAATTCTAGATACTTACTTGTTAAGGACCCTATGTTCAAACTCCCTATCCTACAAGTTTAATCATTTCAATGATTATCCTTAAGTTGGTTATTTTTCCTAATTCCCACTACTCCCTCGCCTTCGTGAGAATGTAATTATTCTTGCCAAGAAGTGAAAGATTTAACTTGTAATATGTTATTGGCGTACAACGCCACTTGCACATTTTGCCCTACACCTAAGTCTCCAAGGAGATGTAGCGGTCCTTGCCAAGACGACGCAGTTAGACCCTGTGGCACGCCACGTACAGCGGGTGGGGTCCTAAAATTTACACAATTTCTTATATGATCCATATTCATGAGAGTGGTAGCATTTTTTAATGCTCGCTGCCAAGCTAACGTAAATTCCTCTCCTCTACACTGGCTTGGGACAGTCAACGGTAAACTCTAGAGAACTAAGGATTTACCGCAGACAGAGTTAGTACTATCATAAAGTTCAAAATTAATATTAGCTAATAAAGTTAGTAGTATTATTTGGTCTTTTTATAGGTAGTAGGATTTTATTGCTTATTAGAGAACCATCGTGGGGTTTTTAGCAAAACTTTCTGCAATACGGTCTCTTTTGATTTGGGTAAGTCTTAAGCATTGCCTGTGTAATTTTTTTTTTAGAAATTTAATAAAATCAGGGGATGCCCGCCATGTATCGCCCTGATTCTCTTAAAAAAAAAGCACAAAGTTGTTAATTGTAATTCTTTTCTTCATTAGAGCTAAACTTGATACTCTTGTGCCGGATAGGGATGACTATCCAAGTTTTTCAATAACCAATAATTCAATTGAGGGATGTGATAGCTTCAAAGAGAAAAATGAAATATCTTAA
Organism: Oldenlandia corymbosa var. corymbosa; assembly: GCA_949775105.1. Taxonomy (NCBI): domain Eukaryota; kingdom Viridiplantae; phylum Streptophyta; class Magnoliopsida; order Gentianales; family Rubiaceae; genus Oldenlandia; species Oldenlandia corymbosa. The sequence continues at coordinate 26,029,364 of OX459118.1, read as the reverse complement.
TGAACACACAATTAGATGTATTGGTTCATGGTAGCTTCGAACTGCCCATACGAGTTATGAGTTTCTTCTCATGAGGGGTTGGTAATTTTTTTGTAAACTGGCAAATTTGAAAAGTTAAAACTTGTACTATCAGTTAAGTTTACCATTTATCATTAAGAAACCAATCTCCAAATTTTTTCCAATATCAGATTTTCTTTCTTTTTTTACCCATAGGTCCCACACTATCCCCTTTTCTTTTGACCTTATACTCCAAAACTTTTTTCTCCAACTGGGTTAAACCACACTTTCCTGTTTCCAAACCGAACTAAATGTGTAATTTGACTTGGGAAAGTGTTGTTTGGAATCGTTTGGAAACGGGAAAGTGCGATTTGACTAGGTTGGAGAAAAAACTTTACATTACAAGGTCAAAATAAAAGGAGTCAGCGTGAGACCTACGAGAGAAATTAGATATTGGTCAAAATAAAAGGGGTCAGCGTGAGACCAACGGGAAAATGTATTTTGTTTAGTTTTTTAATTAATTATAAATTAATATAATATGTTTAACATTATTTTAATCAATTTTTGTTTTTTGAAAATTTAAAAATTATCTATTTCAAAAAATGTCCCTATTAACTTGACCCCGACTGGTCAACCCGAGAAGCCATCAATGTATAAGGGGTCAAAAAAAGTCAAAAGGACTAAATTAAGGTAAAAGCCAAATGTAATGGACCAAATCAGTAAATGTTTAATGTAAAGGATTAAATTAAATTTCTTTCCAAATGTAAAGGGCACTTTCAGCAGTTCTTCTCATTAATTTGATGAAAATTTTTAGAGAATATAAACCTCATAAGTTCAATTTTATAATTTAAACAAATTTTTTGGAATGGGTAAAGCAAGAATCATATATGTATATAATTGCATGTAGAATACAAGAGCGAGAGTTGAAAATTAGTAAGTTCGTCTTTTTGGATCAAATGTTTAGAATCGACTCTTTCCTCTTTTATCCTTTATTTTCTCTTTTCTCCATTAGACCCTTCACAACAAGGAAAAGGTTGAAGTTTGCAAAAAGAAGAAAAAGGCGTAATTGATGATTCTAACCACAAAGCCGTCCAAACCTAACCGTCCAATGTGGTTGGTTTTCCGATTTCAATCTCCATACTGTCCGGATCAGGTTTTGAAATTTTTAATACCATGACTAATGGTTTGGTCACAGTTTGGCCCGCAAATCTATCAATCAAGATCGTGCATATCCCTAATAAATATATGAAAAAATCTAGAGTCCTATTGGTCATTTTAACGGAACTGTCCCATTTTGTCTTCAACCAATCAAAATTGAGGGTATAAGATGTAATCATATGGTGAATAACATTCTATAATATCATAAACTAATTGAGAAAATGATTACTTTTGCCCAAAACATCAAGTTTCTGGCCAATTTGATCCAAAATATTTTTGAGACAAAAATCAATGGGGTAAAATTAACGACGCGGTTAAAACTTTGGGTAGAACCGTCATTTTATCCGTAACAGAATGTCAGCGGAGGTGTTAAATCTAACGAAATTATTCTCAATTAGATGAAATTGGCCAGAAATTGAAACTTAGATGATGGATTTGGCTTCGCAAAAATCTTTTTGGGTCAAATTGGCTAGACACTTAAAGCTTTGGGCAAAATTAACCAATTTCTCTAATTTTTTCAGTTTAATCAGGTGTGTTTAGATATATTTATCTATGATGCACCCTCATTGTAATTCTACGGTTGTTAATTAGTCTAATTAATCCTACGATTTTTATCTTAAAACTGAACCGTTCTGTAACGGGACTCTAGCCCCTCCTTAAATACATATTAATTAGAGATATATTTTTTTTGTGGCTATATTATTAGAGGGAACATTTAATAAATTAGAAATGCCTATAGATTTTGTTAGAAAATGGTTATTTAGTAAGCCAATGAATGCTGGATGTTTGCTTCAATTGGATTTGAGGTAATCATTGTTGTATAAGGCTCTTACCTTATTATAAGATGATTTAGTTTCTTAACGTATAAAATTGTTGAATGTAAAATTTTTAACTTCAATTATTTTTTTGAACAATATTAATAAATGAATGAAAATTATAAACAATAATTATTACAGATGGCCACACACTTAATTATACACACACAGTTTCGTTCCATACGATTAAACATCGGCCAAAAAATGAGACCAACAGGGAATAGTGATAACAATCACATGACGATAGTAAACTTTAAAGAGGTCATTGAAGGGTGGAATGGTATGTCACTATACTAAGTGGCGATGCCGCTCTTAAAATATGATTAAAGAGGTGTACTTCACTCCAATTGTTCCAAAAGGACTTACCATGTTTATTTGTAAAATTTTATTCCATTTTAACTCACTTACTTTACGACATTATTTGAATGAATCACAATGACATACTTTCCAGGATGATTGAGTTTGTGCTACGGGCCATGAAATGGTTAATCGGTAAGCACTTGTCAAACTCTATTGATGTGATTACAAATTTAGACCGGACTGTCTACAGTTTAGAGAATTAAAAATGATGTACCTCGAGGGGTGGGCGTGGTAGGAAGTGTTGGTCCTATTGTTTTAATAAATGTTTACATACAAGTTCTAGCTATGGCTAGGAATAGAAGGCCACCGTTTTGACAAAATACAAGGGTTAGTTGTAATGGCAAAAGATTAATATCAAAGAATATTAGGCTTGATCGGAGGTTGGTATAATGGAATTCAAAGTGAAAAGATGAGGGTAAGTTTAGAATTTGAAAATATTAGAAATTGTGCCAAAAAACGTTAGAGATAATATCTTGTGCCCTCGATACTCGACAACTCTTAATTTAGATCAATGAAAGTCTGTTATTTTCCTTTTCTTTTGCTTAGCAACAGCATGTGCTATTAAAAATCATTCAATGGTTCGAATGTTGAGGGAGGGAATTGTTTATATTAATAAGCACTCGAGTTCTTTTCCCATCCTTTTTGAAAATTTATTGTTATTCCTAGAGTTTAATAATCTTTTTGGCTGGGAAAATTCTAATTATCGATGTTTATTTCATAGATTTACACTTTAAAAAATACATAATGTTAATTGCGTGGTAATTCAGGATACAAAAATTAAACTCTAGCAATTTTTTTTTAATAGAAGAATAAGTGATTCCTAAATTTTAGTAGTAAAATATATTCCTTTTGTCGATAATCTGAAATGTAAATACCAATTTACTGAAAGAAAATTTTAATTTGCCATTTACTCGATTTGGAATTTTATAATGCCACGCGAATCCATTGCATACAACTAAGACATTTAAGTCTTCCAAATTGCGTCCAAAATTTACTCATAAGAACACAATATGCATTGTATTTTTTAATTTGTCTTTTAAAGTTCTGAGGTATTTCATCAAAACCTTCATAAACGGGTTCTTATTAAATAAAAAAATCCAAAATACATTATTCTTGCTTATTTGTGAAGTATTGAAAAAAAAATTAAAATAAAAAGAAATGCAAAAGAGAGAGTTAATATAGTATGTGAATTTACTTTATTGAGTCCAAACAATAATTTTATTTACCCATATCAATTAGTCAAATGAACCAAAAAGAGATAACTAACCTTATGTGCCCATATTCTCTGAATATGTGGGATTGTGGCAATTCCACATCTTCTATTTAAGGCCATTGCACTGAGGATACATCTCATAGCAGCTCACTCAATTCTTGCTTTGTTTCTCTCAATCGAATCCCTCTGCTTTTTTCTCATCAAGGTTCTCTTCCTCTGTTTTTCCATTTGCCTCGACATGTTTATACAAATTCTTTGATCTTAATCTTTTTTACTTTGTTTTCTTTGATTTGCTTTTAAGCCTTTATTTTTTCCCCTAAGTTTTAGTCTCAATCAAGATGGGGATTTTTCTCCCTTTGCCACAAAGAACTTGACTAGAATCCTAGACGTTTAAAGACACCATAGTCCCAAACCCTTTCAAATTTCATTGATAGATTTTATTTTGTGTTAATGAGAACATAAAAGTTTTGATATAGACAAGATTACTCTATTTATGCCCTCAGAAACGTATCTATAGTGCTTCTATATTTTCAAATCTACATTTACATATAAACTTGTTAATTGCAACATTTTTTTCGTATTCCTCGCGTCAGAATTTTAGAAAACGAATTAATGTATGTATGAGGGTAGTAATTCATTCATTTTTTAACTATTAAAAGTATTAACAAAATTCTAATTTTTTTTTTTAATTCCTTTTGTTTACTTTTAAGGAATAAGTGATTTGCAACATTCTTTTTTCAAAGAGGAAACCAAGGGTTGACCTTCTTTTTCCCCTTTTGTTTCTTTAATATTTAAAATAAAAGATTATGGAAATGAATGATTGAATCTATTTTTCCCTTTATTCGCTAAAGTAATATCTTATGTGATTATGCATTCTTTGCAGAACTTTCGAAGATGAAAAGGGATTCAACGATCATGATTGGACAGGTGCCAGTAGATATTGAGATAGAGCATAATCAACAAGAAATTGCTTCCGAGGGATCGAATGGGCAGGTTAACCTAAACTCCTTAAAAGTCCTCCAATTGACTTCTTCATGGGAATGATTTAATTATGACTGACAAAATGATTTAATTATGCGTATGGCTGATTGACGTCAAAATTTATCTTTCAACGATACAAATATTAGACACTTGGTTATATTTTCAGGATGGTTTCATATGTGATATCTTAAGGGTTATATGTTTAAATAACTATTCAATCATTAATATAATCTACTAATAATCTAATTTTAATGGAAACAAATGTTAATTTCGTGAAAGATTTTCAAACTTCATTTTGATTGAACCAAATAACTCGTGTAGTTAGCCTCAATGTAATCTACTGGGAGACAAACATTTGTTTCCTCTATGGAAAGAAGTAGACAGTCAACTCCACAGATTTCCTTTTTGGTTTGAAACAAATATAACATGGAGTATGTTTGTTCTTATGAGGGAGTTGACCATTTCTGGACTCGTCAAAGTCCTAAAAAGTATCTTAATTTTTTAATTTTTAGCGTAAATTTTTTACCTCGATAAATTCAAATTTGTGTATTAATTATTAGAAAAGCACAAAAACACGCACCCCTGCCCACCCACGCATTTATACACAACTAATTACTCTATTTAGTATGATTCTCTTAAAATATTTTTTTACCGATTATAATTTACAAAATGTTACAATTTGTAAAATGCACGTGAGAGTATTTATTAATTTCTGAAAGCAAATCACACGTGTAAGTAAGACCAGAAAGTCATTTTACCTTTGTCCAAACAGTCAACGTCCCTTATCTAGGCACACGGTGGTCAATTAAATTCTTTTGTTTCACTTATATTTATCAACTGTAATTCATTAATGAACCTATGCTACTAATGAAGCAAAGTTTATAATCTTGATTGTGTTGAGATTGTATCTACGACGTGACAATTGGTAGTAGCTAAATCATTGTTATGCCACTATTTAGCCTCATCAAAATTATGATATTTCACCGGTTTATGTTGTCTTTAAAATTTTTGTTCAGTTATGCTTCGAAAATACTGAACATTTTAACGCGTATTGAAAATATATAGATAGGTATCTCAATGTAATGACACTCGGTTATTTATATGCATTTTTCTAACGGAATATAATCTAAAACGATCTCTTCATTCACATATCTTTATCATTACTATTTTTCTAAATTTGTCAAAAGTATCTTTACAATTCCAACGGAAATGTTACATGGCATTTCGAATTTCAAACATGAAATATTGTCTATTACTTCATCATGATGTGTGTAACCGTAAAAATTTGGACTTCTTTCTGCAGGCAAGCAACTCCAATGAAGCTGAGATTGTGCACCCGAATACATCCGAAGCTGCTGAAACATGTGATGACATTGAACCGAAATCCAGTTCTAAGAAGCAAGGTAACGTGAACCGCGACGTTGGTGAAACAAGCAAAGCTGGCGGCGCTAAGCGAAAGCGCTATCATCGCCACAGTGATCATCAAATTAGGGAATTGGAAGCGTAAGTTTGAATTCAATACAACATTCAGTTACAACATTTCAATTAGGAAAATCGTGCTTCTTAAAAAATTTATATTTTCTCTATTTTATGGTTTGGTTTGTCATGTATTCTTAGGTTTTTCAAAGACTGCCCTCACCCGGATGATAGGCAGCGTAAGGAGCTCGGCTGCGCCCTTGGATTGGAACCATTACAAGTTAAGTTTTGGTTCCAGAACAAACGGACCCAACTCAAGGTGACCAAATTTAATTATGATTCCTCCAAGTTGGCTAGTAAAGGAAATTTTCTTTATATCACTTGTTAACATTGAATTTTTGTATACATTTTATAGGCACAATCTGAACGCACGACAAATTTCCAACTGAAAGCTCAGAACGAGAAGCTTCGCGCTGAGAACATGAGTTTTCGACATACCCTTGCTTCCGGATGCTGCCCTATTTGCGGTGAACAACAGGTTGTGCCACATTCCCCTCTTGAAGCAAATAATCTAAGGCTCGAAAATGAAAGACTAAGAGCTGAGGTATGATGAATTCTTCTTCTGCGTTTTTTTACCAATCTTATTATTTTCATAAATCTTTCACAATATTTGTGAAAACAAATTTTAGAATGTAGTCACAATTATTTTTCCTTTTATTATTTCCCAAAAAAAAAAAAACCAAAAATTCTTCAATTCTCTTTCTATTTTTATTTTTATTTTGTTGAACGTTGTTAATTATTTTGGAAGATTGCAAGGGCCACGGCTTTTCTAGCACAATTTGGAGGCAATGAATTTGCGAATCAGAACAACATTTATCCTAATCCTCCACCGCCGGTCATTAATGTTGGTGAGGCAACTGCCGGAGAAGACAATGAATTCGGTGCATTTGGTGGATTAGGGCAACCAGAAGTGGAAGGAGATCTTCTTTTCGAGGAACAACCGATGCCTATGCCTTTTAGTGTACCTGCAGCAGCACCAGCTGCAGCACACCCTACAAATGACAGGAGAAGGATCATTGATCTTGCGAGTTTTGGAATGAGTGAACTGAACCAGATGTCATCAGCTGGATACCCTTTATGGTTTCCGACCAATGAACATAGGCAGCTTCTGCTTAATGAAGGGACTTATTGCGAAATGTTCCAAAAAGTAGCAAATGTGATAAGACCACCTTCTTCTTTTAAGCTGGAAGGAACCCGACACACTGAGATTGTCATGATGGATTCTTTGCATCTTGTCGATGTCATGTTGGACATGGTAGGTTAATCCTTTATTTCTCTCCTGATTTGATCTATCATTTTCTATATTAATTTCCTTGGTCTCTAAAACAATATTTTTATAATGACGGAGACATTAGATTCATTAACTTATAGTTGAGGATATACCACAACTATGAAAGCCTTTTTTTTTTTTTTGGGTCGCAGGACATGTTTTCAGCAATTTTTAACAGCATTGTTTCTAAGGTTGACATCCTCGACGTCATCACAGGTGGTCACGCTGGAAACTATGATTATTCCTTGATAGTGGTGAGTCTTAATTTCACCCACTTGCACTCTTCAAAATGGAGACGGTCTAAAATCATGGAAAAACTTTCATATGGAATCAAAACACAAAATCTGATACCAATTCTTAATTACAACGTATGGTTAGGGTTTCATCAATTGTTTTTCCATTATTTTGTAGATGGCTGCCGAATATCAGGTCCTCACCCCTATTCTCCCAACGAGAAATAGCGTATTCGCGAGATATTGTAGAAAACTTGCTGATGATATATGGGTTGTGGTCGATGTCTCTTTGGATAACAAGTACAGCATAAGTCCATTAACCCCTAACTGCCACCGGATGCCATCAGGATGTATCATCCAAGCCATTCCAAGTGGTGGCTCCAGAGTACGTTTTCACACCTTAATATCGATCTCTCTTTCGCTAATTTTAATCTCGAATCATCAATATCATTTGTTTGAATTCATTTTTGGTTTAACTTTTTGAAAAGGTAACTTGGATAGAGCATGTGGAGGTGGAAGATGGTGGAGTTCATCCTTTGGTAAAGCCATTTGTTGACTCTTTTCTTGCTTTTGGGGCTGAGCGATGGGTTTCGGTTCTGGCTAGACAATGTGAACGACTTGCTGCTGTGTCAGTTCTTAATTTTCCTGCTGATGATATCAACAATGTTGGTATGACCCCTAACTATTTTAGCCATGCTGTTGGCTTCACATTTTTTTAAAAAAAATTTTATTTTTTATGAACTTCTTGACCTCTCCTAATTAAACTACTTTTTAATTAAGGTTTTTCTTATGGGTTTTTTTTTTTTTTTTTTTTTTTTGGGTATCAGTTAGGAAACATATATTGAGGCTGTCTGAATGCATGGTGTTAAGTCTCTGCAAGGGACTAACATCCTCAACTCCATTTTCATGGGTAAATCAATCAGCCGGAAATGGAAATTGTGAAATCAGATTCACCACAAAAACCACTCAGAACAACGATCCAGCCGGCAAGCCCTCTTCAATTCTCTTAAGTGCCACAACCTTCTTCTGGCTTCCGCTCCACCATAAATTGGTTTTCGAGTTCCTCTCTGGTGAAAATACTCGAAAAGAGGTACCATCAAAAGAATTATATACCGTTGATCCTAAATTCCATTTGATCATTGTTTTTTATAATAAAAACCCTTCAAATATGTATACAGTGGGACGTTTTGGCAAGCAAAGGAAAACTTCAGGAATTTGTTCACATTACTACTGGCCATGAAGTTGGCAACTTTGTATCCATGTTTCGAGTTGTTAATGTAAGTTATTAGTCTCACTTACTGCATTATTATATCTGAAACTCATTTGGATCAATTGGTGAAAAGTATTTTGATGCAAATGCACTTGAGCTAATTTGAAGACCTAATTTTGGCTTGTTAAATGAACTTTCGACGAGAATTAAAATGAATAAAATTTATTTTAAATTTCTTGCAGGGTGAAAACACTGGACCTGAACTATTGTTTCTCCAAGAATGTAGCACGGATCCAACATCGTCTTGCATTGTTTATGCACCAATCGAGTCTCAAGCTGCAAGAAAGTTATTGGTCGGCGAACTGGCGGAAAAAGTGGAACTCCTTCCTTCTGGATTCACAATTTATCCCAGTGAAAAGCCATCATCCCTTGCAACAATAATGAACCCTCCAGGGGATAGCGCCGGAGCGGCCGGATCGTTAGTAACATTGGCTTTCCAACTTCTAGTCGATCCTTCAAATGAATCATCCTGGTTTACCATAAATGGATCTGTTACCATCCTAACCGATCTCATTGAGTCTACCGTGAGGAGGATCAAATCTGCTTTGCTTCCAAATTTTCTTTAGTTAATTTCCCTAACCTACAAAATTGACCTAGACTTTTTCATCATTAAACTCGTTTGTAGTTACTATGGTATTTTCTCCCTTCAATGATAAGAATTTCATCGCAGTATTTCAGACCCTTCACGTTCCCTTCAATAATACTACCATTTACCCCTGGGCAGGGTCAAATATATAAGTGACTAAAATGACCATGGTATACATGTAATCCATTTCCTTTTGTTTTTTTGGTTTTTTTTTTGATTTTTTGACCATTAAAGATGAAAATTAATTAAAATTTGATATTTTACTTCTAATTACAACAAGTTGATAAATAAAATTTAATTATGATTAATAATATTAAATTAATTATGTTTTATAAAAAATTCATTAATGAAGATTATTTTATTTTAGAATACATGATATAGTTAAGTTTGAGAATTTATTATTATGTGCATTAACATACATAAAAGAATTAATGTGGAGTATTTTTTTCACTTAATTTATTTTTTATTTTTTAAAAAAATATTTAAATTGTATAATTTAAAAAATAAAACTGAACGGTATTTTTTGCCCATTTACACAAAAAGTTGATGATAGTGTTAGTATAATGAGTGGGGATTTGGTAGGTTGACTAGGAGTCAAGGGGATATATGGTAGTATTACCAAAACTCATGGTAAATTAAGTCAAAACACGGGGGTAAAATGTAGTTAGCCCTGAACTTTAATACATCAACTACAACATTAGTATATGTCTATGATTGAGATTTGAGACTGTGCCCATTAATGGAGCATTTATAGTCAGATAATTTGATATGCAAATGTACCAAAGCCTATAGCCTCGCCATATGCTTTTGCCAGGCTTGTTGGTCATTGCCACCTTTTTACCTTAGCCTTGAAGAATGGCTTCTCTGTTCCTTCGGCCATGATGACCTGCGCGACTCTGCTAATTACCAATCCATTTCAAATATATACATAATTAGTCTTAGATTTTATATGTAAATTAAAATTACAGTCATTTACATATAAAATCTAATGTCAAAGTTCTGTTCTATTTTTCTTAATTGTATTAAAACTTGTAAAAAAAATCTAATTAAAAACTAATTTGCATCTCTTGATGAGAGTAACCTTAAAAATTAGTAATTAATTAAAGGCCTTGAAATTCTAAAATCATCAACATTTAGAGATAGAGGAGGGAGTACTATTATTATCTTATTATCAGAGGAAAAATCACTTGTCTTATTATAAGAGGAAAAATCAATAGGGAAACAAGATCTAAATCAAACAAAAGGCGCGTGTATGCAATATCATACATACATTAGAAGTTCGGATGTCAATAGTAGTGTTAACAATTAACCTATATCAAAATATACATTAAAGTACTCTATTCAACCAAGCTTATTATTAACTTGATATCTATGTTCTTCCTCTTTCAAAAATCAAACCCCAGGCCCAATTTCTTTCTTTCTTTTTTTTTTTTTTTTTCCTTTTTATGATCATAAAGTTCCTTTGGCCTTCTGCTACAACTAAAGTAATTTAATATTAATCCCTTGGTTCTTCGCCAAGTGAGAAAAGTCACCAGAAAATATTGAAGGAGTTCTTTCTCTTTTTTTCCCCCCTGCCATTAGAGAGAAATTTTGCTCTATTAGTGAAAGAGGCTAGGAGAAGTAAAAAAAAAAAAAAAAAAGAAGAAATGGCTCGGTTAAGGGATCAAAACTGGACCTATTGTAACTGTTGTTTAAAAATGAGAAACAAGAGAAAATGAAATTTACGGCAGTGGGACAAACGTTTTGAAACAGGAGATTGGAACTCCCCTATTGCATCATGAAAGGTATGTTTACTCCCTCCATTAATTATCTCATCTTTAATCTTTTAGATGAATCGTATTTTGGCTAAGTTTTTTTTCAAAGAAAAAATTGAAACAGAATATTACAGAACTTAAATTTTACTTTCACCAAAATCGGGGTTAATTATCATTAATTATTTTATTTGCAAAACATAAACACATACCAAAATATTACAGGAGAACCCTTTACAGCACATGGAAAACAAATGTATAATGGTCTCCATATACATGTGCCAACCTTTTTCTTTCTCACATATCTTTTTTTCTGAAAAAGTCAAAATACTTCACAAATTCTGCAAGTTCAACGCAAACGTTACATGGACATTCCAATTTAGAAAACAAATAAATCAGTAAATAATCTTGAAATATGGGAAAGAAAATGAGAAATTACATCATCATGATGTGTGAATGTTTCAAAATCTCTCCGCCGCACTAAAAAGTACTAAAGCTGACATCTTGCGATCTGTCGAGTGAATTTGAAAATCGACCTAGGGTTTGCCATGGGAGAGCTTCGAAGAAGAGGAGAAAAAAAGGGCAAATCTGATGAGTAAAAATATGTTTTGTGTATATCAATTCTATCTCAATTTACAAGTATATCCTTCCTTATATACTTCTAATTTCCAGCTACCTTTATGTACATTTCTACTATGTATTTATGTACAATACTCCACATCAGCACCTATTCAATTTATATACTTATGTACACAGTCATGTGAGTTGCAGTACTTGTTTCATAATTTCGTGATCAGCATCCAGTGAAGAAGAGAATTGATCCGACGAAGTTGACTCTCGGTCAATGTCCAATTGTTGAAGTTGCTGCCTGAAATCGTAGATGCCCCCCTCAAGTTGAGGCTTGGAATGGTGAAGATCGGCAAGACTCAACTTGGACAAAAGATAGTGAAACTGGGGAGAACAAAGAACCTTGGTAAACAGATCAGCAGGTTGTGACCTGGTACCAACATGGAGGAGATTTATAAAGCCCTTTTTGTATTGATTGCGAACGACGTGGCAATCAATATCAAGATGTTTGGTGCGTTCATGGAAAGAAGGATTGGAAGCAATATGCATCGCAGACTTGTTATCACAGCAAAAAGTGATAGGAAGATTAACCGGAACATGAAGATCAGACAGAAGGTAGTACAACCATTGTAATTCACAAACTGTTGAAGCCATGCTACGATATTCGGCTTCACAAGAAGAACGTGAAACCGTAGTTTGCTTCTTGGTCTTCCAAGAGACAAGGGAAGAACCCAAGAAAATGCAGTAACCAGTTAAGGAAAAACGACTCTCGGGACACTGGGCCCAGTCAGCATCTGAAAACGCAGTGAGGTGAATATCACTGTTGGAGGCATAAAAAAGTCCCAAAGAAGGCGTACCTTTAAGGTATTTGACCACATGTAAGGAGGCATTCCAAAGAGCTTCTCGGGGAGAATGCACATGTTGACTCAATTGTTGAGTGGCATGAGTAATATCAGGCCTGGTAAAGCCCAAATACAGAAGTCGTCCCACTAACCGCCGATAAGCTTCAGGATCAGAAAGTAATGCTGTGGGAGAATCATGGAGAATCAGGCCCTTGGGAAGAGGAGTAGAAACTGAAACACATCCGAGAAGACCAGTACTATCTAAAAGATCAAGAATGTACTTCCGTTGATTAAGAGTAATGCCATTGCTAGATCGGGCAATCTCCACCCCCAAGAAGTATTTGGCTGGCCCTAAGTCTTTGATGGTGAACAACTTATGCAGATATGCCTTAGTGGAAGCAATCAGAGAAGCAGAAGAACCAGTTATAAGGACATCATCTACATATACCAACAACACAACAAAATCAGATGCAGTGGTCATGGTAAATAGACAATGATCAGCAGAAGATTGATGATAACCAAACAATTCTAACTGCTTGGTTAATTCATGATTCCAGTGATGAGAAGCTTGTTTCAGGCCGTATATAGAACGCTTCAGGCGGCAAACTTGAGGAGGAGATGCTTTAGTATAACCAGGAGGCAGTTCCATAAACACTGTTTCATCCAGAAATCCATGCAAAAACGCATTGTTGACATCCAACTGCTGAATTTGCCATCCTTTTGCAGCTGCCAAAGCAAAATGACTCGTACGGTGACAATTTTTGCCACAGGAGAGAAGTATTCGAAGTAATCTTCACCTTCCACCTGAGTGTATCCTTTAGCCACCAAGCGGGCTTTGTATTTATCAAGTGATCCATCAGCATTATATTTTACCTTGTAAATCCATTTACATCCAATGGCCTTCGTGCCAAGAGGTAAATGTAATTTCCCACATCTGATTTTCTTCAAGAGCGCGTAACTCTTTTGCCATAGCCAACTGCCATTCTAAGTGCTTATTGGCCTGAACATAGGACTTAGGTTCTTGGATGTGAGAAATATTGGTAAGAAAGGCTGTATGAGAAAGACTAAGATAAGGTTGTTGGATGAAGGGAAATGTGGGAGGAGGTATGAACTTGGAGACATGAATTGTGTTGGTGAAATCAGAAGAGACAGAAACAGGAAGAGAGATAGTGTCAATGGCAGAATGTGAAACATATTGTTCCATCCAGTTTGGTGCCTTTCTGACTCTAGTGCTGGTTCTTGGTACAAGAATGGGAGGAGAAGGTGGAGGAGAAGGAAGTAGGGCATCACTAGTTGATGAAGAAGAAGAGTTGAGTGGTTGGGGATCACCAGTAGATCCTGAGACAGTAGAAGAAGACGAAAGTGGTGGCAAGAGGTGGGAATCCACGAGTAAATCCGGATTGTTAGTAGAAAGCTGAAAAGAAGTTGGAGAAGATGTAGTTTCAGAGAGATTATAAGGAAACACCGCCTCTCTAAAAACTACATCTCGGGTGATATAAGTTTTGTGGTCTGTAAGGTTATAAACTTTGTAACCGTTTTGACCAACAGGATATCCAATAAAGACCCCCTTGAATGCTCTGGGAGAAAACTTGTCTTTATGAGGATTGGTATTAGTCATGAAGCAAAGGCATCCAAAGGTTTTAAGGTGGGAAAGAGCGGGTTGCTTAAGGAACAGAACTTCATATGGAGTTTTCCATTGAAGAAGAGAGGATGGTAGCCGGTTTATTAAGTAGGTAGCTGTGAGAATGGCATCCCCCCAAAATTTTTTTGGAAGTGAAGACTGGAACATGAGAGCTCTGGCTACCTGAAGTAAGTGTTTGTGCTTTCGTTCCACCACACCATTTTGTTGTGGTGTATAGGAACATGACTTTTGATGAAGGATGCCTAGAGTAGAAAAAATGTGTTGACAGTGATGATTGACAAATTCACTGCCATTATCAGACCTTAAGATCTTGATAGTGGTATTAAACTGGTTTTTGACCATAGAAAAAAAAGTTTTTAGAATAGAAACAACCTCAGTTTTGTGTCTTAGTAACTGAGTCCAAGTGCACCTACTAAAATCATCGACTACGGTCACAAAGTAATGTGTTTGAGAAAGATTAGGATGATTATATGGTCCCCAAAGATTAACATGAATCAGTTCGAAACATGCTGTAGATTTTATTGAACTATCAAGAAAAGGAAGACGGTGCTGTTTTGCTAAAGGGCAAATCTCACAGCAATCAACTTCCTGATATTTACAATTGGTAATTGAATCTATGTGTTTCATGACAGAAAATGAAGGATGTCCTAATCTATTATGCCATTGAACAGTCAAATCAGCTTGATTTACAGCATAAGATTTGGAGACTAAAGCAGAATCTATAGTAGCTCTAAGAAACAATCTGGGAAAAATGAAGCTGAATTTGTGATCTGATGTGCACAGGATCAAAAGAGTCTTTGGTTAAGGCATAGAGTCCTTTGACAACTATTCCCACTCCAAAGATTTGATCAGTCACTTGGTCCTGTATAACGCACAATTCAGGAAGAAATGAGAAAAAAATTTTGGCTGATTGAGCTAGTTTCCTCACTGAAATGAGATTATATTTAAAGGACGGGACATAGAGAGCATTTTCTAGAACAATTCTCTCTGATAAAGGAACATGTCCTATTTGTTTAACATATTGAACAGATCCATCAGGTAGTTTAATAGGTGTATCAACTGTAACAGGTTGAGGATCATGAAACCAAGAAAGGTTGTATATCATGTGGCCAGTTGCTCCACTATCAAAGAAACCTAGATCATGATGTTCAGTATTAAAAGCACTTAAAATGGGATGAGTTGTGCTACCTGCAAAATCATGAAGATGCGCAAAATTGACAGCAGCTGGGGGATGATCTGTCTGAACTCCTTTTCCTTTAAGCATGGTGTTAAAATTCTGTTGCAGCTGACTAATTTGTTTGGCCATAGTATTCCAATCATTTCCAGCAGGGAATTCCAGCTGCAAAGGAGTTTCTGGTTGAACTGCATGAGAAAAATTCCTGTTGTTTCCACCAGCATTTCCTTTGTTCTTGAACTCCTTCCACCAATCAGGGAACCCTACCAGCAGAAAACAGCCTCCCTTGTCATGACCTGGTTGATTGCAATGAGTACAAAACAAATCATTCTTCCTTCTTCTGTTGTTCCATCCTCCATTAGAATTGTTATTTCTTCTTTCTGCCTGGAAAGAAGGTTTCCCTAGTAAACCAGCAGCAGGTTCTTGAATATTCAAATGAGCAGTAGAGACTCCTCCTCCTTGAAAATTTACTGATGGACTTGATTGTACATGTTGAACAGACTTGCTAGCTACAAATGCACTGTTATCTGAGTTCTGTATACTCACTGCCCCTGGTTTTAGTTGTTTTTCTGCTTTCAGCAACAAGGCATACGCTTTATTGACGGTTGGTGGAGGATCCATAAGTAGAATCTGATCTTTAATTGCTTCATAAACCTTGTTAAGCCCCATCAGAAAATCTACCAATTTATCTTCTTCATCCCTGACTTGTAACACTCTCGTTATCTCAGGTGGACAGGCAGGCATAGGACGATAATGATCATATTCATCCCAAACTCTCTTCAGATTATTATAGTAATGCACCAGTGAATTATCACCCTGACAAATTCCAATTCTTTCTTTTCTCATATTATACAACTTATTGCAATTAGAAGTGTCATACTGTTCCGCTAGATCATCCCACAAATGTTTAGCACTCATAGCATACATATAACTATCTGCAATTTCTCTTGACAAAGAAGCCATAATCCAGGTTTTGACAGTAGAATCTACCTGTTTCCAACGAACATGAAGCAGAGAGTCCACCGGAGGTTCTGGACAACTGCCGTCGATGAACGCCGCTTTCATCTTCGATTCGAGAGCAGTACGCATTGCTCGACTCCATGCGAGATAATTGTTCTCATCAAGTGCTATAGAAACAAGCACCAATCCTGGATGCTCAGAAGCATGCAAACTGAGCGTAGCTTCGCGAATTCGCTATTCTTCGGCAAGTCTTTGAGCAGGAGTAATCTCGAAATTAGTCATTTTCCGGTAGAACGAAGAAAAACTAAACCGATAGAAATTAATCGGAGGTAGAATATAGAAGAATTACGGTGTCAATTTCAAGGATCGAGAGCCTATGGCTCTGATACCATGAAAATCGACCTAGGGTTTGCCATGAGAGAGCTTCGAAGAAGAGGAGAAAAAAAGGGCAAATCTGATGAGTAAAAATATGTTTTGTGTATATCAATTCTATCTCAATTTACATGTATATCCTTCCTTATATACTTCTAATTTCCAGCTACCTTTATGTACATTTCTACTATGTATTTATGTACAATACTCCACATCAGCACCTATACAATTTATATACTTATGTACACAGTCATGTGAGTTGCAGTACTTGTTTCATAATTTCGTGATCAGCATCCAGTGAAGAAGAGAATTGATTCGACGAAGTTGACTCTCGGTCAATGTCCAATTGTTGAAGTTGCTGCCTGAAATCGTAGAGAATTCACCTATGCCTTTCCAGTGCAAGTCAAGTTGGCCTGCGTTTATTTTAAAACCAAAACCTCACCGCTTCCCTCCCAAATTTTCTCTAATCGTCTATCTTTATGTTTTACTTAGAATTTCTTCATAATTAATTCAGCTTTTTTCGTACTTAATTAGCTAGTATGGAGTTTCCTCCTTCCCTTATGATGATTTCATATGTATTTATCTTTCTTTCTTTTTTTTTGAAAGAAAAACTTCTTGGTAGTCATATATTACAATGATGCGATGGCAGTATCTTAATGAACACAATTAGCGGTATTCATGGAGCATCAGTTCGTAGGTAGCTTCAAACCGCCAAAACTTTTACTATCAGTTAGGTTAACCGTTTAGCTTTGAGAAACTAATATTTAAACTAAACTTACCTATACATTACTTTCTTTGTTTCAACAAAATAATCTAATTTCAAATCTACAAATTGTGCAACAGGACTATTTATAAATTTGTTGATAATTTCGAGGAGCCGTTTTTTTTTATTGGAATCGGATTCGGGATGCGGATTTGGAATTCAATCAATTGTTTGGTTGATGGGATTCTAGATTCCCGGGAATGGTTGAATCCAAAAGATTCAATCCCCGATTCGATTAGATTCATTTTCTTAATCCTTTTCTATTTTTATTTTTATTTTTTTTCTCCCCTCCTCCTCCCTCCTACCAGCTACCACCTTCCACCTTCCTTAATCCTTCTCGTTCTTCCTCTCCGTCGCTGCGGACATAACCACTGCCATCTCCCCTCATAGCCATAGGCGTTGAAATAATGCAATAAATCTAATATATCAAATAAGAAATCGACTTAGGTCTCATTGAATCTAGAGTGAAATCCACCAGGGAACCAAAAGGGATAACTTTCTCTTCTATGGTGGATCTGTGACATTACCGTACATAAGTGAGCAAACCTTGCCTTCAGTTAGTTGTGTGGAAAGGAAATTAAACAAGGATTACAAGTTCTTGGTGGGAGAGACAGAGGAAGAAAATAGTATTAGGTGGAGGTGATGTGGGTCGGAGAAAATAGTGATAAACACCGATCCATAGCTCAAACCAAACGCAGTATTTGGACACGAATCCATGAGTATTTGAGTCCAATCCAAATCCGTTTCCTAGTCCATTTCAAAATTATGAAACAAACGCCTCCTTAGATAATATAAACCTCATACGTTCGATTTTAAAACTTAAACAAATTTTTTGGAATGGATAAAGTAGAAATTATGTAGATGTATATACTTGCATGTAGAAAACAAGAACCAAAGTTGAAAATTAGTAATTTCGTAGAGGATTTTCTATTTGAATCAAAGGGTACAAAATAGATTCACTTTTATTTTTTTATTTTCTCATTTTCCCATTTTTCCTTTCACAGAGAAGAAAAATTATTGGGTACAGGTGATATATCCTGGTTTTTAGTGCAACAACTACTAGCACTCCCTATTTTGGTAGTATAACTTCCGTAGAAATTATCTCCTCCAGAATTATTATTTTACTCTATTTTTGTGTCCGACTGCACAATCCTATGTGGTACAGCAGCTGCACTCAATAATTTCTCCACAGAGAAAAGGTTAAATTGCTCTGGGGACGTGAGATGAAAAAGGCCTCATTGATGGTCCGAACCACATAGCCGTCCAAACCTAACCGTCCAATGTGGTTGATCTTCCAATTTCAAACTCCATATGGTCTAGATTATTTAAACCCCGACTAATGGTTTGGTTACAGTTTGGCCCGAAAATCAATCAATCAAGACCTTGCATATCCCTAAACAATACATATTCATTAGAGGTATATTTTTTGGTAGCTCTATTAGTAGACTGAAACGACAATTTGTTGCGTGCACCCAGGGGCACCATACTCCCCCTCCTATTTTTTGCACTACTAGTTCTTATTATATTTTTTTTACTTTTTCTAATAATCTTCTTATTATTTGCAAGTTTAGTACCTGTTAATTTTTTCTCTCCTCCAAAAAAACATCTCTAATTTTTAAACAAACATATCTCTCAATCCGTGAACAATTAGAAAACGTGTTACACATGAAATTTATTGTTCTCGTCGAGATCTAACCAACAAGATCCATAGTGAATATTTTTTCCAAGCTTAAAAATAATTAAATTCTGATGGCCAAAATGAAGGTTGATATCCAGTTTTACAAAATGGATAACTAAGTTATTTTAAATTGGGTGTTCATGCTGATTATCCAACCAGTTTGTACTGGATATCCAACTCGTTTGTACTGGAGATCCATCCATTTGGTTTTTATTCTTATCCAACTTGTTTTGAAGTTGTAATCCAACGAGTTTATATGCATATCCAACTTGTTTGCACTGGATATCCAACTCGCTTGTACTGGGTATCCATTCACTTGTTGGTTTGTATGTCTATCCAACTTATGTGTATTGGTTATCCAACGGATTTATATGCCTATCCAAACTGTTTGTACTGATTATCCATTTTTTTTTGTTTGGAGAAAATTGTTGTCCGATACGCTAATACTGGTTATCCATTCTGTTTATGTCGCTTATCCAATCATTTTTTTTTCCTTTGAATGATTATCCAATGTATTCGTACTGATTATCCAATCGCTTCGTATTGGTTATCCATTTATTTTTACTGCATGTCCAAATAAGTTTGTAATTACTTGTCCAATCATTTTTTTTTCTTTCTCTCAAGAAAATGCTTGTCCAATTAATATGTGCATACTGATTATCCAAACCCGTGCTATTTTTTCTTCAGTTATTTTTTTTATGAAAAAATATTCGTCCGACATGTTTGTACTTGTTATCCAACTAATCAGTACTGCTTATCCAACCTAGTTTTTTTTAAAAAAATAGTTATCCTTTGTGTTCGTACTGATTATCCGACAGGTTTGAACTAATTATCCATTTCATTTGTACTACTTATCCAACCTAGTTTTTCTTTCTATTATTTTTTTTTTTGAAAAAAGAATGGTTGTCCAACGTATTCGTATTGATTATCCAACTGTTGGTATAGATTATCCGACCAATTGTTTTCTCTAATATTTGTGAAAATTCTTGTCCAATTTTTTTTGTTCTGACTGTCCAACCATTTTGTATTGATTATCCAATCGTTTTCACTGATTGTCCAAACATAATTTCAGTTCTTTTTCTTTTTTGCTTTCCTTTGATAAAATATGTGTCCAAAGTGTTCATACTGATTATCCATCCGACTTCTTGGTGATGGTTATCCAACCTTTTTTTTCCTTCCTTTTTTTTTGTGAAAATGATTGTCCGATTTTTTTGCACTGGTTATCCAACCAGCTTGTACTACTTATCCAATTATTTTCAATGATTATCCAAATTGTTTGTAATGCTTGTCCAAATATTTTATTTTTTATTCTTTTCTTCTTTTTTTTTTGAAGATGAGTGAATGTAAAAAATATGACTGGATAATAAGTACAAACAAAATGGATAATCAGTCTAAACCGGTTGGATAGATCTCGTCGAGCACTATAAATTTCATATATAATTCGTGTTATGATTCTTTACGGATCAAAAGATATAAGGAACACAACAATATGAATGTAAAATAAGTTGGTTATCCATCTTCTTAAACTGGATATCCAATGTGTTCATATTGATTATCAAACTTCTTTGTGGTGGTTATCCAGTATTTTTTTTCCTTATTATCCAACTTTTTGCATGGATTATCCAATTATTTTCTATTGATTATCCAAATTGTTTGCAATGCTTATCCAATCATTTCTTTCTTTCTTTCTTTTTTTTTTTCTGAAGAGTGAATGTCAAAAATATGATTGGATAACAAGTACAAACAGAATGGATAATCAGTCCAAACCGGTTGGATAATCAGTGGGAAGACAACGGATAACCATTTTTCAAAGAAAAACGAAAAACACATTTCTTCATTTCTGCCCGTAAAATTTAAATGCATTTAAAGTTCAAAAAAAATATTCAACATGAATCTTATCAGATAGATTTCATCGAGCACTATAAATTTCATGTATATTTCGTATTCTAATTCGTTACGGATAAAGAGATATATGCAATACAAGAATCTTATTCTAAACTAAACTGGTTATCCATCTATCTAAACTAGATATCCATCTTATTCTGCC
Source organism: Oldenlandia corymbosa var. corymbosa (assembly GCA_949775105.1). Classification (NCBI taxonomy): domain Eukaryota; kingdom Viridiplantae; phylum Streptophyta; class Magnoliopsida; order Gentianales; family Rubiaceae; genus Oldenlandia; species Oldenlandia corymbosa. The sequence continues at coordinate 26,008,209 of OX459118.1, read as the reverse complement.
CATCAAAATTTAGTCATTTTTAAACTCGAAAAAAATATTCGACATGGATCTTGTTGGATAGATCTCGACGAGTACAATAAAATTTATTTGTAACACGTTTTCTAATTCTTCCCGAATTGAGAGATATGGTCGTTTAAAGATTAGAGATGTTTTTTAAAGGAGAGAGAAAGAAAATCAAAGGGACTAAACCTATAAATTATAGGATGTTATTTAGAAAAGTGGAAAACGTGTAGTAAGGACTAGTCGTGTAAAAAATAGGAGGCAGAGTATGGTGCCCCCGGGTATACTGGATAGAGACTCGACTGAAACAATTAATAAATTAGAAGTACCTCTAGATTCTATAAGAAAATGGTAATTTAGTAAGCCAATGAATGTTGGATCTTTGCTTCAATTGGATTGAGGTAAATCATTGTTCTATAACGCACTTACCTTATTATCATATGATTTAGTTTTCTAACGTAGAAAATTGTTGAATGCAAAAAATTAACTTTAATTATTGGTTTAACCAGAACTAATACATGGATGAAAATTATAAATAGTAATTCTTGCAGATGGCCATACACTTAATTATGCACACGAAATTTCGTCCCATACGATTCAACATCGACTAGAAAATGAGGCCAAATGGGAATAGTGATAACAATCACGAAACAATGGTAAACTTGAAATATTTCACTGAAGGGTGGATATGTAATTCTACTATGTGGCAATGACGTTCTTGACATATGATTATAGATGTGTTCTTCATGCAATCATGCCAGTTGTCCTGAAAACCCATTTCATGTTTATTTATAAAATTTTATTCTGTTTTAGCTCACTTTTACTTTGAACATATAGGCATGATTTAACGAAGAACAATGCAATATGTTTCAAGACGATTAAGTTTATGCTACTGGTCAGGTGATGGTCAATTGGTAGGTACTGGTCAAACCCTATTTTTATATACTTACAAATTTAGAACCGATACTAAACATGATGTATCTAGAGGGGATGAGCATGGTAGGAAGTGTTGGTCCTAGAGTTTTAACTAATGGTTACATTTGAGTTGTAGCCATGGCTAGGGATCGAAGGCCACTATTTTGACAAAATGTAGGGTTAACTAGAAAGGCAAAAGATTGACATTGAAAAAATATTACAGTTTGGACGGAGGTTGGTACAATAGAAATCGAAGTGAAAAGAAATGAGAGTAAGTTTAGTATTTTAAAATACAGATAATATCTTGCGCCTTCGATACTCGACCACTCTGGTGCAATTAAAGTCGAGATTTTCAACCTTTTTCTTCTTAGCTACAGCTGGTGCAATTAAAAACCATGCACTGATTTGGATGTGAATTGAAGGAAAGTTGTCTATATTAATTTGCATTCGAGTTTTTTTTTCCGTCCTTTTAAAAATTAATTGTGATCCTTGGAGATATTTAACCTTTTTGGCTAGGAAAATTCTAATTACCAAAGTTTATTTTGTGGTAACTAAGGATACAAAAATTAAACCCCAACAATTTTTTAACAGAGATATAAGTAATTCCTAAATTATAGTAGTAAAATATATTAGTTTTGTTGCTAATCTGAAATGTAAAATGCCGATTTACTTTAAAAAAACACTCTAATTTTAAATTACCTGATTTATAATTTTATAATATTAAACGAATCCATTGCATACAACTCAGAAAATTAACTCCTCTAATGTATCCCGAATTTGCTCAGAAGAACACAATATGCATTGTATTCTTTTAATTTGTCATATAAAGTTCAGACATATTTTATTAAAAATCTTAATAACTGTGTTCATACAAAATCCAAAATATATTCTTCTTTCTTATTTGTGAAGTGGTGAAAAAAAAATAAAAATGAAAAGAAATGCAAAATAGAGAGTTAATATAGTATGTGAATTTACTTGATTGGAGTCCAAAAAATAATTTCATTTACCCATACCATTTAGTCAAATGAACGAAAAAGAGATAACTCCCTTTGTGTCCATATATCCTCTGTGTATGTAGGATTCTGGCAATTCCACATCTTCTATTTAAGGCCATTGCACTGAGAATACATCTCATAGCAACTCACTCAATTCTTGCTTTGTTTCTCCATCAAATCCCTCTGCTTTTCCCCTCAAGGTTCTCTTTCTTTGTTCTTCCATTTTCCTCTACATGTCCATATAATTTTTTTTTTTTCATCTTAATCTCTTTCACTTTCTTTTCTTTCCTTGCTTTTGATCCTTCACCTTTTTTTCTAAGTTTTATTCTCAAGCAAGAAGGGGACTTTTCTCCCTTTGCCATAAAAAACTTGACTATAAATCTGGACCTTTTAAGACACCATTCTTCCAAACCTTTCCAAATTCATTGACTAGATTTTATTCTGTGTTAATGAGATAACCGAGATTACTCTATTTATGCCCTCATATGTATAGTTCTTCTCAGATTTAAATCAAGTCTATAGTTCTTCTCCGATTTAAATCTACGTTTACATATAAACTGTTGATGGTAACTTGCAACATTTTTGGTATTCTTGGTGTTAAAATTTATAAAACGAAATATTGAAAGTTCTAACAAATTTTTTAACCTTTTTCTTAATTCCTTTTGTTTACTTTTAAGGAATAAGTAATTTACAACACTTTTTTTTATTCCAAAGGGGAAACCAAGATTTGACCTATTTTTCCCCTTCCATTTCATCAATTTTAAAATAAAAGATAATAGAAATGAATGATTAAATCTGTTTTCCCCTTTATTTGCTAATGTATCTTATGTGATTGTGCATTTACTTTGCAGGACTTTCAAAGATGAGAAAGGATTCAACCATCATGATTGGACAGTTACCAGTGGTTGTTGAGATAGAGCAGAATCAAGAAATTGCTTCCGAGGGATCGAATGGGCAGGTCAATTAAACTCCTTAAAACTCCTCCAATTGATTTCATCATTGACATGATTAATTGTGAATGACAAAATGTGAGGGCTTTTTGCTCACTTTTTCCACCTTTTTGGCTGTGATATATGCGTATGGCTGCTTGATGTCCAAATTTATCTCTCAACCATACAAATATTAGAAACTTTGTTATATTTTCAAGATTGTGGAATATGTAATATCTAAAGTGTTGCATGTTTAAAAAATTATTCAATTATTAATTTAATCTACTAATACAATTTTGATTGAAAAAAAAATGTTATTTTCTTGAAAGAGCCTAAAGATCTTACTTTGGTTCAACCAAAAAACTCGTGTAGTTAGCCTCTCTGTGATCGACAGGGACACAAACACTTGTTTCTTCTAAGAAAAGAAGTAGACAGTCAACTCAGCAGATTTCCTTTTGGTTTGAGACAAAAATCATATGGAGTTTGTTTCTTTTTTCTTACGAGGGAGTTGACCATTTATTGACTCGTGAAAGTCCTCAACAACATCGTAATTTTCTAAATTTTAGCATAAATCTTTTACCTTGCTACATCCAAATTTTCGTCATTAATAATTAGAAAAGTATTAAGGCACGCACCCGCGTCCACTCACACATTTATCATAACTAATTACTCTATTTAGTACGCTACTCTTAAATTATATATTGTTTTAACAAAGATTATTTTAATTTACAAAAAGTTACAATTTGTAAAATACACACGAGTATTTATTAATTTCTTGAAACAAATCACACGTGTAAGTAAGACCAGACACTTCTGTCCAAATAGTCAACGTCTATTATCTGCTACACGATGGTCAATTAACTTCTTTTGTTTCAGTTATGGTTATCAACTGTATTTCATTAATGAATGTATGGTATTAACGAAGCAAACGTTAGAATCTGTATAGTGCTGAGATTATATCTGTGACGTGACAATTGGTAATAGCTAAATCATTACTACGCCACTATTTTGCATCATCAAAATTATAATATTTCACTATTTTGTGTTGTTTTTAAAATTTTTGTTCAGTTATGTTTCGAAAAATACTGAACATATAAAGCGTATAGGAAACATATACATGGTAACCTCAATGTAGTGAAACTTGTTCAGTTGTATGCATTTTTGTAAGGAAAAATAATATGAACGTTTCATTTTGCCCATCTCTCATTCACACATCTTTATCATTACTATTTTTCTAAATTTGTAAAAAATACCTTGGCAATTCCAACGGAAACATTACATGGCATTTTAAATTTCAAACATGAAATGTTGTCTTCATCATGATTTGTGTAACCGTAAAAATTTGGACTTCTTTCTGTAGGCAAGCAACTCTAACAAAGCTGAGACTGTGCACTCGAATACATCCGAAGCTGCTGAAACAGATGATGACATTGAACCGAAATCAAGCTCTAAGAAGCAAGGTAACGAGAACCGCGACGTTGGAGAAACAAGCAAAGCCGGCAGCGCTAAGCGGAAGCGCTATCATCGCCACAGTGATCATCAAATTAGGGAATTGGAAGCGTAAGTTTGAATTCAATATGACAGTGATTATGAATTGTAGTGTTGATATTTCAAATTGAATCACACATTCATTTAGGAAAATCGTGTTTGTTCCAACATTTCTATTTTTTCTATTTTATGGTTTTTTTTTTTCTTAGGTTTTTCAAAGAATGCCCTCACCCAGATGATAAGCAGCGTAAGGAGCTTAGCTACGCTCTTGGATTGGAACCATTACAAGTTAAATTTTGGTTTCAGAACAAACGGACCCAACTCAAGGTGGCGAAATTCAATTATGATTCTTCCAAGTTTCTTTCTATCACTTGTTAACATGAAATTGTTTATATTTTATAGGCACAATCTGAACGCATGACAAATTTCCAACTGAAAGCTCAGAACGAGAGGCTTCGCGCCGAGAACATGAGTCTCCGGCATACTCTTGCTACCGGATGCTGCCCTATTTGTGGCGAACAACAGGCTGTGCCACATTCCCCTCTTGAAGCAAATAATCTAAGGTTGGAAAATGAAAGACTGAGAGCCGAGGTATCATGAAATTCTTTTTTCCCCAATTCTTTTTACCAATGTTATTATTTTCATATCTTTCACAACATATGCGAAAACAAATTTGAGAATTTAGTCAAAGTAATTTGTCCATTTGTGATTGCCCCAAAAAAAAAAAAAAAACCCAATCTATTCTATTTTCTCTTTAATGTTTTCAATTATTTTTTAAGATTGCAAGGGGCACAGCGTATCTTGCCCAGTTTGGAGGCAATGAATTTGCAAATCAGAACAACATATTGCCTAATCCTGCCCCGCCGGTCATTGTTGGTAATGCTGCTGCCAGAGAAGACATTGATTTCGGCGCATTTGGTGGATTAGGACAACCAGAAGTTGAAGGAGATCTCCTTTTCGAGGAAGATCTCTCAACTGTGCGTTTTAGTGCACCAGCAGCAGCAACAGCACCAGCAACGCCACCTATAAATGACCGGAGAATGATTACTGAACTCGCGAGTTCCGGAATGAGTGAACTGAACCAGATGTCATTAGCTGGATACCCATTATGGGTTCCGAGTAATGAACAAAGGCAGCTTCTCCTTAATGAAGAGATTTATTGCGAAATGTTCCAAAAAGTAGCAAATGGGATGAGAACACCTTCTTCTTTTAAGCTCGAAGGAACCCAACACTCTGAGATGGTTATGATGGATTCCTTGCATCTCGTCGATGTTTTGATGGAAATGGTAAATTAATTCTTCCTCTTCTTATTCGTATATCGACTTTTATTTTAATTCCTTCGGTATTAAAACATTTTTTTTTGAATAAATGATACAAATATTAAATTAATTCATTTAGAGCGATGAGCAGATGACTGATGTTGCGCGGTAATAAGAAAAATAATACTCCACAACTACAGCTATGTATGACTGAAACCCTTTGTCTTTTTTTCCCCTGATCACAGGAGATGTTCTTAGCAATTTTTAAAAGCATTGTTTCAAAGGCCGAAATCCTAGACATCATCACTGCTGGGCAATCTGGAAACTATGATCATTCCTTGCTTGTGGTACCTCTCAACTTCAGCCACTTGCCTTTGTTTTCTTTTAATTAGAAAATCATCTTATAAATTCCTATATACTAATTCGGACACTTCAAAAAGTAAATTGCCAAAAATCCTGGAACTTTTTTTTCTCATGGAATCAAAACCAAATCTTCATCCACTTCTTATATCCAAGATATGATTAGGGTTTTTCATCAAATAACACGAAATCTTTCTCCATTATTTTGGCAGATGTCTGCGGAATATCATGTCTTGACCCCCATTGTCCCCACCAGAAATAGCATATTTGCGAGACATTGTAGAAAACTCGCCGATGATATATGGGTTGTGGTTGATGTCTCCTTGGGTAACAAGTACGGCACAAGTCCATCAATCCCTAACTGCCACCGGATGCCGTCAGGATGTATCATCCAATCCATTCCAAGTGGTGGATCCAGAGTATGTACTAGTATTCACTCCCTCCGTTTGGTAATTACAGTATGATTAGTCTTCACCAAAGCCATCGGTTTCTAATTTATTTATTTTTTTAAAACTTTTTGAAAAGGTAACATGGATAGAGCATGTGGAGGTGGAAGATGGAGGAGTTCATCCATTGGGGAAGCCTTTTGTTGATTCCCTTCTTGCTTTTGGGGCTGAGAGATGGGTTTCAGTTCTCGCTAGACAATGTGAACGGCTTGCAGCTGTATCCGTGATTAATTTCCCGCCTGATGATGTCAGCGATGCTGGTAAGTTTCATAACTAGTTTAGCCATGTAATGAACTTGTTGACCCCTCCTGAACTAAGATATAATATTAGGGTTTTTTTTTTTTTTTTTGGGTCAGTTGTAAGCAATCCAAAGATTAGGAAAGATATTATGAAGCTGTCTGAAAGGATGGTGTTAAGTCTTTGTAAGGGAGTAACATCCTCAACTCCATATTCGTGGGTGAATCAATCAGCCAGAAATGGAAATGATGAAATCAAATTCACAACAAAAACCACCCACAACAGCGAACCAGGCAAGCCCTTTTCGACTTTCTTAAGTGCCACAACCTTCTTCTGGCTTCCGCTCCACCATAAATTGGTGTTCGAGTTCCTCTCCGATCAAAATACTCGAAAACTGGTACCATCAAAATGCTTCATTGACCTTTGATTTTAAATACCATTTGATCATTGCTATTTCTAATAAAACCTTTCAATTATGTATACAGTGGGACGTTTTGGCAAGCACAGGAGAAATTCAGGAATTTGCTCGCATAACCTGTGGCCATGAAGTTGGCAACTTTGTATCCATGTTTCGAATCCTTAATGTAAGTTATTAATCACTTATTTCATTATTATATTACATTTAAAACCATAACAGAATCTGAAGGACTGAAATATGGAAAAATTCATTCTAATTTCGTTGCAGGGTGAAAACAGCGGACCAGAACTGTTGGTTCTCCAAGAATGTAGTACGGATCCAACATCGTCTTGCATTGTTTATGCACCAATCGAATCTCAAGTTGCAAGAAAGTTATTGGTCGGTGAAATGACAGAAAAAGTGGAACTCCTTCCATCCGGATTCACAATTTATCCAAGTGAAAAGCCATCATCACTAGCAACAATAATGAATCCTCCGGGAGTTAGCGCCGGAGCGGCCGGATCGTTAGTAACAATGGTTTTCCAAATTCTGGTCGATCCTTCAAATGAAACATCCTGGTTTAACATTAATGGATCTGTTGCCATCCTAACCGATCTTATTGAGTCCACCATGGAGAGGATCAAATCTGCATTGCTTCCCAATTTTCTCTAGTTCCCCCAAACCTACAAGATTTAACTGGACCTTTTTCATCGTCAAAACTCGTTCGTAGTTACTAGTTACTGTAGTATTTTATCCCTTTATTGATAAAACTTCATTGCAGTATTTTGTTTTTAAAGAATGTTTTTCAAGTACATCCTTTCAGACTATCCATATAATTTTAATTGTTGCTGTTGTTCTTGACCCCTAAAATTAATATTCTTTTTGCGGGAAATTTTAAACTCCCCTGTCTCGAAATTATTATCCAGTTGGTACTTTTATTTTTATTATGAATTGAGCTAAAAGTGAAAATCTAAACTGGATAATAAGAAACGGGAGATCCATGTGAAAGTAATGACCCCCGATGGGTTTGACTGTCGGCTTGCTCAACTGCTTCTCTATTGAGTAAGCTTCTTCATGAAAAGAAGCTTCTTATCATATTATTCACTTGAGGCTAGCTTATTTCAGGGGATCAGAGATTTTTTTCATCATGTAATGGTTATATAACGGGTCAAGGTCAGTTACAACCAGCCGATTATTTAGTATCGTTAAATGATCAGAATTATTCCGGAAGCTCATTAATTATGTGCATAGCTTGAATTTTGACCCGAACAAATGACGTAGATATGAATTTTTAAAATCAATAAAAGTATGTCCCAAAAATATCATCCAATTTGATATTTCAATTTTTGAACAATTTGAACTAAGATTAAAAATTCAAATTGGACAATAATTTAGGGACAGAGGTAGTACAATGTATTTGTGTCAGATTTAAATAGGTACATATGTGTCAAATCTCGACTATAAACAGCGGCTTTGACTTGGTATCAAATAGGTACTCTCCCTCCGTTCCAAATTAAATGTCGTTTTAGCAAAATAGAAAAATTTCAAAATAAGTGTCGTTCTCACATTTCAATGCACTTTTTGTCCAAAGTTTTTAAATTACTCTTGAAAGAATTAATATTATTAGTGGATATTTTTTTAATGGGGTTGGTTGAGGATATTCAAGTAATTTTATTACCCTATTTAAGAGTTTCTTAAACTATGTGCAAAGTGTAGAATGACACTTATTTTGGAATAGAGGAAGTACATATGTAACAAATTTCGGCTATAAACAGCCGCTTGACTTGAGTAATGTATTAATGCTTAACCATCATTGTTGATATATGTGTCAGAATTTTTTTCGTTCAACAGGGTTAATTTTTCATTGGTTATTCCGATAAAAGAAAAATCCTCCTTTGAAATCAAGTCCTATTTATAGATCTGATGAATACATTATCACCGTATTATTATTATTTGGGTTAATTCGGGGAACCCCTTGTGGTATTGCCAACTACATCAAAACCTCCCTGTGCTAAGAAAATATCTGAAAGAACCCCTTGTGTTTTGTCCCAAATTGGTAAATGGATGTCACGCTCCAAAATTGACGGAGACATTTTAGCTTCCCGTTTTGCCCACAATTCCTTTCCTTCTTCAATATTCCATCAATAGCTGTTGAATCAATTTCGTATTCCTTTTTCTTTTTTTTTTTAACGAGAATTAATAAAGGTTTAGCACACTTTGAATCAAATCTTTAGATCATTTTGCGCCTTTACGGGTTCTTGTTTTCCCATGAGAAATGGTTAAAATTCAGATGAAGAATTATCCCAAAGTTCAGATTTCTAAATTAGTTTTGCGTTCCATATCATGTTGAGGTCCCAAACCAAAAGGGAAAATTCCAATTCTATTTGAACAAATTTTACTCATCTTCTAATCAATGAACCCACTGTTTCCAAAAATCCAATTGAAATTTAAAGAAATATAACCAGTTTAAAAACAAAATGGCAAAAACACCAGCAAAGCAATATATTTTTACGCCGGAATGTCAAACCAGCACTACAGCTAGAGCCACCTACAACACTGCCAATAAAACCACCATTCTATGCCACTTAAACCTAATGATATGGTTAAGCCTAATCAACTAATGACGACGAGTTGATAAAGGAGGTGATGGGCTGATGGAAGCAAGTGGCAATTGGTTAGCGGTAGCAAACGGATAGAGTCCCGGTTTATATTTCTCTAGACAAGTAGAGCAAAAAAAATTTCTCTCTCGCCACGAGCGAGCTTCTTTCTGCATGTGCATGCAGCTTTTAGTTAAGTCAACCCAGGCCTTGCATAACGTCAGTAAATCCCCGAGTAAAAGTCATTAACTGTTTTACCTAGTTGGTATAGATCTACCCTGCTTCCTCTAGGTTCTTCTTGCACCGACTTTTTATAGGAATCCTCCAATAATTCACAGTTCCTTCCTATCCTAAACTCAATCATTACCCTAGTTTTACCTTACTTTATCCCCATAGACTGCTTATTAAGCTTTTCGTTTTTTGTACGTAGCAACTCCAGAATTGATCACCAGCGGTCCTTATCATCTTCCTTCTTTTATACTTAGTCACCCTCCTATAGTGATTTACTGCCCTTTTCGGTTTAGAAAGCTACTGTAAACATTAAAAAATAATACAAATAAAAATAAAAATCATATTAAGTAAAACCCACTTGCAGCTCCTAGTTTCTTCCCGCCAAACTTCCTAGAACGCCGAACAACCTCCAAACCTTTATCCTCCTTCATCATGGCTTTCCATCTCCAAGAAGGTCAATCTCCCCGTACGCCATCCGATGCGTCTGAATTTTCTGAAGAGGAACATGATATTCCTCCTGGTGAAGAGCTGGATCTTCAATTCTACCTCGCTTTTCGACGAGGACCTCGATTTGTATTGCTTGAAGAAGACGTCGCAGAAGGACAACTGAGATAACTACATACTAGCATACCTTGCCGACGATCGGCAATTCAGCTTTGAACGGATGCAACTGTATATCGATACTCACTGGGGACCTAACGCACAACTACTCGGTCAATTTCGACAATTCTATGTTATCAGGTGTGCTAATACCCTGTTCCGTCGTGCTATCCTATACAATGGTCCATATGCTATTGATGGCGCATTGCTTTTGGTTCGGCGATGGGTTCCTTACATGCCCCTTCCCACCATCTATGTAACGCGTGCCCTCGTGTGGGTTCGACTTTATGGATTACCTCCAGAATGCTTCAACGTGGTGGCTGGCTACCGGACAGCATCCTTAGTTGGTCACGTGGCAGAATTACAACCAGGTTTCCGCCGGAATCAACGCCTGGATTTTTTGCGTGCCCGTGTGTGGGTAGATCTCCGAGAGCCTCTCCTGCCAGGATTCTACCTGCAACTTTTCAATGGTAGGATGGTTTGGATACAGTGTCGTTATGAGCGTATCTATAAGATATGCCGTAGATGCGGTCTTGTGGGCCATCCTCTCATGCGTTGTCCTCACCAGAACGAAGACATCCTAGAACGCCGCCATGAGCTTCAATTTCAACGTGTAGCAAGGTTGCATAATTTGGCCCTCTATCACGGAGAAGTGGAGGACCTATTTCCAGCCTATATGCGTGCCTATGCACACCAACATAATCGCAGGTCAACGTTTATTCCGGAAAATTATGTGGCCGATCATTTGGATTTTCTAAGAGGGGCAGGAGATGATGTTTTTGCAGAAGGTTTTGAGTTTGAGTTATGGGAAGAGCGGGATGCCTTCCCAGCCTCGCCGCATCCTTTGCAGGTTTATCCTCCTCACAGGCCTCCTCAAGAACCAGGGGAATGGCACATACACCCCGAAGACAGTCCCCCACCACTTTCTTCTTCTTCGGAAAACAGAGACAGTAGCCCTATTGACGATGCTTGTGCTATCATCCCTCATCCCCTAGCCACGGATGCGATTCAGGTGCCCATCGAAGGAACGTCACCATCAGATCGAACGCAATGGGCGGGCTCTGCTACTGGCACATCAACATCTGATGGGCCTACCCTGGAGCATCCTGCTGGTCCTCACTTGGGCCCGTCACAGGGAATGCCTTGGTATGAGGAAGCTACTGACATAGGATTAATATCATCTGCCAAATTGGCCCACTCCCAAACCAGGCCTAATCCAATGCAACAAACCCATCTTTCAGCTGATACTTTGGATCCAGGCCCTTCTTCGAATTTAGCTAGGGAGGATCCAATTCCCATGGATATCTCCCTTCCTGACCCGCCCATTCCCAAACCCATATCTCCAACAACGAATGTATTACTTGAACAATTAACACTGTACCCGGTTGCCTCCTCTAACACCACTGTACGTCTTCCCTCTCCGAATGAAGATGCTCTCTGGATACCAGATCCCCTCTCTGATTCCTCTCCAACCCCCTATCAAAGCGCTGCCTTTTCTTCCTCCCGTGATGAATCTAACTCATCAGCCTCGCAGGAAACCTCCTTCCCCACTCCAATCCGCCATCTCCACTGCGAGATTCGTAGGGGAAAATGCCCTTGTTCTGTTCCGTCCAGACTCAGAAGGAAGAAATCCAAATCCTCCTCTATCACTTGTGGCCAACAGCCAGCAGTAGGCTTTACCATCTTTGAGAATCGAACGAATTTCGATCTTTCTTCATGCTCTCTGGCGGCGGGTGCAAAACGCTCTTCCCCGGATCCCGATTAGGTTCGCCCCCTGCTGCCACCTAGGAAGAGAACTTGCCCACTACCAATACCGGATGTCTGCCTGTCACCTCAATCAAAACGCTATTTCTATAAGTTAACAACAGGTTCATCACCGCGTACTTCAGGGGTTCCGGCAACTGCCCCGCAGCAGTTACCCACTCATCCATGAAGATCCTCTCTTGGAACTGTAGGGGTTTCTGCCGCCCTACAGTTCGTCTTTTGAACCGGCTTTGTGTGACGTATCACCCGCAGGTAGTCTTTTTTATGGAAATTCATTGTACACAATCTCGTTTGTCCAGTTGGCAACAATTTACAGATCTTGTAAATATGGAGGTGGTTCCTCCGGTTGGTTTTGCGGGTGGGCTTGCGGTACTGTGGTCAGTGTCTGTAAATATACAAGTTGTGATATCTACTCAGCACTTCGTATGTTGTAAGGTTGTAGAATGCAATGCCTTAGAATGGCTGTTGGTGTGTGTATATGGTTCGCCCGCTGTTGCGAATCGCTCATCTGTATGGCAACAGTTATCCAATGCACTCACTCCTTTTGATTACCCGATCTTAGTTATTGGCGATTTCAACCAAATTTTGTCTCCTGCTGACAAATTTGGGGGTAGAATGTTTAATCAGGCCCAGGCTTCCCCGTTACTACAACTTACTCAACACTTAGGCCTGTCAGAAGTTCAGCACGGAGTGTGGTATACATGGACGAATAATAGGGCTGGTTATTCTTGTATATATGAACGCTTAGATCGAGCTTTGGCTTCCCACAGATGGTTAATGTCTTTCCCATATGCGGTACTACGCAATCTTCCGATCATGCACTCTGATCATGGGCCTATCTTCATCAACACACGTTATCATCCGCGGAAACACATACCGGTTCTGCGTTTTGAGGCATTCTGGAAAAAAAAAGCGGCAAGATCCATAGTGGCTAAATCATGGGTAGCCAATCCATCGAACCCTGCCTCTCCGATGAAGGCTGTATCCAGTCAATTGGCGATTACTCTCGGCCATCTTCTCAATTGGCATAAAAAATCTCACAGAGCTTTGGACAACCGTATTGTGACTCTTCGGAGTAACCTGGAGCAGGCACAAAAGGCATTGTTATCCCATAATCAGCCTTTGTCCAGGTCTGATGCTCAAGTATAAGAGGAACAAAAACTAAGAGCGGAACTGGATCGCTTACTAGACTTCCAAGAGGTATATTGGAAACAGAGAGCCACCATATCATGGAATCTTGTAGGTGATTGAAATACCCGCCTCTTTCACAGTTGGGCTTCTAAGCACCAAAGCCGAAATTGGATTAATAAATTGCAGCAGCCTGATGGTTCCTGGGTGACTCACCCAAAGGAGGTCCAACAAGTGATCTTATCTCATTTCAAAGGATTGTATGGGCAACCGGATTACTATCCACCCCCCACCCTGACCCATACTTCCAAAGGAATCAAATTACTCTTATGGAATTACTTAGCCCACTGCCTACCTTATCGAAGGCTCAACAGGTAGCTTTGCAAGCACCTTTCTCGATGGAGGAGATTCGATCAGTGGTGCATAACATCCACCCTTGGAAAGCACCTGGTCCAGACGGTATTCTTGCCGGATTCTTTCAGCACTACTGGTCTGAAACTCAGGATTCTCTGGTGCATGCGGTCAGTCAGTTTTTTGAAAACCCTAATTTAGAGTCTGAATGGAATCGTACTATCCTCGTGTTGATTCCAAAGATTCGAAATCCTAGGACGCCCACAAATTTTAGACCTATAAGCCTCTGCAATGTCAAATACAAGGTGATTGTGAAGCTTCTGGCCAACCGGTTGCGACCTCTGTTGCCTTCCTTAATAACTGAGCCTCAAGCTGGTTTTGTCCCTCATCGCTCAATCAACGAGAATGTTCTCATAGCTCATGAGCGCCTGGAATCTATTAGGAAGCGGCGGGATCAGAAGTCAGCCTGGGCAGCCTTAAAGCTCGACATGAATAAAGCCTACGACCGAGTATCATGGTCATTTCTTAATCACGTGCTCCAAAAGATGGCTTTCCCTCCCACTTGGTTAGCATACATTCGACAGTGTGTTGAAATAGTTTCTTTTGCCATTCGATTTAATGGAATGCAAATAGATTTTTTCTATCCAACGGGAGGTTTACGGCAGGGGTGCCCTTTATCGCCGTTTTTGTTTATCTTGGCCCAGCAACCACTGTCATCGGCTTTAAAGGCATTTGAAGGCTCTCGGTCAGGATTGGGTTTAGAAATCGCACGTGGTGCACCAGTTGTCTCTCATTTGATGTTTGCTGACGAATGTTTGCTGTTTGCCAAAGCCAGGCTGTCTACGTTTTACCTCTTAGCAAGAATACTGGATGGGTATGCGCGGCATTCAGGCCAGCGAATAAACTTTGATAAGTCAGCATTGTTATTTAGCCCAAATATCGACACATGCTTCGCGGCTCTACTCCGATCAGTTCTGCATGTGGACAGACCGCTTCAAGATGGAACCTATCTGGGACTTCCCATTGATTTTAGTCACCGCAGACGAAGTATCTTTGCAGGAATTCCCACAAAAATCCAGCGGAAAATTGCGAGCTACAAAACGGACCTCCTTTCACCAGTAGGCAGGGTAACCCTGGCCCGACATGTCCTGGCTACTTTACCACAGTATGCTATGGGTATATTCAAACTTCCGAAAAGTATCAAAGATACCATTGGCTCCAAGATAGCTCGCTTCATATGGCAAGGTGATCAAGAAGGTCATAAGATTCATTTGAAATCATGGCAAGTTTTATGTAAATCCCGTTTTCATGAAGGCCTAGGTATGCGATCAGCTACGCATATGAATCAGGCGCTGCTAGGACGTTTGGCATGGCGGGTTCTTCATTTCCCTCAAAGTCTTCTAGCTAGAATATATACTACAAAATACTGTAAACAGGCTGGCTTTCTCACGGTCCAACCAGGGAGAAACGCTACTCGGGGTTGGCGAGGACTGTTATGGGGAAGGGACTTACTACACACGGGTCTCAAATGGAAAATTGCAAATGGGAAACGAGTATCGGTGACAGCAAACTGGATCCCGAGAGCACATAACCCCCTCGCTTTTCAACCCAATTCGCCTCAACTGGAAGCATTCAAAGTCGAAGCTCTCATCCATCCTAATAATGGTTGGCGCATTGATCTCCTGCAGGTATTGTTTCCCCCTCACATTGTTCAAATCATTCGGACCATTTACCTTCCACAGAATCCACAAGACCATAAGGATGAACTCTACTGGTCCCTTGAACCTTGTGGCGAATATTCGGTTCGATCCGCATACAGGAAAGCATCAGAAAGGAATTCTCTCCACTGGACACCACCTTCAACCTCATCTTCCAATTATGCCATCTCTCCCCGACTTGGAAGAAAATCTGGAATGCCAAAATCCCGGAGAAAATCAAGTTTTTCTTATGGCGTGCAGCGTCAAATGCTTGTCCCACAATGCAAGCCTTAGCTCACCGTGGCATCTGTCCTGTCGGATTATGCTTAAGGTGTAGTACTGAAAATGAGACTATTGAGCATTTGCTTCTACATTACCCACGTTCAATGTCCATATGGAGAGCATCGCCATTAGGCTTCAATTTTGATATAGGCGAAAGAATTCCATTCACAGCTTGGCTTGAGGAGTGGGTTCTCAAGGCTCCTTCGGATGACCTTAGAATTCTCTCATTCTGGCTTATATGGGAAATATGGAAAGACAGAAACTCTGTGTTAAACGGAGAATCATCACCTCCGTCCCCAATTCAGGTGGTCAACTTAGCAGTGTCGGCGGCTACGATCAAAACTGATAATTCGCTCTCTGTTCCCTTTGATCCGGGTGGGAAAGGAAATTCTCTACAATATAATTCACTTCTTCCTCTGTATCCCACATTGACCTTTGATGGTGCCTACAATGACATCCGCCACCAACCAACTGCAGGATGGTATTTAACCTCTCCACATGGCAAAGTTCTCAACATCGGGAATGCTGAGTTTGCGGCTGCATCGCCACTCCAGGCAAAATCTTTGGCGTGCCTTTTTGCTTTAAAATCAGTTGATTTTGGAGTTCATCCAAGAATACAAATGCAAACCGACTGTCAGCAATTGGCCAACATTATCAATCAGGAAAGCTCGGTGCCAACTGAGATTCGATTTATTATATCTGATATATATGATCTAATGCAGTGCTTTATGCAAGTTAGAATTTTGAGTGTTCTTAGATCTCAGGTTAGTGTAGCACATGTTTTGGCTAGGCAGCGGTTTCAACAGCTGTTTGTAAAATCTGTCGATCACGAGATTTAATATATAGCACTGTGTGCTGATGTTCAAAACAAAAAAAGTAGCAAATGGATTGGGAATGTGCTTGGTGGGGATGGCTGAAAGAAAAAAAGAGATTTATTCAAGGAGAAATAAACTTAAAGGGTAGTACAGGTATAGTAAGTGTTGTATCTGCTCTTGTTAAATTACCCATTCGCAAAACCAGTGCGTGAATTAAAATCTCCGTTAATTTTGGTGTTTTCCGTCCATTTCCCAAGTTCGAACAAATAACAAGGAATTTTTTTTGATGTTTTCTTATCACAGGGGGATTCCATGTAGTTAGCACTACCACAAGGGGGTTCTTTTGAATTAACCCTTATTATTTTTTTTGGGTACAATAATGATGAAATGGACAACACTTTCATTTTCAATTTTTCATATGATAACTTTTGGCAAATTTTACCATTGAAGAAGAATCTAACCTACGGAATAAATTAAATTAAATTTTTAAAAATAAGATAAAGAAATTTGAAAATTGATTGGAGAAACATTTGATTCGCTCAATTGTCTTTGAACAAATTTTTTGTTATAATCGATCGATAATCTTAGTTTTGAAATATTGAAAGATAAATATATTTTAGAAATTTGACATTAAATCTTCAAGTAATTAAATTAATCAGGAACAGGGAGTACATTTGCATTTTCCCAAGAAATAATTCAGCCCATTTGCCACTATCATAATTTTGATCTTTGCAGGCAGCCTTACAATCTTTCGAATCAAAACGAAAGCCCTCAAAATATTTAGCTGGTATATTTCAATCAGCTTCAACCGTACGCCTTCATTTCTTCATCTGTCATTTACCGAAAAAAAAAAAAGGTAATTAGTATCAGTTTCATTATTATTATTTACCATTAATGTATGGACCCCAAACAAAATGCCATATAATAGATTATTTATTTAGGTGGTGTTAGTAAACACTAATTAAGAGCATAATATCGTCATTAGGAGTTTGGAGTTAAAAAATCGCACTCAATGTAATCCAGAAAGAAAAATGAACATAGAAATTTGACTTACAACAAATAAATAGGGGGAGGATCAATATGCTGCAAAGGAAGCTCCTCATCAGTGTCATTTTCATCATACTATATTTTTCCAACGTTGCTAAGGAAAAAAAAAAATGCACGCGTTGCAAACAGTGATTCCTGAATATTTGAATTTATACCAGTAACTTCATAAATAAGTATGTAATTAAAATATACTTAAGATTCTAATGTCCAATCCCATAAGTGACCAGAGTAAAAAATCAATACAATTGTTAAATTTATATTTGTGGAATAATTATATAATTCCCAAGATAATGTACCATTTTCGTGCCAAAAATTCTTCTTATAGGGGTGTAAACTAGTAATGATTCCAACTAATGAATAAGAGTCCTTCCCTGTTCGATGGAAAGAGCCCTTCGCGCGCCCCTATATAATATAGTAGGACATTATTGCCTCCTAGAGGGCTAGGAGTTCAAAGATTCTAGTCCATCCAGTCTATGAAGGAGAATTCTTCATGTCCCGCAGTATTGTCGACGAGCATTTCTTTGTGTGGTAGCGGAAAATCATCTTTCGGGCTTGCCCTTTTCAGGTCTCGATAGTCAACACACATTCTGACTTTGCCATCTTTCTTCGGGATTGGCATTTTCTTTGCTACCCTGATACCGTTAGAAATCCCGCATTGAGTTGTTTCGGTCTGAACTTATTCTTTAATCTTCAACTGGACTGCCATTTTATTCAATTTCACTCTTGTCAGGTAACTGCACTTTTATGTTTGGTTTTTTTTTTCTAAGAACAAAAATTAAATAATAAATGCGATTAAGATGGTTAAGGATCCAGCTTCCATGGCATCAGAATGGATGGAGAAGGAAAATTCTGAGTACATGGAGAAATTCTAAACTGAAGAGAAAGATACTTTTTGCTGCATTCTCTGCTTTGATACATCATCTTTGGGAAGCAAGGAATATGAGATGTTTTGTTGGCAAACAAAGAAGTAGTAGTCAGTTAATATAAGTGATTAGAAAAGAGGTAGACTGGAGAGTTCAAAACTGTTTAAGGAAACCAACATCAGCAGTGGAACAGAAAATTTTGCAGCAGCTATTTTGTTGAGTTTATTGTTAGTTGATAGAGTAGAATTGACAGATGAGTTGTAAAAGTATCTTTCTTTTGGTTGTAAATCTGTACTCACAAGTTATTATGCAATATATTTACATTTTTACCCAAATAATGCAAGTAAGATAGTCCTGGTATGACGACACTGTATATTTCTTCTTTTCTTTTTCTTTTGTAACCATATATTTTGTTTTTCTTTTCTTTTAATTATTTTGGGTGGCGTTTTCTTTTTCTTTTGATGTCGTAACATTTCATTAGCACAAGAAAATGCAACTTGATATTGGAAACACAAAACTCTTTTTGTCATAAATGAATCAATTGTTTTTCGGGTAGAGTTCAGATAAAATAAAAATAAAAAGATAGATAATGCATAAATAATGTGCATAAATAATGGCACATCATCAAATTAGCTCACATTATATTATTCATTTAACATAATAATTCACATTTAATTTATCATTTTTTTTGGCATCATTATTTAAAATCACATCCCGGCAGTTTTTTTTTTTTTTTTTTGAAACTCTACCTTGTTTTAACTCGAAGTACCTACACTATTACATTGTAGTATCGCATAAGCTAAATTATGTAGATCACGGATATTATTCCTACTAACTTTAACTAAGGTACAATATTGAAATGTAGACATTAATTGACGTAACATAGCTACTACATCTTGAGCCTCTATGGAGAGAGAGTCCGGCCTTTGATTTGTTGTCAGCAGATCATAATTCGTATGGATGACCATGTTTGATAGGCCAAAATTTGAAGCATGTTGAAGGGCCATGAGGCATGTCATAGCTTCAGTTTGAAAAGGTGAGCGCTAAGAGTTAGACAGTTAATTTGCATGAGTTTTCGTGTAAGTGAGCTTATTTTCTATACCCCTGCTACTATTCTGTTATAGGATTGAAGAAACCATCAAACGCTACTGTTGCCTGATTACCTGTCAATCTCATCGGAAAAGTAACTTGATGATCTGAAGCCTCAAGGGATTTCCATCTCATTAGACCAGCTTTGTGTTGACTGAATTCGTGCTGGATAAGTCGCCAAGAAGTCATGTGATCCACACTCTGATAACACTACACTTTACCATTCCTATCCAGCTAAATTCTCCAGAATATCAAAAGGAATAAATCTAGGTCTTCCGGTGGAGTGGAGGACCATATCCAGTGAATAAACCACCCAGGAAATGTTGTGGCATTCCCATTTTGAATTGACTGAAACTTGGGATAAGCAAAACTCCATATTGCCTGAGAAATGGGGCATTGGAAGAAGAGATGCAAGTTGTCCTCTACATGGATGAAGCAACGCGGGCACATGAGATCCACTTGTGCTCCATGTTTTTGTAACCCTCCTCAAGATGGCAGAGCATTCATATTTGCCCCCCAAAAAGCATTTTATGCTTCGGTTGCACTCTAAAGTTCCATAATTTCTTCCAAGCCTTTCCCTTTGTTGTTGTTGATGATGTTGGTGCAAGTGATGAGTACCGGCATTGAATGCAGTGTGGTATCCAGCTTGTACTATGTGATGTATTCCACCAGACAAGTTTGTCATCTATGACGCTCTGGCTAGATCAATGAAAATTTCAGTACATCCCGACAGTATGTTTAATAACAAAATTGATTGAAATGTTTTTCGTGTGCCTGTCTATAATTATTTTTATACATTTAATACTGTGCAAGTTAATGGAGTATTATTGTCAGATAATTTGATCTAGAAACGTACCAAAGCCAATAGCCTACCGAGGATCCTATGCTCTTGCCAGGCTTGCTAGTCATCGCGACCTTTTTACCTTATAGCCTTGAAGAATGTCTACTTCGTTCCTTCGGGCCTTCGGCCATGATGACTTGCGCGCCTCTGCTAATTACCATTTCATTTCAAACTATAATTCGTTCTTAGAATTTATATGTAAATTAAATTACAATCATTTATTAACATGTATGTCAAAGGTTTTTTATCTTTATACTTAAATAAAAGTCACAGTAGCCAAGAAATTAAATGCCCAAGAAATATTAAGCGTCACCTTCAAAGTGATCTCGTTCGTCGGATGGGTTTGATATCAAATCACCGACTTATTAGGAGTTTAAACACAAATTCATGAATACAGTTTCCTAATAATAAGTTTACAAAATTTGAAAAAAACAGACCCTCCAAACGACGTCATTTTGGGGGCTTTTCCGGGGGGGGGGGGGGGGGGGGAATTTATATTAACGTGCTTTCTTTCTCTTCTGCCACTCCAAAACCACTCCTGCTCCTCTCTTCGATTTTTGAATCAACCATTGAGGTATCATCAATTTTAGGTGTCCATATATATGATGGCAGACTCATGAACACACAAATTTCTATAATTTGAGCTGCAACAAATGATTTTATTTCATGTAGATCGTTGCCGTGATGAGAACCCATTGGTGAAGAAGAAATTAGGGGAATAGCAATTGATTCACCGATGAAGAGGGAATTGTAAGAAGAAATATTCACGGGATGCTGAAGAGAAGGCACAATCAATCTAAAAGAACGGTTACTAGAGCGATTACGAGTGGTTACCAAATGGCTGGGTTTTGATTTTTGTCCATCTATGGCGTTCAAGTTACTAATTAATGAGGTAACTCGTCTACTACTAACAAGCCTCGGTAGCTTGACAGATGATGGGTTGTCTCATAAGGAGAAATTTATATTGTGGTGTTATGAAGTCGAAACTAACAAAATTGCCAACGCCGAGACAATTGCGAATCAGGTAATCTCCTGTTCTTTTTCCCGGACTTAGAATAATATGGATTGTATATAATTCATCATATAATAATGTATTAGTACAAAGGTATATATAAATATATATACATGTATGAAATCATATACAAATATTTACTACTGTTAATGTATAATTATTGCAGTACGGCCCCACTAACTGATGAGGGAGAAGAGATAAGCCGAAGTTTGTCCCAAAAAGTGAAGGAATAAATCCTTGGATAAGGGGTTGGTCAGAAAGTCAGCAATCTGATCAGCAGCTGACACAGAGTGCACCGAAACAAATTTCCACCGAACATGATCTCGAACAAAGTAAAAATCCACCTCAACATCCCTGGTACGGGCATGGAACACTGCATTAGCAGCAAGAAAAGCTATGCTACTGTTGTCACACCAAACAGAGAGAGAATGATGCAAGGAAACACCCAAATCAGAGAACAGATTACACACCCAATCCAGCTCAACATAGACATTAGCAATTGCACGAAACTCAGCCTCAGTAGACGAGCGAGCCACAGTGGACTGCTTCCGAGATGCTCAGGCAATGAGACTATGTCCCAAATAAAGGGGAAAATTAGTAGTAGAATGACGATCATGTGGACAACCAGCCCAATCAGCATCACTAAAGGCAGTAACAATACCCAAATCACTGGGATGCAGAACCAAACATGATTCAAGATGCCACGAAGATAGCGAACGACGTTTGAGAGCCTAAAAATGAGAAGTGTGATGTTGATGCATGAACTGACAAAGTTTATTAACCAGAGAACAAATATCTGGTCGGGTGAGAGTGGTATACTATAGACTATCACAAAGCCAGCGATAGGTAGTCGCATCATATGAAGACAACAGAGTACCATCCAAAACGGGACAACACATCACTGGCCCGCATAGGAGTGGAAATAGGTTTGCAAGTACGCATATTGGCAAGCCGTAGTAAATCAGTAAAATACTTGCGCTGAGAGAGGAACAATCCCCGGGATGTGCGATGAAACTCAATACCAAGAAAGTAACTCAAAGGACCCAAATCTCGAAAAGAAAACTCCTGCAACCATTTAGCTGTAACTTTGTAAGGAATGCATGTCTGAGTCCATTCCATGAGTTCATTGAATATTTGGGTAGAGTGTCCAACCATTTAGCTACAATATCCTGCAATGTGAATGGAAACAATTTCAAGTATACCTCATCTTTGGATAACCCTTGAATCTTTAAGGTGCTGTGCAATCTCAAAAATTTCCGGATGTGCTCATTTGGATCTTCACTGGATAGTCCATAGAAAGGACAGGCAGCTTGCACCCATTGAATCATTGAGTTTTAAGCTCAAAGTTTTCTGCTTCAATATCATTGTACACAAGAGGAGTCTGTACTTCCTCTTCTTGTGGTTCAAAATAATCTCGCAAAAGTCTGGGTTGAGCTAGTTGTAACTTTCTATTTACATTCTGATATGCTCCTGCTACTTCTGCCATTGGCCCTAGTTCTATCTTTGAAGGTTCTGCAGCAGCTTCTTTATTTCGCAAGGCTCTTGACTTCCTTGCCGTGGCTTCAATCTCTGGATAGAAAATCAGCTCTTCAGATGGATTGCTTCTTGTCATAAACCAGAAATCAAACTTGAAAGTAACAGTAAAAAGATTTGTAAAAGGTCTATGAAAAACTAAAAATATCTGAAGTATATAAAGATAGTAATGAAAAACACAAAAAATAGATTTTAAGGATTTTTAATGCTGTCCTCGGCAATGGCGCCACTTTTGGTGTGAATGAAATCTTTCATGCCACCCAAAAGGAAAAATTAATCTACTCAAAACTATTAGATTGCAGTAAACAGGGTCGATCCACAAGGATGGTAGTAAATCAATAAAAACTTATCAAAGTGTAAACTGAAAAGTAAACAGAACAGATTATCATTTGGGAAAGTGAGAAAGTCACTTGACAGAGTGTAGAAGAACCAGGATCATCCTCCTTCCTATCTATATGATCATGTATTGATTCCTTTAGTTCTTTTTGCACGTATGAGCATTGTCTAATCAGGCACATATATTCTCTAACTTCACCTTCGATACCAGTAAGGAGTCCCAGTTTAACCAAATTACCTCCATCTTTGTGATAATTATTCATTACTCCGTTTACCTAAGCCTTAGTGATCACCTTTCCAATCAACTAACTCTCATTGATGACTGGAAACAATGGTTTTTATCCCATTGTCATAGACTAGTTTAAGTAGTTCTGAAACTATGTTCACTCTCTCAAGATTCCATAATTATGCATGCACAATTAGCTAACTGGGAAGTTTAACTAAAAGGTTAATTAAAACACTCAAACTAGATACAATGCTTCATATAGATAGTTGGGATTAAACCCCAGAATGAGTTTAGCCACTCATGTTTATTGATCTAAATATGAGGCCAATAAAAGACAAAAGATTCAGCATCATTCAGTAAAAAAGATAGAAGACAGAATCGGGTGAAGAGTGCAATAGGCAGATTCTGTCTACTCACTTTGGCAAAGTTTACTTGCCCGAGTGACTATCTACACTCTTTCTTCTACTACCCTCTGTTTCTGTCCTAACTAACTAACTAACTAACTAACTAACTACTCTGTTTTACGATATGTTCTAACTTCCCAACATGTTGTTTTTTAACTGCTAGTGGCTGTCCTATTTGTAGAGATTTGGAGAGGGCTTTGGATGGTTGCTTCTTCTGGTCTTCTTTTTTGCAGCAGAGTAGAGGTAGCCACTTGCAACAGTTGGAGGTTTGTTTATTCAGCAACCTGTCAATTTGCCAAGTTGCCTTCATCTGATTGGCTTCCTTTTTTTAGTAAGCCGTAATCAACCACCTTCTCATCATTGCCTTCTCCTTTAGTCTTCTTCTCCGGCGCCTCGTCACTATTTTCAGCCACAAATCTCTATTTCTTCTTTCTTTAATCTACAGCATCACCAGTAGCAGAGACATCATGTAGCAGCATCAGCAGCCTCCAATCTTCTGCTATTTTCTTCCTAGTTCTCTGAAATCATCTGCAACACCATTTCTCACCTCTAACGGCAGCCATTCCATCAATTAATCAGAAACAGCAGCGTTTGGCAAAGAGCAGAGTAGCCGTTATTTTATTCTTCATATTCTTCCTATTTCTCTTCCTCCACTTGTAGTAACAATAACTTGCAGCGATGGTGTAGCAATCCTTTCCTTCAGCAGCAAGATTTCAGCTTCTCTTTTCTCCTTTGATTGACAGAATCAACAGCAGCTATAGCAACAACTTGGCAGCAGACTAGCTTCCAATTCTGCATTTTTCCTTTTTCTTTCTTTGGTTACCACTTGCAGAGATCATGAGCTGTGATGATGATACAACCATTTCTTCCTTCTTCAGCAAGGAGTCAGCTCTGCTTCTTCCTAAATCGATCACTTCTAGCCTTGATCTCCAGCATCTCCAATTCCAGTCCATTTTTATGCTCTTTTTCACCTTTTGGCCTCAAATTTCTAGAAATTTTCACTTTGGCCCTTTGATCATCCAGAAATGTAAAGTCAACTGTAGGTTGTAGTTTGTATTTCGGATCACACGACTCTCGAAATCATAAGGTTCTGCATACCGATTTTTAAGTTTTCAATAGAAAACAAAACACTAGAAATGCAATTTATGTATGGAGTATGGGAAACAAAGACTATTCTTAGGCATCTAAATTTATTTCTAACATCAAGTGGAGTAACTACTCTTAGACCAAGTACAAAGACTAAATAAGACGACTAACCAACATTATCTTTGCATCAGGATTTGTATTGTTTTTGCCAGCACTTCCCAAATAAGATTCAAATCTTCTTCACTCAAGCGAACTTCATTAACCTAAAGTTTTGTAACTTCTTGCAAACCATTCTTGTAGGCAAGAAAAGAATGCTGAAGATGTGCACCTATGTTTCTCAAAATAGTTGAAATTAAATCGATTTATCCTTAAATGCCTAACTGGTGATGACAAGATTGCCGTAGCTATTTTCAAAATTAGTCTAATTAACTCTGTGTGGCATATTTCATGATTCAATATCACTAAATTTAGTTTAGTTATTTGAAATAACATAAAGATATATATTCCCCAGACATACTGACTTCTTGAATTATGGCATAAGGAATGTCATGTACTATCCAAATTATTTTGTAAGACCTTCTTTATTTCTTGGAAAGTATTTTTTACCTCTAATAATATATTTTTATATTTTCATAAATAAATCAGGAACTATTTCTGACGGGTAGAATCCTAGTTAAACCAAAATGTATATTAACAAGATTTTCCATAGACTCATGAGGATAAATGGAAGAATATCTCAATGAAAAAAGTAATAATAACTTTATGAGAAGAAGATATATATTTTGGTAGCACAATTATAGGAGTGAAAGATTAACTAAATAGAGAAACCTTTACATCCTAATGGAAAAAGACTATAGTAAACTAACAAATAAAACATATTAAAAGTTATCTGCATCTATAGCAAATCTTTAGGGCAAATGATTGTACCCAGCTCTTACTTAGTTTCAACAAAAAGGTTTTATCTAGTTAAGATAATTTTTATAATAAAAAATATAAAATTGCTAGATGAAAATTTAAACTCAATTGATATAATTAGTGTAAATGAAATTGTAAATAATAACCCTCTTAATTGAGTTATTTAATGAGCGTTAAATTTACATGATTATGAAGATTACTTTTAGTCATTTTTACCTTGTAAAATAGTAATTTAGACATTAGGTCAACCGGGAGCAGCGAGATAAGGATAGTTACTAAGAGGTCATAAAGGAGAATTCCTCAAGCTAGAGTGTCAACATAGGGGCATGGAAACAAGCTTTGAAGCGGAACTAGCTGCAGTACTTAATGGTCTTCATTACTGCTTGGACAAAGGAATAACTTGAGTGGTAGTACAATCTGATAACATGGCGCTGGTCAACTTCTTTGCTAGAACAAGTCTTTTCCATGGAAGCATCATCATCACCTTAAAGAAATTAAACGCTTTCTCCTTCTTTCCAAGTCCAAAATAATATTTACAAAGAGGTCAACAACATGGCCGATGAATTAGCAAAAATGGCATCAAAAGGCTTATCTATACAATATGTAGCAAAGGGAGCAACTTCCATTCTCATTATTAGAAAAATGGTACTTAGACAAGTGCTCCTTCCCTTACATTAGGTTTAGGCAGTTTATTGTTTATTTTCTTTTCCAACTTTTTCAAGTAGATGGAGGTGTCAGGAGATTTATGTTTAAATCTTTGTAAGACAGACTCCTAGGTATAACTTTTAAGCAGAAAAGAATTGTCTGGGGATATTATGTTATCTTTGTAAGGCAATTCTTAGTCTTAATTGCATAGGAACCGTCGGAAGTTTTTAGTAAAACTTTTGTAAGACGATATCCTTTTCTGTTTGGGTAAGTCTTAAGCACTGCCTTGTGTAATTTTTTCTTTTATATTAATAAAATTGGGATCCTTCCGCCAGGTATCGTCCTGGATTTTCCTAAAAGAAATAGTAATTTAGGCTAGAATTGCATATTACTAAACAATTTCTATAGTTTCCTCTAATGAGGGACCTAATCAAAATATTGGCCAAATTATGGGTAGAATTGGCAAAAACTAATTGGTTAAAAAATGCAAACATTGGAGAAACATTTACAGGACACTTTGGCCTTTTCTAGATTCCAGGAGGCAACTTCGGGACCGTTTCCTTGGCTCAATTCTTATAGAAATGGAGCAAAACTTGGCAGCTAAGGAAAAGCACTGCAACGTGGCTCTGTGGTTAAGAATATCAACGCAAAATGCCAAGAAGGAGCAGCTGGATTTGAGCCTGAAAAGCCAAGTAAGGAATGGACGCTCATGATGCTGATGTTGTTGGGCGTTCGTGGCAAAATCCAAGTGAAAAAGCAAGCTGCTACCGCTCTATCAAAGGATAACGAGATGCATAATTTCAGGAGAGGAGGTGAATGCATAGATTGGGGTAGAAGGATTAGGGTTGAGTATAGAATTGAGCAAGGAGAGAGCTTTGCAACAGAGCCGCTCAAGGTAGTTAGCAGAGAGGCAGTCTCTCAGGCGAGTGGCATCCCAACTCAGCTCAGCGCTCTGCTATTCTTTAAAAGCTTGTATCTTTTGATCTCTGCTTACTTCCTTCCATGTTTTAATCATGTTTTGTGCTTATTTTTTTGTAAATTTTATATTCAAAATACGTATTATGCTGGGGTTGAATTCTTCTTTCTATAAGAAAATACTTTAAATTTGCATTTGGATGATGTAAGTGTGCCAAGTTTTAGTGTTTGAATAAACTTTGTGTGTAGTCTGATCAACTAGACATGTGAGCATGCATACTAGGGGACTTAGAGGTAATAGTCTAAAGTTTCAACTAGGATCGGAAGATACCTATTAAGTACGAGGTGGTCACTAAGACTCCAGAGTGTAACGGCTTGCAAAAATGGACATCTTACTCGTAAGGGACAATGTTAGTTATCAAGGGGTACGGTCCTAAGTCACGCGAAAGAGGTTAAGGAGTAGAATAGTGTCTGTCCAAATACCCTTCGTACCACGTGGATGCAAAATTAGTGTAGAAGTAACTTAGCAAAAAAGGAGGATCCCCATACTCCCCTACTCTCCTTATTACCCTGCGATCTTCTCTAAGCTACTATCTTTCATGCCCTGTTACTCGTATTTGGTTGTTTGCTTGTCTGCTTGTTCAAGTTTTCTTTAGTGTTCTGTGAGGAAGACCATCACTCACGGGAGTACTGGCAACACTCGCGTGAGTGACCGGATTTTTTTCCTTTCTTCATTGGTTTTTGGTTCGATTTTTCTGTGATCTAGAGGTTGAGGGACAGCCACTGCCATCCTTGTAGGTTTGACCCGACTTACTACTAAACTAATAGTTTTAAGGTGGTTTATAATTTTCTTTTTTGGGGACAGACAACTACATCACCTGATTCTGTCGAACCATTATTCACTTTTGTTCCGTATGTTCCATGCCCGTCTAGAACATCGATAACAATGAGGGAACAACGATAAACTGGAAGGATTTCATTCAAGGCTAAAATGGTATGTTACTACCATTCAATGTTTATTTAGAGCTATACCAGAAGAGATGGAACACATATAGAGAGAGAGAATGAGTGAGAGAGAGAGAGAGAGAGAGAAAGAAAGATAAGTTCTTTTTTAATTTCAAAATTCTATGCATTGATTATTTGTGAAAGAAAATAAGGTCATACACTGTTCCACTAGGAAAATGGTGAATGTTATGGAAGTTAAGATATATGTGACAAGATGTACTGCTACTCAATTCTTCTTTGCATCAAAATGAAGTTTGCTGGCAAGATTGTAATAATCCAATGTCATTTGTCGTGATTTGGATTTGAAGAATTATTTAGCTAGCCAAAGGGATATGAAAAGCTTTTGCTTTCCAATTGATTGATTTTGCAACCAGTGTACACAATAGTTGAAAAGTTATTGTCATTGGGTTCTAGTCCTAAGGGAGTTATATTTTAATTCAAAAATATTTAGACTAGACCAATGAACTGACCACTACCGATGATGTTGTTATTGAAAAAAATTGATAAGACCATACATTACCTAGTATTTCCTAATAATATCTCCGTATTTTTTTTTAAAAAAAAATATTATGTCCAAAAAAATTTTCATGTTTGTTTACAAATTTTTACCTTGTTGTCATTCACTTAGATCTTCGCCACCCATGGTCATGCTCGGATAATGACAAATAGTACTATAATTTCTGGGATCTCTGAGTTTATGTTTAGAGTCAGCAAATGGCCTATTGGCAAATATTGGTCTATGTATACAGGTATTTTTGAAATAGTAAGATGGGTAATAAAGACGTCACTTAGAGGGTTGAGAAAGGTAGGAAGTCTTGCTCAAAGGTTTTCAATGTATTTCCCTAAAATATATCGGTTGCTTGGATAGAAAGCAACTTTTTTTCATCTGAAGCCAGGGTTAATTTGAAAGGCGAGGGAGTGAGATCAAGGAGCTAGGGTTCGATTGGAAGTTGGGTTGATGGAAATCAAATTGAAAAGATAAGAGTAGGTATAGAATTTAAAAATACTAGAAACTGTATAGTATGTGAAAGATTGCATAAGGGGAAGTGGATATATATGTACTCTGTCTATACACAACAACTCTAAATTTAATTTCATTAATGCTCACATTTTTCACTACTTTCTCTTAGTTGCAATTGGTGCAATTGAAAACCAAGCGCTCCTAAGAAAATTAAAATACTAAAAGTTCTTTATATTTGTAGAGTATTGATACACACAGGGAAAAAATAACAAAGAAAATTTACAAGGAATGATATGTCAAACATCTAAACTAGACCCTAACCTTAAATACTTAAACCCCGTACGTAAAGTTTTTAAAATGGATGGATGAGATCATTTCCTTGTCATTTTTCCTTGTAATTTTTCCTTGTACCTACCAGTATTCATATTTGTATTCGAGTTTTTTTATGCCTTTCTAATTTAATTAATTGAAGATATATCATCTTTTTGGTCAGGAAACTTCTATTTATCGATGTAATCCTACCAATTCTTTTTAAACTTCATTTATTAAATTTTTTTTTTTGAGAATCTAAGAATATACAAATGTAATCCTACCAATTCATTTTCAAGGGAAGAAATCTATTTCTTTTAGCGTTGTTCAGAAATGCAAAATGACATAGCATGGATTCACATCGGCATCTCCAGTTCATTGATCCGACAGCCATGGTGGTATCGAAACCCTAAAACCTACAAGAGAGGGCCTCAAGATCTCCCGATGGTAGACACTCCGATACTTAAGTCAGTAAGACTAGTTGTAATAGCGGTCTTGATTATGATGCGTAAAGCGTACCTTTGATGTGAGGGGTTGATCCTTATTTATAGAATTAGGTTATGAAACTCTTTCTTAGTAGGAAAGTAATTAAGAACCAACCTAGAAGCTTCCAGAGGTCGGTTAGACCTTTCACCGAACTTGGGCCGGCTTAGTTGCGGGTCGTACTATTTGGACTCGTCAAGTGCCCCTTATCAAGCCTATACTTTGATGTCTGAAGATAGGATAGGCTTGATAACATGAAGTATAAATTTTCCTCAAGTTCGGGAAGAACTGACTTGAATCGAGAACCTCCGATAGGTTAGCATCGAGGAGAAATCAAAGGAATGAAAGCATTAGCGTGTACCTTGTCGAATGTATGCATCATAATGGCTGATTGACATTTATGCCAATTTGTGAAGAAAGAAGAGTCATCAGTTCAAACTTTCGAGTGAGAAGTCGATAGGTGATGATCTTAATAATCTGCCCCATGGAGACACCAAAGCAGATGGCTCGTTGAGAGAATCAAGAAGGAAACGTAGTCGAGATTCCCACTAGTCTCAAAATTTGTGTCTTTAGCAACGGCTAAGAAATATCAATTAAAGAAATGAGGAGTCTACTGGGGTAATGTGACGTAAGCTTCTGATCGAGAAGTAATAGACCCAA
Source organism: Oldenlandia corymbosa var. corymbosa (assembly GCA_949775105.1). Taxonomy (NCBI): domain Eukaryota; kingdom Viridiplantae; phylum Streptophyta; class Magnoliopsida; order Gentianales; family Rubiaceae; genus Oldenlandia; species Oldenlandia corymbosa. The sequence continues at coordinate 25,977,388 of OX459118.1, read as the reverse complement.
CCGTAGAGAACAACCACGGAGTAGTGAATCGAGAAACATCATGAATGAAGACAGAATATTTCGTTGGTACTCGATGTCGAGGACATAAGTTTAAGAAGGAACAATGTCTTGGGATTGAATCGTACGTGGAGAACTTGCCCCAGCACAATCTTTTCTGTAAAGAAATGTTAAGGACCCTGGAGATTTTAGTAGACCAGCTCGAGTGTAGTAGAGCATTTAGTGAGTCGAGACTGTCACCATAAGTATCCTCGATGTGTCGAGGAAGGATAAAAGAGAGTAGAAGACACCGTAGAAGATGCCGCATACGAAATTATCCATGCTGGGATACTGAGACTAGAGAAGATTCTCTCGAGTAGAAATCCAGAACAAACTCAAGAATCATAACTATTTGACTTTGAAGAAGGTACACAAGCATTTAAGCTTATTTATGTCCGTCCAACCGACCCGCTTTCCATTTCTCATGTCCCGAGAAATAAAGCATAGAACCCATAGTCCGGGTTTGAGAAGTATAAATAAGGTTGATATGTCAAACCTGAGTAAATGCACAATATCGTTGCTCAGAACTCCAGGAAAAATCGAGAAGGTTTTACTCATTAGTGTGAGAAGAAGCGATGCCCCAGCCCGAGCATTAAGTGAAGACCATCGAGAATAGTAATAGGAAGAGATCCATAGACCCAAGATCATCACGAAGAAAAAACAAAAACACAACCTCCCAAACACCTCCAAACACCTTATATACCTTCCAGACGCCTTACAATCTCCCATATATAAACGCTCCTCGTTATAGATAACCCAGAGCCATTAATCATCTCAGAGACCCCAAGTCTTGGGGTGGCATTTGTCAGACCGAGACTTTTAGAGGAGAGTGTAATTTCTGTTACTCAGTTCGAGGCGGTACATGATCAAGAAGCCCCCATACTCGTAGGGTTAAGGCAATAAAATGGCGTCTATCAGAAGGAGATGGATGGTAACCACCTTTTAGAAGGAATAAGCCTGTATTAATGAGGTACAAAGCGAATTCAAGAACATCGAGAATAAAGTCATTTTCATTCTGATGCATTGGATGATATAATAGATCGATCCAAGGAAGTATACTCGAGAAAAAGTCTAGTTTTTGTTGAGGTATAAAATGTGCGTGTTTAGGTTCGAGGGATAGTCCACCCCGTGTTCATGAACATGACAATCTAGGTCTTTCTCAATAACGGATGTCGAATATACGGCATATGAGTTATTTGTACAAAGCTTATAATGGCCGGATGTTAAGTACACGACTCTTTTGCAGGCAATCCTGAAGAGGATACCTTTGTATAGACGATTCTGAAGAGGATATCCTTAAGGAAACTTGATACGAGCTCCTTGAATACAGATAATTCTGAAGAGAATGTCTTTCTAAGGACGATCTTGAAGAGGATATCCTTGAGGAAACTGGATAAGAGCTTCTTGAATACAGACGATTCTGAAGAGAATGTCTTTTTAAGGACGATCCGGAAGAGGATATCCTCGAGCAAACTGGATATGAGCTCCTCGAATACAGACGATTCTGAAGAGAATGTCTTTTTAAGGATGATCCTAAAGAGGATATCCTCGAGGAAACTTGATACGAGCTCCTCGAATACAGACGATTCTAAAGAGAACGTATTTTTAAAGACGATCCTGAAGAAGATATCCATTCAAATGACTAGTCATTTTTAACTGGGTGTAACTGCGTATATGAGATATAACAGCTCCCATGAGTACTCGAGTGGATTACCACTATGCGCATTGGACCAGTAGTCTATATCCCGGGTTTAAAACATAAATGCCCTAAGGTCAGAGTGAACTTGACGTTGTTGCTATCCTCGAGGGATCAGCTGCGAGAGTTACGTATCTCTGCTTATTTTGCCCCAGAGGTCTCGGGGTACGTTTATCCTGCAACTTAGTCCGAGACCAGTATTGCAAGTATAATAATGACATGCTTATGTAAATATGGTGAAATTCAACTAATAAGCACATGAAAACACTCGAGTGTAAGATGTCGTTCTCCGTGATCAAAGATGCACACCCAAAGGCCTCGTTCGAGCATACCTTGGGTTAGAACGAAGAATTCATCTAAATCCTTTCATGAGAATTTTTGAGGATGTAGTGTTCTGATGGTAATGCCTCTCGAGCACAGTCACCATGATAAACCACCATAGTTCTCTGATCCTGACAAAATACCTACTCATGCACTTGTAGATTTATTAGTGAGTAATAAATTATGGAAGCACGAGAAATGACATAGAATTCAATATAGTGTTGGGGGAGTCTACCCCCTTCAAAAACAGTCATTTTGAGATACAAAATGTAAGAAGTGGAAAGATCTCACCGCGATATGAGCAAGGCTATTGAAGACATGGTTTGGTTATCTCACGACAGCTATGAAATAATGTTGCAGAGATCGTGCAACGCTTCTCCATGGATTTGTACTTACTACGGACCCCTGAAGAGTCATATAGATTTGTCATGGAGCTGGTCCATCAGATGTGAAAGTCATTGAGGCCCTAATATAGTAATTTCAAGTTAGTTGTTCGGTAGAGTAAACACAGCGATCCACTGCGACTCACGGCTCAAGGAAGAGGAACCATTCTGCACTATGACCTTTAGAGCATATTACCAAAAACTTTAAGTACGAGAAGGGTATCTACCCCCTTTCAAAAGAAAGGAAATGAACATGACTTAGCTATCGTTTTTAAGATAGGTCAAAAAATTTACATCGTGGAGAGTAAACAAAGTCATGTATATGTAAAAGCTGTAGCACTATACTTCATGACGACTATGCAACAATGCAAGTAATTGGAAAATAAGTCATGCTTCTGAGAAGGGTTTTTCATACAGAAGTTTGTATGCGAAAGTTCGAGGATACTGAAAGAGATCAAGAAACGTATGTGTCTAATGTGTCATCATAAGAGTGCAAGAACAATTATTCCGTGCTTATGAACTATCGTTTCGTTCATGTTATGATGCAGATGTTCATATATTTTGGCAATAATATTATGAGGAGAGCATATCACTTCTCTTGGCACTCTTTTAGGGATATCTGCAAGTAAGAGCGGCAATACCCATTTGTCGAGAAGCTCCTCATTCTTGTCAATGGAGCTCGTTCTTGACATGTACCGTGTACCGTGTATTGGTCTTTTATTTGTTCCAGGCTACTGTGGCCTGAGTATACTCTTGTATCATGGAGGGGCTATCTTCGTTCTCGATTTTCCCTGGAATGGGTTGCTTCATTGTTCGAGAAGGATGCTCCTCGAATTGTCTTATTATAAGACCTGCAAAACTAAGTAGTACAACTGCGCCATACTCGAGTAGGTTATTATAACTGTACACATTTCGTTAGATCACCTCAAAGGAGGCACATGTATTTAATGTGTTATTTAAAGAGCATAACCAAGATTGCATTCGTTATAGAAGTCTGGTTAGAAATAAGGTAACATGGTACGAGTAAGTTTAGGGCTCCTTATCTCTTTTCAAATCACTCGAGGAGATTGTCTCCACTCTTGTCCAAGGATGATTTGCATGATCATGGCTGTATATGCCCTCGGTCCCTCAAAAAATCGAGCTATGCTTGCATAGCTGTTCACTTTTGCCTAAAAGTTAGTTGTTCCAATAATAAGGTCGTTGGACCCTTGGTGAGTATGCAAGAATTGTGCACGGCTTAAAATGCAATAAGTCATCTGGCGAATGTCACGTCCTGATATAAAAATAGGGTAGGTAGTACCCCAAAATTGGTGAGTTGTGCATGCAATTTAATTTGTAATGCTATTGATATACTTTCTAAGAACCTTGACGTTTGCTATGATTGCAAAGAGGTATTGATTAATATAAGTATGTGAAAAAAAACCTTATTAGGTAACATACAATCGACGTGCTACTACTATGATTCTGTGGATACAATATTCTTTGGGAGGCATAATATGTGTATTTAAGCATAATGATGCTTGAGGCTTAAATATATCACTCTCAAACTGAATAAGTTCGAAAGGTGATGATGTATGACATGAACTTATTTGTAATAGAAGGTTACGATAACTTATCTGTTATTAAACCTTCTGTACCGTGCAGTTATGTAGGAACGAGTGTTTCAGCTGGTGCTGCCAGAAACAAACGAGTAGCCTTGAACTCAAGTCCCGAGGAAGTTGTGCGCCTCTTTGAGGAGATATGAATTTTGAGATACCAGGTTGCTTCTTGCTGTAAAGTTAGGACTTGTATGAAAGACAATGAAACCATTAGAGGCAAGAACGATAAATAATATCTGAATGGACTGAATCATAAATTCTGTTTAGTTAAAGAGAATTTTGTCCAAGTATGCCCTTTAACAGTCCAGGGACTATGCTGCGCAATCAAAAGATTTAGCGTCAGAATATAAATAATAAAATCATTAGGGACCGTTTTACAAATTTTAGAAAATTTAGAATTCTTGTCGAGCGGTTGCGGCTGCTTGGATTTTCACCGTAACTAGGGGCTTTGTAGTCCTCCCTGGCTGATTTGCTTCTCGATCTTGTTTGGTTTGAGGAGGCTATGTAGTCTTTCAAACCAAACTTGTGCTTGAATTGTTGCATCTCTGGCCTTCCTCGAATTGTTAAAGTGTCGCAGAGATATATTCGTCTAGAAGATTAAAGTCTGAAGCTAGCTTAAACTTTAAAAAGGGATTAGAAATAATGTATAATTTGGAATAAACTGACCAGTGTGGTATGCAGCCGTATGCAGTGAGTGAGTGACAAGCTCAGGAAAGCTAATTCTTAAGTTGTCATGAAATCAAGTTAGCCAGATCAAAAGTTTTAACGAAAAACCTGGACCCATATGCAGCCGAATTTGTGCCTTGATTCCGTGAACCATGATAATTTCTGTTTACTATCCTGGGCTATCAAAACTTGAAGGAAACACGTCTCGAGAATGCGCCAAAATCATTAAAATCTCTAATATAATGATTAATCATCAAAGCATATAATATTCAAGTCTAGTTCAAAATCCCAGGTGAATTTGACAAAGGCCCAGTTTAATACAAAAAACGTAGGATATTTTTACCCCAGGTAGTAACCTAATCATTGTCGGTTAATTAAACAACCAGAGCTTAAGTAGGTATGTAAATGGAAACTAAACCTAACTCTTCTTTGTATAGTAGTAGGCTAGTTAATCCTTGATAATTTAGAAGAAACAAGCCAAGCAAAAACTTGGAAAAAAATTAGATTTGCTGGAAGCTTTATTGAAGGGGTCTCGATTGCTTTTAGGAGTATTTGTATACCCCATATACCCGAATAAGCACAAGAAATCACCATGCAATCAAAGGTGCCCTAAAGAAGGTGTTTTCAATTCATGACTGCTTATTATCCCGTTATACGGGGTTCAGAAGAAGCGTAGGTTGAGCTGGATTGAAAACTTGATTCATAATTGATATCAATTAAAAATATCAAACCTGGAACCTGGATATCATAATTTGACGGAGCTCACGCACGTAACCATAACCATCTCTGTGCTCGATCCTCCTTGATCAAAAGGAGGCGTTCGTTGTCCCTCTCTCCACCTTCCTCACTAGAATATTTGTTGATGGCGAAAACCCTAGTCACGGGTCTCACTGGATGTGCCACTTGACGAAGAATGGATTCACACCGGCATCTCCAGTTGATTGATCCGACAGCCATGGCGGTATCGAAACCCTAAAACCTGCAAAGAGGGTCTTGGGGTCTCTCGAGGGTAGACACTCCGATACTTAAATCAGTAAGAATAATTGTGATAGGGGTATTGATTATAGTGCGCAGAGCGTACCTTTGATGTGAGGGGTTGATCCCTATTTAGGTTATGAAACCCTTTCTTGGCAGGAAAGTAATTAAGAACCACGGTTAGACCTTTCACTGAACTTGGGCCGACCTAGTTGCGGGCCGTACTATTTGGACTCGTCACAAGATACTGATGTAATCTAGGAAAGTTTTAATTCGACATTTACTATATAAAACGTATATGATATCTCACAAATTCATTGTATCCAACTCAGACAATTGATGCGCATCCAAATTGCATCAAAAATTTTGCATTCATGAGAACATAATATATTTGTATTTCCTATGTATCCTTCAAAGTTCGAATTATATATTCTTTCACCATTCAAAAAAAATTATTTAAACTAAAAATTCTAAAATACATTATATTTTCTTATTAGTGAAGTGCTAAGAAAAAGTTTTAAAGTAAAAAGGGTACAAGATATGGAGTCACTACCGAGTATGTCTATTTATTTTATTGAGTCCAAACAATAATCTCATTTACCCAGAATATGTCCATTAGTCAAATATACCTAAAAGGGAAAAAATCCTCTTATGTGACCATATACTCTGAATATGTAGGATTGTGGCAATTCCACATCTTCTTTTTAAGGCGACTCACTCAATTCTTGCTTTCGTTCATTTCTCCATATCAAATCCCTTTGTTCCTTTCCTCAAGGTTCTCTTTCTTTCGTTTGTCCATTTCCCTTGTCAACATCAGTTTTTACAGTTTTGAATCACTCTTAGTTTATTCTCTTTGCTTTGATTTGGTCCCGTCAATTTTTTAATGGAACTTTTGTTTCTCAAGGAAGAAGAGGGACTTTCTCCCTTTCCCCTCAAAGAAAGAATCAATACAAGAAGTCTAGACCTTTTAAGACACCATTCTCCCTAGGATTTCCAAACTCATCGATAAGATTTCTTTTTTGTGTTAATGAGCAGATAAAATCTTTGATGCAATTGATTTGAATTACTATTCTATTGTTCGTATTTTTTCATTCCTCACATGGGGGGGCGGGGGGGTGGGGGTTGTCTATGTACGTTTCCATTTGTTTAGCTATTCAAATCTCTTCATTTTTGCTATTCAAGATGCTTAAAATATTCTTTTTAATTTTATTTCCCTCTTTTTTTTTTTTCAAATGGAAAACCCCTCGCCCATTTCTTTTCCAGTCGTTTTTATGAAAAATAATATAACGTTGATGAATAATGTAACCCTTTTCCCCTTTTAATCACTAATATATTTATGTAAATGCTCTTTCTTTTTTCAGGGCTTTCTGATTTGAAAATTAACCCAAGGATGATTGGAAGAGTGCCAATGATTATTGAGGTAGAGGAGAACCAACAAGAAACCGGGTCCGAGGAATCCAATGAGCAGGTCAACCTTAATACACGAAAACTCCTCTTGTGAATATCAAGATATCTTTTCGTTCCTCTGTTTGATGTTTACTAATTACTTTATTTACTGATATTTGTACAATGTTTTGGCATTAAATTTTCTTCTTTTTTTTTTTTTTGATGATACAGATACTAGACATTTCGTAGTATTTTTGGTAATAATAATGTTAACAATGAAAATCAAATCTACTAGTCCAATTTAAATTCAAAGTAACAAAAAGATTACATTTTAATGGAGTAAAAAGATCTCATTTCATTTGAACCAAATGCCTCCATGTAGTCTTTATGTATATACCATATGAAGGGAGACAAACATTTGTTTCTTCTGAGAAAGGGAAAAAAAAACAGTCAACTGTGGAGATTTCGTTTTGGTCTGAAATAAAAGTAAAAGAGAAGTGTTTTTTTCCTACAGCAAAGTTTTCCAGTATTATCCTCAGCAACATCAGAATTTTAAATTTCTTTTAATCAATTTTCTTTTACATTTTCTAAAGAATTTTCTTAACTTATGCATATCTTCATTTCAACTTTATTTTTCTTTTACTAGTTCATTATTGAAATATGTAAATATTTGCATCAATGATCATTACTAAATTTTGTTTTCTGTACCAATAGATTATTTTTAAAAAGTATATAAATTAACAAAAAGTTTTCATTTATAAAGACACTTGGGTGTCCTTCTTTATTTCTAGACTGGTCACACATATAGGGCAAAACATATTTTATTTTGTCCTCCCCCGTCGTCATTCATATGTATCTGGGTCATTGTTATTTTCTAAATACGGAAATATATTTTCCAATTTCGCAATTTCAACGAAAACGTTACAAGGACTTTCTAGTTTCAAAGAAGAAATTGAATTTGAAAATGTATCAAAAAATAAGAGTAACAAAGTACCTTGTAACGATGTGTGCATTAGTAAGCATTTGGAGCTTTTTTGTCCCGCAGACTAGCAACTCCAATGAAGTTGAGATTGTTCACTCGATTACATCGAGTGCTGCTAAAACAGCCGATGAAATAGAACCAAATTCAGGTCCTAAAAGTCAAGATTCCTTGAACCACGAAGTTGGCGAAACAAGCAACGCAAGTACCAAGCGAACCCGCTATTATCGTCACAGTGATCATCAAATCCAGCAATTGGAGGCGTATGTTTGAAATATTCATTATAAAATGATTACTAAATGTAGTGTTAATTAGTTTTCGATTGAATCTTGATTGAAGTATATAGGAAATCGCATTTTTTTTGCTGCATTTTAGTTTTGTTCTTTATTTAATGCATTGAATTGTTATGTTTATATAGATCTTTTGAAGAATGCCCTAATCCAGATGATAGGCAGCGGAAGGAACTTAGCCATGCCCTTGGATTGGAACCATTACAAGTAAAGTTCTGGTTCCAAAACAAACGGACCCAACTCAAGGTGACCAAACATTCATTTCATACAAATTACATTTTTTCTTGAAGTAACTCAAATAATTAGTTCAATAATTTCATTGAACTAGTCAGTAATTAAGTTTATTGAACAATGTACAACCATAAAGTGTCATAACCCACTTGAGAGCTTCTACCAAATTTGTCAATGATTCTCACAAGTTGGCTACTAAAAGAAAATTTTATTTTTATCACTTCCTTACATTGGACGTTTTATAGGCACAATCTGAACGCACGACAAATTTCCAATTGAAAGCTCAAAACGAGAGGCTTCGCACCGAGAACATGAGTTTCCGATACGCCCTTGCCAGCGGATACTGCCCTTCATGCGGCGGACAACCGGTTGCCCCACATTCATCTCTTGAAGCAAATGATTTAAGGCTGGAAAATGCTAGGCTTAAAGCAGAGGTATCGTTAAATAGACTCCCTCTGTCCCAAATTAATTGTCTAATTTGATTTTTATTTTCAGTACAATTTATACTAAAAATAGAATCTCAAACTTGACAATAATTTTGGGTGAAGGGTGTATCTTTCACAACAAATGCAAAACAAAAGTATAAAATCTATTTATTTCCTTAAATAATTTCCTCCTAATTTTGAAGATTGCAAGGGCCAAAGATTTTCTAGCACAGTTTAAAGAGAATGAGTCTCTCAATCAGAACAACGTTTGTCCTAATCCTCCACCTGATGTCGAGGAGGAAGGGCAACTGGAAGGAAATCTTCATTTCAAGGATACACCAACAATGTCTTTTGGAGTACGATCACCATCACCACCACCTCCTGTGAATAACCTTGACAGGAGATGGATCAATGAACTCGCAAGTTCCGGCATGAGTGAATTATACCAGATGTCATTAGCTGAATATCCTTTATGGGTTCCAAGCAATGAACAAAGGCAACTACAGCTCAACCAAGAGATTTATTACGAAATTTTCAAAAAAGTAGAAAATGTGATGAGACGACCTTCTTCTTTTAAGCGAGAAGGAACCCGACACACTGAGATTGTTATGATGGACTCCTTGCTTCTCGTCAATGTCTTGATGGAAATGGTAAATTAACCCTTTCTGTCCTCATTTGGTTTATCCATATTTCACTATTAGTTTCTTCAATATGTAAATTTCTCTTTTGAATAAATAATGATAGAGACATCAAATTAGTTCATCTAGAGTTATTATGGCTTCTTGATTACAACTATGACTGAAACCCTTTATTTTTTGCTTTTTGGATCATAGGAAAAGTTTTTAGCTGTTTTTAATAGCATTGTTTCAAAGGTTGATATTCTCGACATCATCACAGCTGGTGAAGCTGGAAGCTGTGGTCATTCTTTGCTAGTGGTAACTCTCAATTTCAACCATTCATATTTTTCAAAATGCAAATGGTCGAAACTCCTGAAAAGATTCGAAACACAATATGCATCTATTTGTTATTTACAACATACATAAAAGTAGGGTTTTAATCAAATAACATCGAATCTTCTTCTTCCATTATTTTCAGCTGTCTGTGGAATATCATGTCCTCACCCCCATTGTTCCGACAAGGAATAGCATATTTGCGAGACATTGTAGAAAATTTGCTGACGATACGTGGGTTGTGGTTGATGTCTCTTTGGATCACAAGTATGGAACGGGTTCAGTACACCCTAACTGCCATCGGATGCCATCAGGATGTATCATCCAAGCCATTCCAAGTGGTGGCTCCAGAGTATGTACATTAAGAACTTTATCTCATGCTTTTTGTATGTTTGTAGCACATGATAATTTAGCTGGTCTTCAAGCACTTTTGACTATTAGGATTCTTACGTTTTTATACCAGAACAGGATCTTTCATAGCCAATTGTAATCTCAAATCATCATGTCATTGGTTTCAATTTATTTTTGTTTTAACTTTATGAAAAGGTTACATGGATTGAGCATGTAGAGGTCGAAGATCGAAGAGTTCATTCATTGAGAAAGCCTTGTGTTGACTCTCTTCTTGCTTTTGGAGCTGAACGATGGGTTTCGATTCTAGCAAGACAATGTGAACGGCTTGCAGCTGTGTCAGTTCTTAATTTTCCTCCTGATGATGTCAATCATATTGGTAACCCTTCAAACCTTGTTAGCCATAAACACAATTTTTTGGTGAGCTTCTTGACTCCTAAACTAAGTCATAATCAAGGGTTTGTTTGTTTTCTGGTTTCCTTTTATTTTTTTTTTGTTTTTTTTTTGGTTTTTTCGGGGTCAGTTCTAACGCATCCAAAGGTTAGGAGAGATATATTTAAGCTATCTGAAAGCATGGTGTTAAGCTTCTCTAATGGAGTGACATCATCACCTTCGCATTCATGGATAAACCAATCATCCGGCAATGGAAGTGATCGAATCAGATTCGCCATAAAAACCACTCAGAGCAACGATCCGGCCGGCAAAGCCTCTTCGACTATATTAAGTGCGACAACCTTCTTCTGGCTTCCACTCCACCATAAATTGGTGTTCGAGTTCCTCTCGGATCAAAATACTCGAAAACAGGTATACCCTCGAAAACTTTGATCCTAAATGCCACTCGATCACTGCTCTTTTTCTAAAACCTGACAAATGCATGTACAGTGGAACATTTTGGCAAGAACAGGAGAAATTGAGGAATTTGTTCACATCACCACCGGGCATGAAGTTGCCAACTGTGTATCTATGTTCCGAGTGCTTAATGTAAGTTATTCGTCTCTTACTGCATTGCATTTCAAACTGATCAGATAACATGAAGAAAATTAAACCGTTTTCGTCTTAATTTATAGTGACATTTTGCACAATTGGTCAAACTTAATTTGGTGAAAATGTACTTAAGTTTAAGGCCTTATTTGGGATTGGTGATCTTATTGATTGTCTAAAGCTAGCTACAATTGAAATTTACTGATTGATTTGACACCTTTTCACAAAAATGGAAATTTCAATGAATAATATATTCATTTTAAACCTCGCAGGGTGCAAACACTGGACCAGAACTGCTGGTTCTCCAAGAATGTAGCACAAATCCAACATCATCTTGTGTTGTTTATGCCCCAATCGATTCTCAAGGTGTAAGAAAATTATTATTCGGCCGAATGCCAGAAAATGGGGAAGATCTCCTCCCTTCCGGATTTACTATATATCCCAGTTGCAGGCCATCATCACTAGCAACATTGACGAATCCTGAACAAGTGATTTCGAGAGCCGGTGCCGGAGCTGCCGGATCGCTTGTAACAATGTCTTTCCAAGTTCAGGTTGATCCTTCAGATACCACATCCATCTTTTCCATTAATGGATCGATTGCCTCCATAACTTCTCTCATCGAGTCTACCATGAAGAGGATCAAAACGGGTTTGCTCCCAAATTTTCTCTAATCCCCCACCTACAAATTTTGCTTGGAATTTCTACATAATTAATTCAGCTTTTTCCAGTTTCCTCCCTTCCGTTATGAGGATTTTGTTGTAGTTTTTATTTTTGGTAAGGTACACTATTTTAGACATATCCACATCCATTAATTGTGCTTGTTTCTGAAACAGTATATCATGACAAATGCTGATATGCATCATCATAATGAGACAAAATGCATTTAAAAATTTGAAAACTCAATATGGGTAATTCTCAATATGGACATTTCATTTAGTATAAAGTTAGAAATTTAATTTGCAAAACTGATGTAAATCTATATTTTTTCCTAGTAGAAGTAATTCTCTACTTTTGCAACCATTAAAAAAAAAACGAAAAAAAAAAAAGGCATGCTTCCTTTGGCCATTCCTCTTTTTGGTGGGTGAAAATTGCTTTTTTTCATCATTTAATTCTTCCTTTGGCCTTTTATGCTTGATTAGTTCTCTTTGCCTCTTAATACTTTTGTTAAAATAATTATAATGAACGTGATTTGTTTGATTAATATTTAAAAATCTAATGATAAAGATAGCTTTTTTTTTGTGTTATACTATTAATAAGTTTTCATTTTACGCAAAATCAGAAAGGCTAAATAAGTCGTTTCTTATAACATGCTTAACAGTTATGACTAAAATTTCAGACTTCACATAGAAATCAGAAGAGGTTTATTTTTAGTTGTATTAGGTGTTGGATTTTTTTATTAGTACATTTATTACTTTTGATTTAGTAGTTACAATGGACTAATGAAATGAAATGGCCATATAAATGAGTGGTGATTATGCTAAAATCATTTTTGCGTGTGTGATTTTTAATTAGATAGCACTCCTCTATCCCAAAAATGATTGTTTACTTCAAATTTTTACTTTTAGTACCGTATTAATTAAATGTGAAAATTTAAGCAGAGAGATTATGCAAAAAGTACATGTTTTATATCCTCTGTTGAAATAGCGCAAGTAAATGTATTTATGTAACGAATCATATACATCTAAATTCTAATAATTTCACCCAAGAGCACAACCACAACAATATTTGGGATTAATTACATTGGATTTTAGTACTATTTAAAATATATATATATATATATATATATATATATTAGGATAGTATGTCAATACTTATTAAGTGTTCATTTATAGGTACATTTGAGTTTGTTTTATATTGGTAATAGCTAAGCTAAATACCTTCTAATGAGATCATCACTTATTGTCACAATTTTTACGCGCACAACGTATGATCAGAAAAAGTTTACAACAAAATACATATTCATTTCTCCGTTTCCATGGAAACACAAGTTTATATTTTGATCATTAACATTATTCTTCTTATTTTGAAAATGACCACTAGTTAACATTACTGCAAAGTCACATATAGCGGATCAATTACTAAAAAAAATCAAAACAACATATATTAAAAAGGACCGGATGCACTTTTCGCCCACCAACTTTTGGCGGTAGCAAGATCGAGTCTCCATAAATTTTCAATTGGCAAAAATAGTCCCCTAAAATATTTTTGTCATCAATTTTAGTTAATTTAACTGAATTTTTAAAGACTTAACGGTCAAACTTTTGTTTCGGTTAAGTATTTAATTTTTTATTAATTTTCTTATGAGTGGTGGGTCCACTTACTTTGACCCAACAATTTATTTTTTACATTTCTTTTTATTAAGATTTAATTTTATTAATAAAAAAATTTTTAAAAAAAACAAAACAAAAATAAAAAAAATCAACAATGGCGGCTCACCACCCGCGCCGCCACCACCACCTCTCCCACCTCCTCCGCCACCGCCGCCGCCACCACTTTCTTTATACCCTAAAAATTATCTTTCTCTATCACGCCCAATTCAAACCCAATTGAAATTTTATGTGAGCCCAATTGATTGAAAACAAACCGCTTCACCCTACTATATATAATTCTTGAATTCTTCGTCATCCCTGTCGAACTTTTTGGCTCCCCTATTTCCTTTCCGCCATTTTTTTGGTGTAGCTCTCCATTCCCCCAATTTTACGTTAGTAACATTACAACTGACACCATCAATTTCAGCCTCTCGAACTCAATTATTTCCAAGTTTCAGTGGCTACGGCGAAGAAGATTCACCGTGTTTGATGTTGAATTTGATCAGTTTTTGATGCCATGTAGACCTCAACTCTAGTTTGTTTCCCTCTTGCTTCCCTTTTTTCGGTTTCTGGGTTTTCTTTAGTTTATTGTTGCATGAAAGATTTTGGTTATTGAGAAAGAGTAACAGTGAAGGAAAAGATGGATTCTTTGTTTTTTGATGCTATAATTCAGCATTTGCTTGAGCTTAGGAGAAAGCCCGGGAAACAAGTACAGTTATCGGAGTCGGAAATTAGACAGCTCTGTCTCAAGTCTAAGGAAATTTTCATGGAGCAGCCTAATCTTCTTGAACTTGAGGTCGCAATTAAGTGAACACCCTGATGCAACAGGTCACCGATGATTACGGTGTGGAGGTTTCCGACGGTCTTCCTCAGCCGGCCGCTCACGCTATTCCGACCAAGAACAGTGAGGAGAAGGTCGATGAGGATGATCTCTCCCGCCGTCTCACGGAGCTTAAGAATCGTGGATAATATGACTGGATTGTAGTATTTAGCTGAACAGCAGAGATTTTAATAAGAATTTGTTCGGGGAAATCTACTGATTTTTTAGCTATATGCACATTGATCTGAAATATAGGTAATATTGATAATGGATTATGGTGTGATATCAGAAATCTAAATGATAAGTGCTAATTGGGATTGTGGTGGTGGCGGAAGAAGGTGGTGATGGGATGAAGGAGGGGTTAGTGGCCATGGCCGGTAGGAATTGGTGGTCACAGTTTGAAGAATTTTTTTACTGCAAGATAAAGATGAAATATGGGGAAAAGGAAATGAAAGAATAACAACATTAAAACAAAAAAGGAAATTTCACTTGAAAAAAAGAAAAGAAAAGCGAATTTAGGGAAAAAAACAATATGATAAATTTTTTTTGTTAAATTAACCGTTAAGTTCGACAATTTTCTGTTAAATTAACCAAAATTGATGAGAAAAACATTTAAATGAACTATTTTTGACTATTGAAAATTCATGGTGACTCGAGCTTGTTCCCCCAAATCCCGAGAGACCAAAAATACATTTTGTCCAATTAAAAAAAAAAAAAACAATTGCAGCACCTAATCATCATGCGTCGAGCTGCGTAGAAATTAGGCTATTTTATAATTTAATAAAATTGAGAGACCAAGGTGTAATTACTTACCAAGGACTCACAAACCGTTTAACTGGAGTTGGTTAATTTGTTATGAGCAGTCATTCGGCGTTGACTGAATTGTAGATTTTCTTACCAACGATCCCAGTGTCTTGCTCTAGCTCTGAATTTTTCAAAAGCTTGGTTCCAATTGATATCATTTCATAGACTGCTTCTAATTAAAAATCTGTCACTCCACAGAATTTAATTTTGACTTAGCCCAATTCTTTCCCTTAATTGATTTCTGCAACATTTTACCACTATTTTGGGTTCCTTTTACGTTGCGTGAAGATCAATATGTGTTGTTGAGTAATCAGAATGCATCCGGAGTTGAAGCTAATTAGGCCAATGAAGTCTTAGATTTCCGGGATACATGATCCATTTGTATAGAAATTGTATAGCATTATATTTTTTGTATAGTTGATGTTACAGTTCTGTTAATACAGGACCATCTTGTAAATACTGGATAGTTAGGGCAGTTGACTTCGTCAATAGTGTATATATATCAGAAAATGTACAGAATGAACAATTTTTTTGACTGTTCTTGACGTATATAAAAAATTTTCCCCTAATTCACAAAACCCTAACTTCTTCTTCTCTAAAATGGTATCATCCTGCTCTGCCAGTCGCTTCCGCATCTTTAGAAAGTAGTAGGTTTTGCTGCGCACACCTTGCTGAGTATTTGTACGGTTCGATTTCTTGAATCATGCCGAGAAATCAAGAATCTGATGATGAAGACTACCAGAGAATTCCGAGGGAGCGATTGCAATTTTTTGATCAAATGACGAGTTGCAGCTCCATGGTTCGGAAACCCCTGGTTCGGTGATAATGAATTGTCCTCTGAATGGTAAGAATTACTTAATCTGGCACAACGTCATCGTCACTGCTTTAGAGTCAAAGAATAAATTCGGTTTTGTAGACGGTACTTGTGTGATGCCTGATATTCATTCTCCAATCTTTAAGAAATGGGAAGAGTTCATAGTATGGTATTATCATGGACTAAAAATGCTTTAGCACAAGAAATTGTTGTTGATTTTCAGTTTGTGAATGATGCTAAAGAATTGTGGGATGAATTAGCTCAAACATATGGATCATGTAACTCTCCGATGGTTTTTGAATTAAAGCGTGATATTTCTATGATGAGACAAGGTGATTTGAGCATTCCACAGTATTATAGTAAGCTAAGGCACCTCTAGGATCCATATGCACAGCTTAGGCCAACTTTAGCTGCAACAGGTTTGCTTAAGGTACAGATTCAAGAACGTGAAATGGAAGATAAGGTGATGCAATTTCTCATGGGTTTGAATGAGGTCTATGAACCAGAAAGAAGTGGCATTCTGATGTTAGATTCTCCGCCAAATCTGAGAACAGTGTATTCAAAGTTGCTTAAGGCAGAAAAACATAAGCAAGTTAGTGTTGGGATGTCATGTTCTGTATCTAGTGAGAATTCAGCTATGGTTGTGAAGACTCAGCCACTACAAAGTTCCAGGAAGGAAGGAGCTCGACCACACGGATCTAAACCTCCATCGATGAAAACTGGTAGCAATCTTGGTTCTCAAAAGTTAGACAAAAGTCATCTTCTGTGCACTCACTGCCGAAGAACAGGGCACCTGCAAGAGAATTGTTTTGAGATAATTGGGTTTCCAGAATGGTGGAACTTGCCTCCGAATCAAGTTGTGAAGAAACAGGCATATCTTGCTGACAAACCATTTGAGGACAATACTGAAGGTAGTAGTAAGCTGCAGGATCTCATTGCTAATGTTGTGCAATAGGAAGTTAGCAGAATTATGAAAGGAAAGGGGCAAATGGAGGATACTACTTCCAATCCCGGAGGATCAGCACATTATGCAAATGTTCCGCAACTTGGGGAGTTTACAGGTACCTCTATCCTTTCATTACTTAGTTCAGATTATGCTGAATGTTTAAGTGTGAATGATTGGATTGATGACACTGGTGCAAGATGTCATATGTGTTATAGTTTAGAAAATATGATAAATCTTAGGAATGTCACTGCATACACACCTGTATTTCTGCCTGATGGTATGGCAGTATTAGGGAAGTACACAAAGTAGCCGATGTCGTAATATCACGTACACTGACCCTCTTTGGTTGTTTATACATCCCTTCTTTCAAACACAACCTGTTATCTGTAAAGAAACTTGCATAGTCTTTCCTAATTTTCCAGTTCTTCGACACTTTTTGCTTGCTGCAGGACCTTAAATCTGGTCAGGTCATTGCAGCTGGTAAATTAGTTCGAGGCCTATACATCATCAATACCAATTCATTTACGTCTCAAGCCATTCAAAAGAGTCAACAGCTCTACGCCTCTTATGTATTAAGAGCTAGACAGTTTAATGCAAATAAGGCTTATATAGCCGTTGATGTAGCCATTTGGCATACTAGACTTTGACACCCTTCCCCCATTATACTTAGACACATTTCAGATGTAAACAACAAACCTCATGATATATGTGAAGTTTGTCCTCTTGCAAAACAACATCGAAATTCTTTTCCCACTAGTTCTATTCAAAGTACTAGTATTTTCCAGCTTATTCACTTGGATGTTTGGGGACCTTATAAGCATGCTACTGGGAATGGGTTTCGTTTTTTCCTTACTGTTGTAGATGATTACCGTAGGTGCACCTGGACCTTCTTAATGAAATATAAAACCCAAGTTCCTATTCTTCTTGAAAACTTTCTTCTTATGGTGCAAACTCAATTCCATAGTAATGTTAAAATCGTTCGAAGTGACAATGGAACTGAATTTCTTAATGACTATTGCCAGTCAGTTCTTTCTAAACATGGTATTTTACATCATAAAACTTGTCCGTATACTCCACAGCAAAATGGAGTTGTTGAACGAAAACATCAACATCTACTCCAGGTTGCTAGATCTTTATTATTTCAATCTCATTTACCTAAAGCTTTCTGGGGAGATGCTATTCTTACAACAACCCATCTTATTAATCATTTACCCTCTGTTATCTTGAACAGGCAATCTCCTTTTGAACTTTTACATCACAGGAAACCATACCGTACTCTACTGCGTACTTTTGGTTGCCTTGCTTTTGCTGTCGATAATACACCCACTCGGGATAAATTTGATCCTAGAAGTTACAAAGGGATCTTTATAGGATATCCTCCTGGCCAAAAAGGCTACAAGATCTTTTGTCCATCTTTGCATAAAACTATTGTGTCTCGTGATGTCATATTTCATGAGCACGGTTTTCTACTTTCTCAATCTTTGCAACCTGACATTGTGTTGCCAATTCCTATGAATGACTGTTTGCCTAATGATGCTTTCAATCTCTCTCCCTTAGTTTCTTCATCTCCTCCTATCAGTTCCAGTCCTCCTGTTACTTCTTCACCATCTACTTCATCTCCTCAAGTTCCTGTCATTCAACGCAGTACTAGACCTACCAAATTACCTACCCGTTTTGATGATTTCGTTCTTGTTAATTCCTGTATTACTGATGATTCTTGCAGTTACATTACTAATGATTGTTGTCTTTCCTCAAAAACACATGCGTCTTTTGTTGCTAATTTGTCAACCTTTCAAGAACCTTACACTTATAATCAAGCTAGAACTAATGTCAAGTGGATAGATGCCATGAATCAGGAATTAGAAGCCTCAGAACGTAATCAGACCTGGGAACTTACTTCTTTGCCCTCAGGAAAGAAACCAATTGGTTCCAAATGGGTATATCGGGTTAAATGTAAACCATATGGGAGTATAGATCGTTTTAAGGCTAGACTCGTAGCTAAGGGTTACACCCAAGTAGAAGGCAAGGACTACTCTGAAATTTTTTCCCCTGTAGCAGAATTAGTAACTGTCCGAATCATGTTTGCCATTGCTGCTAGTTATTCTTGGCCTTTACATCAACTCGATGTGAATAACGCTTTTCTTCACGGGTCTCTTAATGAAGAAGTGTACATGTTACCTCCCCCTGGTTATCATAAAGCTCTTCCTGGCCAAGTATGCAAGTTGAATAAATCTCTTTACGGACTGAAACAGGCTTCCCGACAGTGGAATACTGAGTTTACCTCCAAATTACTTGATTTTGGATTTGTACTATCTGTCAATGATTATTGTCTTTTTACTCTGATCACTCCTGACTGTCAGATTTTTCTTCTTGTTTACGTCGATGACGTTTTGATCACTGGTTCTAATGAAGACCAGATTGTTAAGGATAAATCCTTTTTAGATGAGGTGTTCACCATTAAGGATCTTGGTATGGCTAGATATTTTTTAGGCATGGTAATCGCTAGATCTGCTACTGGAATTTATGTTTATCAGCATAAGTATATCACTGACATCCTACGTGATACTGAATTGCTTGACTGTCATCCAGTTTCTACCCCCTTCCCTCCAAATTTTTGTTTTTTGGCTAAAGATCCCAGTCCTGCTTTTCCTGACCCCGCCAAATATAGATGGTTAATAGGCCGATTGTTGTACCTTAATTTCACTCGCCCTGACCTTGCCTACTCCGTCCAGCAGCTTAGTCAATTTGTACATGCTCCATTACAGTCTCACTGGCAAGCTGCTGTTCATGTTCTCAAGTATCTTGCTGGTTGTTCTTCTAAGGGTTTATTCTATCCCAGTGGTACTTCACTTCAACCTCGTGTTTATAGTGATGCTAACTGGGGTAGCTGCCAGTTTACTCGACGTTCTTTAACTGGTTTCTGTATCTTTCTTGGTGATTGCTTGGTTTCTTGGAAGACAAAGAAACAGGCCATGGTATCTAGATTGCTTGGTTTTCTGGAAGACAAAGAAACAGACCACGGTATCTAGCTCCTCGACTGAAGCAGAATACAGGGCCATGGCTGTTACAGCTCAAGAACTTCAATGGATTACTTTTGTTCTTCATGATCTTCATTTTAAACCTTCTTTGCCTATTGCTTTTTGGTGTGACAACAGGGCTGCCATTCATATTTCAGCCAACCCTATTTTCTACGAGCGCACCAAGCATATCGACATTGACTGCCATATAGTCCGGGACCTTTATAAACAGGGATTCATCACTCTTAATCACATCAGTTCGTCTCAACAGCTTGCAGATTTATTGACAAAGTCCCTTCCCTTTCCTACGTTTGATGTGCTTCTTGGCAAGATGGGCTTATCCCAAGCTCATCTTGAGGAGGGGGTGTTGATTAATCAGAATGCATCCGAAGTTGAAGCTAATCAGCCCAATGAAGTCTTAGATTTCCGGGATACATGATCCATTTGTATAGATATTGTATAGCATTATATTTTTTGTATAGTTGATGTTACAGTTTTATTAATACAGGGACCATCTTGTAAATACTAGATAGTTAAGGCAGTTGACTTAGTCAATAGTGTATATATATCAGAAAATGTACAGAATGAACAATTTTTTTGACAGTTCTTGACGTATATACAAAATTTTCCCCCAATTCACAAAACCCTAACTCCTTCTCTAAAATGTGTCCTAGAATCCTTTTGAATCAATTGCAGCTTTAATTATTTAGCAACCCATTTCAAGACTATAAAATTTTCCTTTTGAATTAATGGAAGTTGTAGTAGTTCTTTCTGGATAATTGGTTCTGAAGTACGATTGCAATTTAATTTGTCCTGGAAATGCTTCTCATTCTCAGAAACTCCCTTTTTCATCTTTGTTCCTCACATTACTCAGTAATTTCCGCAGGTTTTTGAGGCTTTTAATCGATCTTGGAGCTAAACAAGGTTATTACGTTGTGTTGGTCTAAGCAGATACCCGATTTTCTAATGATCTGCTGGATGCTGATAATCTTCGCCAAGGAAAGGGGAAGAAGCCATTGGAATTGACTAATTCAGGGAAACTTACAGAAGCCCAAGATGAACTGGGAACATTGATGAGATTATTTAGTATGAATCCCAACGAAGCTAAACTTGGAGATATGATCCAAAAGGTCTCTGCTGTCAGGACGGAAAGACTTGCTGTTTTCATTCTATAATATGGTTTTGGTGGTCCTGATGATAATCAGAGTGTAAAGATTGATTTCATGGAGTTCCTCAAATTGATGAAACAGAAAACCCCTTATTCAGAGAAATCTATCAATGACCAGAAGACGGATGGGATCGAAAAGAATTTGTACCAATTAGGAATTTCTATCAATGACCAAAAGGATTGGGAGAGATTCAGATTCCTATTGATGCTGAGGTTCAAGGCATGCTCAATGGGGTTGATTCTCAGCTGGGAGCAAAAATTGATTTCGCCGATTTCGTGAAACTGCTGGACCGAATCCTGGAGGAGCGTACAGCCTCTGAGGAAGAACTTATAAGTAAATTCTTTGAGGTATTTGATGCGGATAAAATAGGCTTCATTTCCGCTACGATGGACTTTGGGGATGCGATGAGTAATGAAGAAGCTGATGAGATGATAAAACAAGCTGATCCTGATGGTAATGGTCAGATCAACTATACGGAGTTTGTGAAGAAGATGTGTGAACAACAGTAGTTAATGGCTGGCGCATCTTATTTGGGTCTTTCTTTTTTCTGAGTTTTTTTGCCTACACACATACACATAACTTTACCTAATGATAAGTTAATTGATTAAGCTTTTGAATGGTGTATTTCTTTCTTTCTGTTCATTCATTCATGCTGTAGGCCCTTTTTTTTTTTTAGCTTTATCCATTCATACGATATGTAACCCTAGTTTTTTTTTTTTTTTTGTAGTTTCTTGGGATTCTGGATGATGATGGTGTTGTGACAGACGAATTCATGTCATTTTTAGTACTGCTGTTATACATTCTGGTAATTGGAGTTGGAGCGTTACTGAAACTCATTGGACATCTTTGAATTCTTAATCTCTGAATTGCCCGTGATCTCAAAATGATCAGATCTTCAATCTCTAGTGTTTTCCTTCCTTCTATTTTCTGTGATTGCCTTTGTCTCCTGGGCGGCTACAATTTTGCACTCGAATTAAGAAATTTGTAAAAATTGAAGATTTGTCCTCGACTTGAAGTAAGTCGACAACGTTTTTGAACTAGGAAGCTCCATGGCCGCGCCAAATGTCCTCTAGCCGTGTATACCACTGTTTTGGGCCAATTTATTTTCATTTGAAGTTTTGATTTCAATTTTCCATATTTGATGTCAACAAATATCACCAGAACAACATTAGAGAAAACCAAACCTTATAACCCTTTTACAACAGAAAATGATCATCATGACTTGAAATGACATCCTAATAATTCCGTTTATTATCACATCATTTCTCCTTTTTCACAAAAATTATTCGTTTTAGAATCTGGTACTTAACGATTTTAGAGGAACAAGTTATTCTATTAATCATTTTTGCCTCGTCATGTATTTGAAAGAGATCAAGAATACTTACCACAAGTCGAAAGGATAAAGAATTGCTACTAACCCAACACTAAAATCTATGAGCAAAAAAACGAACTGTTGGGAATTGATCTTTCGGAGAAAATCCAACGTACCCAAGAAATAAGATAAAACCCATTTAGATTAAATGTTTAAGTAAATGGGTCTCGAGTCTATCTTGCTTATTAAATTATTCACATGTCTTCACACCTCCGATATGGAATTAATAGCCCTATCCAGGGTAAAAAAAACTTCAATACGGAGTCTAATAAATAAGATAAGACTCATGTAGACTCGAAGTCTAAGTTAATAGGTACTGGGTCAATTTTACTTATTAAGTGATTTACATGTTTTCACACTTCTTATGTGGGATTTATAACCCTTTGGCCCATGACCTTTAAAATTCTCCATCATCATGGGCATGCAACCTCCATATACAACTTCTAACTTATCTCAATAGGCCCAAATTTATATTTACCTGAGTAATTGGACCGTCCATTTTTATGTTTCGACTTGTAGTGGGCCTTTTGACCAGAAGTAGTGATAGTCAAGAATTTGACCTAAACTACCCATCCAACAATCCGAACTTGACCTCTGATACCACTATTGGAGATTTATCCAAGATAAGAAGTCTAATATAGAGTCTAAAACAGTTTAGCCAGCTTAAAAGTTGTGCTACAATAATCGGAACAACTATTTCCCATGATACGATTAATGAAAATTGAAAGAACTATACATAAAGCAATCCCCCATTCGAACAAGAACTGAGAAAACATAATGAACACCGAAAATGAGCATAAAAAGACAAACTAAAAGGAGTGTTGACTACTGAAAATGAGCTTCCATTTATAGGCTAGTAATATTAATCATGAACGAAACAAGACTCCAATTAACCAGGCTTGTGAGATCCGTACGTTGCACACACAGCTGACACACGCAAGGGAGTTATGTGACATATAATATTTACTAGATAATTTTATTCGAGAAAAAGTGTTCTCATTTACATGCTGAATTTATGTCTCTCACACTTTTCATGTAAGACAAAGTCATAATTGTTTAAACTCTCTTTTTCCAACTCAATGAGAAAACAAATTGTCATTCAAATCTCAAGCTTATTTCCAAGAACTACAAGGCTACGACTGCCTTCGAAAATATATCAGCAAAAGCAAATTGTTGAGTTCTCGGAAATCACCCGAAAGATTTTGAACTTTTGTCACCAACAACGTAAAGATAGAGTCTCAATACCTTCAATTTGTGGAGGTAAATTAGAAACAAGGAAAGAGCTAAATCCTTAGATCTTTCAAATCGAGTTTTGTATCTCTTAATTTCTCGAGTTATTGCAGCCATGCTTGGCACTATTAAAATAATTGACGTCATTAAAAGTAGATTGAGCTTAGCATTAAATTGGTCACTAGTGAAATGCCCAGTTAATATGATAATTAATGATATATTCTTAACCGGATCTAGAATCTGGTACATGATATGTCCAGTGTTGACTATGATCAAACACAACAATGTAATTGTAATAAATGATGTAATAGAAGTTGTGTGTTGTGTTTTAGACTGGTTTTTTGTAATGTCAAACGCAGTTGGACGATTTCCAACAAATTAATGAAAGTATGTTTTTTTCTCAAAATAAAAATAGCCCACATAATGTGAAATTAATAAAAACAAAAACTTTATGAACAAGGGAGTTTAGTCATTGTTAGCAACGGTGAACACTTTGTAATACTCATACAATAAAAAAGAGTACCTCAATTCATGAGATTAGATTGTGATAGAAACTAAACTTTTCTTTACATCCGAATATTCGTATTTTTTGGACCAAACATTATAATAATTTAATAATCTAATGTCGCTACAATATAATCTATAATGATTACTCCCTCCGTCCCATAATTATTTTCCACTCTGTTAAAAAAAAAATTGTTCCAAAATTATAGTCCGATTTGACTTTTTATGAAGTAAGTTACATATTTGCCTTTTACTCCATCATTATTATAACCGAGCTTTGAATCATTGGTAAGCGACCCGGAGTTTTGAACCAAGCGTCAGAAACCGGCGAGAGACAGCAATTGTCCATCCATAGGGACGAGAATCAAAAGGACGAGATCCAGATCTGCCCCGCTCCCTCAACCAACGACTCCTCCGATGTTGAAATTGGACAGAGCCGTCAAAGCCGCCGCCGCCGCCGCCACCGGTGAGAAACAACGACTCCTCCGATGTTGAAACTAGGCACAGCCGTTATAGCCGCTGCCGGTGAGAAGTAATGACTCCTACGATATAGAAACTGGAAAGAGCCGTCATAGCCGCCGGCGGTGAGAAGCAATATTGGAACTACCGGGGTTAAAAGTCATACTTGACGGCAGTTGAGTTCTGGAGAATTCCCGGCAATCATGGATTGGAAGCACCAAATCCATTAATTCCGACGAAGAAGAAAAATTAGGAGATTCCATAGCTCATTATTTTCTGCAATTGTTGTTTTGAGTTTCGATTGAAGAAGATTGAGGTTTTCACAAACCCTTGCTGGTTAAACAACTACTTGCTGCGGTATATCCGGTTGTTTGAACTAAAAATTAGTCTAAGTTTAACAAAAAATATAATCTTCTAATTTATCAAACTGGACAAAAATTATTGGACGGAGGGAATATTTTTTGGCTATATTAATGAAAATTCATGTAGTTCTATTATTTATTGTAAGTTTCATCGTTATGAATTCTACCCTCTGAGTGCTTATTCTTCCCCTCTCCTGTTTTCTTTTCCAAATCTTAAATCCTAATCGTCTAACCTCCGAAGTATGAAATCTACTTCTTGTTTTAATTTTTTTAATTTTCAAATTAATTCCCATACCATACAAATGGGATTCAGAACTTCAGAATTGTTGACCTCTGGATTATTATGGCGGAGTTTCCTAAATATTGGTATACGAATAGGATGGAGTTACCGAAATTTACAAGTTGTAATCGGGCCGGATTGGCCGATTGGACTGATTTGACCGTGAACCAGAATGATGACCGGTCTAGTTTTACTGCATAACTAGACAGGCACTAACCCGTCAAAAACCACTCAAACCTACAATCAAACTGGGAATCGAACTAACCCGATTGACCTGATTTTTTTTTTTTCTCCCTTTTTGACTTTTTTTCTTACACTGAGCAGTTTATTTATTTATTTATTTATTTTGTTTTGTTGATCCAATGAGCCCTAATTTTACTTTGTCAGTTATTCAAGACACTAAATTTGATATTTATATCAGTAATCCTCAATAATCTTCAATTTTTTTTATTACAAAAGTACATCCTTTTAACTTACGAAAATTCTATAATTGTTTAATTAGGCAAATATCATATCTTTAGAATCATTTATTCAGATTGAATATCTTATTTTTATTCCTTAATAAATCGTTTTTATTATGTTATTATGAGAGCCCAATCAATTCTTCGAAGTGTCCAATCCACTAAAATTAAAGATAGCCCAGTCTACTTTGGAAGGAAGAACCCTAACCAACATTTTTTTTCTCTCTAAGCCGCCATAGTAAAAAAACAAAAATATCATTTATATTATTTTGCTGTTTGTTTCCACGGTAAATGTTTGGGGTATTTATAGGACAAAATAAAACACAATAGCGGGATAATCTTGCGCGAGAAAGAGATTTTTCAATTTTCAAAATTTTGATTTTGTGAATAAATTTGTTCAGAATTGATCATCGATAAGGTTGGTATTTATGCTGGTTTTCGTTGCATAAAAAGTTTATAATAATTAACTTCTTGATTTCTTATTTAATGTATAGAAGATATTAATCTAATAAAATTATGTGTATTTTCCTTTGTTTTTAAAAATTTTTCCAATGGAAGTTATGCATCTCTATTATCGCACAATGAATAATATCATATGTGCATAGCATTAGTCTTTAAAATAAATTAACAGATCAACCAAAAAAACAATAAAGATAATTACCAAAAAAGATTTTGAAAATTTAATTACCGAATAATCAGCGAAATCTCATTTTATCATGATAGTTATGGAAACATTAATCATATAGATTGGTTTGGATTCGTTGTGACAATATCAGTAGAAGCATCAAAAGTCTGTAACAGTAATCCTGAAAAATTATGAATCCTAATAATTAGATAAACAAAGGCCATAACAACCTAATCACAAAATCATGAAAATTAATTATATTAATATCCACATGATTTAAGAATCTTAAATTTTATTTACTTTGGTTACAAAATTATATAGGTAAGTTAGTAAAATTGACAAGTTACCAAAACAAATTTACACATCTAATTGAGCTTGATTTTCCTAATTTTTTATTTAGAAAGCCATTACGCGACACATGTCCCAAAAATGAATGGTTTTTAATGTATAGAAGATATTAATCTAACAAAATTATGTGTATTTTCCTTTGGTTTCAAAAATTTTTCCAATGGAAGTTATGCATATCTATTATCGCGCAATGAATAATATCATATGTGCAAAGTATTAGTCTTTAAAAGAAATTAACAGATCAACCAAAAAAAACAATAAAGATAATTACCAAAAAAAATTTTTGGAAAACTTAATTACCGAATAATCAGCGAAATCTCATCTTATCATGATAATTATGGAAACATTAATCATATAGATTGGGTTGGATTCGTTATGACAATATCAGTAGAATTATCAAAAGTAAGTAATAGTAATCCTGAAAAATTATGAATCTTAATAATTAGATAAACAAAGGCCATAACAACCTAATCACAAAATCATGAAAATTAATTATATTAATATCCACATGATTTGAGAATCTTGAATTTTATTTAGTATGGTTACAAAATTATATAGGTAAGTTAGTAAAATTGACAAGTTACCAAAACAAATTTACACATCTAATTGAGCTTGACTTTCCTAACTTTTTTATTTACAAAACCATTACACAACACGTGTACCAAAAATGAATGGTTTGTAATGTATAGAAGATATTAATCTAACAAAATTATGTGTATTTTCCTTTGTTTTCAAAAATCTTTCCAATGGAAGTTATGCATCTCTATTATCGCGCAATGAATATCATATGTGCATAGTATTAGACTTTAAAATAAATTAATAGATCAACCAAAATAACAATATATATAATTACCAAAAAAAGATTTGGAAAATTTAATTACCGAATAATCAGCGAAATCTCATCTTATCATGATAGTTATGAAAATATTAATCATACAGATTGGGTTGGATTCGTTGTGACAATATCAGTAAAAGTATCAAAAGTATGTAATATTAATCTGGAAAAATTATGAATCTTAATAATTAGATAAACAAAGGCCATAACAACCTAATCACAAAATCATGAAAATTAATTATATTAATATCCACATGATTTGAAAATCTTGAATGTTATTTACTTTCGTTACAAAATTATATAGGTAAGTTAGTAAAATTGACAAGTTACCAAAACAAATTTACACATCTAATTGAGCTTGATTTTCCTAATTTTTAATTTAGAAAGCCATTACGCGACACGTGTCCCTAAAATGAATGGTTTTTAATGTATAGAAGATATAAATCTAATAAAATTATCTGTATTTTCCTTTGTTTTCAAAATTTTTTCCAATGAAAGTCATGAATCTCTATTATCGTGCAATGAATAATATCATATGTGCACAGTATTAGTCTTTAAAATAAATTAACAGATCAACCAAAAAAAAAAAATAAAGATAATCACCAAAAAAAATTTTGAAAATTTTAATTACCGAATAATCAGCGAAATCTCATCTTACCATGATAGTTATGGAAACATTAATCATATAGATTGAGTTGGATTCGTTCTGACAATATCAGTAGAAGTATCAAAAGTATGTAATAGTAATCGTGCAAAATTATGAATCTTAATAATTAGATAAACAAAGGCCATAACAAGCTAATCAAAAAATCATGAAAATTAATTATATTAATATCCACATGATTTGAGAATCTTGAATTTTATTTACTTTGGTTACAAAATTATATAGGTAAGTTAGTAAAATTGACAAGTTACCAAAACAAATTTACACATCTAATTGAGTTTGATTTTCTTAAATTTTTATTAAGAAAGCCATTACGCGACACGTGTCCCAAAAATGAATGGTTTTTAATGTGTGAAGATATTAATCTAATAAAATTATGTGTATTTTCCTTTGTTTTCAAAATTTTTTCCAATGAAAGTTATGCATCTCTATTATTGC
Source organism: Oldenlandia corymbosa var. corymbosa (assembly GCA_949775105.1). Lineage (NCBI taxonomy): Eukaryota > Viridiplantae > Streptophyta > Magnoliopsida > Gentianales > Rubiaceae > Oldenlandia > Oldenlandia corymbosa. Next base: position 25,948,666 of record OX459118.1, on the reverse strand, counting down.
GCAATGAATAATATCATATGTGCATAGTATTAGTCTTTAAAATAAATTAACAGATCAACCAAAAAAAAAATAAAGATAATTACCAAAAAAATTTTAAAAAATTTAATTACCGAATAATCAGCGAAATCTCATCTTATCATGATAGTTATGGAAACATTAATCATATAGATTGGGTTGGATTTGTTGTGATAATATCAGTAGAAGTATTTAAAGATGTAATAGTAATCGTGCAAAATTTTGAATCTTAATAATTAGATAAACAAAGGCCATAACAACCTAATCACAAAATCATGAAAATTAATTATATTAATATCCACATGATTTGAGAATCTTGAATTTTATTTACTTTGGTTACAAAATTATATAGGTAAGTTAGTAAAATTGACAAGTTACCAAAACAAATTTACACATCTAATTGAGCTTGATTTTCTTAATTTTTTTATTTAGAAAGCCATTACACGACACGTGTCCCAAAAATGAATGGTTTTAACATATTAGATTGGTAATTATCTATATTTTTTTTTGGTTGATCTGTTAATTTATTTTATGGGTATGTTGGGACAAAGAATCTCACATCGGTGTCGTGAAGAATCTGTCACCTGTGTATAAGTATCAAAGACCACCTCACTCATTGCCAATTGGTTTTGAGATGGGAGCCGAATGTGACTTTGACATGGTATCAGAGCCCACGATCTTGGATCTGTGATAAATATGGACTCGCGTGTGAGGACTTCGACCCATGTGCCTTGGACTTGCGTCAATCGCTGTAGTGCGCACGGGTGGGTTTGAGGACTCACCCTACTGTATATCCGGAGTATGTACCCATGTGTACGAACTTGTTTACTGACCCGGCAATATATCCGGAGTTGTGGACTAACCGAGCAGTATATCTGGTGAATTATGCTGTGTTGTGTAACCTCAATGGGCTAAATACCTCATTGGGCTTGAGGGAGGATGTTGGGACAAAGAATCACGTATCGGTGTCGTGAAGGATCCGTCACTTGTTTATAAGTGCCAAAGGCTACCACACTCATTGTCAATTGGTTTTGAGATGGGAGCATAAGATGACTTTGACAGGGTAAGGATAGATAAATTTCCAAAAAAATTTAACTAAGTATGATATGGCTGAATCTATACTAACCCCTAACCTTTAAATAGATAAACCCGTAAAAATAAATTTTGAATATAGACAGTTATGATTCATTCCCTATATATTTTCCTTGCAAATTTTTCATACAACAGCCATTACTCATATTTTATTTAATTGTAACATGACACTAAAAATTGAAAAACGTTAGCATCCACCTTAGTCTCCTCACATCCTTGTATGAAAAACTCCTTAAACCTTGAACGAAACCATATGCGATGTTTAGGTTTTAGAAAATAAAGACTTGTTTGAACAATTTTCTTCAATTATTGTAGAAGAACAAAGTGATTCTCAAAATTTAAGGAAACATTTGAAGATTTTGGAATGTAAAGGAAAAAATAATTTTAACATGAAATTGAGAGGTCAACAACTTTTTTTTCGACTAACTGTCCAACATAGTATCCAAGTTACGTGGATGGCAAGCAACATTTTAATATGCCATATTCCGCATTTAACACTTCTTTAATCAATCTATGCGTGGTATTTTCAATGAATTAAAGCTTAAAATAAAAGAGATAGAGAGGGAACTGAATAACAATCTAGTGGTGAATTATGATGTTCTGCTTCTTAGTATTAGACCCATGTTCAATTCCTATATATAGGGGGAGGGGAGATTTACCCACATTTAAGTGGGATCCACTGGGGTGGATTTAACAAAAAAAATTTAAAGAGATAGATGACTCGTTGGCTAGGCTATGTCGATTTCAAGTTTCACTACATTTCGGAAGTTGAAATTTAGGGCCTTCACAAAATCTAAGTCCATCTAGCAAATCAAAAGCTTTTCATAGTCATTATCAATGTCTCGTTCAAGGTTTCCATAAAGACATTTTCTCTCTTCATGTCCTTAATTACACTTAAACTGTCCACTAGGTATCTAGAAGTACAAAACTCTTCCCTGCTTTAGATGATAGAGGAAGGCGGAAGTAGAGGTTTCTCTAAGATACATCATTATCCTCAAAGAGTTAGCACAATTCTCATATAAGCATGAATCTTTAAATATATCAAATTTTCTTGTCTTTGAACCACTTCCCTTGATTTATTTTTACAAGAACGCATCTCAACTCAACAACAAAAGTACCAACATGGCAACTATCCTTAGTTCGATAGTTACATGACTCAAGAACATTTCTTCATTCGACAAATCAAGTTCAAAACTATAGTCAAGGTTTCCTTCTATAGTATATATCTTGTGCACGGATCAAAGACTACAGAGATAAGAATGTCAACCATTTCATTTCTTTTTTAAAAAAAATTTTCGTTCTTATTTAATACCAAATCCAAATACTATGGACTTTGAGATCCCCCTTGAATTACTTCATAGTGGTGCGGAGTTTTAGATTCATTTGCCTTTTCCGTAATCAAATTCCTTGACATTCAAACAAGGAATCTCATTTGGCTAGTAACATGATCCTGATTACCAAAGGTGACTTTAGATACAATTCATTGCTTCATCATACCCAGGGAATGTAACCTAAATTTCCTCCCTTAACAAGCATTCAAGAGTCGGTCCAGCTTTTTCATAATGACACCACATACCGCACTTTGGTCTATATTGGTTTTCGCAAAGAGAACATATTAATGAAATCTGAGAACGGTCATGTGGGTGTATAGCCAGTCAACTAGGTTAGGTAATTTGTTTTACACAAAATATTAGGGATCCAGTAGTAGATTGTTGGAAAAACTGTCACCAAAATACTGATTTGAAAAGTTGGGGTCCTTTCGGTTCAAGCATTGATGGTAATGATAACATGGATAGGTGGAGCTATGCTTTCCATTCCGAATTGGTTGGGCATGGTTCCGCTCAAGTACAGTATGATTTGGCGATTTTCTTAGTTGATGTTTGGCAGTGACTACGCCCTTCGTGCTACAACGCTGGTTTGATTAATTGTTATTGCTCGACTCTTATTGTGTATGTCAGCTCTGGTAGAAACTTCCTGGCTTCTAATATTGCTAAGTTTTATAGTAAATTAAATGTGACTCGATTGAACTCTCTTCATATGTATAAGGTATTTTAGATTCATTATATGATTGAGTCCTACAATTACATCTCTAGCATAGAGCTATGTATAAAGTTGTCTCTGGTCGATTTGAAAATCTAATTACGTTATCAATTAAAACGTTTTTGTTTTTCATTTAGATGAAGGTTGACTATTGTTTTCCAAGTTTTTTCCATATAGAATGACTAGAGTAATCACATTTGTTTTCATTTTAACTTTGGTTCATTGCTAGAAGATTGAGCTCTTAAAATGTACTTTTCATGTGTTTCTTCAATTTAAGGCTATCTGTATCGAGTCCACATTAAAGATGGCAAAACAAATTGCCATTTTTTAATTACTTATTTTACAATTTCTTTCAAAATAAATTTCAATTATTCTACTTTTCTCAATTCAAGGCATTTAGGTTGATATTTTTCTTTTATTGTAAGTGGTGTATTATTTTTATAAGCCAAAAGATTCGCTTCTTTGCATCAATCCTTTCTACATCTGCTAGCTCGACTTTTGTTTACGATAAGAGTTTATACAATAGTCTAAATAAATTAATCGTGATCAAGCCTTTTGTGATGAATAAGTATCATGTTTGTTATGAATAATTAACATCATCTTAGCCTACTTAGATTGAAGATTTTTTTCAGTGTATACTTGTTACGAACATTGTAGACAAGATCCATTGCCCCTTCATGGAGAGTGTTTCTCAAAAAACATGTGGGCCTACTCTATGAGAAATCATCATTTATTGGACAAATAGATCCATAAAACTTCATCTATGGAAAATATATATATTCATTTAAATCAACCTAACTCATCTTTATCTCGTTTTTATTCCTCTTTATCATGACTGGAGTGTTTATCATCACACGCTAATCCCCCCCCCCCACACACAAATAAATATATCAAGGGAAAAAGATGAATGGTACGTTCATTGGTCATTCATTAAACTGTTAAATGTTATTATGTAAAACGTTCAATTAAAAGTTACAAGCTATGTATTTTTACCGCTTTATTAAATTAAATATGAACTAGTTCTAGCAACCAACCCACGTTTGTGCAATGCATCCTATTAATTATCTAGTGTAATGATTTTATTTCCAGAGAAATTGTGTATATTAACGATATTTTGCCATGTATAATTAAAAACAAAAAATAACGTAAAATTTAAAGAATGAGTTTAATATTTGAAAAATTGGAAGGATGATACGGTTTAGTTTAATTATTAAACTTTCCTCTAATACTTTGTTAATAAAATGATGAAATGACTTATCTAATTAAAGGATATATGGCACCAGGTTCAATCGAAAAGAAAAAAAAACAATTAAGATAAATTTTATAATCAACTTGGTATTAAAACTATTTAGATTCATCCACATCTAATTATAGCATATCTCATATTGTGATGTAGTGAGTGTGGCATATAACTTTAACTATAGGGACATGATTAGGAAATTGAATTGATAGATTTAATCAGGAACAACAAAAGAAAAGAGCCTTTCGAAGTCTTAATTGTGCTTTGAAAGTTTTAGATGATCCATACACAAATGACATGTTATCAAAGTGTAGAACAAAGTAGTTATTGACGTGCACACAATTGAGATAAATAATTTTTTTAAAAAATTAGAAAAACAATTCATAATCCAATGGTTCTTATAAGAAAATTGGCGTAATATTGTCTCTTATTGCATCATTCATCGAAATTTCTTTATTCAATTGGTATCAAGGTTCCAAGTTCTAAGAAGATAGAGAGGAGTAATATAATGGGAAGAATTTCCGCTAAAATAGGAGCTAAAACCTAAAAATCTGATACAATAGATTTTATAGGAATGGAACTGTTGTTGCAGTTACGGGAAAATTGGCAAAATTAACTGTCCTTAAAAGTAGAGAATTGATATACTTTTAGGGTATTTTGCACAAGATCTACAACTTCTCGGGCAAATGAAGTAAACTTAAGAGCTGGAGTTTTCAGTTGCAAGGATTTCTGAGGTGGGGCTATTTTGCAATTTCTAAAAATGGTTCACTTATTCGATCTTAAATTTTAGACTCTATCACTACCTTCGATATTCAATTTCAGCCTCTGGCACGCCGCTGATGCTTGATAAGGACGTAATTTGCATATAAATCACCCCATTAATAGTGTGTAGTTTAATTTAAAATGTATAATTTTAGATTAATTTTCTATTACCTAATATGGTTTATTTGTTATCTCTTTTACAAAGTAATAAGAGCAAAATGCGTTTGGAAGGTGATGAAAAGGGCTAGAAGATTTTTTCAAGGTGAAAGTGCTAAATCCGCCAAGAAGAAAAATAAAAATTGTCAAATGGAAACCACCCGATCCAGGAGAATTTGTACTGAATACGGATGGATCTCGTTGGGACAACCCGGCGAAGCAGGATGGAGTTACATTTTAAGGGGAGAGCAAGGGACCTTCATTGCAACTGAAAGTAAATATCTGGGAATGGCGACAAGCATGGAAGCAAAATTAACAGGAATATATCAGGGTCTAAAAGTTTGCATGGAAAAGGAGTTGTATTGAGTAGAGGTGCAAAAAGATAGTAAAACCATTTCACTCTGTCTCCAAAAAGGGAAGAATTTCCCTTGCCAACGCTACCAATACTCCCGAGGAATAAAAGACATGCTGAGGCTCTCACATTCAAGAATCATTCATGTCTTTCAAGAAGCAAATAGTGTGCCGACGAACTTGCAAAACAAGCTTTTGCAGGGGTTACAAGGCAATATGCTCGATTTAGTGATCTTCAAGCCTCAATACGTAGAAAAGTGCAATTAGATAAAATTTTTGTTCCATATCTCAGGGTTAGATAGTTGATACTTTGATACAGTCTAGATTGACATATAATGTGGTATCATGGGGTTAATAGTAAAACTTTGTAAGGCACTCTCATAGACTAGAAGGTTAAGTCACTACGACTTAATACTTTCGTTTGTAACTGCCTAGGTTTAGATCAATACTCTGCCCCAGGTTTCATCTTTTAAGGAAAGTTAATATGACTGGGGGGGAGGAGGGGTTGATGCTATGGAACTGGGTAGTACATATGTCCATTCCTTGGTTATACTCCTTGGGTGCATAATACCATCTAGCACTGATAGATATAAAACACATCTCCTAGGTATACCCCTTGAGTGTTTTTGTCTCAGTTGGAACCTGAACATTGCCCAACCTCTTTTTAATAAAAGAAAATGATGAAAAGTATAAATTATAAACTTGAAGAAAAGTTGGTGAAATCACCAAGCCGCCGAGTGAAGAGAGCCACTCCACGGAGTGATTCAGAGGAGAAAAGTAACCGAAAGATGTGATGTTTCTTTCTGCACCATTCTACAGGGTGACGCGGGCACTCCATGGAGCAAGATATGAATTTTCCAGACCACTCTGCAGAGTGATACACGTCACTCTATGGAGTGACATGGCCCTATTTTCACGCAACTCTTTACCAAGATTTAGCATCGTGGATTTTCACAATAAAACCTTATGTACGCCCCCGAAAAACATCTATCAGACCTTGGAGGAAGCTACAAGGATTCCATAGAGAGAGACAAAACAAGGGAAAGGTTGGTGATCACTTCAACAACACAATCCGGAGCAAGATCGAAGTCGACAACAAATAACTCTTATGGGGTTCAATTTCAAAGTACATGAAGACTGTTTGATTAGTTGTTAAACTTTGTGGTGGAGTTGAATATCTAAGTTGATTGTTTTTGTTGATTCCCAGCAAGTATCTTGATCACATACTTGTTGGTGCATGAAATCTTCATAGATCTAGGAAGAGGCTATGTTGGTTAGGTTTGTCAACTTGGGCCGTGACTTATACGTAAAAGTGTAAGGTTTCATGTCAGATAGGTGGTATGGTTGTGTTCTACCATAGGAATATAGGTGGTTCACAAGAATGCTGATGTTTCTCTGACTTCGGAAGAAGCTTTGAGACAACATAGTGAACCGGCTAATATTTTGTCGCCATAGGTTTAATAGCTAATCATTAATTGGATTGGAAATTGATATTGAACATATCTTCTCCATAACTATAAAATACTTTTTATTCAAATATTCTATTGTCAGCATTTTATTTTCTAAAAATCACTTCTATTGTTTTGGTTATCAATACATATTTAATTTGCACGTCCTCGGGGGATCGACACCCCTTACCACTACTACAATTGCAACTCGTAACCCTGCGAGCAAAAAGGGTTATTTTTGCTCTCATCAATGCTCATGGTCAGATTTCAACCACCCAAATTTTTAACCAAACATAGTTAATCGACTCCCCTTTTAGCTCGGTTAAGTTATACATGATTTTCTTATTCTAGTTCACACAATTTCAATCCGATTTAGTCTTCTACATGCTGTAATTTAAGCATTCTTCGTGAAAACCATTAGTCTATTTGCCTTCAACATCAGTTTGCAAGCGGCATTCCTATCCTTCGTCCATCAGTTGCTTCAGATTTTGCAGCCCAAATTTTAGATGAACAACAAATATGAGGCAGAGGACTTTTGGTTGGGAGTGAGATTAGACATTTTTCTTCTTTATTTGAACGAGAGGTTTTCTCTTAAAAAACAACAATAAGGAGTGATCAAACTGATATCGTTTAAAACATGGTGTTTTGATAAGAGACGTTCCCTTTAGCTTATTATTATTATGGAAAATGATATATCTAGTGAAAAAAAAATTGTGAAAAAGATAGTGAGTGATGTGGCTTATTCTTGGCCTCTAGCTTTTTGCCACTTTCCCGTTAAAATTTTATGTTTCCCTAGAAAATTACATTTTCACTCTTCATTAATAAATACACATATTTAGCGAGGATGATGTATTTTTCTTTTCATTAGTCACTATACTTTTTCACTATAATTAATTACTATATCTATCATTGCTCTATTATTATAGGGTGAGAGGGTTCGGTGGGGTAGTTAAGGGATTAGGATGGCGGATAGTAATTACCAGGAAGTCGACATTTCGGTTCTCGCTTGATCATCTTATTTTATATATATAGAGAAAAAAACTTATTACTATTATAGAAAATATCAAAATTTTAACTATACTTCAGTATTATCTATACATTTGATATTTGTCTGGTGATTCCAATTGCAAATTGACAACTAAAAATTTTTTTCTCTTTATTTTCAGTGAATCAATATAAATTTAATTTTATTCAATGTGTTATCATGGTGATTTGAAATAGGACCGAAATTAATGAAGAATTTTGAAGGTAGTTCATACATTTTTTTTGCCTGATCTTTTTAGTCACTAAAATATTTTCTGATTCAATTTTCGGACCTAATGTTTTTACGTGAGAAAATTAGTCCTGATAAATTTTTCCAAACTTGTCCTATATGTTGGATCCTGCGACCATCCCGAAATAATTGTTTTTTTTTTGGTAAAATATAAATATATATTGGAAGGATTCAGCTTGTGCTACATGTATTTACAACCAAAACTACCACTACTGCGAACACTGCCTCTACAGTTGCTCTATCCCTTTACAATATTGCCTACATACATACTACTCAAAAAACAAAGCCTCAATTAGCCCTGTTACTTTTCCAGTCTGTTTCCCCCCATACAATATTCCATGTGCCATTTCACCTCTTTTTGCACTAAGCTGACAATGATTTTAGGTGGTCTGCTTCTGTCAGAGTGTATTCTTCCATTTTGCTCCTCCCAAAGATGGTAGATCACTGCTGCCATCACTGCAAACAGCAAGCTTCTTTTCATCTTTGAGTTTTTCCAGACTGTTAGTATTCTTCCCCTCCACTAGCTTTGGTGACATGGCAAGTCTCTAATTTGCAACCAGTTGCTTACTCCTCGCAATACATCTTGCGCATAAACACAGTCAAAAAACAAATGCTCTGAGTTTTTCAAAGATCCCCTACAGAGGGCACAATCAGGGTTGTCCCTTAAACAATTAAACTTTGTGAGCCTATCTTTGGTCAACAAGTGATTCTTCCAGAATAACCAGACTATGAACGCATGCTTTGGGACATTACATCTTGACCAAATAAAATTAGGAACATGCATTTTAGTACCCTCAACTAATAACCATTTGTAGCCTGAGTTGATGGTATATCTGCCTGTTGGAGTAGGCTTGCACTTATCAGCCTCAAATTCATCCTTTGCTCTATCTTTCATCTTCAGTATCTGCCTCCAATGCCAGCTAGAAGTCTGTTGAGGTTGCAAATTCCAGAAGCTTTGCCCTTTTATGTACACCTCAAGCACCCATTTTATCCATAGGTTGTCCTCTTTTCGGGCCAGATTCTAGACTTGTTTAAGAAGTGCTGCTTCAATCCAGAGCTTTGCATCTCAAATATTTAGGCCTCCTTCATTTTTAGGTCGATATAATTGCTCCCAACTAACCAAAGCTCTACTATTCCATGTTTCTTTAATCCCCCACAGAAAGGATCTACAAATCCGGTTAATTTGCTGATTTACGTTTTGAGGAAGGATAAAACTAGCAGCCCAAAAGTTGCTCATAGATATCAGTACAGAATTCACTAATTGTAGTCTACCCGAATAGCTTAAATGTTTAGTACTCCAATTTCTAACTCTAGCAGTAATTTTTTGTACTAATAGTTCACATTCTAGATGATTCCACTTACGGGGACATAATGGAAAACCTAGATATTTCATGGGAAATTTACCTTCCCTGAAGCCTGTCAGCTGGCATAGCTGGTCTTTCAATGCCTCCGATACTCCGCCAAAATATATGTCAGACTTCAAAGGGTTGGTAGTTAATCCAGTGGTACCTGCAAATCTCTCCAACACCTCAACTTTTTTTTGAACAGTGTAAAAGCCTGCTTTACAAAAGATCATGAGATCATCTACAAAGCAAACATTTGTTAGCTTCAAGGATTTACATTGAGGGTGAAATTTAAATTTACAATCACTAGCAGCCTCCTTCAACAGTCTGGTTAGGTACTCCATAATGAGTACAAAAACCAGCAGGGACATGGGGTCACCCTGTCTGAGCCCTCTCCTGCCTTTGAAGAATCCACACGTTTCACCATTAAGCTGCACTAAGAAGGACGTAGCAGTAACACACTCCATAATCTGTTGAGCAAAGGATGCTTGAAATCCATAAGCATTAAGCATTTCATCGATAAAATCCCACTCCACTGAGTCGTAAGCCTTTTTGAGATCGATCTTCATCAGGGCATCTCCCAGAAATATTTTTCCTGCCATACAGTCGTATAAGCTCGTGTGACAGTAGCACATTATGCAATATCAACCTTCCGTTTACAAATGCACTTTGGTTTGAATCCACTAGGGTTGGTAGCACCTTCTTCAGCCTTTCAAAAATCACCTAAGAGATACACTTATAGACCACATTGCAACATGCAATGGTCTATATTCAGCTGCACTCTGGGGGTTATCATTCTTAGGGATTAAGGCTAAAACAGTGGCATTGATTTGTTTCAGCATTCTTCCATTTTTCGATGAATTTTTATTATTTTTAAGAATTGAAAATTACATTTTCCACCCAAATTCTATAATTTTGTCAATTTTCTCCATTTTTTAAAAACATTTTCAATTGAGATAAGTATTAACTTTATTTCACCACTTTTTCTATTTTACCCTATTGACTTCATTTATCCTAACCAAATCTCACTTTATCAAAATATAAATTACCATTTTTTACACTATTTTCTATCATTTTTACCGCGAACACACAAAGGATATTACAAAATATTTTTTTTAACTCCGTTACTATTTTTTTTTTTGCTGACCCATTACTAAATCAACTATAAATTTTTGCTATTTTATATCAAAAAATTCTAAAATTAATGAAATAATAATATGAAAAAAATATCCCTAAAATAATAAAAATGACTTTGATAAATAATGTTAAATTAGTCAAGTTTTCCTTGATAATAATTATAAAAATTCAAGAAATGTGAAAATTAGATTCCCCCACCCCACCCCCCTTTTTCTACCCAATTCTTTCTTCATAACTTCCATTTTCTCAAACTTTAATATTTGAAATTTTTTTCATTTTCATCATTTTTTACTCCTTATTTTACATTTTCACCTCATAAAAATTAGAAAATCTATTTGATTTACCTTATTTGTTTTTTTTCACATTAATTAAACAAAGTGTGAAAAACATGAATTATTAGAAATACAAACTTTTTAACTTGAAAAAGTGGTTAATCCGGTAAAAATAAAGCATTAGTTTTAAAATCATAAAAGAAATTTGAACAAATTTTTGTGAAAGTAAATTTTCTTAAAATAACTTATTATGGAAATTTTATTTATTTTAACATTATTTATGAAATTTATTTATTTATTTTAAACATGATTTTTTGTTGCATTATAATATTACTTGAATTTTATGAGTAAAATAGTAAAATATATGATGGTTAGTTTACTATTAGTCCAGCGGAATAAAAATATTATAAAATTTGTAATCCAATCAAATCTTGCCATCCAAAAGTGTAAAATTGTTAAAAAAAAATTAATCAAATCATACTATCCAATCGAATCTTATTATTTTCTCTCCTTTTTACCACAAACAAACTAAAAAATATCCTAAAATATTTACGTATTTATTCTATTTTAATTATTTTATTATAATTTCGTATGGGCAAGTGGAGTAAATCCTGAAGTGTTGATTTTTTTTTTGTCTAGCATAGGGCCAGCTGAATAAAGAAATTATGAATAAAAAATAAATAACTATTTCAGGTTAGTTCACACATGGTAAAAATGAGAGAGAATAAGGCAAATAATGTAGCAAATTTTATATTTAGATAGTGAGATTTGATTAAGATAAATAAAATTAAATAAGATAAAATTAAAAAGTGATAAGCTAAACGTAAAATTGGGTTCACTTGAAATATTTTAAAACAATTGGTTTCATTTTTTTCAAATAAATTACTTATTGTGTTTATTTGAATTTTGTTTCACCTTTTTCAAAAATATACGCGGACCAGTTATATATATTGAAATATTACGTGGTGAATAAATATCATATATATCAATATTAAGACAAGAATATCTAAAAATAATCGTGCAATGCAGGAATAACACTAGTAGGAGTTAAGGAGAAACATCCACTTTCACTCATGGCCGAGGTTGTTCGAGCTTTCTAAAAAATAATGACAATATTGAGAATGTAACCTGTTTTTCAATGGCAAAATGTGTGTACTATTAATTTATCTTTAACATAACAATTCCTTATTAACTATTATGTTAAAAAATATAACTTCTAAAAAATGTTAATAAATTTGTTCCTTTTATCACCAAAAACAATATAAGTTTTTAATCCGACATTTAACCGATAACAAAGTTCAGGATATTACCAGATGGAACACAACTGAGACAATAAAAACCTTTAAATTACGCATTGTAAATTTGTGCTCAGAAGACCGTAATTACATGTGCTCGAGAACCTCTAGAACTACAGTCTAAAATTATTCACAAGAAACTGTGTCATAGTTTTTTCATTTTCAATGGAAAATTTGTTTGAAAGTTGTACAGTAAGAAAAAGGTAGATATCATGGTTAATATAGCATGTGAATTTTCCCAAACGATAACTTCTCCGTTGCACCACAACTCATATTTTTTTACTTCATTGCTTCCTTTGGTTTCTCTCTAAGGTGCTCATTATGTTGGGCTGGTCGTTCTCTCAATTAGGCCAGCAACAACAAGGAAAAATAAAACCAAGCCTAACTAGGTTTTGGTTTTGGAGTGTTTGACCGAGAAAAGAAAACCCACTTTTATTGGGTTTTGGGTTTTGTTTTTGATGCCTATAAAAGCAAGGTTTTGTGCACAATTTGTGCATGTTTTTCAGCCGAGAGAGAAGGAAAATTAGGGCAGCCGCGTAAGGGTTTTATGCAAGAGAAAAAGAAAGAAAGCTAGTGTTTAGTTTTCGGTTTAACTCTATTTTGGTAAGATTCTTCCAGTCCTACTTTGTGATAGGTGTTTGTGGATGAGCATTGTTGTAATCCATCTTTGGGTGAAGTCCTGTGTATCTACCGGTTGGTGAAGACTATTTTCCCATTACTGTGATAGTGGAGATTTGACTGTTGTTACAGTCCCGTGTTTTTTCCCGATTTGGATTTTTCACATAAATCTGTGTACCAACTTTACTTTATCAGTTCTTGAATTATTTGCTTGCTTGGTTGGTTGTCCGATTTTATTGGTAGTAGGAAAAGAGTTTTTCATGGAAATCGTTTCCGCTGATTTATTGTGTTTATATCCTTTCCGCCACAACACATTATTCATTCTTCTCCGTTTCGCCTAACTTATCAACATAAATGCTTCTAATCCCTCGCCTTTGTCCTTCCTTTATTTTGATTGTAGTCCTTTTTTAATCTCTTAAAGTTTTCAATTGCAATGCATATATCGTGCCACCATCGTGTAACAAATTCCGAGATGGGATTTAATTATTTTAAGGAGCAAGATGAAGTTTAGTTTGAATACAGTCTGTTTTGTTACTCTATTCATCCACCAAACTTGTGTCAGAATCGGGATTTATGCATTGAATATAAGAATTTTAAAAGTTAACTACAAATACTCATGACCATATAAAAAATCTTTGATGGGAGTTAAATCAATTTTTATAATGTATATTCTCTCTGTCTCATAATTATTGTCCAATTTGAATTTTTATTTCTAGTTCAAATTGTACTAAAAGTGAAAGCTCAAACTGAATAATAATTTTAGAAGAGAGGAAGTATATAGTTTTAGTTAACTCCAATTTCTAATTTACTATGGCTTGATTGGATTTCGAAAAAGCTACTATATATATATTTCTTTTAATTCCATTTGGGCCAATGCCAGCATTAGGAAATTTACGATAGGCTCAAAAGTGATTTGCTACATTTTTCTAAGGAAAAAACCAGGCTTGGACGTTCTCGTTTCTTTTTCCAGTTTTTCTTTTCTCTTTGTTGTTTTTAAGGGGAGGATTCACTATTTTTTTTTTCCCAGGAACGGCCGAGACAAAATGAGCTCAATGAGAATGATTGGAGAAGCAACTCTTGTTATTATTGATGGGGATGAGGAGCAGAATATGGGCAGGTCAGCCTAAAACTTAAAACTCAAATTTTTATTTTTAAACTATTATAAGTGTATTTTTTCATATGAGGGGAAAAAAATTCTTTTAATTTAATTAACTCTGGATTGCTTGGTCTTGTCTGTTATTTTGTTTAATTTATCTATGGTTAATCAGAACTGTAATTTGTATGGCATCTAACAACATTTATTTCTCTCCAGTACAACCAACATAATTTGTTACTTTTTAACGTTGTGAGCTCAAATGTCATGTCTCCGCATTTGAAAATTTAGATAATAATATTATAATAGATGCCAATGAAGGACATTATTTTGAGTAGTAAAATTGTGTTATTATAATTTATATACATGATTTAAATTTGAACGAACATTACATTATTTCATTAATGAATATGATAGATATATTATGATTTATAACTGAAATGAGATATATCACTTTTAATCGTACAAACGTCCTACCGAGTCTACCTTTCTAAAAAAGGTCGCATGCTTACTCACCTACCAACATATTCGTTTGACATAATAAACATTTGTTTCTTCTATGAGAAAAAAAAAAATAGTCACTGCGTATATTTAAAAAAAAACTCAAAACTTATTTATTTGATTTTGTTTTTTGTTGTTATTTAAAACTAATTATTGCTTTCAAGGTTTTTTGCAGTAGTAAAATACTAAAGTATAAGTTTAAAAAATTTACAATGATATCAGGCACGCAGTACACCCTCATGCTCTGTCTAAATTATTTTGAATTTTGATTCTGTCACAGGTGTACGTTCCTTAATATCTTCAACGGCAAATTTGATTTTTTTTAAGGAAAAATAAAAACAAAAGAAAAAGTCACTTTAATACTTCCTTTCAACTATATCTAGTATGAATGTGTCATCTAAAATTAAATTGATAACGTCAGATTACAAAGTATGGAATTTCTCTATGTTGGCAGACTAGCAATTCTGACGAATTGGTGATTCTCCCAACCAATGCAGACACTCGAATGCATCTAATGCCGCGAAAACAGATGAAAAACTTGAGCCAAAAACCGGTCGTCCAAGCGAAAGAGCCGGTGCCAAGCAACGCCACATGCAGCGAAAGCAACGCCGGCGCCAAGCGAAAGAGCCATCGCCGCCACATGATGTGGTTGGGTTAAATTATATTTTAAATCTTGGTGTTCTGAAAATGGTTAGATTGAATTTTATGTGTTCCAGTCAATTTTTCATTATATGTTTGTAGGTATTTCGAGAAATGCCCTCGCCCCAGATGAGAGACAGCGGAAGGAGCTCGGTGTTTCCCTAGGTTTAAACCCTTTGCAAGTTAAATTCTGGTTCCACAACAAACGGAATCAACTCAAGCTAACAGTTTTACCTCTAATAAACACCTTGGAACACTGAGAAATTCAAACACTAGTTTAAATAAATTGTCTCTCGAATCAAAGATTTATTCAAATGTGGTGTATGTTCACACACACACACACACACACACACACACACACACATATATATATTATATGATCATAAAGGTTTTTATTTAAGTAATGTCGAAGACTTTTATCAAAAAATAATTGAGAAAAAACTATCTCCATCTAGAACAAGTTGATTGCTAATATGAAGTATTGAATTTCTCTAATTTACAGGTTCAAACTGAACGTGAAGCACGCTCAAGCCGAAAGCTGAGATCGAAAGCCTTCTCGAGGAGAACAACAGTTTCCCGCTTACCTTACTGACAAAATCAAAATTCGAACGATACTTTGGGACAATCATTAAGCAAGAATTAGGATTTAGAATGAATAAAAAATAGAAAGAATATTTTTATTGTGTTGCGTATATACAATTTATATGCAACCTGTCCCAAAGAGGGGAGAGATCACCCTTTTATATAAGGGTAGATTGCATAATTAAGGTAGATCAAGTAGGTTTAATAATAGGTAATTTACTATAAGACAGTGGCTTAACTTCTAAGTAACCTAACCCTAAGCCCAGTATACCTAGTGTTTAATATTTCAAGTTCCCCTAGCAGGCTATATTTCTGAGACTTGATGAGAAAACATGGGTTGCTACGAGCGTTGATGTCTTCTATAGTTTTGTGGTGTTGTTCCGATTCTCGAACTATTCGTTCTTGAGTATGTACCTATATAAGATAAGTCATGTAGAGTGCCTGGAGGAGATCTTTATGTTAGTGAGTTACTGATTGGGAGGGGGGAGCCTATATATGCCGAATTTGGAAAGTGATGCATCTATTCTCTTATTGAAGGCGAGAAACCTATATTTGCCTGTCATGCAGGTCTTGTGCCTATCTTTGTAGGTCTTGTGGTTGTGCCCATCTAGTAGGTCTTATTTGGCCATTGCCCGTCCAGCGGGTCTTTGTGGGTCATGTCTGTCAAGCAGGTCTTATTTAAATCCAGTGTCCGTCTAGCGGGTCTTTCAGTTCCTTATTTATGCAAGGTGGTCCCCACTGCCTGTTTAGTAGGTCTTATTTGCCCTGTCTCGGCAGAGTCTTTGATCTGATCTGCATTTATGCTCGAAAAAGGACAATACAGTATAATGATAATAATAATGTGTTTATCTAATAATGTGCTTATTCAAGATAAGTGAGAGCTACAAACTTGATCATAACAACAAAAGAACTTAAGTAGTTTTCTAAATAAAAGCATAATTGTTTAATTTGATGATTGTGAATTACAAAGTTACCTCGTTCTTGGGGGAGGGGGGTTATCCAAGAATGTTTTTCGAGAATGTTGTGTTTGAGAAGTTAAATCTCGAGTTGCAAGATACATGTCCCCGAACTCTCGAGATACATCTTCTCGAACACTCTGAGTATTGGTAGCTCGAGATATATCTTCTCAAACATTCTGAGTAATGATGTCAGACTTAGTTTCGTGAAGATGTATCTCTGAAGCATTGCTTGTCAATCATCATTTCCCCTTGCTTTAAACTCATGAGGATCTAGATGTAAGATTATAAGAGGATTATGATTAATTACTCGTAAGAGAAAAGTATAAGGATATATTGTAAATTTTCTAAAATTGCTGAAAATCTTCTGCGTTAATCATCCTTTTCCTTGTTGACCTGTACATCGGGTTGTTTTGGTTAGCATGGACATCAACGTAATTCTCCCTGACCTAAGCATTGTTGGGCCCGGTATTCCCCTTAATTGGGTCAACAAGGAAACTAATAAAACCAAGCCAATTTTGGCTTTGGTTTTAGGAAACAAAACCTACTCCAATTGGGTTTTTGTTTTTAGGTTTTTTTGCTCTATAAAAGCAAGGCTTTGGCATAATTTTTAGGTGTGTATTTTTCAGCCAAGAAGAGAAGAAAAATTTGGTCAGCCGTGCATTGTTTTTGTACGAGAGAAAAAGAAAGAAAGCTAGGGTTTAGTTTTCGGTTTAGCTCTCTTTTGGTTAGATCCTTCCAGCCCTACTTTGTGATAGGTGTGTGTGGAAGAGTATTGTTGTAATTCACCTTTGGGTGAAGTCCGGTGTATCCACCAGTCGGTGAAGACTATTTTCCCATTATTGTGATAGTGGAGATTTGACTGTTGTTACAGTCTCGTGGTTTTTCCCGATTTGGGTTTCCACGTAAATTTGCGTGCCTCCTTTATTTTATCAGTTCTTGAGTTAGTTGCTTGTTTGGGTGGTTGTCCTATTTTATTGGTAGTAGGAAAGGAGTTTTTCTTGGGGCTCGCTTCCGCAGTGTGTTGTGCTTATACCCTTTCCACCACAACAGTGGCATCAGAGCTACGGTTCGGTAATTGAGGTGTTACACCAATAAAATGGAAGAGTCATCAAGTACTGGTACGATGATTAAATTGACTTCATCCAATTATCATATGTGGAAGCCTAGAATGGAAGACTTGTTGTATTGCAAAGATTTGTTTGATCCTGTTCTAGGGGATGAAGGTAGGCCAAGTGATATGACTGATAAAAAGTGGGCTGATATGCACAGGAAGACTGTTGGTAATATTCGACAGTGGATTGATCAAAGTGTGTTTCATCACTTTTCGGGAGAAACAAAAGCTGATGAACTTTGGGAGAAAATCCAGAATATGTATTGGAAGAAGTCCGGCATCAATAAGTCATCTGCGCTGAAACAGATTACCAGGTTGAGGTACAAAGATGGTGCTAGCATGAATGAGCACTTGAGTTCGTTTCAGGGTTTGTTGAACCAAGCTGTGAATGTAGGTTTAAAGTTGGATGATGAGGTGCAGGCTTTGTTATTGTTTAGTTCTCTTCCAGACAGTTGGGACACTTTGGTAGTGTCAATCAGTAATTCAACTCAGGATGGTGTCTTGACCTTGGATCAGGTCAAAGAGGCTTTGATGAATGAA
Organism: Oldenlandia corymbosa var. corymbosa; assembly: GCA_949775105.1. Taxonomy (NCBI): domain Eukaryota; kingdom Viridiplantae; phylum Streptophyta; class Magnoliopsida; order Gentianales; family Rubiaceae; genus Oldenlandia; species Oldenlandia corymbosa. The sequence goes on along the minus strand of OX459118.1, from coordinate 25,930,199 downwards.
GAAGTCAGAAGAAAAGAGCAGAGTATTGAGTCTGAGTCACGGGCTTTGGTGACAGAAAAGTTAGATAGAAGAGGAGAAGTAAAGCGAGAGGGACACGTGATCGGAATGACAAGTCCAGGGACGGTCTAAATCCAAGAAAGATGTCGTGTGCTACCATTGTCAAGGGAATGGGCACTTTAAGAGGGAGTGCGGGGTTCTCAAGAGAGAACTAGCAGCGAGAAAAGGTAAAGGCAAGAAGGATGAATCAAGTGATGATGACACTACTGCAGTAGTAACTACCAGTGATGTATTTGTGTACTGTGATGATGATACAATTAATGTTGCGAGTCACGACAGTGATTGGTTCGGTGATTCAGGTGCGTCTTATCATGTGACGCCTCACAGACACTTGTTTACCTCTTACATACCTGGAGATTTTGGTCGTGTAAGAATGGGCAACCAAGCCTCATGCGATGTTGTCAGCATGGGAGAGGTATCATTGGTAACGAATACAGGTTGTACTCTTTTCTTGAAGAATGTCAGACATGTTCCGGATATGCGTCTGAACCTTATTTCCGTTGGTAAACTTGATGATGAGGGTTATCATAGCACTGAAGGTGGTGGTCGTTGGACAATTACCAAAGGGAATCTTGTTATTGCTAGAGGAAAAAAGTTGAACTCTTTGTATGTGTTGAATGCAAAGTTGAAGAATGGAGAGGTGAATGCAACTCACAATGCCTCCATTAATCTCTGGCACAGAAGGCTTGGACACATGAGTGTTAAGGGGTTGCAGATTCTTGGTAAGAAGCAATTTCTCCCAGAGGTGAAAGGTACTGCTCTAGAACCTTGTGTTGACTGTATCTATGGTAAACAACATAGGGTTTCCTTTCAAAATTCTCCTCCATCTAGAAAGTCCAGTGCTCTAGAGTTGGTTCATACAGATGTATGTTACATGAAAGATAGGTCGTTGGGTGGAGCATTGTACTTTGTTACTTTCATTGATGACTATGCTCGAAAGGTTTGGTGTTTTTCTTTGAAATCTAAAGACCAGGTATTAGATGTGTTCAAAGACTTTCACCTTAGAGTTGAAAGAGAGACTGGCAAGAAGTTGAAGTGTGTTCGAGCAGATAATGGTGGTGAGTACAGGGGTCCGTTTGAGAAGTATTGCCGAGACCATGGCATTAAACTTCAGAAGAGTGTTCCGAAGACTCCGCAGCAGAATGGCGTGGCAGAAAGAATGAACAGAACTATTACCGAAAGGGTTAGGTGTATGCTCTCGAATGCAAAGCTGCCTAAATCTTTTTGGGGTGAAGCCATGCAAACAGCAGTTGATTTGATCAACCTATCTCCCTCAGTTCCGTTGGATGGTGATCTACCACAACGAGTTTGGACAGGGAAAGATGTCTCATTTAGGCATTTGCGAGTTTTTGGTTGTCGTGCCTTTGTTCATATTCCCAAAGATGAAAGGTCGAAGCTTGATGGCAAATCCAAGCAGTGTGTATTCTTGGGGTATGGAAATGATAATTTTGGGTACAGACTTTGGGATCCTGTAGAAAAGAAAGTTTTCAGAAGCAGAGATGTGATTTTCTTTGAAGACCAGACCATTGATGATATGGGAAAAGACGAGATGCCAGAATCTTCACCTGAGATTCCTGTTGATTTAGATCCAGTTCCTCCACAATCAGATGATTCTCCTGAAGGGGGAGCTGAGACAGAGCAGGATGGTGAGTTTGATGATGATCCTGCTACTGAAACAGAGACACCACCGGTTTCATCACCTCCTGTTCAGCCTAGGAGGTCCACCAGAGACAAGAGACCTTCCACCAGGTACAGTGCTCATGAGTATTTGTTTCTTACTGATGAGGGAGAGCCAGAGTCGTATGAAGAGGTTCTTAGTCATGAGCAGAAAGATCAGTGGTTAGCAGCCATGCAAGATGAGATCAAATCCTTGCATGAGAATAACACGAATGACCTGGTGAAGCTGCCTAAGGGCAAGAGAGCACTCAAGAATAAATGGGTGTTTAGACTAAAAACAAGTGAGAACAGCTCACAACCGAGGTACAAAGCCAGATTGGTTGTGAAGGGATTCAATCAGAGAAAGGGCGTAGACTTTGATGAGATATTCTCTCCTGTTGTAAAAATGTCTTCAATCTGAGTTGTGCTTGGGATAGCGGCCAGCTTGAATCTTGAGATTGAACAGCTTGATGTGAAGACAGCCTTCCTGCATGGTGATTTGGAAGAAGAGATTTACATGGAGCAACCAGATGGGTTTCAGGAAAAGGGGAAAGAGAAGCTTGTATGTCGTCTCAACAAAAGCTTGTATGGGTTGAAGCAAGCTCCGAGGCAATGGTAAGGGCAAGGATACCAAAGGACTACAGTTGATCATTGTGTGTTTGTGAAGAAATTCTCTGATGGTGATTTTATAATTCTTTTGCTTTATGTCGATGACATGCTGATTGTTGGTCATGATATTGCAAAGATTGCCAGGTTGAAAAAGGAGTTGAATAAATCCTTTGCGATGAAGGATTTGGGTCCGGCTAGACAGATCCTTGGGATGAAGATTTCTCGTGACAGACAGAATGGGAAGCTTTGGGTATCTCAAGAGAAGTATATCGAGAAGGTTCTTGATAGATTTAACATGAGCGGTGCTAAGGAAGTCTCGACTTCACTTGCAGGGCATTTTAAGCTAAGCAAAACGCAGTGTCCTAAAAGTGAGAAAGATAAGGAAGAGATGAAAAAGGTTCCTTATGCTTTGGCAGTTGGCAGCCTAATGTATGCGATGGTTTGCACAAGGCTAGACATAGCTCATGCAGTTGGGGTTGTTAGTCGGTTTCTCTCCAATCCTGGTAAGGAGCATTGGAATGCTGTGAAATGGATTCTCAGGTATCTTAGGGGTACTTCCAGATTGAGTCTTTGCTTTGGCAATGGAAAGACCATGTTGGATGGATATACAGATGCTGACATGGCGGGTGACCTTGATGGTCGGAAGTCTACTTCTGGATACTTGATGACTTATAGAGGGGGAGCGGTTTCATGGCAGAGTAGATTGCAGAAATGTGTTGCTTTGTCTACTACAGAGGCAGAGTTTATCGCAGCTACTGAATCTTGTAAGGAAGCACTTTGGTTGCAGAAGTTTCTACAAGAGCTTGGCATGAAGCAAGAGAAGTATGTGGTGTATTGTGATAGCCAGAGCGCTATTGACTTAGCGAAAAATTCCACATTTCATTCGCGGTCAAAACATATTGATGTGAGATATCATTGGATTCGAGATGTGTTGGAGTCCAAGGCGTTGTTTCTTGAGAAGATCCATACGGATGACAACGGTGCCGATATGTTGACGAAGACTGTGAGTAGAGAGAAGCTTCTGTTCTGTAGACAAGAAGCAGGTTTGGTTTTACCCCCCAATTGAGGTGAAGGGGGAGATTGTTGGGCCCGGTATTCCCCTAATTGGGTCAACAAGGAAACTAATAAAACCAAGCCAATTTTGGCTTTGGTTTTAGGAAACAAAACCTACTCCAATTGGGTTTTTGTTTTTAGGTTTTTTTGCTCTATAAAAGCAAGGCTTTGGCATAATTTTTAGGTGTGTATTTTTTCAGCCAAGAAGAGAAGAAAAATTTGGGCAGTCGTGCATTGTTTTTGTACGAGAGAAAAAGAAAGAAAGCTAGGGTTTAGTTTTCGGTTTAGCTCTCTTTTGGTTAGATCCTTCTAGCCCTACTTTGTGATAGGTGTGTGTGGAAGAGTATTGTTGTAATCCACCTTTGGGTGAAGTCCTGTGTATCCACCAGTCGGTGAAGACTATTTTCTCATTATTGTGATAGTGGAGATTTGACTGTTGTTACAATCTCGTGGTTTTTCCCGATTTGGGTTTCCACGTAAATTTGCGTGCCTCCTTTATTTTATCAGTTCTTGAGTTAGTTTCTTGTTTGGGTGGTTGTCCTATTTTATTGGTAGTAGGAAAGGAGTTTTTCTTGGGGCTCGCTTCCGCAGTGTGTTGTGTTTATACCCTTTCCGCCACAACAGTGATGGAGTTTGAAAAATTAACGTGTGACTCGACTACTGTCAGCTTTGCCAATTTGCTAAATTCCTGGTTCTTGAATGACTTGTTTGCTGGCTTGGTGGTTTTTGTAATCGAGCGCTGTTAGTTCATGACTAGGCCAATGATGTTGTTTCTCATCAATGTGTTTTTCTTAGAACTTAACTGCCTAAAGCTCAAAAAATTTCGCTTCTTCAAGAAATTTGTTTGATATCAAAGACCAAAATGAATTGACTCCACAGTCGGCGCCACTTGACAAATTCGAAATCCGCACGGTATCTTGGGACGAATGTAATTCGGGTTTAGAAGAAATACTAAAAAAGAGAGAGAGAGAATATTATTATTGTTTCGCTTAGATACAACTTGTTTGCAACCTATCCCAAAGAGGGGAGAGACCAACCCTTTATATAGGGGTGGATTATACAATTAAGGCGATTCCAAACTGGAGTAGATTTAAGAATAAATAATTTACAATTAGACGGTGGTTTAACTTCTAAGTAATCTACCCCTAAACTTAATAGGTCTAGGGTTTAATTCAGACTCTTCACTTAGCTGGCCGGTGCTGCCCCAAGTGCGAGGATCCACAAGCTATCACGCATTGGGCTTTGGAAGCCAATAATTTAAGGCTTGAGAATGCTAGATTCCGAGATGAAGTAGCATTTTATGTTTCTTACGTACTTGCAGTAGTGCTTATTTCCATTTTTCCGAGTCTAAAATTTTGATAAATTTTGAAAAACGTTAACATTTTCTATTCTAATAAAAACTTTTTCTTTTTTTTTTTACCTTCACAAATCCTTACATATATAGCTAATGCCTGATGTACTCAATCAGAACATGGTTTTGTCTATTCTTTTCTTGTCTTTTCTTTTTTGATTATCTTCTTATTAACCTTTTTCCCCCACTTTATCGAATATATGTTTCTACACATTTTAGGTATTTTTTCAGAACCTTCCTACTAATTTCTGATATCATCTCTTCTAGTCTTTTCTTTTAATAGGCTTGAACTTGTAACTAATTGAGACTCATAGTCCAACTTAGTAACCTTGGATAGCCCAATCTTGATTGAACAAATCAAGTTTATTTACTAACTGGCCAAAGCAGCCTGATCAAGTAAATGAGTGACCGACAAATACTTATCACAGAGGACCTGATATCCCTAACAAAAGGCGCACTTGAGTGGAGTTTCCCCTAATAATATCTCTTTCCTCGCTAGACTCTATCACGATTGTAATAGTTTAGGTACTTCCTTAGAACCAACTTAAAAGAGAAAGAGGCAAGGTTGTTTAAGCTTTCTAGAAATATTGACATTCTTAAAAATGTAACTTCTTTTAACGGGAAAATTCATATAATAATTTATTTATATTTATTAACATAATAATTCCTTAAGTTATATGAAAACTAACGTCTGAATAATTTTAATAAATTTTGTCTCTTATCATTACGAACAAAACTTGTGAACTAGCAATAGTACTTAAGGAAAGTTTGTAATCCGACATGTCGTTTCACAACATTGCAGAACGACTGAGACAATTATGACCTATATTGTTCATTCTAAAACCATGCTCAGAACTCAAAATGTAATTACATGTTATTTTCTTATGTTTTCCCTTCAAAGCTATATATTTTCTTGAAGACCTTTGAAAGTACATTAAAAATTTTATGAACAAGGAACTGTGTCATATTTTCTTCATTTTCAATGGGAAATTTATTTGAAAGTTACACAATAAGAAGTGGTAAATATGAGGGTTAATATAGTACGTGAACTTTACCCGAACTACCTAAAAAGATAACTTCTCTTAGCTACATAAGGCCATTGCACCATATATGAGAATACAACACAACTACTCACTCATTATTTGCTTGCATTTCTCCCTTTGTATGATCCTAAGGTTCTCGTTATATCCATTCCTATCCAAAAGTGTAAGAATGATTACATTATTTACCTTATTCTCTCTTATTTTTACCACAAACAAAAATCATCCTAAAAATTTTACTTATTTATTTTATTTTAAATTATTGTTTTATAATTTTGGGGTGAATGGAGTAAATGGTGAAGTGTTGATTTTTTGGTTTAGCATAGGGCTAGCAGAATAAAAAATTATGAGAAGAAAATGAATCAATATTTAAGGTTTATTCGTTTGTCGTAACTATGAGAGAGAACACAGTAATGCGGTAAATTTTATATTTTTGGATAGTAAGATTTGATTAGTATAATTAAAAGTAAATATGGTAAAATTAAAATTGATTTCAATTTAAAAACATTCAAAGAAGTTAGGGCAAATTTGATAAAGTTATAGCATATTGAAGAATATTTGTAATTTTTCTTTTTTAAAAATGATAAAAAGAATATCTGATTTCGCTAGAATAGTGGCCATATTCAGAGAATAGGACTAATTTTGAATATATATATATATATATATATATATATATATATATCATTAACTAATTTCTTCACATGACAAACATTAATGATAAAAATTGAATCATAAAATATTATAGAGACTAAAATGATTTACGCCTTCTTTTTTGTACAAATAGTTAATACATTGATTCCTGTAAAGTACAAATCAAAGATTATTTTAATTTCTAATAATTATTCACTCCACTTAATTTGACTCCCCGTGTCGTCTCTCTTCCTCTCCTCTTCCTCCACTCGCTTACAAGAACCGGCCTTCAAGTGAAGGAATTGTCGGCAGCGTCAGTGCTAGAAGAGAATGAGGCAGAGGATTGGGCAGTGGGTGAGAGGAGCATTATTTTCTACTAATAGGATTTACATTTTTTATTGTTTTTCTATTCTTCCCCCAAACGTTTACTGTTCCAGCACATCATATAATTTTGTTTTAGTTGAAAAATAACACTTCTAAAGAGGCACACAAGGCAAGTAGTCACATGTTGAAAGCTGAAGTTGCATGTTTTCAAGCAAATTACTTACTGTGTTTACTTGAATTGTGTGTCACCTTTTTGATAAAAAATATCACTTCAAAAATATACACATTTTAGTTATATATAATAAAATGTTACGTGGAAAATCAATATCATATCAATTTTCACACATTAATATTAAAAAATAATCGTGCAATGCACAGAAATAACACGAGTAGTAGTTAAGGGCAACATCCACTTTTACTCATAATCGAGGTTGTTCGAGCATTCTAAAATATAATGACATTTTTGAAAATGTAACCTTTTTTAAATGAAAAAATGTGTATATACTAAGAAATTTTGTATTTAACATAACAATTCCTTACTAATAAATTTTCAAGAAAATGTATATATCCGTAACCTGTTTCAGGTAATGTCATGTCTAACTATGACAATGATTTATGATATTGTGGGTACTATTGTTGAAATTCATGTATGAATAATTTTTTGGTAGCAAATCGCATTTTGTCATTTTGTTATAAATGAAATTAACGCAACAAACAATATGAGAATAATTTTGTTTGTCTTTGAGCCACAGGATTTGAAAACCCTCAAGCTGAAGTACCTGCTGTGAAAAAAAGAGGTAGGCCTTTAGGAAGAAAGACGCTACTACTCCTACTTTTGTTATCGACCTTAGTACTTATTCCTCGTCATATCCTGCACCACATGTTGAAGGTAATTTCCAACTACAGCATCCATTTATGCTTTCAATTTTTTCTTGGGATTCATACACGAATAGTATTGGTATCAACTATCGTTGCCATCTCATAATCATGCTATATAGGTGTCTGTCATTTTAATAACTTGTTAGAAATTAAATAAATTAATGCAACAAACAAGATGATAATGACGTGGTTATCCTTGAGTTAGGACTTGAAGAACTTCAAGCATAAGTTCTTGTTTTGTCATTATAACAACTATATTTGTTTTTGTTTTCAAAAAAAAAAAATTAGTTGTTATAATGTTAATATATTCGTACCTTTTACCACTAATGATTAAAAAAAATGCCGAACTAACAATATAAATTTGTAATTGGACGTTTAACACACAACAAAGTTCAGGATATCACCAGATGGAATACAACTGAAACAATTAAATCCTTTCTCTGAATTGCACATTCTAAATTTGTGCTCAGAAGATCGTAATTACATGTTCTTTCATTTTTATTTTTATTTTTTAGTTTTCCTTGAAGAACTATTTTATTGAGGACCTTTGGAAGTACAGTCTGACATTATAAACAAGAAACTGTGTCCTACTTTCTTCCTTTTCAATGGAAAATTTATTAAAAGATATACAATAAGAAAAAGTAGATTTGAGGGTTAATATAGCATGTGAATTTTCCCAAACAAGCTAAAAGATAACTTCTCTTTAGCTACCCACATCATTGTGGTGATTCCAAATCTCATTTTATATAAGGCCGTTGCACCATTTATGAGAATATAGCACACCAACTCACTCAATTTCTGCGTCCATTGCTCCCTTGATTTGTTTTCTTTCTTAACGTTCTCGTTATTCTTCTTCTTTATTTCGCCTAACTTCTCAATGTAAATGCTTTTACTAGCTAATTCCTCTATTTTGATTATAGTCTCTTTTGTTTTATCTCTTAAAAGTTTTCAATTGCAATACGTTTATCGTGCCACCATCGTGCAAAAAATTCCTACATGGGATTAAATTTTTTTTTCTTAGGAGTGAGATGAAGTTTAATTTTAATTTAGACCGTTTTGTTAATCTATTCAGAATTAGAATTTATGCATTGGATATGAAAATTTAAAACTTAACTGCAAATACTCATGGTTACAAAAGATTTGAGGGGACTTAAATCAATTTTTCAAAACATATATATGTATGGTTTTAATTAGCTCCAATTTCTAATTTACTATGGCTTGATTGGATTTTAAAAAAACTGTAATGTTTTATTATTACTTTCGGGCTAATGCCAGCATTGAGAAATTTACGATAGCCATTTTTAATTGTCTCAACAGTGATTTGCAACATTTTTCCTAAGGAAAAACCAGGCATGGACGTTCTCGTTTCTCTTTCCCGTTTAATTTTCTTTTCCTTCTTTTAAGGGAGGATTCACGATTTTTTTTTTAACAGGAACGGCCGAGACAAAATGAGCTCAATGAGAATCAATGGACAAATACCTCTGGTTATTATTGATGGGGATGAGGAGCTGAATAATGGGCAGGTTAGCCTAAAAACCCAAAACTCAAATTTATTATTCTTTCAAAATATTACAAGTGTATATTTTTATTTTAAGGGAATAAAATCTCTTGGTTTAATTAATTTTGGATTGCTGGTCTTATCGGTTATTTATAGTTTGATTTATATATGGTTAATCAGAATTGTATATCATCTGGCGCCTAACAACATTTGTTTCTCTTTATAACAATCAAAGTGATTTGTTACCTTTTTGTGTCGCTTATCACCTGAAATATTATGTCTTCGCTTTTGAAAATTTAGATCATAACATTATTCTACATATATGTCAATGAAGGACATTATTTCGAGTAGTAAAATTGTGTTATTATAATTCAAAATATACATGATTTAAATTTGAATGAAAATTACGATATTTCATTAATGGATATGATATATGTATTATAATTTATAAATGAGACGAGATAAATCACATTTGATGATACCAACCCCCTACCGAGTCGACCTTTCTAGAAAAGCCGCATGCTTACTCACCTATCAACATATTGGTTTCACATAATAAACATTTGTTTCTTCTCAGAAAATGAGAAAGAAAATAGTCAATTGCAACGATTTTTTGCGTGCGAAAGTTTTTTTAAAGAAAAAAAACTCAACACCAATTTTTTTTTATTTAAAACTAATTATTGCTTTCAAGTTTTATTGTCGAGTACCTTATACAGTATCTCCATTCAATTGATTTGCAGTACTAAAATACTCTTTTTGAGGAATTATTAAATTTAAAACATTTACAGTTCATATAAGGCACGTCGTACGCCCTCATGCTTTGTTTAAATTATTTTGATTTTTTTTTTGGTACAAAAATTATTTTGAATTTTGATTTGTCACTGGTGTACATTCCATAATATCTTCAACGGTAAATTTGGTTTTTTAAAGGAAAAAGAAAACAAAAAAAATTCACTTTAATACCTGATTTCAACCGTATTTAGTATGAATATGTACTACATCTAAAATTAAATCGACAACTACGTCAGCTTACAATTTTCGGTTTCTCTGAATTGGTAGACATAACAACCATTTGTTACTAATTCTCAGAAAATTAGGAAAAAAATAGTCAATGCACAGATTTTATTGCGAGTGGGAAAAAAAAAGTCAAAAGCAATTTGTTTTTCTCCATGTTTGTTATTGAAAACTAATTATGGCTTTCAGCTTGTTTTCTTTTAGCACTGCATTAAAATTTCAATTTTCTAATATAATGTTTCATTTAATTAATTGGCTTACTAAGATTTACAATTTTTAAAAGCACTTACCTGGTCGATTCCTCCTCATACGTTGTCTAAATCATTTAGAATTTTGATTTTGTGTATGTCATCTTGTACATTCCTGAATATCTTCAATGATAAACTTTTTTTTTAAATCATTGTTATACCTCCTTTTCAATTGCATTTAGTATGAACGAATTTATAGAACATATGAAAATAAATCGTCTATTGGGACATCTGGGAATTCGTGAGTTAGACTCATCTTGGGTGGACCCACTAAGTTATTGGGCGGATGCCCATTTACAAATTTTGGTTTCTCTGAATTGGCAGACGAGCAATTCCGACGAAGCGGCAATTCACCCAACGAATGCAAACTCGAATGCATCCAATGCCGCGAAAACAGATGACAAGGGAAAGAGGCGGGCGACATCAAATTCGGGAAATGGAAGCGTAAGTTCCGGAGAGAGTATAATGTGCTCATGATGAAGAATATAGAGTGTTGAATTTTGATTGAATTATTACGTATTAAATCTTAGTGTGCTGATAATGGTTGGATTGATTTTTATATGTTCCGTTTGATTTTTTTTATATCAAAAGGAATAATTAGATTGTTCTCCTGGTTTGATTTGTGGTAATAGAATACGGAAATGGCCTAATAATTGTCTCCCAGAATTTTCTCTTAAAAATCCACAGGCTAGCACCTCCCTCTTTATGTTGCTCTATCGTGCCCGATGCGGACGCGACCCCTGGTTGGCGGCGCTGCTCCGGAATATGGCCGATAAAGTCCCGATATCAAGGGTCGCTTCAGGTGACCCTTCACCGGGTGATCCTTTCATAGCCCGACAATTGCCCAGTAATACCTTGGAACTCATCGGATGAAGCATTAACTCTTTTAGTCAACAACTCCATATAGCACTCATCACCTCCTTATTGAACGGGCTATCCAACGAAGCCTGCCGTTTTTTGATTCGGTGATACTTCGGGTGCCAAACCCGCAAGCGTTTCAGTTACTCATAAACGTGCCTGGTGGTGGAAGTGGCGGTATCGTTTCTGTTGGCGCAGCTGAACTCATTACTGTTTGCTCCAAGAACCTTCCTGAGAATTGAACACGCAAATTTGTGTCACATTGGGTGTGCCAAAATATATTTACATGATTTTTGTCAAAGCTAATCCGCATAAAACACACGTGCGGTGTTCTATAATTCAAAAAATCCCCAATTGAATAGAATTAACATTTTTTACCCAAAAATCGGCTAACGAGCCAGATTTTATTGATGAACAAAATTGTACGGCCACGTGATGCTAGCCTATGAAGAGTTCGTAATGAACCCTAGCCTCTTTTTTTTTCTTTTTCAAAAAAAAATTAGATGGCTTTAACGAGAATCAAACCCTCGACCTCCCTATATTAACCATCCTCATCCTAATCCCCTAACCACCCACACCCTAGCTTTTTGCTTAAGAATACAAAGAAATAGATTTTGCTGGAAAAGAAAAAGAAAATAAGCAAAGAAAAGTAAAAAATTTGACTTGTGATGTGTGTTATTCCTCCTACCAATCCTCTTTATATAAGTTCAATACTAGAGTTGGTCAATCGCACACCGCCTTTAAAGCCCACAATGCATCCATACGAGGTCCAATCCTTTGTCAATTGCATCACCCATGCAATCGACCCACTGCCCAAACAAGTTAAAGTGGCTTACTCAACCAGGCCAATCAAAATGCAAAAACTGACCCAACAAAACTGTACCTTAATTGTAATAGTTAAGGTATCTCATAAGCACCAATCTAAAAAGAGAGAGAGGGGGGTTGTTCAAGCTTTTAAAAAATAGTAACATTCCTGAAAATTCAGCTATTTTAGTGGCAATCTATGTATTAATATATTTGACATGATATATTTATGTGAAACTAAATATATTGTCAGTCGAAGTAACAAAATGCAAAAATAACAAGATGCAAACACATTATCTTTTTACATTAATTCCTTTTAGGAACATAAAGAATCCCCCTAGAGGAAGTTTCCTAGTTTAAAGAGAGTAGTTTATGTTTAAATAAAAAAAACAGTTCACTATCCTTTATGCAGATTGAATCGCATTTTGAATGAAATTTCAAAGTGTGCAACATGACAAAAAGCATCTGCAAATTGAAGGGAAATTTCATGAAAAATTGAGGAAAACTAATTAATAATTATTGGAGAATAAATATTTTGGTGGCTAATCAAACAAATTTTGGTACTTCAATCTGAAGTAGAGAGATATGTTCGTAATGATTTGATCAAATTAAAACAACGCAGACAACACTCCTCCCCATTCCCAACCATCTTTTTCACCAACATAGAGAGATCAACTATTTTTCTTTTAGAGAGGTTGTTACTAAAAAAAAATCTCATAAAAATTCCATCGAATTTTTTTTCTTAGACCAGAACTTTTGAGGACTCATCTGTTGAAAAAGTATTGATAATGTTGAGCAAGATCGAACTAATAAGGCTTCAAAAATCGCTAAAAAACAACTATTTTAAATACATAGAAAATCAACCATAGACGTCAATTCCTTACATCAATGAGCACAAATATAAAATGATAACGAATGAAAAATCTTTATATAAAATCTGATTATGCTACACAACATCAGCAACTAATACAAAGTTGAGCAGCAAGCGAAAACCTTCACAAAAGTTCTCACGGAGAGCGGTAAGAGGAAAATTCATCACGTACATAGCCTTTGGCTGATTATGTGATTTTGATCTAATTGAACTATTAAAATTTCAGGGTCAAAGAAGAATGAAAAAGTTCTGCTAGAACAATTTAAGCAAAATCTCTAGTTTGAAACTCGGAGAAGTTGAACGTGTTTTTGAGGGGAAGACAAAAACTCACGGAAGTTCAACTTGTTAGTGTTAAAAAAGAGTGTCACAATTGTGTTAGAAAATTAAAATTTTGATGTTATAGTTATGTATTAATTAAACAATAATAGTTAGTACAAAAAGGAAGAACAAAAGTCATCCTAATAAAAATTACCAATTGAGGTAAAATATAGCAAATTTGGCACATGTGAAGTACTACCAAATCACCAAATCATTCCCCAATGATATACTACTAGGGGGCTTGAACGTGCTACGCACGTGCATGAATGAAGTTGCTGTGAATATATATTTTGAGTATGAAATTTCACTGTACAATTTTTTTTGTATTACTAATAATGTAATCTCAGGAATTAGTATTATCGAGAAAAATTACGATACTCTTAATTGCATTATCCTTTATATTTTATTCATCCATCCTGTAAGGTGGCTCTTAGCAAAATATGAAATTATAAACACAAAATACCAACTAAAGAGTATAAATTATCACATCAACCTCTTTCCAGGATACTCTAAAATGCGTTCAAAACCAAGAATTATATAACTAATTAAATGCATGAAATGAACTTCTTCAAGGTAGGATGCTTACTTGGATGTTGAGTATTAGTAACGATGGTTCACTGCAAATTTACATCGGAAGAGGGGAACAAAAGAGCAGAAGGATAGCCCAAGCAAAACCTGTAATCCGAATCTCACTGGAAATTGAGATTATTTTATTTTATTGTATTAACATTATTGTGAGCGGAAGAAAATCTGGTGCAACTGCGAAAGTTCGATGGTTCGAAGTTTCATAATTTACATGATCTAAAAAATCTTTGTGAATCCTTATATTCTTTCTTCTGCTTCAGATTTTTGGTCTTTCCTTTCATGAATGTAAGAGGTTTAAAATTTTTATACTATTAATCTTAGATAAAATAAGAGTTAAATAAAACTATAGTAATTAATTGTATTGATGTCATCTATAAATGAACAACAAACCAAACAACTAAGTTTGAGGGTTACCCAACTAAAATCTATATTCCCCAATCATAATATACTAGAGAGTTTGAACGCGTTTCGCGCATACATGATATTTTATAGACTTTTGACAGAAAACTTATTCGCAAAAGATCAAGAGTAAGTAAAGGAGATCAAGGGATTGTGATAATAAAATTAAATTTAAATAACTGTTGTGTGGTAATTAGAATAGAGGTAAATGAAGGAGATGAAATGATTATAATAATACAAATTAATTTAAATGATGTGTGGTAATTAAAGTCAAAACTTCAAAGTTATTCTACAATTATAATATAGGTAGAGTATCAGTATGTTTGATTAATTCCTTTTGGCCAATTCCAACATTGAGAAATTTATGCTCGACACTTTTTAATTTTTATAGTGCTGTCAAACGCGAGTTGCTACATTTACCGTAAGGCAAAATCCAGGCGCGCACTTCTAGGTCTCTTTTTCCTGTTTAAATTTCTTTTTGTTTATGGGGAGGAGAAAAGCAGTTATACAAACATTTTAGCTATTAATATATAGATGTGGATTCACGATTTTTTAATTTTTATTTTTTTTCCAGGATCGGTCGACACAAAATGGGCTCTTTGCGAATGATTAGACAAGTACCTCTGGTTATTATTTGATGGGGATGAGGTGCAGAACAATGGGCAGGTCAGCCTAAACTCAAGCTGCTGATTAGACGAGTAGGGCGGGTATTGGGCGGGTATTTAATGGACTGGAGATGATTGGGTATTGGATCTTAACTACCCATTTATTTTACACATAATTAGGTATGCATAGGAATTGAGAAACAGGTAGTCTAGTACCCATTCGGATCCCATGAAGTACAATTATTGGGATCCCAAAGGGATTGAAAGTGTCAAACCCCTTAGGGTTGTTGTATTGATATATTATATATATAGTACAATGATAGATATATAATTACAATTATGACCTTATTCATATATACACTAACATCCCCCTACAATCTGACTGGGAGGTACGCGAACATTCAGATTGTCTCAAAAATCCATATAAAGAACATGAGACAAACTCTTCGTCATAATATCAGCAAACTAGTGAGAGGAAAGAACATGAAGAATATGAATAGACTCTTGAGCAACCTTCTCACGAACAAAATGGATATCAATCTCAACATGTTTGATACGCTAATTCTTAACAGGATTACTAGACAAGAAAATACTGTTGACATTATCACAAAACACAAGGGTGGCAGTAGACAACCAAATACACAGCTCTGAAAGTAAGGAATGAATCCACAAACTTCAGAAACAACATTAGCAATTGGTTGATATTGAGCCTCAGCACTAGAACGGGAAACAATAGGTTGCCGTTCAGAGGACCAAGAGATGAGATTGGAACCTAAGAAGGCACAGTAACAAGAAGTAGATCAACGAGTACCAGGATAGCGAGCCCAGTCACACATCAAAATATACCACTAACTTATCCAGAGGTGCATATTGAAGATAAATACCATGAGAAAAAATACCCTTCAGATAGCGCAGAATGCATTTGACTCCTTTGGAGTGAAACTCACGAGGCTGATGCATAAACAAACAAACCTGCTGCACTACGTAGGCTATATCAGGACGAGTGAAGGTAACATACCGAAGGCCTCCCACAATAATGCGGTATTCATATGAATCAACAAAAAGCCCCCCATCAAACTGAGATAATTTAGCTTTAGTATCAACTGGAGTGATAGCAGGGTTAGCAGAAGTAAAATGACGTCGATTAAGAAGGCTGGCAATGTACTTCAACTGTGACAAAAAGAAACCATTGGGGGTCCAAGAGAGAAATTCCAAGAAAATAATGCAAATCACCCAAATCCGTCATAGCAAACTCCTTTCTCAACTGAGCAATGATAGAAGACATGAGTGATGAGTACATTTTGTACTATGTTTTTAGGTATGTATTTTACCTATTTATGCTTTAATTGTAGGTTAATTAGGTTAGAAATATATGTTTATAGGCTAATTTGATGACTTGTGGTAATCCAGGGGCTGAAATGTATTATGAGAAAAAAAATGCGGTCAAAATGTGACAAATTGGTGAAGATTCAGGCCAAATTGGAAGATGCTGCAGGGACTGACGTGCAAAGGCAGAATTGGGGCTGAAACTGGCAGGAAGAAGGGCGGTTTTGGAACAAGTCTTTGAAGCTAAGGAAAAAGGGAAGGTGCTGAAGTGATGCTGTTGTCAAAAGTGAAGGATTGATGTGCCTTAAACCTGATTAGGACAACCTAATCCTCCACAAAAGATGATGAGAGGTAAGGGGGAAAGTTTGAAAAGTATGGGTCTCCTCTCTTTTGCTTAAACCCATCTGGTAAAAAGGAGACCATCTTGGCTAAGCAAGAGTTACTCCCCCCCAACCTCTATAAAAGGTAGTAACAGCTGAAGACGAAGGCAACCAGATAAGAATACAACTTGGAAGTAGAATAGATTGTAAGATTTAGTTCAGTAGGGTAGGAACAGAGTATAACTTTGGAAAGTAGATTCAGGAGTGTCACTTGGGGAAGTGAGAAGCTAACTCTGCGTAGTCAGCTGCACTTTACCGTACTCCTTGATTTTACTCTTCTTCTTTTTTCTTCTCTATCTATTGTAATCAGGATGAAGTCTCAAGACTTGAATTTTGTAGTGTTTTAACTTACTCCATGAGTGGCTAAACTCATTTCTAGGATCTAATTTCTCTACTCTATATAATTATTTTTTGATTCATGCTCTCAGATGATATTTGTATGCTTAGTCTTAGAGTTTAAATTATCCTTTTAGGTTGAACAGATAATTCAAACTAATTGTGCTTGCATCTTAGGGGAATCTCGGAAGGGTAAACTTAACATAGAACGTCTAAGATTAACCGGTGATATGGGAGTAACAGCCCAAGGTTGCAAACAACAACGGAAGTTAGTTGTTTGGCACGAGACCATCATAAGGGCTGAGGATCTTAATAGCTTAGTAGTAATTCACAGTCGACAACGGAAGTTAGTTTACTTGTTACTATTAGGACTGCTGTTTGGAACAATCGGAAGTGACCTTACAGTGTTTATGTGCCTGATTGAATACATTTTCATACCACATAATGAGCTAAAAGAATCAATACATATGCATATAGAGTAGAGTGGAGGACTACCCTAGGATACCATCACTTTGTCAAGTCACGAACTCACTTGCCAATCTGCTGTTTTTACTTTTGCTTTGTGTTCTTGTACTAGATCCAAATTTTCATCAAGTGTTTCCCGTCTTTGTGGGATCGACCCTTCTTAGCACCTGATACAAGTTTTAAGTAGGTTTATTTTGGTGGTCTTAACACCCATCAAAAGTGATGCCGTTGCCGAGGACGGTGTAAAACATCTTTTTGAAAATTGGTTACTGTTTACTGCTTTTATACTCTATTTTCTTAACTGTTAAAATCAACTCCGAAATCCTTGCATTCCCGTTACTTGTTTTGTTTGGTTCTTGGTTTCTGGTATATGGAAACAAGTAATCCTCTAGAGGTATTCTTCTTTGATCTTGAAATTGAAGCCACTTCTAGGAAAATCAGACAACTCAGACGTCAGTATGCAAGTGTAGAAGCCTAGAGGAGTTTGCTGAAACCATGGAAGCATTAGCTAAAGAAGAAGTCAGACATAATGGTGGAGCTGAAATTCAGCCAACTCAACCCCGATTGTTGAGAGATTACTTTATCTCTCAACAAGAGGAGGTTCAATCACCAGTGGTATTCCCATATATAGAAGCTGACAATTTTGAACTCAAATCAATTATAATTCAATGGGTTCGAGCATCTTGTCCATTTCATGGTCTACCATCAGAAGGCCATAATGATAATCTACAAACCTTTCTAAGGGTATATAGTACATTCAAGACCCAAGGACTATCTCATAATGACATCAAACTGAGATTGTTCCCATTCACCCTTTAAGATCAAGCTCATATGTGGTTGAATTCTCTGTCCAACAACTCCATCACAAGTTGGCAAGAATTAAGGCAAGCATTTTTAACTAAGTTCTTTCCAACATCTAAAGTAGCCCATTTCATTACAGCAATTATGACGTTCCAGCAACGTCCTGATGAGACATTGTATGAGTCTTGGAAAAGATTCAAGGAGTTGTTAAAGAAATGTCCATAGCACGGGATTGAGGAGCATATGAGGTTAGGCATTTTCTATAATGGTTTAATCCAGTCCTCCAGAGATTCCCTCAATTCCTCTGCTGGTGGAGCATTCATGATGAAGAATGTGGAAGACACAACCCAACTGTTGGAGAATATGGCAACCAACCACTACAAATGGATCAGATTCCAGAGCTTTGCCCAAGAAGGCTGGCGTATTTGAAGTTGATACAGCTACACATATCCAAGCCCAACTCTTCCAACTCTTAAATGAGATGGCCAAAGTTGAAGCTCGCATTGCCAAGTCACAAATTGACTTGTACGAGTCATGTTCTGGTCCACATAAGATTGATAACTTTCCTGAGTTGATGGAGTCAGCTCAATTTGTTCGTCAGAACAATGCCGGTGGTTCCAATCCTTACAACAACTGAAGAGGATAGCAAGGCAACTGGAACAGAAATCAGCAACAACGTAGCTACCAAAGGCCTGACCAACCACATGGTTTCCAGAAATCAGATTGGAACTTAAAGGAAAGTGATGTAGTTGAGATAAAGATGATGATCAAGTCTTTACAAGCCAGCCAACGTCAATTGGAGGCAAGGTTGAGTAAGAATGAGAAGCTATGTGCAGATCAATTAGCAGGAAGACTGCCAAGTGATACTGTGAAAAACCCCAGGCCAGTTCAGCAGGAACAAGCCAAGGTGGTGTCACTTTGTAGTGGAAGAAACTCACTTCCACAAGTGAGGTTCCAATCCTAGCACCTACAGCTGTACCTGAGGAAGCTGAAGACATCATTCACCTTACTGAAGAAAGAGAAGATGCAGTGGATCCTAAGGGGTATTCCACAACAGTGCCAGGCTTATCAGAGGAGGCTCAATCTCCATCTCTTCAACAACAGCCTAAAGTTCCTATACCCCCTTATCCACTCAGACAAGTCAGGAAGAAGACTTCAGAAGCAGCCATCAACAGATTCATTAACAATCTAGAAAGCCTACACATCAACATCCCATTGATAGATGCTCTGAAGTATATGCCACAGTATTTCAAGCACCTTAAGGAGTTAGTCTCAAACAAGTCAAGGATTCATGATTCATCATTCATAAGTTTGAATAAAGAGTGCACGGCAGCCATTATGAAGAAGCTGCCAGCAAATTAGCTCAAGGATCCAGGGAGTTTCACAATTCCCTGCACTGTCGGTGACACTAAATTTAAGAAAGCTTTGCTAGATTTAGGAGCAAGTATTAACTTGATGCCTTTATCTGTTTTTAATGCACTTGGAGTCAGTGATATTCATGTGCCTACGAACATTACCCTGTAGCTGGCTAATACATTCCTTACATATCCAAAAGGGCATTCTGAATGATATCTTTCAAAGTTGGATCATTCATTTATCTAGCTGACTTTGTTGTCTTGGATATGGAAGATGATAAGGATGTCCCTATCATTTTGAGCAGAACTTTCTTAGCAACCTGTGATGCTATCATAGAAGTAAGGAAAGGGGCTGTTACTTTGCAGTTTGATGGAGAACAGGTGACATTCAACATCTTCAACAGTATGAAATTTCCTGCAGAGATGCAAAAGTGCTTCAAGATCGATGCTGTGGAGGAAACTATTGAGCTAGCATCTGCAGAGGTAATAGAGTCTAATGAATTCCTTAAAATACTAATTGATGTTGAAGTATATGAAAGACATACAGATGAGGACTCAGCCATGACTTGGCTAAGTTACTTAGATCACTCTCCAAAGTGGCTACACAGAAGTCAACCAGAAGAGCTGTTAGATCTCGCCAAGGATGGCAAAACTTATAAACCCTCCTTGGAAGAACCGCCAACTTTGGAGCTAAAGCCACTGCCTACACATCTAAAGTATGTGTATTTGGGAGATAAAGACACTTTTCCTATGATCATCTCAGCATCATTAACTAAGACAGAGGAAGCTGATGAGAGTTTTGAGGATGCACAAGGAAGCTATTGGTTGGACCATAGCTGGCAGGGATCATATACCCTATATCTGACAGTACTTGGGTGAGCCCGGACTAGTGTGTTCCAAAGAAAGGAGGGATGACAGTGGTGTAGAATTATCAGGATGAACTCATTCCCACCAGAGTGCTTAGTGCTTGGAGATTTTCCATGGATTACAGGAAGCTCAACAAGGCTACCAGAAAGGATCATTTCCCACTATCCTTCATTGATCCGATGCTGAACAGATTAGCTGGATATAGTTACTATTGTTTCCGGGATGCCTACTCCGGATACAATCAAAATGTTGCAGAAGACCAGGAGAAGACCATATTCACAAGTCCTTATGGCACTTTTGCTTTCAGAAGAATGTCATTTGGTTTGTGTAATGCACCACCAACATTCCAGAGGTGTATGATGGCTATCTTCTCAGATATGGTGGAGGACATCATTGAAATTTTCATGGATGACTTCTCTGTGTTTGGGAAGACTTATGAAGAATGTCTGGAGAACCTAAGAAAGCTATTGCAGAGGTGTATAAAGACCAACCTGGTCCTAAATTAGGAGAAATGCCATTTTATGGTGTCAGAGGGTATTGTATTAGACCACAAAATTTCAGAAAAGGACATTGAAGTTGACAGAGCCAAGATACAGGTGATAGAAAAGCTTAGTCCACCAACAATACTTCATGGAGTGAGAAGTTTTCTTTGCCATGCACGTTTTTTTAGGAGATTCATCAAGGACTTCTCAAAAATATCTAAGTCCTTGTGTAATCATCTGGAGAAAGATGATGCATTCATCTTTGATGAGTCTTGTATGAAGGCATTTGAAGAGCTCAAGGGGAAGCTTATTTATGCTCCTATGATAGTCACACCTGATTGGACTCAGCCATTTGAAATAATGACTGATAACAGTGACGTTGCAGTAGGAGTTCTGCTAGGTCAGAGGAGAAACGGATTGCTGCATGTTGTCTACTATGTGAACAAGACTCTGAACGCAGCGCAGATCAACTATCAACTACAGAGAAAGAGATGCTGGCTATAGTGTTTGCTTTTGATAAATTCATATCCTACTTTTTAGGAATGAAAGTCATAGTATACACTGATCATGCAAACATAAAGTATCTACTTACAAAGAAAGATTCCAAGCCAAGGTTGATTAGGTGGGTTTTGCTGCTGCAAGAGTTTGACCTAGAGATTAGAGACGGGAAGGGGATCCATAACCAAGTAGCAGATCTTTTGTCAAGACTTGAAAATGCACCAGAAGATCTTAAGCCAATTGTTGAAGCATTCCCTTATGAACTACTTTTGAATGTGACTGAGTCACTTGCCAAATTATTCGAATAGAGGCCATGGTTTACTGATTTTGCCAACTATGTCGTCTCTAGGATCATACCTGAAGGACTTAGCTAGCAGCAAAAGAAGAAGTTCATCCATGATGCAAAGCAGTACTACTGGGATGAACCCTTCTTATTCAAAAGGTGTGTGGATCAATTTATCAGATGTTGTGTACCAAAATCAAAGGCACCTGCAATTTTGGAGAAGTGTCATAGCTCACCCTATGGAGGACATTATTGAGGCCAAAGAACTGCTACCAAGGTACTACAATCTAGTTTCTTTTGGCCTACTTTACATAAGGATGCTAGAAATTACGTACTAAGCTATGATAGATGCCAGAGAATAGGAAATATCTCTTGGAGGAATGAAATACCACAGGAAATTATCCTAGAAGTAGAACTCTTTGATGTGTGGGGCATAGACTTTATGGGACCCTTTGTGTCATCTTATGGTCACACACACACATTCTACTTGCAGTTGATTATGTTTCTAAGTGGGTAGAAGCTATAGCAGTTCATTCCAGTGATGCTAAGACAGTGATCAGGTTCTTGAAAAAGAACATCTTCTCTCGTTTTAGCACACCAAGAGCTATTATCAGTGATGAGGGTTCTCATTTCTGCAATAGAGCTTTCACTAAACTGATGGCTTAGTTTGGCATCAAGCACAAGATTTCTACACCTTATCATCTACGGTCCAATGGTCAAGCAGAGGTATCAACAGAGAGATCAAGAGGATATTCGAAAAGGTAGTCAGCAGTTCAAGGACTAACTGGGTTGCTAAAGTTGATGATGCTCTCTGGGCATAAATAATTGCTTTCAAAACTCCAATTGGCATGTCTTCATTCAAATTGGTGTATGAAAAGGCATGCCACCTTCCAGTTGAGTTAGAACAGAAGGCATATTGGGCCTTAAGAGAGATGAATCTAGATCCAAAATGCAGCAGGGAGCATAGGCTTCCGCAACTGACTGAATTGAAGGAATTCAGATAGGAAGCCTATGAGTCATCCAGAATCTACAAGGAGAAGTCCAAAGGATTCCATGATAAGAAGCTGGTCAAGAAGCATCTGGAAGTAGGACAGCTGGTCCTACTCTACAACTCCAGGCTGAAACTCTTCCTTGGGAAGCTGAAATCAAGATGGGGAGGTCCTTACAAGATCAGCAAGATTCTGAGCCAAGGAGCTGTGGAACTTATGAACCTGTAGACAGGGAGCACATTTCTGGTGAATGGACAAAGGCTGAACCCGTATTTGGGAATACAATCTGAGGGAGAGCAAGACATTCATGTTCTATCTCCATGATCTTGAGTGATACCTTCAGCTCAGTCTGGCATTAGACTATAAACTGTTGCGCTACCTAGGAGGCAACCCAGCGCTTCTATTCTTAACCCTTTCTCTTTTAGTATTTCGTTTTGCAGATGAAGTGCGAAATTCCAGGATGAGTGATGACCAGTATCTGACTAATGCCATGGGAAGAAATGAGGAGGATCATCACTAGTCAGGAAGTTGCTTTGGCCACTTCTAGAAGTCAGTTTCTGACTTGCGAAAGTTATTTTGATTTTTCAAAATACGAGTAAGTCCGACTTTGACTTTGGGAACCGGTCTTCACTGTAAGTTTGGGGGGAGGGGGAGGACTATGATGCATTAAGTGTTTTGGCGGCCAAAAGGAATCTTTTCAACATAAGAAAAGACTGGGCATGGGGAGTTGTTATCTTTCACTCAAAACCTGTACCTCCCCACATCCTAACACACATCTAATTCCTTCCTCTCTCCTTCTTCAACGTTCTGCACATCTATCTTCCCTCATACTCTTTCTGAGCAGCAGTCAATTTTCTGTCTTCCCCTAATATGATTCCCTTGAACAACATCTTCATTAATCCATGGCACCTAGAGTCAAGCAAACCGTAAGAAAACAGGCAGATTCAGGTCACAATTGACATCGCCCCAATCATTCTCCAGCAGTCACCAAAAGGATGCTGATCACAATGTTGATGGATAGAGCCAGAGTCCACTATGGGCCTTGAGACAAGAAAGGGGAGTTCCAATTACCCTGGCATCTAACAACACCACCACCACTACCAGTATTCGCAGGATCATCAAATTTCGATGACCAGGGGAGTCACTAGTTCTCTTTTCTTTTCTTTTCTTTTATTTCTATTTTAGTTTCTTCTGTTCTATTTTGTTTTTTTTAGTGTTAGCGAGTCTATTCTCTTCATCTCCTCTTCCATTTTCTTTGTACCCAGCATTGAGGGCAATGCTGGATTTTAAGTTTGGGAGAGGGGTATGAAGAGAATTACTCTATGTTTAGATCTCTATTTTTTGGTCTGTATCTCTATTTGAGTCTTTGTTTTTGAGCTCTTTGCCCTGGTTTTTTCCATTTTTCCGTGTTTTGTTTCCCTCTCTATGATCGATTCAAACTTTCTGTGTCTAGGTTTGTTAGGAATGCATGTTTAGTAGATAGTCAATTACCGATGATGAAACAGAACTGAGTATCAAAATTTGGCTAAACACTTGTTTGCAACTGCTTCATCATAACTGAAACTTACTTCCACTTCCTCATGAAACTTGTTCACTTGAAAAAGTGTTGTTCTGGACCTAAATGCTTAAAGAATTTCCTACATTGTTGTGATTTATACTGGAGCTCACTTGTCTGATAACCTAGGGAGAATTAAAACTTGGATAGAGATTAAGGTAGCCCTACACACTACGGCATCCTCGAATCGAGTCCATGGAAGTTTGGAATAGCCTGAAATACCTTTGAAAAAGGGAGATGTTGGCGGATTAAACTGAGGTTCTCTATTTTACTAATTGAGGGGGTATAGGCAAAATGTCTATTAAGGCATGATAAACCCTTGAGAAGTGAGGCATGACAACCAAAGAGAAGAGTATCCTCAGGCCTGGTGAGATGAAAAATATAGATGCTTAGAATACCCGAAAGTACAGAAAAAAAAAACGTGTTTAGTAAAGGCCTGAGTGGGAAAGATCCAGAAGAAAAGCCAATATGGATAGAAGGAAAGGGTATGAGCGCGAAAGATGCAGCCAATGTGCTAGCAGTAAAGTGAAGAAAGCTCTTAGTCAGAAATCCAGTTAGAATACCCTAGTTGTAGACCTGATGGAAATAGGTACAGATCCAAGAATGTCCATTGTGCTGAATGAACTTAACTTAAGAAGGAAAAATCAAAACTTTTTTCTGTATTTGTCATCCATGCGCTTGACGAAGTGAGTTTCTGTCTTGCTCAAGTGGTTCTGAACTATAGTGTATGCATCTGTCTCTGATGAGACCTATTCCTGAGACAAAATTTTGACTGTTTCCTTTGCTGCATTCTCTTTTTTAAGTCTGTATATGGGGTAGATATGGTATTTGCTTGAGGACAAGTAACTCTTCAAGTTTGGGGGAGTTGATGAGTGCATTTCGTACTATATTTTAGTCATGTATTTTACCTCTTTATACTTTAATTATAGGTCAATTAGGTTAGGAATATATATTTATAGGCTAATTTGGTGACTTGTCCAGGGAATGAAATGCAATATGAGCAAGAAGGTGGTCAAAATGTGACAAATTGGTGAAGATTCAGGCCAAATTGGAAGATGCTGCAGGGACTGACGTGCAAAGCCAGAATTGGGGCTAAAACTGGCGGGAAGAAGGGCAGTTTTGGAGAAAGCCTTCGAAGCTAAGGAGGAACTGAAGGTGGTGAAGTGATGCTGCTGTCAAGAGTGAAGGATTGATGTACCTTAAAGCCGATTAGAACAACCTAGTCCTCCACAAAAGATGATTAAAGGTAAGGGGAGAAGTTGGAGAAGTATTGGTCTCCTCTCTTTTGCTTAAACCCATCGGGTAAAAAGGAGACCAACTTGGCTAAACAAGGATTACTCCTCCCCCTCCCAAAACCTATATAAAAGGCAGCAGCAGCTGAAGATGAAGGCAACCAGACCCAAATACAACTTAAAAGTAGAATAGATTGTAGGGTTTAGTTCAGTAGGGTAAAAACAAAGTATAACTCTGGAAAGTAGACTCACCTCTGAGAAGCTGACTCTGTGTAGTCGGCTGCACTTTACCACACTCACTGACTCTCTTCTCCTGTTTTCTTCTCTATCTGTTGTAATCAGGATGAAGTCTCAATAATTGAACTTTGTGGTGTTTGATCTTCACTCCATCAGTAGCTAAACTCATTTCTGGGGTCTAATCCCTCTACTCTATATAATTATGTTTTAATTCTCGGATGATATTTGTATGCTTAGAATATCCTTTTAGATTGAACAGGCCATTCAAACTAATTGTGCTTGCATGTTAGAGGAATTCTAGAAGGGTAAACTTAACTTAGAACGTCTAACATTAACTGGTGACAAGGGGTAACATTTTCAAACAACACGGAAGTTATTGATGACACGAGGCAATCATAAGGGCCAAAGATCTTGATGGCTTAGTAGTAATTCAGAGTCAACTACGGAAATTAGTTTACTTATTACTATTAGGACTGCTGTCTGGAACAATCGGAAGTGACCTTATAGTGTTTATGTGCCTGATTGAATACAGTTTTTTACCACATAAGAGCTAAAAGAATCAATACATATGCATATAGAGTAGAGTTGAGGACCACCCTAGACTACCATCACTTTGCCAAGTCACAAACTCACTTGCCAATCTGATGTTTTTACTTTTGCTTTATATTTTTGTACTGGATCCCAATTTTCATCAAGTGTTTCCCATCTCTGTAGGATCGACCCTTCTTATCACTTGCTACAAGTTTTAAGTAGGATTATTTTGATGGTCTCAACACTCATCAATGAGCAAGGTAGAACAAGCACTAAGAAGAATGTCGTCAACATAAAGCAGAAGAACAACCATGTTCCCACCGTGACGGTAAACAAACATAGAGGCATTAGACTTGCAAGACCAAAAACCACGACTAGTGATGAAGGAAGCAAACCTCTGAAACCAAGACCGAGGGGCTTGCTTAAGGCCATAGAGAGCACGATTAAGCTTGCAAACATAGTCAAGATACTGATGATGGACAAATCCTGGAGGTTGTTTCATATAAACAGATTCGTGCAAGACACCACTAAGAAAAACATTCTTGACATCAAGTTGGTGAATAGGCCAGTTGCGAGATAGAGCCAAATACAACACTTTGCGAGTAGTGGCCGAACGAACAATGGACTATAAGAATCACCAAAATCAACACCTGGTCACTGAGAGTACCCTTGAGCTACAAGTCTTGCTTTGTAGCGATCCAAAGAACCATCTTCCTTTTCTTTGATGCGGAACACCCATTTGGAGCCAACTAAATTGACCCCAGGAGGATTGGGAACAAGGTTCCCGGTGTTCTTACGAGACAAGGCAATAATTTCATCATTCGTTGCTTGCTGTCACTCATCATGTTTCACAGCTTCACGAAATGTAGTATGTGCCTGCAAAGGAGGGTTAGTAAGAGAACTAGTTAGATTAAAAATCACCTTGGGTTTTCGAGTACCATCTTGAGTGCGAGTGATCGTAGGGTCAGGAATATGGGGAGGGGGAGGATTAGGAAGAGGAGACAGACTCAAAATAGGGGGTGATGGAGTGGGAGAAGGAGATGGAAGAGGAAAGATAACTGGTGAATTGAGGGTAGTTTGAGGAGGTTTAGGTCGAGCACAAGAACTGGAGGAAGAAGGAAAATACATTGAGAGTAGAGCAGAATGAACTAGAGAGCTGGGTGGACGGAAAAAAGAGGTAGATGAGGACGATGGGGATACATGAGAAGAAACAAAATCAAAGGGAAATGTATTCTCATCAAATACAACATGACGAGATGTGATGACTTTATTAGTAGCAAGATCAAGACAACGGTACCCTTTGTTATATCTCGGATACCCAAGAAAAACGCATAAGGTGGAACGAGGTTCTAACTTGTGTTTAGTAGTATGAGAAAGGTTAGGATAACAAGCACAACTGAAAGTTCATAAATGATCATATGACAGGTGTGTATGGTAAAGGACTTCATAAGGAGATTTATGTGATAGGAGCGATGTAGGAAGTCAGTTAAGAAGATAGGTAACAGTATTGAAAGCTTCAACCCAAAAAGAGGAGGCATAGTTGCTTGAAAAAGTAATGTACGAATCATATTAACAATGGTACGATTAAGACGTTCAGCCTTACATTTTGTTGAGAACAAACTATGGTACTCAAATGAAGATAAATGCCATGAGTTTTAAAGAAATTCCAAAACAAATGATTTTCATATTCTCCACCTTGATCACATTGAAAATGACGAATAGTGGTATTGAATTGATTTTTGACATATGCATAAAATTCAGAAAAACAAGAGAAGACATCATATTTACATCTGAGGAAAAACCCAATAATAATGAGTGAAATTATCCAAGAATGTCACAAAATACTTATAGCCAGTAGGAGAGGTAGCAGGAAAAAACCAAACATCAGAGTGTATGATTTTAAATGGGAAAGTAGTATGAGATGTAGAATTATCAAAAGATAAACACAAATGCTTCCCAAGTTGACAGGCATCACAAAACCCTAACTGAGAACTAGAGTGGGAACTAGAAATAAGAGATCTAGTCATTAATTTGTTTATGACACGAGAGCCAGGATGACCTAAACGCTGATGCCAAAGGAGAGGACTTGTGTGAAAAGCTGTAAGAGCTGGCACTGAAGATGGAAGAGGGCAAGGACCAAGAGGATAGAGAGGGTCTGGTCTATTACATCGAAAAAGTTGGGTCTTTGTTTTGAGAACCTTAACACATAAACCAAAGGGATCAAATTCCATAGAGCAATTATTATCGGTAGTGAATTTACGAACAGAAATCAAATTTTGGGTAAGTGAAGGAACATGTAGCACATTAGGGAGAGCAAACGAACGATCTTTAGGATAAATAGTAGAGGAACTAAGGGATTTAATATCTAGCATAGCACCATTACGAACGCATACTTTGTCCAAACCAGTATAAGGTGAAGAAGTAATAAGATTATCATAATCATTAGCCATGGTAGCACCAGATGCAGAATCAAAATACATGGCTGCACAAGGGAAGGGGATGCCGGATAAACTCTAGAAGCAGAAGGATAAGAGTAGAAGTAGAAGGATATGACTGGATAGGCCTACGAACTGAAGGACACAAACGAGCCATGTGACCATAACCATGACAATTGAAGTACTAAACCAAACTAGTAAGAAAGGAGGTCGGATCACATGAGGAAGCAAAAGATTCCATCCTCCCAAACCGAGTTAACCGGACCAAATCAAGCCAAAATGGGCAAATGAATCAGTTGAACCAAACCAAATCTAACCGATTGAACCAAATCAAACCGACTCAATTAAACCAAACAGAACTAGATGGGTTGAACCGTACCGGGTTGAACCAGGATGATTAGAACCAGAATTTAGAACCAGAAAGCTACAAAATGCAGCAGCGGCCTTTTTTTTCTTTTAAAGTCAACACCAACAAATTAGAAATCCCTGAAAGGAGAGAAAGGAGAGAGGCAAATCTGAATCAACAATGGGAGAACTGGCAGTAGAGAAACAAAGAAGCAACCAAGGGCAATGGCGGCGACATACGCTAAGAGCGGCAAGGAACGAACAGCAGCGGCTAACGGAGAAGAGAAGTGGTGGGGCGGTCATTGACACTCTTAGAATAGGGAAATTGTATTAGATGCATCATATGTTGTGCACAATATACAGACTATATATAGACAAGAACAAACCCTAAACTAGGACATAACAGGAAATATACTAAATATTACAATACACCCCCGCAAACTTACGGCGGAGAAGAGAGAAGTCGAAGTTTGTCCCGAAATCGAAAAAATAACTCTTTGGACAAGAGTTTTGTTAGAATATCAGCAAGTTGATCAGCAGCAGAGATAGAATTGACCGAAACAAACTTACGCCGAACATGATCTTGAACAAAGTGAAAATCAACCTCAACATGTCTTGTACGAGCATGGAACACAGGATTGACAGCAAGAAAAACTGCACTACTGTTGTCACACCAAATAGAGGGAGGGCGATTTAAAGAAACGCCTAACTCGGACAACAGATGACACACCCAATGCAGTTCAACACAGACATTAGCAACCGCACGAAACTCAGTCTCAGTAGACGAGCGAGCCACAGTGGGCTGCTTCCGAGATTGGGTCCCAAATAAATGAGAAAACCAGTAGTAGAACGACGATCATCCGGACAACCAGCCCAGTCAGCATCACTAAACGTAGTAAGAGTACCCAAATCTGTAGGATGCAGAACTAAACAGCAATCAACGGTACCACGAAGATAGCAAAGAACCCGTTTGAGAGCCTGAAAATGAGAAGTGCGAGGCTGATGCATGAACTGACAAAGTTTATTAACCGCAAAGGAGATATCTGGACGAGTGAGAGTGGTATACTGCAGACTGTCACACAGCCGACGATAAGTAGTCGCATCATCAGGAGACAACAGAGTACCATCCAAACGGGACAACACAACATTAGCCTGCAAAGGAGTGGAAACAGGTTTGCAAGTATGCATATTTGCAAGCCGTAGCAAATCAGTGACATACTTGCGCTGAGAGAGAAGCAAACCCTTGGAAGTACGACGAACCTCGACCCCAAGAAAGTAACTCAATGGACCTAAATCCCGAAGAGAAAACTCCTTAGCAAGACGAGAGATAAAATGCTGGACCAAACCAGAAGTACTGCCTGTAAGAATAATGTCATCCACATAGACCAGCAAAAAACACAACTAAGACCCACGGCGATAGACAAAAAGAGACGGATCACAACGAGACTCCACAAAACCCAAGGTAAGTAGAAATGCTGCCAGCCGAGAATACCAGGCCCGAGGAGCTTGCTTAAGACCATATAAGGACTTGTGCAGTTTACACACATAATGAGGACGCACCGGATCAACAAACCCCTGTGGCTGAACCATATACACGGTCTCACTGAGAACACCATTAAGAAAGGCATTACTGACATCAAGCTGAGAAATCGACCATCCACGAGCCAGGGCAACAGTCAAAACCGAACGAATGGTGACCGGCTTAACAACCGGACTAAATGTGTCAGTGTAATTAACCCCAAAAGACTGAGTAAAACCTCGAGCCACCAACCGAGCCTTATACCGCTCAATAGAGCCATCAGCATGAGTTTTAATCTTATAGAGCCATCGATTGCCGACAACATTGCCGGAGGAAGGAGGGGGAACTAAAGTCCATGTGTTATTTTTGAGGAGGGCGGAAATTTCATCCTTCATGGCATTCTACCACTGAGGAAGAGATTTGGCTTGGGTAAAGGACGTAGGAGCAGTAGGCAAGGCTGGGGAAACAGAGGTAAGATGAGCCGAGGGATCAAAGATTTTCTTGGGCTTGGGTTGTGGACGAAGTGTCATTGAGTGCTGACGAGAAGAGGGAGGTGGCGGCGGAGGACTGCAATCAGATGATGAAGAGCTGGATGCAAGAGACCTAGCTAAAGGTGAGGAGTCGGGAGGGATAGGAGGAGACGAAAGAACTGGTGTACTAGAAGGAGACGAAGAAAACGCAGAAGACGATGCAAGCATACCAGGAGAACTGGTTACACGCAACCAAGGGGTAGCAGGAGACTCCAGCAGCGAAGAAGGAGAACTAGAAATAGAAAGTTTAAAGGGAAAGAGTTTCTCATCAAACTCAACGCGACGAGCAACATAAAGATGGTTATTCACCACATCAAAACAGCGATAACCAAGATGAGATGGAGAATACCGAAGAAAGACACACTGAGTAGAACGAAAGGAGAATTTATGTTTATTATAAGGGCGAAGAAGAGGATAGACAGTGCAACCAAAGACACGAAGAAAGGTATAATCAGGTGGCTGGTAAAACTATTAGTTAGTGGTAAGCAGGGTCGATCCACAGGGACGGCAGTGAACCACTTAAAATCTAATTATTGTGCAAACAGAGGAAGATAAACTGAACAGGTTGTCACTTGGGAGAGTGAGAATAGTCACTTGACAGAGTGAGAAAACAAAAGGGTCATCCACCTTCCTATGTATATGATCCGGTTTTGATTCATTCTAGTCCCTTTTTTTTATGATTCATCGTTTGATCAGGCACATTATTTCTTTACTATCCCTTTCATTACTAGTAAAGAGCCCCAACTTAACCAAATTACCTCCCTTTCAGTGATAATTATTTATTAAGCCAAGCCATTAAGTTCCTAAGCCTCATTAACCACCTATGCCAATCAACTAACTCTCATTGATAATTGAAAACAAAGGGTTGCAGTCAAAGCTGTCTCCCTTATCATAGACTAGTTTAAGCCGTTCTAAAACTATGTTCACCCTCTCAGGATTCCATAATTATGCATGCACTAATAACTAAGTGGTCAGTTTAACTAAAAGGTTAATTCAAACACATAAACTAGGAACTAATGATCATATAAGAAACTGAATCAAAATCTTCACATATAGATAGTCGGGTTTTGGACCCTTAACTGAGTTTAGCTACGCACATTTATTGAGTTAAACATGATAGCATCAGAGTAGAAAAGATAACACATGGTAAGAGCAAAAGGGTTAGAAAAAAAGGTGAGAGTAGCAGCAGGGTAGATTCTGTCTGCTTCACTTAGGGAAGTGTACTTCGTCACTTGCCCGAGTGACAGTCTACACTTCTACTATAGCTGCTACTCTGTTTTCTATCTAACTAACTTAACTAGCTACTTGTCCTTTAATTGATTCTAACTACCCAATCTGTTGTTTTACAACTGTTATTGGTTGTTTTATTTAAAGAGAATTGGAGAGGCTTGGATTGGTTACTTTTCCTGGCTATTCTTCTAGGCAGCAGAGAGGAGGAGGCAACTTGCAACAGCTGAAGTATTTGTTTATTCAGTAACTTGCTCAAGTTGCAAGTTGCTGTCTTCCATGGCCGCCTTTTTCCTTCTTCAGCCGTAATCAGCCATCTTCTTCTCATCATTGCCCCTCTTCTTAGTATCCTTTTCTGGCATTTCTCCACCAATTCTCAGCCACAATTCTTTTTTTTCTTCATTCTTTAACCCTCATCAGCAACAATAGCAGAGGTCAAGCAGCAGCATCAACAGCAGCAGCATGCTTCCCTTCATCATTATGTTTCAGCCTCCGATTTTAGTCTTCAAATTTCTGATCTTTTCTTCCTTGTCTCCTGGGATCACTTGCAGCATCATTTCTCTCCTCTTGCAGCAGCTATTCTTTCACTTCAATCATCAGCAGCAGTAGGTGGCAAGTAGCAGAGTTGCAGCTACCTTCTCTTCATATTCTCCCTCTTTCTCTTCTTCTACTTGAGGTAGCAGCAACTTGCAGTGATGGTAGTGCACATCCTTCCGTTGGCAGTAAGATTTTGCCCTTGGCTCTCCCTGATTGACAGCAGCAGTAGCAGCAACATCACAACAGCACCATCAGCAGCTACTGAGAGGCTGCAACTTCTTCTTCCTCTTTTGGATTCTTGCTGCATAATTCAACAACTTATAATCAAGTTGCAGCCATCTTTAATTCATCAGCAAGGATTCCTCCTCTGGTAGCTCCGATTGATCCAGCTTGTGATTTCCAGCAGCTCCAATTCTGGTCCTTTTTGAAGCTCTTTTGCACATTTTGACCCGAATTTATGATGATATTTAATATTTACCCTCTAATCACCCTAAAATGCAAAACTAATCCAAAAGTAAACTAATTCTATTTAATTGACACTAATTTATAAGTGAAAATGAGTAAGAAATGCCTGCTAAAAGGGGTCTAATTTTCATGTTATCAAGAAGCAACAGCAGCAATATACAACCGTGGAGAAGCATCAACCATGAACAACAAACTGATGATAGCTTAGGCACCAACAGAAAGCAGAATAAAAGCAGCAGCAAATGGCGGTGGGGAAGAAGACGAGCAGCAGCCGCGATGAAGGATAGCAGCAGCGAAGGACAACAACAGCAACAGTGATGAGGACGTCTAGACGCAAAGACCCGGTGACAGATCCGGACAACAATAGCAAAGAGACGTGAGTACGGTGATATTCAAAACTGCCGCGGCACTCCAACGGCGGACAAAATAGCGGCAGCGGCAAGAAGAGAGTAGTGCCGGTGAGGGTCACAATAGGGATGAGCGGGGAATCAAGAAAGACAGACCTTGCTGAAATCAATATCAAATAAAAAAGGCAAACCGAAGAGTTGGATGGCAACAAGAAGAAGAATTGGACAGCCGGTGAAGAAGAGAAGCAACGGCGGAAAACCCTAAAATATTTGACGGCCCCAGTGAGAGGCTCGATACCATGAAAGTGTCAAAACCCCTTAGGGTTGTTGTATTGATGCATTACATACATATAGTACAATGATAGATATATAATTACAATTATGACCTTATCTATATATACACTAATAGGGATTTTTTTCCATTTTCATTTTTCTTTTTTTAGTTCTACTATAAATTTTTTTCCCTTCTATTTGTTATCATTTTTTCTTTCTTTTCTTTTGATTAATTAGAATATTTTGACCTATGTCATTAATCATTAACGACTAGATAAGTAGGAAAAAAATCACAAATCAATTAATTAGCTAAGGTTGAAAGGTACATATCACTTAATTTTCATATGATGAGACCAGAGTTGCATAATCGACTTCATTAAAACTACTTAATTATTTATGATAAAAGTTGTTGCGATAGAATTAATTTTTTTGAATATATTTGTGTTGATAATCAATGATTATTTACATAATGATTTTTTTTTTCTTTTGGTTTTTGGAATAGAATGATTCTATATATATAATTGAAATTTAAAGGAAACGACTTATTTTCTAGCAGTTATAACTAATGAAAAAACTATATACTACCTTGTTATTTTTAAAATAGCATGTGAAACTCTCCAAATGTTTCTTAATTCCTGGAGGAAAAAAAAAACCAACCAACGAATCAAGGAGGGAATTTCAAACAATCATTCTTAAATGTGAGTAGGATTTTCTCATTACGGTGGCTCAATTTTGTTCCCATGGGCAAGGGTTAGGATTCGTTGGCATAGCCATCAACTTCTTAGCTATTACCATTCTAATGTAGTTTTCAAAGTACTAAATGACGGTATATAACATAAAATAGTTAGCCATGAAGAGAAAACGGAGAAAGAAAAGATGTATTAAAATGAAATAAAACAATTTCTTCTATTCGAAATGCAATAAAACAACTTTCGTTCAAAAACAACAAAAACAAAGAGATTTTTACCATTTAGTATTGTCAATGGAATATGAATTTAGTCATGTTGGGTCCCAAAAGGGACCCAATAACCCGCCCATTTACATCCCGCCAAATTCAACACTACCCACTAAGTGTGCAATTTATAAATGGGTGGGTAATTTGATTAATTTCCTTACCAATAGATGGAGTCCCAATGGGTACTTATTGGGAATGGGCATAATTGCCACCCTAAAACTCAAATTATTTAGTTTTTCAAAATATATTACAAGTGTATTTTTATATGAATGAGAAAAATATCCCCGTGATTAATTAACTCCGGATTGCTTGTTATTATCAGTAGCTTAGTTTCATTTATCTATGGTTAATCCGAACTGCAAATTGTATGGCACCAACAATTGTTTCCCTTCAATACAACTAAAATTATTTGTTCCCTTTCAACTTAGCATCATTGACGTGAAAATATTATGTCTCCGGTTTTAAGTATTGAGTATAAAAATGAGATTACCATAATTTAAAATATGGTACATGATTCAAATTTGAAAGGAAATTATGTTATATTTCAATAATTATGATGATATGATTGATTATAAATAAGGCGAGATAATTTACATTTAATCGTACCAACCCCTGCCGTGTCGGCCCTTCTAGACAGCCAATGCTTACTTACCTACCCTATTGACATATTCGGTAGCCATAATAACCATTTGTTTCTAATTTTCAGGAAATATGGAAAAAAAATATCCAATGCACAGATTTTATTGCGAGTGAAAAAAAAAACAGAAAAAAAAAGTCAAAAGCAATTTGTTTATCTCTTTGTTTGTTATTGAAAAGTAAATATTGCTTTCAGCTTATTTTTCTTTTAGCACTGCATTCAAATTTCAATAATACTAATACAATATTCCATTTAATTAAATGGCTTACTAAGTTTTACAATTCTTAAGGGCACTTACCTGGTCGAGTCCTCAAACTTTGTCTAAATCGTTTAGAATTTTGATTTTGTGACTGTGACTGTGTTCTTTCTTGAATATCTTCAATGGTAGGCTTTTTCTTTTTTTTTTTAATCATTGTTAAACCTCCTTTTCGCTTGTATTGAGTATGAATGAATTTATAGAACACTTGAAAATAGTTACGGATATTGAATTTCTCTAATTTACAGGCTCGTAATGAACGTGAAATGGGGCTCCAGCTGAAAGCAGAGATCGAAAGGCTTCACGCAGAGAACAACAATTTCCGACTTAGCTGGCCGGGGCTGCCCTGAGTGTGGGGATCCACAAGCTATCCCGCATTCTGCTTTGGAAGTCAATAATTTAAGGCTTGAGAATGTTAGATTGAGAGATGAGATAGTATTTTATCTCTCTTTTATAAGTAAAGCACTTTTTTATTTTATTTATTTTTTTCTAGTCTAAATGTTTTGGTAAATATTGAAAAATAAATAAATAACATTTGCTAGTACAATCAAACATTTTCACTACATTACAAATCTTTACATCTATTGGTAATGCCATATGTAATCAATCACAGACTTCTAATTAAACCTTTTTTTTCTTCCACTTTTTTAAAGATCAACAAGGCCTCAGCTATTGTTGCACAGTTTGGTTCTAATCAGAACCAAAATATCCTTAACCCTCAGACAGCCATTCCCGACACTGCAATACAACTACCTGCTCCTTCTGAAAACCTAGACAGGAGAAATGCCATTGTTGACCTAGTGAATTCCGGCATGAATCAACTGGTCCAGATGTCATTAGTTGGATTTCCTTTGTGGGTTCCAAACATTGTTCATAGGCAACTCCTGATCAATGAGGAGTTTCATCGCGACATGTTCCAAACAGTAGCCAATGTCATGAGACCGCCTTCTGTGAAGGTGGAGGGAACCCGACATACCGAGATTTTCATGATGGATCATTTCCACCTGGTTGACATTTTTCATGGACATGGTAAATCCCAATTTCTCTTTTGGTGATTCCTTTTCCCCTCCAAAAAATAACATTAACTAATTCAAACTATTATAGTGAAGTAACAAACATCATATCATGTATTATATTCACATCGTACCTACATTACATAAGTATTAGTAACGGATTCATCGTGTTTGTTGAATTTACTATTTCTATCATTATTTAACGAGTCAAATTTACCTTACAAAAATTTAGATAAGTTGTAACAACTATGAGTAATATCCCTTTAAAATTTGGGTCACAGGTGAAGTTTTCAGCTCTGTTTGCTAACATTATCAGTAAGGTTGCAATCCTCGATGTCATCTCAGCAGGGCATACCGGAAACTATGATAATTCCTCCTTGGTGGTAAGACAAATATTCCTCCCTTGTTTGCCTTCTTATTAAACCAGGCACTTGAAAAAAATAAAACAAACAAACAAACAAACAAAGAAATTCTTACTATTTGATTATTTTGATGTGACAAATCTACCACTACTCAAAGGATCATACTTTTTTTCCTCTTACAGTATAATAAATACACTAAAAAAAGGGCCCTTTGCAAAATGTATTGTTGTAGCAGAAACTGTAATAAGTTTTTCATTTAATTAAAAAAAAAAAAAGCAATACTATTTAACAACCATTTTGAAGTTTTGATATGATGTATGATTAGGGTTCTATCAAAGAACATCTAAAGTTCTTCAAAAAATTTCAGTTGTCTGTTGGATATCGAGCCCTCACACCAACCATTCCCACAAGGGAAACCGTTTTGGTGAGACATTGTAGAAGGGCTTGCAACGAATACATGGAGCGTGATTGATTTCTCTTTTGATGACAACGAATATGGAGCAGGCTCATTGAAGTGCCGCAAGATGCCATCAGGATGTATCATCCAAGGAGCTTCAAATGGTGTCTCCAGGGTACGTGATACTCTATCCGTCTTATAAATAGAATACCATCTTAATAAGATCCCATATGTTTATGTTTTCTAAAGTACAACACACATAATTGCGTTCTTTCTAGAATTTTTTATTTTATTTTATTTTGCTTTCTTCAGTTACAAAGCGCGAAGTAGCTTAAATGCATACTATTATTGATTTTCGCCATCCAGATTCATAAATTTTACTGCTTATTGTTCTTGTTACATTACATAGGTTACTTGGATTGAGCATGTTGAAGTGGAAGATCAAGGAGTTCACCCTTTGGGAAAGCCTATTGTTGATTCCTTTCTTGCCTTTGGGGCAGAGCGATGGCTTGCAGTTCTTGCTAGACAATGTGCACGACTTGCCTCTCTCGCTGCTGCGACGAATTCCCCCCCCCCCTGATGACATCAACATTATAACTGGTAAGCCTATTCGAACTTTTTAATCACTGCATGGAACACAAATTTGGTTAACTATCTCGAAATTTTGGTGATATAATTAATATCAGTCTGAACGTATTATGTAACTAAATAAGTTCTCCTAATATTACAGTCTTTTTCATATCTTTATTTTTTTTTGTGATAGTGGAAAGGGACCCAAAGACTAGGAGAGATATATTGAAGTTAGCTGAAAAGATGGTGGTAAATTACTTTGGTGCATTCACATTCTCAACTCCACATGCATGGGTAATGCAACCTAGAAATCAGATTCACGACCTGAATCTGGCCTAATAATGTTCCTAGCAAGCTCCCTGAGACTATCCTATGTGCCACAACTTCCTTCTGGCTTCCCAATCCACCATAAACAGGTGTTCAAGTTCTTTTCTGATAAGAATACTCAAAAAGAGGTACTGTCAAAACCAAATTATGAGTAAAAATATGAATGACATTTGTTCATTTCTCTTAATGTTCTAAACTCCAAACCTTTTTCATTATACAGTGGGATGTTAAGGCCATTGGAGAAGTTCAGGAAATTGTTCGTATTACCAATGGCCATGAAGTAGACAACTGTGTTTCGTTGTCTCAAGTGATCAGCGTAAGTCAATCCTTCAACTACTTCGAAAATGCTATTACTTGACTTAAACTATGTTGAAGATCTTGTTTTGACTTGATGATCTGATTCACCTCCATTTGGAATCATAAATAGCAAAATTTTGGTATTGGTTCAAAACTTTTTGCGCAATTTAAAACTGCTCCAATATATACATGAAATTCCTTTCTTATTTGTGCAGAGTAATGCAAACACTAGACCTGATGATGAACTGTTGGTCTTGGAAGAATGCATCACCGATCCAACATCTTCTTGCCTCATTTACGCCCGGATGGATGCTTAATCAACTAGGAACTTATTGGTAGGCAAAATGCCGGATAATGTAGAACTCGTCCCTTCTGGGATTAGTATATATCCCAGTTCAAGGACTTTCACCACATCATTTCAAATGACTCCAGGATCAGGAGTTTGGGGATCGCTTGTAACAATGACTTTCCAAGTTCTAGTTGATCCATCGGAGATCACATCCATATTCTCCAACACTGGATATATTGCATCTCTAACCAAGGTCATCGAGTGTACAATGGACACGATCAAAAATTCTTTGCTTCGCGATCTTCTCGTCCTTACAAATGTAAGTTTTACACGACATTTTTTTCCTTTTTCAAACTAAGCTTGTTTGCAATTATATTAGTCCCCCTCCATACTAAAATACCAAATATGTATAGTTGTTGTACTCTTTTAATTCTAGAACTGCGATTAACTTTTTTAGGTCATTGAAATCTGTATGATTTTGTGAAGATTACTCTGACAAACTTCGTGTATTTCTTGTTGCAGGGCAGTTGAAAAATAAATAAGGGAGGTCAAGTTAAGAGTTCTCCCCTTTTAGTTGCATAGTTGCAAAACTTAGAGGGTAGAGCTTCGGGATCTTCTGCAAACAATATCTTTATGTTCTTTTCAAGATTTGTTGTTTAACGTATCTGTTGATGTAATAATTTGTGGAACCATTTTGAAAGGGTCACCATGCATGAGTACTTTCATAATTAAGGGCCGTTTGATAAAACTTAATTTGGGGCTGAAATCTGAAATCTGAAAACTGAATCATAAGTACTGAATTGATTAAGTTTGTCGTGTTTGATAAAGACCAAACTCTAAACACTGAATGAAATGTCTGAAATCTGAAGTCCGAACACTGAAATTTAAAGTATCCCGACTTATAATTTTATCTAAAAAAATAATTGATGTATATGAAACTATGATAATAAAAATAATAATAATATTATTAAATAATGTAATAAAAATATTTAAATTTTATTATGTTATTATTTTTTCAGTTAATAATAATGCCATATTTTATCATTGTCAAAAAAATTCATATTTTATGGTAAAGATATATTGATCATGGAATTTAATAGATTTTAATTTTTCTATAAAAATAAATATTTATTAAATAAAAAATAATTTACATAAATTTTAATTTATAACTAGACATCATGATTAATAAAAATATTTCAAGATAAAATATCAAAAGTATAAACATAAAAATAAATAAATAGAAAAAAAAAATCGTCTCAAGAATTCAGTTCAGACATAAGTGATAGGCCTATCACTTATTTTTAGGCTCACATTTGTACAAGCATTTCAGACCCACTTGATTTATTAAGACATCCTACTTTGAGTTATCAAACACACTTAAAATTTAAGTCCTTAATAAATTAAGTTCTTAAGCAATTAAGTTGTTATGATATTGTGTTATCAAACAGTGCCAATCAATTAAGTACTTAATTAATAAGTTTAAGTGCTTAATTAGTTTATCAAACAGGGCCTAAGTCTTTTTAGACTTATCTTCCATTTGTTTAGAGTCATTCAGATTTTGGGGTAAACTATCCTAAACAATCTTTTTATTATTGATCCCATTACTTGTTTGTTTTTTTACTCTTTTTTTACATGTTTTGAGAGTTTCTGTAAGATGTTTTATTTCTACAATTCCATCTGAGATTTCATCCTACCTGCAACAATTTCCGATTCTGTTTTTGTTGTCTTTCCTTCTCCATTTTGCCTTCGGCTTCAGTTTCCATTTCATGTCCCTGTTGATCCTGAAGCTGTGATTTCTGTCTCACTTTCTTCCCAATATTTGGGAGTCTGCCATAACTAGCTTTTGCTTAGACACTCTTATTTTTTACTGGCTCGATCCGGATTAATCAGGGTAGTGTTTCGAACTATTCCAAACATAAGAAGTAGCTTTTATAGGCGATGCAAATTGGAGTTAGTTGTTGATTCCTGTCTAACATTCTATATCAACTTGAGTTATATATTGAGGCAACACAAGCTTTTGATACTTGACATTCTTTTTATTCCATTACACGAAGATGAATATCAACACTAAATTTTACATTTCCAAATATTTATCAATGCTAAGAAGAACTAACAGATCTCTCTTGCATACCATTTCTTGAAACCCGTCTAGCTAAGAATCAAGTAAGAACATGATTAGATCAAAATTTACTTAATAACTGCTGTCTTTCATGCAGTTACATACATAACCCTTCTCCCCTCCAGCACTTTTCAGGTGCCCCTTTTAGCTTCCGATATGGCCCTTCTATTTCTTCAAATACTCCCGTCATCCATTTTTGTGCCTGGTTGAAACATCTCTACTGTCCCTTCACTTACTGCTTAGCCTGAATCAGTAGAATCATGAATCGAGTTAGATTGTTTTCCTCATTTGATCTGTGAATGTACATAGGAACTAAGATGATAAAAAAGTTAATATAATTACCTGTGAGTAGAGGAATGTCCCAAGTATAGCAATGGCGGCTCCAAGGGCATTAACTGGTTGAATTGGTGTGTGGAAGATGATAATGGAAGAAACTATAACAGATATCCTCTTCATGGTGTTTCCAACACTAAAGGTTAGTGGTGAAATTTCATTGAGTGACATGTAGGAAACTTGATTGTAGAGGTGGTAGAACACACTTTGAGCTACAACCCACCTGAGAAAAAAAACACACCTTTTAAGTACTAAGAAAACCATAGAAATTGAAAGAGTTTCATCAAAGGAAAAAGAACATATTGATCATGGTATTGAACTAACCAAACAAAATTAGGTCCAATCTGAGAAACTGCTTTCTGCCATCCAACAGCCCACAATTGAGGACCCTCCACAGCAATGGCAAAAGGGGTGAGAATCAACAGAGACAACATTGAAAGGCAAGCATAATAGTTCATTCCTCCTACTGATTTCCCACTCATTCCTTTCTTTGAGAATATGTTCCTAAACACAAATGCCAAGTTTGAGATCATAGCTCCCATGAAACCTGCACACAAAAAAATTCAGCAGAAAAAATCAGCAATTAGGCCAATGTTTATATAATGGAGGGGAAATTTAGGATGGCGAAATTGCGAAAAGCTTTACCAGTCATATTGAAATTGAGCTCTGTAACAGCAGAAAGTGCACAGCCTCCGATAATCGGCACAAGTGATAGGTAAACAGGCAGAGGAAAAGCTTCTCCTAGCAAAAATCTGGAGACCAAAACACTGAAAGCAGGCTCACCACTCTTGATAATGTGAGTAAATGAAACCGCAACTTTTGACATGCTCACTGTTGCTGCTACATGACCAATTGTGTGAGCGATGGCAACCTGAAAAACAATTCAGTAACAAATTAAGATCACTGAATCTCTCCACTCATAATCAACTGGTTTCGAATCGTATACACAATTGATCTGCTCCAAACAGATTCTTCAAGATGGCAAGAGATGGATTGAGGGTGCAAAAACAGAGCAAAACAAAGAGGGCTGAAAGAAAAACCAAGAAATCATTTCTTTGGAACTTACTGGCAATAAAGTTTTCCAGAACTCAAGATCAGTCTTTGGGGCTTCAGCAATTCTTGTAGCCCATGAAACTAACATCAACAGAGAACCAGCAGCCAAGGACAGAGTCGAAGTAAGCCATGGAAACGGGAAGGCATTGAGGACTTTCTTGTTGTAAATATTGAAAACAACATTCAAACTCCACCAAGTGGCAAAGTACAACCCAATCTTCAGCTTCTGAGCTGCAGCTTCTCGAGCCTCCTGGTCGAATTCGATACTAATCGGCACAATGGGCTGCGATCGATGAGCTTCATAAGCATTGCATTGGACTAACGATTCACGGGTTTTGGTTGATTCCTTCTTCGGTTCATCAATGTAACCAAAATTGCTAACGGCTGAAATATACAAAGGCTTCCTCGTAGGTAAGCAAACTGACCCAAAACTTTCACATTTTCTTAGAGCTATTTGGTTTAAGGGAAATGTCGACAAATGATGTTTTGAACCCAAGGATTGGTTCTTCTGTGAGTGCTCAAATGATGAAGCGTTTGTATAGCAAGACTGGCTAATTGATCCAGCCATATGTATCTTACTTGGCTTTGCTAGGCCAAAGAAGGGGTTATTTAAGAGAAAATTGAAACCTCAAAGGGGGCAAAAAAAAAAAGAAAGAAAAGCAAAAAGTGATAGAAATTTTTTTATGGAATCAAGGACGCATTGGGAGGAGTATTTATATAGGAATTGTTTTGATGGTAAGGAGAAGGGGGACCAGAGTTATGGTTTATAAGTTGTTGTAAAAAAGACTTGACTTCTGGAGGCTGTGAAGGTTGGTTGTAAATTGAGGTGTTTTTTGTCCATAAATGGAAGGTAAGAGCCAGCAAGAGGCGGTGTATTGGGGGAGAGTTTGTTTTGTGTATCTCGCCAGTCACGGGGTGTGAGATATTTAGGAATATTCGTCTCCATTTTGCACACCATTTTGGATTTAGAGAGTTTCAATTTGGCCACCCCGTTTGAACTTTGAACATTAGAATAGTCGCGTATTCAGTTGGAATTTCTATACGAATAACGATAATTTGGACAATATTTTCTTAGCAGAAATTAACCATAGTTTCTTAAGTGGTAAAAATGTAACTCACTCGTGACCAAAGTTTAAAGTTGACTTGTCGTGTGGCTTCATGAATGTGACTCATGACCAAGTTTTAAACTCGACTTGTCTGTGACTCTAACTAAACGAATCAGTTAGAGATGTAAGATGATACGAGGCAAAAAGATTTAGGAATTAAAAATTGATGAAATTAATGTAAGTTTAAGTTAAAATTACACAAGCCATACATGAAAATATCGGTAAAATATCTCTTACATTACAATTTTACACTATTTTCTTATGTTATTCATCGTAATTTTGTCACATAAAAATAGCTAATGTGTTGATTAAAATTTTACCGATTAGAGAAATATTTAAATAGACATGCATGTATCATAGTTTAGAAAATGTTGCAGTATGATATTGCCGCCACCAGTTTTGATTACAAACCCTGCTTAGAGAGGTTTGTTAGTTTTAAAAGATGTAGCCATTTTTGGGATTGTTTAAGGTAAAGAATAAAAAAATATGCAAAAGGGGATGGTCATTTTAAGGTTGTACCTAAGGAACTAACATGACCGTCTATTGTGCCGA
Source organism: Oldenlandia corymbosa var. corymbosa (assembly GCA_949775105.1). Taxonomy (NCBI): domain Eukaryota; kingdom Viridiplantae; phylum Streptophyta; class Magnoliopsida; order Gentianales; family Rubiaceae; genus Oldenlandia; species Oldenlandia corymbosa. The sequence goes on along the minus strand of OX459118.1, from coordinate 25,886,119 downwards.
AAAGACACCTAATGTTAGCTCAACATTCAATAAAGGAACAAGTATTATTGGAAGGGCAGTGATATATGGAATTTGTTTCTCCGCTTAATTGTTAAGGTTTTGATAGTCGAATTGAACGGGAAATACGTGAATTGGTTTGAGTAGTTTGCGCAAAAATATTCTCCAACCCATGCAAGCAAAAAACTCCATACATTCCTCGCAAATACTCCTTCCTATGTAGGAAAATTAATTTTCATTTTATTAATATTATTTTAGTTAAAATATGATATACTTTTTCTGTCTCCAAAAGATAGTACACATTAGGCATTGAAATATGTAGTATCAAAAAACAAAAACATTGAGTTTTGATATTGAACTTTTTTGTAGACAGAGAGAATAATTAAGTATTTTTTTTCTTTTTTCTAATTAATCATTGTGTGCTTTAGAATTCAGTACCAAACTGGTTATCATCAATTAATCACAAAACTAGTCGCTGAATATCATGAGCTGTACTATTCTCCATCCATTTATCGCATAATCTGGGTATGTTTGTTTCATTTTTTTAATGTGTGTTTTTAGGTGTTTTTTGTAGTGGGAATGTAAAAAAAGTGTATTAGAAATATAAAAAAATATGCAAAAATGAGATAATTATTATTTAAATATTTTGAAAATATCATCAAAAAATCCTAACAAACAAAGCCTTAGTTTTGCTTCATGCGTAGTCTAAAAACAAAACAGGCATATTGATATCAATCACGTTAAGAATGATTGATGTGTCCGTCGTAATTACTTGTAATACTTTATGAAATGCAAATTCGAATTTGACTCATTTACATTTCTTAATTTTTTAATATTTCATCCTTATTTATATATGGACGGTTTAGTTAAAAGGGAAAAAAAATCTAGAAGATGGGAAAAAAAATTTACATTTACAGCACAATCATTGAATACAAACAAGCTCAATCGACTTGAAACTGAGGTAGTTAACTTTGAACCATAAAAATGGCTAGTCCTAACAAAAATGGTCGTACGGTACCAAAAAAAATATCAATCAATAATCTCTGGCGCTTTGCCGGCAGTCTTGAGAATGCATATCAGTCGTTGGAATCAATGTCAACTTGAATTATTTGACCATGAGAAAAATGTTCATGATCACGCGTCAGAAGAGCAGTCTAATTAGTGGGAACTGTAAATAGTGCCTAGATCCCAGCTATCTATCACCAAATCAATGATTTGCTGATGCAGGAAATATCTAGCTAGCGGTACAGATTCCAGAATGCATACCGATCGTCGGAATCAGTGTCATTTCTGAAACTGAAAAAACCCACAACGCATTCTGCACCGCTAAACTTGTCCTCAATTTGGCAACTTTTGGTATTGACTTATTGTCGTGTCTCGTGAACCATGTGACCAGCAATATTATTAAAGTTTCCGTTTCTTTTCACTGATGTATAATATAATATTGAAATATAATCAATCAAAACATACAATACAATACAACCCCATGCAAGTGCAGCCCATGCTCTGTCGCTTTCAACAAAGTGCAGTTGTTGCATGACATTTTTAATTTTTTGAAAAATCTTGTCTCAGAGAAAGAAAATGTTTCTCCATGATATTCGACAAACAATCCCCGCAAACTTGTGGCTCCAAATCATTCCTTGCTTTCTCAGTCAGGTGACCATCAACCAGATTTTACCATCCGTCTTCCTTGATCTCCTTCGCAGAGAGACTACTTATAATTCCTTCGTCTCCAAAACCCAAAAAAAAAAAAAAAATGCTATAATTATTTTGAAACTTAAAGTGTCTTTTGGTAGGGAATGGAGAGAGTATCATCATCAAAGTAAAGATAGATAAAAATAAAATTAAAGAAGGAAAAAGTAATAAGATAGACATGAAAACATATTTTTCTAGTTATTATGGTCTTGTCGCATGCTAATCTAATTTTTCACTCCATGGTTTCAATTTTGATCTGATTTTGGTGTAAGCCAAATGTAAATTTTGTACAAGGACACAAAGAAGAGAAAGAAAAAAAAAATACTTCTCATATAATAAAACTATCTCAAATATCGAGTTTATAATCTTAAATCGGCCGTTTGTTAGCCAGTATAAAATAATAGAGAGAGTGTCTTCAATTCAGGTGTTGGAATAAAATAATAGTGTTTTAGAATTTTCTGATACAAAAACGTGACAATTCCATTTTATATCATAACTAGCTATTCAAAACAAAATATGTACAATTTTATCTCATCAAAATTGTGTACGTGCGTAAATAAATTGGAGACGCTAAATTTAGACCGAGTATATGAAATTTTGAAATTTATAGTTCCACAATAACTGCTGCTCTATTAGAAACGAGAGAAATGTGCAAAAGGAGCACAAGAAGAAAGAAAGAAAAAAAAAAAAAAAAAAAAATCTTCCACACAAAATTCAAGCATTCTTCTTCCCATTCGAGTTGGACGACATTGTTTGAGGAGATGACTTAGATGTCGTTGATGGAGAAAGCAAGCCGCGTGAAATTGATAGGATGCAAAAACACAAAACAGGAATGAAAGTAGTCATCAGCTTGTGCCTTCCTCCATTGGACCCTAATACTTCTGCTAGTAACACAACCTGCGTGAATTGACGACCATAAATTGACCTTCATTATTTATCAGTCCATATGTGAAAAACTGGTAGAAATTAAATCAACATTTTCAGCTCCAAAATAAATTCTTATATGAATTGTGACACTAAATTTGTTCGAAAAACTGGTTTTCATAAGCTATATGTACGTGGGACGAAACCACAGAATAAAACTCTTTTAACGTACGGAACAAAACAGATGATATTTGTCATTTTTATTCTTGTTAGACGTGTTTAAGAAAAAAAGTTATGTTTGTTGAATTAAAATAATAATAATACAGTATAATAAATAAGACTCTATGTTTGTTGACTAATACAAATTCATTAAACCTGTTTTTAGTCACTCCTAAAATTAATTTGAAGATTTCTTTTCCTCTTTTTTTTTTTTTTTTTTTTTTGTGTTGTGGTCTGTGTTACCTAATACGTTGAATGCTCGAATTGAGCGTTCTAAACAAATGTGTGACATTTCAACTCGAATTACTCCCAAATATGGTACTTCGGTCATTGTGGAAGAGAAAAGGACTCTAATAGCTGAAAATATTATGCAAAAGACTTACAAGGCCAGTTAGAGTGGATGATCCATACACCAAACAAGTGGTTTTAGACCAAGATTTTGAAGCTGCGATCCCATACAAGCATAACAAAGCAAGAGGCCATTGAAAGAGAAGCTCAACCCATATTAGGCCAACAAAGAAATGAGGCCTTTCCAGAATGAAATAATCATCAAATTCTTTGACATACCAGTTCTTGAGGTCAACCAAGAACTCGGGTTGAAGATTCGAAGGAAGAAGTATTTGTGCATCAATCAGAGGAGCTACTATTGCAATGACTAGGAAGAAGCAGAACAGAGCAGCATCGATGAGTTTGACATAATTACCCATTCTGTTTGTGAGCACAGCTTTTCTTCAGATTCTTGGTGCTCAAATAGGGACCCAAAAGGAACAGCATCTATGGCTGTCCGGCTGAACAAAAACGCTTTCTGTTCTTTTCTTTTTTGGTGGGATTAAGGAAGATGATCCAAAGGTATCCTATGTTCCATGAATCGTGATTACCGTCATGATTCTGTATTATGCTAACTTAGATCTTTGGGATTTTCCTAAAACGTAAAACCAGAAGCAAACATGAAACCAGAAGCAATTGTAGCTGTATTTGCAGTCATTTACAATGTATTCAAAAGCAAACATTGTTAAACAATGTGACAAACAAGTACCAAATGAACCACAAGTGTTCACGATTATCCACACAAAACACAGTTGAATTCGGAAACAAAATGTTTGTACCAAGATTTTCTTCAAAATAAAGCAGAACCTACCCTCTTTCAGATTCAACATAAAACTCTCTGGATCAGCAAAACTGAAGTTACAAACACCTGAGATTCTCGTCACATAAAATGAAAAACTAACAGGCTTGAAGATTTTAAGAACTCCAAGAAAAATGGTAAAAGATGAATCTCACAACAAAATTTTTGGCAAGTGCAGAAAAATTTCTCAACCTAATGACACAGATCCTCAGCATCAAGAAAATCCTTTTTAAGCCCTCTTTTTCCTATTCAATGCAGATCTTCGGCCAATGGCTCCAGATTTTCCAGGGTGAGAAGAGAGCAGCCCGCGTAAGATGGCCAGGACACTAATGCCCAAGAATGGGGCATATAACTTTAGCAACACATCAGATGCTTTCTTCGACAAGATTATTTCAGCTAGTATTGCAACCTGAGATCAATTGCAGAATGAGAAAATCAGGCAGGGTGAATTCATATTTCTCTTTACAAATGTAGTCTATCTAGTATATAATGAAAGAGTAACTTGCACATCCTTGGCCAGACCAAAACTCCAATCACAAACCTAGTTAGTTTTGGCACGTTGTATCTTCTTCCTTTGCACAACTCAATTAGTCGTTTGTGAGGAAAGGGTCATACTCTTCAGGTTATCTCTACACAAGCTCTACAATTTAGGAAACTCCCAATAAAAAGAAAATGGGAAAACCCCAAAACTGGTTAGGAAGGCATGTCTACTTGTGAATATCTGCCATCGGTTTCAATGATCATTTTGATGTTGAAAATAAAAGAAAAGGCATCAAATCAAACCCATAATGGAATAACAATAGGAGCACGAATCAAATATTTGTTCAGATCAGGGGGCTCTGAAATTGGTAGTCCAAATCAATCAGCATCCAGTTAGTCTGTTTTACAAACCAAATTCTTTACTTCCCTCATTGATCACCAAGCCAGAACTATGGCAAGAAAATGACCCAAAAAAACCGATCTCGAAATAGTAATTCAGCATAACATAGAACGCTTTCAAATAATTAAAAAAAAAATAATAACGCAGAACTCAGTGACAATGGAATGAATGGTAAGATTCAAAAGCATAAACTACCTAAGTCACAAATGATTCGCCTTTTCCAGAACTCTCGAAGCAGACACTAATAAGTGCAAGATTAACGAGTTTAATCCAGTGAGTTCTTTGCACGGGCACATTTGATTGATTTCAGCCAATTTCACAGTTGGTGCTTAAAATTGAATCAACTCGATTTCTACCAAAATGAAAATCCATGTTTCAGATTCGACTTAACAAAATCTGGATTTTTGAGGTTATGGCCTATAACTCTTAACGCCCTCCAAAAAAACCATGTCCATATTGATGCAAAAACCCGTCATTGATCCCAATTTCACTCAACAAAGTATTCACGATGCGATACACCATTAAAAGAAAGCATGAATCCAAAAACAGAAAGCAGATACCAACTTACCATGGAAGTCAAAACGGAAGATCCATACATCAGACAGGTGGTGGAGTACCAGGATTTTGAGGTTGTGAGACCATAGAGACAAAGTAAAGCAAGAGGCCATTGGAACAGAAGCTCGAGCCAAATAAGCCCAACAAAGAAATGGGGTTTCTCAGCGACCAAAAAATCACTGAATTCATTGGTGTACCAACTCTTCAGGTCAACCAAGATGGTGGGATAAAGGTGTAAAGGGAGAATTGTTTGAGAATCAATCAGTGGGGCAGCTATGGCAATGGTAAGGAAGGATAGGAAAAGCACTGCATCAACAAGCTTGGTTAGAACTGCCATTTTCGGAAAGATTCTTGTTTGATTTTGTTTGTGGGGTTTTGTTAGAAAAGCTCAAATCTTTGATGTAGAAATGCCAGATTTGGTTATATGGCTTGTTTTCATAATAGTGAAAAACAGAGAAAGGGATCTCTGAACAAGTCAAGGAGGGGTTAAATGTTCATTTACAAAAAACTGTTTGGGCAAAAGAAGTTATTATATCTTTCTATGTGGAAATAAAAAGCTAAAAGACAATTCATAAAGGTCTAGTCTTGCAAATTATTTCTGATGAGTCTGAACTCTGAAAATTTTGGGTAAATTGCCGATTCACTGATGACTGGAACTAGTAGTGTTGTTCCGAACTAAGAAATAGAGAGAAGAGAAAAAGATGAGTGAAAGACCAGTGCCCAGAAGAGAGAGCCCATGGGGCATGTCGGAAGGCGATCACAGGCAACCCAAAGCCCACAGGTGCAACGACCGAGCTGAAGATGTCATTCAAGTACACCTTTATAAACCCTGCTTAGGAAATTTGCACTTGTTTCGTATTTATTAAGCATTTTGTGATGTGAGATGTGGATATTACTCGTGGGTTTTCATCCATTTCGGTGAAATGTTTAGTATTCAATGTTAAATTCGTTAATAATTTCTTGGGTCTATTACCCAATGTCAATATTTTTTGAATTGTGGAAACTTTTTAAGTTCCGTTATGATGTTATAATCCCGTTATCTAGAGGGTATAGGAGAATATATGAATTGACAATATTTCCGAAGAGGAAAGACTTTGGGTGTTTATGATACAGCATTTCTACTCTGTCCCAGAATTATTGTCCAGTTTGGATTTTTACTTTTAGTTTACTTTGTACTAAAAATAAAAACTCAACTGGACAATAATTTTGGGACGGCGGGGGTATTTCTTATCGGAGAACATCTGTTTGATTTCAGATTTCCGTGATTAAGCAAAAATTTTGACGGGAGAGGAGTTGAGAACTTTGGATACTTATGGTTGGTGTTAACTGTTAGAAGATTTTGTACCCTTATGTAGTTGTTTGTCCAATGAAGTCGTCTTTTGTCTGTCGATTTTTTTGTGGTAAAGGTTGGGTTCTAGCAATTTTCTTGGTTCAGATGAAAGATTGTTTGGTTTCGCCTTTTTAAGCTTGTTGTTTCTCCCATGGAAACTGATAAGTATGTAACTTATGGGAGCTAAGCTGCAAATGCATAATCTACTAGAAGCCCTTAGTTGATATGATTACTGCCTTACCTCTTGTCATTGGTTGATGCTAAGTTTTGTTTGAACACGTACTCAAAATAATATTGTGTAGTCTTGCTGGGCTAGCACAATTGCCCCAAAGGTACCTGACATGAGAGATGTGGTCAGCTAAGGTACAAAAGGTTTTATGTTAGGCATATTATCCGTCCACCTCTACTGCTTCAATTTCCTCTAATCGTTTCCGAGCAATGCCAATAAGAATGATTGATAGTGAGAAAGCTTGGAATTGCTTTCTAGATATGCTTGTCTTTACTGTTTAGCAGCTGTCTTATGACTTTTCATCAGAGGTCAACTTAAATCCGTGGGCTGTTCTCATACTTTCATGGTAACTGAGGTCTCTTTGGAAGGTGTCCTTGAACATGATGGGAAATTGAAATTTGAGTCTTGATGTACTTCTAGAAGCATGTTGGGGGAAATGTGGGATTGAGCGTCGTACTTGCTAGAACTCTTTCTGTAAGTTTTTAGAATGGAATGACATTTCAGTTAGATTCCATCGGCTTCATGAGTTCAATTTACTTTTGTTCCATTAGGGGGCACACATATTGATTATTTGCTCTTGCCTGGTTGGTTTCACTGTGCTGTAGCTGTTCACTTAAGGACTTCACAGCATTGTCAGTAATCACTAATGTAAGAGAAAGTGCTACTTTATTGCGACTGTTTGCTGTCATGGCTACTAAACCAACATTTTTCACTGCCATCTTAGTTTCTATTTCAAGCAAGGTGAATGGTCAAGTTGCAGAATTGCTTACAATGCTGATAACCTAATTATATGTTTCCTTCGAAAATTGTCTCGCTTGTTCATAGTGCCACCATTTTCTTTCAGTCCTAGTTCTGTCATTCTTGCTTGGAATTACGAATAACTCCTTTAAACTGATAAAAGAAGTTCCTCTTGAGAATCATTTGGAGGACATAGTACTCCAGTGTTTGCCTCTAACATGTTTTGTGCTTGTTCACTCTTTTGATTAATTCTACTAACCCGTATACTTACTAAAATTGGAGACTGTAGGGGGTTAGACAACAAGAAATGCTAAAACTGAGCTGCCTACCACCATCTCCCTTCCCTGACTCTGTTGGTTTGCTCACTTTATTGATACAATACGTTTTAGTTGAAAAAATGATTAACTAACACCCCCCTTCTTTGGGTGGGGGATTACATCATTTGCCTCGTGTAATAAAACTGCGGTGGTAAAAATAACCAGGGCGAGTGGTTTGGACACCAGAAATAGAGGGCAATTGTAGTTTTGCTCACTGGACAGATAGATTTTCTTGAGAAAATGATGTCAGAAACTGTGCTAGCTGTAAACTGTATTGATGTCTGTTTCAGATGCCTTCACCATGTCTGTAAGAATTAATAGCAGTGTTCTGCTGTGTTGTGAATCAAGAGGGCTATTGCTTTGAAGAGTGAAAATGTTAGACTACCATATGCTGAATTTCCCGCATTGCTAATAAAAAGTTACTCATGTTTGTCATTGCAACAATAAACTTGGGTGTCTAATGCTGAGTAGAAAGATGGAATCTGGTGTTCTTACATTTTGTTTATAATTATAGTACTTGGTGTTTAAGTTTACCGAAAGTTTCTCGCTGTGTATTATAGACTACTTCTCGATTTATGTGAGCTCAATCATTACAGCAACTACATATTGTTGTTTGTTTGACTGGATAAGTCATCCCTTAACTACAGTTGCACACCATATTTTTATTTTCTGAGATTATTCCCTGACGCATACAGCATATTTATTCTTTTCTTTTGCTTCTCTCTCGATATTCCTGACTTTGGAGTCAATGTTTTAATGTTTTGCAGGCTTGCTTCGAGGGTAACCCCTTTAAAACCGTTCCAGGGCCTTTCAAGCTATTCTGGCAGTGCATGCGCTCCAAACCTGGGTAAGTTTGGGTTTTGGTTTTTCGTTATAACTGGAGAAAAAAATAAATTTTCATTTAGAATTGATTACATCTAATATACCAAAGATGTGAACCTGTCTTAATACCCCAGGATTTCTGTATGATTTTTGAGATTTATGTTGTTGTTGCTTTTCTGAGGCTGACTGGAGTTGTGTACTTTGAACTGAATTCTAGTTAGTCATTAAAAGATTCTACAGAGAGATAAATCATATCTTGCGGAGAAAGTTGATATAGTTTCTGCATCTGCAGGGAGGAGCCGACAGAGCCATATACATACTTAGACTTGGAACCTCCCAAAAGAGAAGCAAAACTTGAGTAAACTCGTACTTTACATCTTCAAGTTTGACATGGTGTAGCATTGAGCACATATACTAATGGGTAATGGGGAACGTTCATTCATGAGAGAATTATCCTTTTAACCTTCTCGTTTTGCTTGAAATAAAATCTTTGCGTAAATGTTTTGCCATTCAATGTTGGGAATGCTGCTTTGTGTTGTGTAGCGCAAAATGTTTAGCTGCTTTGGAGTTTTTCACTTGGTTGTCTTAACGTGGAACTAGTTTGTTTTGGTTCGTAAGACTAATGTTCTGTCTGTTTTTACCGAACTCAAAGAAGCATACATTGATTCTAAAGAACACAATGAGAACAATTTGTTTCTGTTCTTTTCTTTTTTGTCCCATAATAAAAAGTGACAAGAAATTCATAAAAAGTGGAGCTTGGAGCTCAAATTAGATCAACCATACTCCCCATGATGAGTAGTAATCAGATCAGGGAAGGGAACAACTCAGAAGTTTCACTGGCTATTAGCATCATTGACATTTCCCAGTGCCCCGGTTGACTTATGGCTGATGATTGAATTTTTCTCTCTTTTTTCTTTATCTTCTTCTAATCTATAATTTCCACAAAAAAAAACATCCCCCAAAAGAAGAACCCACTAGAAATCAATTAGTGGTTCGCCAATGTTTAAATTGCGCTCCACAGTCCAAGGTAAATTGAACAGCTTCGCCGTAATAAACTTGAAGATCTTATTCACATTGATGTTGTAGGTTGCACTCGAAAAGAACAGGGTCGCATTGATCGCCTTTGCATATGTCCTTGCCTGGTTCCCGACATTAGGTTGCAAGATATCAAAAGATCCATAACAAGAAATGAAAATAACTCAAGAACTATACTACTCTTTTACGCCAAGGAAACAGTGTTTACCTCGTTTGCTATTGTCCATTGTAAATCTATAGGCAGTTGGATGAATTCATCAAACTTGGTTCCTACCATCACTGGAAGTGCTGTCTGCATTAACCCAACATCATTATCAGTCGTGATTAGTGAACCTATAATTTTACTACCCGACTCGAATGTAGATTAGTCCGTTTCAATGAGTTTGAAAATCTAACAAATAAGATCCATTACCTGATTCCATTTCCTGGCTTGTTTGTACCATCTGATGACACTGCAATATTTTTAAAGAAAAGAAAAAAGGATTAATTAATATGGTAACGAAATTAACTGTCCGACAAAATTATATTATACTAATCAAAATGAATGAATGAATGATTTGGTGGGAATGAATACGATAAAGAGGTTGGGTTTCGTACGAAAGTACCTATTCAAGGTACACCGACTGGTGAGATCGAACATGAAGATGATGGCTACAGAATCTTTACAAGCCTCAGGAATGTGAGCATGTGAAGTATTGTCTCCTGCCAAATCCATGTGATTTTATTCCATTTCCAATTAGTGTTTTGCTATTAACACGTAACACCACATTTCATAATCATTTAGTTTAGGTGAAAAAAGTCACTTTAATCAATGAATGTCACCTTCTAGATATATTCCTCTTCTTTTTTTTTTTTCTTTTCTTTTTTTTTAATCTCAGAAGTTTGAACATTCTCAAGTTACACTCTCCTGGTATATTACACTCTTTAAACGTTCAATTATAACACGAAATAAATAAAAAGTAAAAATTTTCTATTTCAGTGTACTTGATAACGAATAATTCAATCTCTAAATATATTATGAGGTGTTTAAATTTCAGCACGAAATATATAAGCACGAAAAATTGAGTTAAATGTTGGATATTTATGTCTCGAAATTCCGAATTAATAATTACTTCATCTTTCCCCAAATTATTGTTCAGTTTGGATTTCATTTTTAGTATAGATTGAACTAAAAGTGAAAATTCAAACGTACAATAATTTTAAGACGGAAGAAGTATGTTTTATCACATATGCCCTTCAAATTTTTATATACTCTCTTATCTATCCATTACCTTCATACATTCTTAACTATGATGTAAATGACATCCATGATCACCAACACACCAAAAAACAAAATGAAGAATAAGACTAAAAAATTTTCATCATTTTTCACAATATACTCCAGAAATGTAAAGATTGCTCATAAAGATTTTCCGACAACAAAGAAATCTACGGAAAATCACAAGGAAACACAAAAACAGAGCAGCCAAGCAGATTGAGGGAAATGAAAATTGCATTTACCTGTTACTTCCCACATGCTATACGAAATCCGAGCACCTTTTACTGATAATATCTTGTCCATTTGATTTATCCCTGCCATTTCCGATTTCTCTCCTCCATTCTCTCCCCCTACGTACTTTGCCTATGATGAATCAATCACCAGAAAAAAAAAATGACTAAAACAGGGGTCGGAAAATCTTGAATCAAAATCCAGAATCAGCTAAGAAATTCATGGTTTCTCCTCCATTAATTTCTGACCGTGGTACATTGGATGATGTAACAAATCAGGAGAAATTACAAGACGGCCTTGCAATAGATAGATTGAAAAATGTTATCGAATAAAAAAAACTCAGATTGCTGAAATTACTAGAAAACAAAAAACAGGGCTTTTACCAGAAAACTAGTTTTTCCAATCTGGCTGTCACCCAGGAGACTAATCTTGAGGGAAACCAAGTCGGAGGACGACAAATCTCTGTCGATACTAAACCGGTGGCCGGAGGTCCCGTTCTTGGGAGAAAACCCGCCATTGAGAACGCCGGAATTCTGCGAGGAACTAATGATCCTCTGCTGCAACTGCCTGTAGCTCACGGATTTGCCCATCCAGCAAGCAAGAACATGGTTCCAGAGAGACCGGAGGCACTGCCGGAGAACGGCGATTTGCCAGAAGAAGGCCCTTTTCATGCTGGAGTGAAACATGTTACGGCTTAGCTGATTCATTTTATTTTATTTTTCCAAAGAGTTTGGATTTGATGATGAATGAATGAATGAATTGATGATGATGTTATTGGGGGATGGAGGAACTCGAGGTGAGCATTTAGAAGCCTAAAATGGAAGCTTTTTTAGGCTCCTAATGCTCTCATTTGACACAGATATTTTTTTAATCCTTCTTTTTTTTTTTTTAGCCCTTTTTTTCTTTTATTAAATAAATCTCGAAATTTGTTGGTAATCTGAATTTTTCAACCAACAAAAAATGATGTGTGGTGTGGTGATGACATGGGGACCTTGTTGTTTGACTGGATTTGTGGGCTGCCAAGTCTAGTAATTATTCATTTATTTATTTATTTTATGCCGGCATTTTTGGATTATATATTTAGATGTATAAATATTGTTTCTTATAAGGGAAAAAAGTGATCATTATTTCATTATATGAGAACTTCATGAAAATTAATTATGTGCGAAAAGAGATATTTCAGTAGAAATATTTACAATTCAACGAATAGATACAACATTGTTACTCTTTTCTTTTTTTTTTTTTACAAAGTTATTGTTACCTATAATGAACACCAGGGAATCGAATGACAATCTACTTGTTAAGATGTTGTTCTTTCTGATATGACACCTGGGTTCAATTCCCACCAAGAGCTATGTAAGGGGGATTTACCCACATTTAAGTGAAGTCTACTGAGGTGGATTTTTTAAAACACCTACAGTGAATACCATGAAAAAAAAAAGGGACTTATGTCATAAAATTGGATGAGAAAGTTGATCTAATAATTATGCTTTTCTTCTCCTTTTAATCAATCTCGGCGAGAAAAATGGATCAAAGAAGCATCATTTAACTCACAACAGCAACAGGGGGTCACATGGGTTTTTTTGGCTTTTTGGAGTATTAGTTTATTATGAAAAAGTTTATTAATGGGAACTGTAATTTTAAGTTTTTAACTTCTTAACTACTAGTGTTACTTTGAGTTTAACACTTTCTTTAATGTCAATGAACAATCCGTCATTAACATTTTAAGGTGATTTTGTCAGTTTATTAAAGTGTTAGTATCATCTACTATCATCTATCATCAAATTATAAAATATATATATATATATATATATATACACGAAAAGTTATACTCCCTTTGCCCCAAAATTATTGTTCAGTCTGAGATTTCTCTTTTAGTACAATTTAAACTAAAAATGAAAACTTAACTGGACAATAATTATGGGACGGAGGGAGTACAAACAACCTCAAACCCGATTATTTGCGTTTGATTGCACTTGTTATTTGCACATGGCATATGTTTCAAAAAAATCTTTAGAAATTATTCCTAAAACTTTGTTAGGACAACATTTTAAATCTTTATAAAACCTCCATCCACGTCCACGGAGCCACCGCAAATACAAATCACAAAATCATAACTCCAATGGTTGAGGCTAAGTTGTCCAAATTTGGTCTGAATTTGATGGAAATTCATGCCACAATCAGTGGTGCCGTGGTGATCAAGTGGCCGGAATTTGGCCTGAATCTGAACGTCATCCGTTAGTCGAGCACCACAAATAGGCGCTGCGGTGTTAATGAGGGAAGCAAAGCTTTAAGTCCAAAATATTAAAATGCCTACAACATTGTTGTGTTACACTTTAAAGGAAAAGGCCAAGATTTTAAAAATATCTCTATATTAAAATATTTTAGGCCTCAATTTTTTTTTGGTGATTATTCAATTTGTAATTTTGTATTAAACATAAAAATCTTATCTTAACAATTATTTCAGAACGAAAGAATATTAATAATTGTATATTGTATAAATGTGGTAGCAGTTGCAAACAATATCTCATCCCCAAAATATATTCATTTCTTCCACTTCTTTTTTTCTTTTAATTTTGCTGAAGACTTTTTGGTTGGCATTTGTATTCGAGTGTTATATGATATTTGTTGTCTGTTATCTGAGCCATCATTTAATAATTTGTATTGAATCCCTTGCTTAGATAATAGCATTGTTCATGAAATCTATCTAATAATAATAATAACACCATTATAGCAAAATTCATTTTTCTTTCAAATCCAAATGTCTATATATATAACTCCATTATAGCAAAACTCATTTTTCTCCCAAAAATCTAAATGTCCATCTTTGCTTAAAAGTCTCCTCACCCAACCCCCAAAAAAAAGAAAAAGAAAAAACGGGAATTTCCCATCAAAAAATTTTTCTTCATTTTTTATGATAATATTATTATATATTTTTTCATAAAAATAAAAACTTTTCAAAAAAAAAAAACAAACACCAATCCTCCATCAATTAACATCCTCTCAAACTCCACTCACGATCAAAATACATTTTTGCCCAAAGGAAGAAAAAAACCCTCCATGAATGAATTTTTTTAAAAAAAAAAACTCCATGAAGTTCAAAAAAAAAAAAAAACCCTCCATCTCCTAAAGATCTGAAAAAGAAGAGAGAATCGTTAAATGCAACAAGACAAAAAGAATATACTGGCAAAAAAAAAAAAAGGATAACACCACGACAACACAAAATTTTACAAAGGATGGCTTCGGCAACGAAAGAATGTCGGAACTCCTGCGGTTGTGATTGAGGTTGGCTTTTTTTTTTTTCTTTTTTTTTTCTCTCTGCGATAATCTTTTTTAATATGCCTTAAGAACACAAATTTTCTCCAATTTTAAGAAAATTTGGACCTAAATGGAACTCAAATCTTAATAACTTTACTCAATTATTTAATTAATAAAATTTTGATTAGATTTTCTTTGTGAATGTTGAAATTAGAAGCATGATTTTTATGATGTGTGAAACTATGTATGAAAGTTATACCTTGATATTTTGAACCAAAAAGAAGTACTAATACTTTAATGTTCTTTCGATTTACCCAATTAGAAATGTTACGAGGGGAAAATATAGTCTGATAGAATAATAGCAAAATGCCTCAAGTAAGCTTCTTCAACTTTTATTTCTCATTCGTTCATAAAAATAAAAAAAAAATAAAATAAAAAAATTGGATGAAGAAATACTTTTTGCTTTTCCATAACAATTCAGGTGCATAATAAAATTACGCTTTGTCTGTTGCTATTAATCATTCGTTCTGCAAAATTGTAGGGTCAATCATCAAACAATTAGAAGAGTAACCAAGAATTTCTGATTTGTAAATCTAGCCAAAAAAAATGATCAATAAATCATTCATTTTGAGATCTTTAAAATGAACGAGGTTGAGACATTAAGTTGCAATTCATGGATTTCTAATTGGTTATTGTCAGTGTCTCGAATGATGTGACCAATTAAGGTCTTTAGGAGCATTTTTTTGCTATACATTTTTATTGGATATTTTTGGCATCGTGAAAGCACATGACAATGAATTTCAATAATTATTAATCATGATTCTCCACCGTTATAAAGAACGAAGAAATTTTACATTATTTAATAGTCTTATCGCAATTGAGAAATTGTATCCACGAATTAACCTGAAGAAAACTGAGGAAGAAAAAAAACACAAGATTACGCTGTTCTTCATGAATTCTTTATTTAGAATTTTTTTTCAATTCATTGACATTAATAATTAGTGCAATAATAATATATTAATCAATGATTGTTAATAATTATTACATAATTACATAATTTTATTAGGCGCAACTAAAGAAAATCTAACATACACCAAATGTATGCACCATTTTAGCGCACTCAACCAATAGGAAATAATATTAGTATTTTTTTTAGCCATATATATTATTCTCTCTCCTGTAAAATAAGTGTCATTCCCTTATTTGTGTCGGGATGTACAAACTGACGTGGTGTATCTATTGCACTGAAGATAGAT
The DNA here is from genome assembly GCA_949775105.1 of Oldenlandia corymbosa var. corymbosa. Taxonomy (NCBI): domain Eukaryota; kingdom Viridiplantae; phylum Streptophyta; class Magnoliopsida; order Gentianales; family Rubiaceae; genus Oldenlandia; species Oldenlandia corymbosa. The sequence continues at coordinate 25,870,309 of OX459118.1, read as the reverse complement.
TTATTCCATAATTAAATAACATGTCACGTTTGCTATTTTTTTTAACTCCGGTTTAAAAATATTTATATAGGTCCAAAAAAAAAAGTTATATACCCGTGCGAAGGCACGGGTCCAAAATCTAGTATTTTGTTATTCTAAGTCAGAGGTTAATGATGTTATGACTTAGTTTTCGGCAAAGTTTTCTTTGTAATTCAGGCTGGCTAATTTCCAACGTATTTAATGAAATTTTTCTCTTTTTTTTTTAAAAAAAAAGTAATCTCCATATAATTTATTATCTCTTTTATTACTCAGCATTCAATTACTTCGTCTCCCACATGATCAAATATTAAAAGTCCCTTTTACTCTCTAACTTTTTCACTTAAATACTTATCTCCGTTTTGAAATAGTAATTATCAAGTTAATTTTCATTTATAGTGTAAATTATACTAAAAGTGAAAATGAAATTAGATAATTATTTTACTGAATTACTTTTTACAGTCATAAAAATGGCTCACTTATAGTCGTTAGAATAATTTTGCCCCTCTTCCTCCTTTTCTTTTCCTTTCTTCTTCCTCTTCTTCCTAGTCTTCTCCTTTCACTAAAACCCCCATCTTTCAAATTTAGATTTACAAAAATTAGGAAGCTAAACAAATGGCGGATTGCCGAGAAACACCCAATATAAATTTCATTGCTAAATTATTACTAAATTAAATTTCATTCACATACAAATTAATATTAATCAATACACAACAAAAATATAATTAATATTAAATTAATTTTCAAATTCTAATTAAACTTAATAAATTTAATTACATTTGACAAAATATAATAAACATTAGTTATTAAAATTAATTAATAATTCTTATTCATTTATTAAAAATAAAATAAATATAACAAGAATAATAACAATAACACAAATATATAATAAATACTGAATTAAATTTCATTTACATAAACAACAATTATTAATACTACTCATTTAAATTTAATTAAATTTAAAAAATATGAACAACAAAGATTAATACTACTCATTTAAAAAAACTAAGTATTGAAAAAATAATAAATAAACTAAAATGAATATAACACAAAAACATTGAAAAAAAACTGAAAAAATTTAAAAAATTGAAAAAAGAAATTTTAAAAATAATCTGGTCCAAGGTAGTCAGCCCAAAATCGGCTATCCATGGAGGACCAGCCGGTCCGAAACCAGCTACCCAAAGAGAGGTAGCCGAACCGGTTATCGATAGCCGGTTACGGTTTGGCTACCTCTCCTTGGGTAACTGGGATAGCCGGTTACGGTTCGGCTACCTCTCCTTGGATAGCCGGTTTCGGACCGGCTGGTCCTCCATAAGTAGCCGGTTTTGAGCCGGTTACCTTGGACCAAATTTGTTTTTTTAATTTTTTCAGTTTTTTTTAATTTTTTTCAATTTGTTCGTGTTATAGTTATTTTTTATTTTTTCAATACTTAGTTTTTTTTTTAAATGAGAAGTATTAATCTTTGTTGTTTATATTTTTTAAATTTAATGAAATTTAAATGAGTAATACTAATAATTGTTGTTTTTAAATTTAAAATTTTGATTTTTTTTGGTTTTTTTTTTCTTTTGGAGTTGAAGAAGAAGAGAACTTAATTTGAATTTCATAGTTTGAGGAAAAAGGTTGCTTGTTAGGGGCAAAAAAGTACAAACGACTATAAATAAGCAATTCTTATAACTGTAAATAGCAATGTCCTTATTTTAGGACAAAATCGTAGTAACTAGCAATGCCGAATAGAAGTTTTGAATCCAATTATGAAAGTTTACTTTGTTTTTAAAAAGAAAAAGAGAAAGAAATAAAGAAAAAAGAATAACATACAAATAAATATATAATTTTAGACATTCCTTTTTAATAATAATAATTTTATTTATTTATTTATTTTTTAAAAAAAGAAGCCTCAGCTTTCGAGTTCATTTTAGATAAGCCCCCTCATGACTTTAATAGGGAATTGTTCAATGTAGTGTTAAGAGGTATTGATAAAATGTAATCTCTTGTCTTGAAGTAATTATCCAGTAAGAATTTTAATTTTTAATATAAAATTTTATTAAAAATAAAAAATCTAAATTTAATAATTATTTATGAACAGATAGAAAATTGTCCAACCAGAAAGATAGAAAATTATCCAACCAGACATTAAAAAAAAAAAAAAAACAACAACAACAACAAAAAACTTTGCTAATGAGTTTACCACCTCGTTAAAACTCAATCTTTACTAAGTCAGCAACTTCATTCCGCTCACGATGAATATGATCACTCATCATTAACCAAAATCTCTTTTTTTTTTTTTTAATTTAAAAAGAAAAAGAGAGAGTAGTCTAAGGCTTAAATTATCAAATTACAATATTATGGAGACATGTAATCCATATATTACATTATGTACAGTAGTGATAACGAACTCCAACCGGAGGTCGATCCTCATATTTAATAAGCCTCTAATACTATAGAAGACCTTGCTATGAACGACCTCATCGTCTTCAATAGTCTAAAGATCAGCATATTCCCAAACAATCCAATTCAAGTTGTACCTCCTTGAATCTAAGTCCCGCCTCGACTTGGAGACCATGATCATAGACCCTACTAAGAATCTATGTTTTGGTCCTTCATGTTTCACTATTTTCCAATCGTAGTCCTCATTATTTATAGAGCGGCAAATGTGGTCATTTCTTTTTTTTAACTGATCCATTGAAAGTTCGTTTGCAAGGTGACAAGAATAAATTTATGTTCTGGTTCAACTATATGCCAAAAAGGTAATATACATTTCTCTAGGCCACATTGGGCGTATATTTTCCGACTAATTAAGTTTTGTAGCAAACACATTTTCCTTTTCAGTATCCTAAGTTGTGTGTCAAAATGCTATAACTAGTATGTGACTGATAGGCATTCATGAACACATTGTACCACAAAATGAAGATTGGTTCTGCATTTGTGGAGAAACATAGATTACCCAAAAGGGATTCATGGGGTTAAGCTTGGCTGCCCATCTGAGCACGTGCTTGAAGCTCGCCTTTGGTCGCTGCTCTTACGCTTAAGCTTAAGCATCTCCTTAACTTCAGTTTCTTTCTTGTCCACGAATTCTATCAAGTCCTTGAAGCTAGTTGCACGCATGCTGCTACGTCGATTAGTCTCCCGAGATTCAGGATCCTCAATTCCCCGTTCATCCCCATCAGTGTTGAACCTCCGGTATTGACAGCATACTCTACAGGAGAAAAAAATGAGGGCAATAAAGCACGCGATGCCACAGATCAAGAACAAGCCCCAAAAACTCGTAAGAGAGAGTTGGTTGTCGTCAATTGGGTCTGTTTGTGCTGAGCATCCATCGCGAGATAACCATTTGTCATGGATTCTTTGAAGATCACCGTTTTCTGATAGTTGAAGGATCGCAGTAGACAAATCAACTCCAAGAGGAGAGTCTCTTTGAAATATCTGGACATGTACAAAAACAATGGGCATTAGATCAACGTAAAAATCCCTTTAAAAAGGACATAATTAATGAAAAAAGACCAAAAAAGTGATGGGAATGTGTTTATGGTTGTCAGGTAGTAGGCTGTCTAAAATTTTCCGAAGCCTCCTAAACTTTAAAGGTGCCATGTAGCAAGAAAGAGAAATGCAGCATATTAAATGGATTCTTACAAATCCCCAGCCGCTTTTTGTAAATTCCTGTCCGACAATTCTGAAGTTACACTTGGTACTGGTCAAGAACAGTTCAACGTATGGTAGCTCATCAACTATAGCAGCAACACCACCGTTGTTAGGACCTTTCTCAAGCATATCAGTATAATCATTCTGGCTTTTTAGAATTCGAATCCTTGATTCTGCAATATTCAGTTCTTCAGTGAGGTAGTTATATGCAAAGGATCCATCCTGGATTCCTATAGGATCTGAACTGGAAACCAAACTGTCAATCCCTTTGACCCTTGATGTAAGCTGCTGAACTGTTAGAATTGATGTCAAACTAGCCGTATAGCTGGAGTTGATGATTAGAACTACCCAAAGCCATAAAATGAGCACTAAACGTCCGAGGGCGCTAACTGTGTTCTCCCCTGCTCAAACATTGAAGAGGTTTTAAAAAGTGGTGAAGCATGGATAATACATGAAAACAAATATGTTCAGGCATCATGAAGAATCAATGAGTGAAGAGCACAATCTACTTACTGTGTGCGAAAAACATTGTTGAGAAACTGAACCTGAAACAAACACATTACAGTCAGTAACCATACAGATAAGATTACATTCCTAATAGAGAACTAAGAATGACAAATAGAAGATAAAGGTAGAGCCAAAACAATCTAGTAAATTATTAAGACTAGCTTTCCTGTTCAATATGTTTAAGAGATACTCTTTGAAAGGTACTCATGATGTTACCATGACCCAAAAGCCCATTTCTCATGAAATTTATGTAGTCTTGAAAGTATCTTTTGAATTCATATTTGCAGAGTTGTACCAGCAACAGACATTTCCAAAGAAAAGCAGTAATACAATCAGTTGTTTTACATGCAATAAAAAACCATAAAAAAAGTGTCAATGAACTTAAACAACTTCAATATAAGCCTGTACTTATCAATTATTGGTATAATTTCCAGACACTGGACAGATATACTAACCACACGATTGTGATAAGTTGCTGACTTGGTGGACCACGAAACTCGTGATTCATCCGGTGCTCAAGAATCCAAACAACAGCACCCACAAACAGGAAAAAAGCTGCACTAACGCACCACATTTGCCAGGTAAACGGCCTAAGGAAAGACCATGGACTAGATTTAACCTCTTTGACTTGAGCAACTACTACTAGTCCAGATTCCATATAAGGCTGAGTGAAATCTACAATTCTTGTCCTATTAGTAGTAATCGTTATATCCCCAACAGCTGCGTCATATACCTACAAGGCATGGTCAAGTAAACAGTCTGCAAACAGCATGACACCAAAGCATTCATTAAATATTCCTCAATTTCAACTAACCCCCAAAAGCAGCAATACACAGGAGCCAATAAATGGAAAACAAATAACATCTACAGCACACTGATTTGGAGTCAGAATATATGCTTGTTAATGATACGAGTAACCTATGCCTTCAATTGAATATGTTCCACTAAGTTCACATTGATCCAGCTGATTAATAGAGGAAAGAAATACTTACATTTTGTGAAACATCATAGACAATATTACTGTACATGGGATTTCGCCGGCCATCTCCATACAGTATATAAGTATGAGGGACAGCATATGGCAACAGGTTCACTGCAGCTTCAAATACATCAATGCAGTATCCTCTCACCCCAGATGGTCCTTTGTCTTTAGTGGCGAATTCCTCATAAGTAACTCGGTATGGAACCGCAATTCTGAGAGGCTTCCCATTGTTGGGGAAAACCCAACCCCGAGGCTTTTCTGTCACTTCACCAGGCCATATCACACCATAGAGATGTTGATTGCTAACTGAAATATTTGGAGGCTTCATGTATAAAAGCTCCGGTGCAACAGTAGAAAGATGGGAATGATTAGACCAATAGCCTATTGTTCGTACCCCTGTTCCTCCAACGTTGAGAATATCGAATGAAGGATTTATTAAATTCTTTTCTGAATCAAACCGAACTAGACCTGTCAAACCTGTGAAGTTCATAGAGAGAAGTGTCTGGAGTAATTTCTTCCCTTGATCAAATACATGGAGGGATGTCAAATGAAGTGCACTTCCATTCGTGTCATGCAAGCTAGGATCCTCAGAGAAGGTGATATTCCCCCCTTCGTTGAAAAAAACATCAAGTGCGCGAGCCAGTAACCATACTGAGTCATAAGCATAAAGTGCATAAGAATTGAAGCTAGAGGTTTCTGAACCCTTCAAATTTTTCCACTGAGATGTAAACCACTTTTTGCCATCAGAATCAGGTGTATGATGACGCAGAGCAACAACACCTTGTATGAGTTCCATAGTCTCCTGGGGCAGTGCTTCAGATAGATCTAAAACAGTAGGAAGCCAATCAGTAGTAATCCAAACATAGCCAGAAGTCATCATACCAAGACTTTTTGCTGCTGAAAAGAGCATGAGACCACTATCCGGATTCACATGTACAACATAAACTCGTGATTCCATTAAATTCACTTCATTTAACAAGTCATCCATCTCACTTCTGGTGGCTCCTGGGGTAAGTGCAGCCTTGTAAGATATTTTCGCTCGGTTCTTTGCGAGTGCATCTCCCAAGATAGAAATCCCATTACGTCCATAATCATCATCAACGAAGATTGCAATTACTTCTTTCCATTGAAAATATTCCACTATATCAGCAGCTGCATACATCTGAAAGTAATCACTCACAGTTGTGCGCAAGAAATAAGGGTACTGCAAAGCTGAAAGAGTTGGATCCGTCGCCCCAAAGGATAGAAGTGGTACATGAAGTTCATTAACAACATGAGATATAATATGGCCAATTCCAGATGATTGTGGACCGATCGCAGCAACGACATCTTTCTCTATCAGCTGCAAAGCTACACAAAGTGAGGATGCATCATATCTCAGCTTTCTCTACTTCAATCAATGTTTGCACATGCTATAATCAGTTATCATTGAAAGTTCAGTCTTCGACCAACAAGATGGACTTTCTTATTCTACTCAAGATAACAATATATCCTAGGCGAATATGAGAGTTCCCACAGAATGAGTTGTTGTGCTTGTAGGAAAAAAAATAGAGTTAAAATGGAAGAACTTTTTGTAAATTGCTTCGCATGTTCCTTTGATCATCATTACAGAAAACGTCATCTGGTCTCATTCAGACAAATTAATATTACAGTTCAAATAGTTCAGTGGACCAGTAACCTATATAGTGTATATTCTACACAGAATGTAAAAGGGAAGAAACATAAATGTTTACCATGAAATGGAGCCTGCTGATTCTATATGAAGAAGCATAACGCATAACATTTTCCGAACTACGGCAATAAAATCGAATAATCACTTCCCAAAAGTAAGAGATAAAATATCTTGTAGTCTTTCCAAGCAGCAAAGGCAGAAAGAGATCAAGAAACTAGTTCAGCGGTAAACATGGAACTCAGAATAATAAAATCATGCCATTACAACTTTTCTAGTAACAAGATTAAAATGTCCTTAAATACAGTGAGAATTGTTCATCCTTTTTTCACCGTGTGCAATTTATAGAACAAAAAGAAACCGCAATGCACATGCATAACCAACTATTAGACTCCAGTCTTTCTAAAACAGACATTATTTTACTTCACTAATAAGACACGTCCAAACACTCGAAACAGAGGACTTGATGTTGCCATTTTTGTACTCATCATAAGACCTCTAAAGTGATGCTGGCATTTTGATTTTTTGAAGACAGAAAATTAATGGTAAAAGAAAGACAGATACTTAAACAACAGAGAAATCTTACCTTCAACAGTCCCAAGAAATCCACTGCAATTAGTGTCATGCAAGATCAAATTCAGTTTGGTGCCTTTCAGAACGCTCCAATCCGAATTAATCTCATCAATTGCAGCAAAAAGGGCAGGCTTGGCTGCCTTCCCAATGGCTGAATTCAGTGTGAAAAGAGCTCCAACGTTCAACTCCTTCGGTCTTACACCAACACTCGAAGTACTCCCATTTGTGTCTATACAAACCACCAACAAGGCGGGCAACACCCAAAGCAATCCCGGCAGCCATAGCATCAAAGTTTTATTTACAAAAGATAAATTGAGCCCCATTTCTTCAACAACTATCTCTTGTGTTCAGATCATCCCACATATGTTTCACATGTACTTCTCACCTGTAGATGGATTTTGTGGCAAGAACTTGAGAATTCCAACATGGGTTTTTCCCAATTCTGACAATCTGATTGAAACAAGAAAGATAGAGGTTTTGGAGTTGGAGTCAAGTAGTTGTTGTTCTATCTTTTAAACCAGAGAAAAAAAAAGGAAGGAAGAAAGAAAGAAAGAAACCAAAGACATGGAAAAAATGAATGCCCACAACCATACCACATCAAAACAAAAGTGCAATTATTAAGTTAGGACCTCAGAAAGCTGAAATGACTTCAGCAACTTGCACCATTGACATCAAATTTGTACACTGTAAACTGTAAAGTGTGTCAACCTCATATACTTGCAGAATGCCAGAAATATAGGACGTCTCATTGATTTTTTTTGTAATAGTACTATCACCTCTAACTAATGCATTATTTTGAACAGCCAAATTACAAATTTGAAACTGATGTTTTTTGGTTAAGAGTTTTATCTAATCACCTTTCCGTAAGATGCGATTATGAATTCTAACACGCCATTACAAACAAATTTATTCTATATGCCATCTTGATGTTTCTATATATTCTTTTTATTACACGGGATATATTCATTTCTCACCCCCGAAAAAATAATAAAGGATTATACTTGTAACTCGTCACACCTTGGCCACCTATTTTGAAACTAAGACTTAGAGAAAGGAAGGGAAAGCAACTGACCCCAAATAGTGATAGTAAAAGAATTGGTTAACAAAATGAATTATTTTCGTTATTTATCTATATATTAATTATTATGTAGCTAGAGTTCATAATGTAATACTCCATCTGTCCCAAAATTATTGTTCAGTTTAAGATTTCAGTTTTAGTACAATTTGAACTAAAAACGAAAATCCAAACTGGACAATAATTATGGGACGGAGGGAGTACGGCATTTAAGACCCTAAAATTCATATTTGGTATATGTTTAGACGTTGGAAACACGTACTTTATTGGTTACTTGTCATCAGTGTTTGTTGAGATCAAGTGATAAGAAATATATATATATATATATATATATTCTTTTTTTTTTTTTACATTTTCGAGTATGAATTTGTACACGACTCAAGTATGGACACCATATCAATATATCTCCGAAAAAATAAAAATAAAAGAACAACACGTATTTGCCAACAGGTATTATGTGTATAAGAAATCATAAGATGCTGATGAACATAAAGCACAGCGCAAATTGCAATTAGTCAAATGCACATTTTTGGCACCAAGATTCACATTAATTTATGGGATTGAATAAACAAATGTTGCAGACATAGATAATAACCGATTTTGCTAACTAACTGCAGAAATGAGTTGTTTGAGGCTTGAAGATTCCAAAAACAAATTATATTAAATTTACCTGGAAAATCACCCCACTTATTGGTCCATCCCCCTTCAATTAGTACAAGTTAGAACTTGTCTGAACTGAAGAAACAACAAGACAAAACACCCCACCGTTTTTAAGTCCACAATTTGATTAGTACTAACTTATACCCTCTCTGTTTTAGAGAGTGGGATGGAGAAGTGGACAAAAGGAATTAAAAACAACTAAAAAGGGGATCACCAACAGTCTTGCAAACTCAGTTAAGAATTTATTCTTGCCTGAAATTGTTTGCTCCATACTAATATATGTAATCACAAGTTGCATGTGATTGTTGCTTCTTCAGCAATGTCAATACCATATTATAAAGTGGACTAATTTATACTTATTACAAAAGTGAAGGGAAAAAAATAAATTCTTATTATTTCCAGAATATATATATATATATCATTAATAATTGATCTTCCATAAGTTATCATCTATTTTCAAATCAGCTAATGAGAAGTTTTGTCCAACAAAAACCATAATCAGCTAATGAGAAGTTTTGTCCAACAAAAACCAGTTCTAACCAAGCTAGCTATCACATTTTTTATTAAAAAAAAAAATTCATACAACATGTGGTAAATAAAATTGATAGAAAATTACTATGTCATTATTACTAATTGACCATGTTTATCTTATACACAAAATAGCATGGAAAGTAATTCACCCTATAAAGATCATCTCTAATTTTATTTCGCCTCTCTAAATCTACAACTATAAAAATTAGCATGGATTGCGTGCACTGGCCTAATTTAACTGATCTGGTGAACATATGAAAGTAAGAAAAAAAACATTGATGTTTACTTGCATAATTTGGAATTTTTATTATTGGGCTTAAAATTAGTTTGAATTAAAATCAGATATTCTCTAATTCTTCTTCCCTCCATCTTTTTCTTTCTTTTTATTTTTTTTTCTTTGTGTTGAACTTGCGAAAGTTTCAATGATTTTGCCTTATATTTCCTCATTCTGATAATTAAGAAAACTGAGCGATAAAAATGTCCAAGAATTTGTTAAGAGTTTTTTAAAATATAATTTATTACGGCAAAACGGAAAAAAAAAAAACAAATGATACATATACAATAGTAAATGACCGAAAGAGTGAACATTTGTCATTTCTTACACTTGGTCCGTCTTGCAGTGATTATTTAGTTTAGATTTTTACTTTTAAAACAATATATTAAAAGTACAAATTTAAATTGAAAAATCATATTAAAACAGAGAGGGCATTAATTTAATTTGAAAACAAAAAGTAATAGATTCTGATTGATTCCTTTTTTGAATTGCACTTGTAATTTCTTTTCTTTATTTTTTTTTTTATAGAAAAAAATGCACACGGGAAATCAGTCACACATTTCCTTCATTTTGATCTGGTATTTGAGTAATTCATGGAAGATGTTACATTATTTCGTTCAACGATAGTTCCTTAATGTAATTCGCTCTGAACAAAGAAAATACATCGAGTTCTGCGGATTCAACTATCACATAAAACTCTTTGTAGTACGTATGTATGTACTTACCAGAAATAGACCTAAATAGGTTGCTTAATTAATCTTGCAAGGAGTGAACTAACCAAATTAACAGTAGTACCTCTTACAAAATCAATGAACAAAATTAAGCTCTTCCAAATAATAATTTAACTCTCCTATATAAGCTTAAATATAAGTCATGGATGACCTCAAGAAAATTTCACTTTTAGTACAATTTGAATTAGAAATAAAAATTCAAATTGGACAATAATTGTAGGACGGAGGAATTATATGATAATTGCGGCGGAAAGCTTTTTGAGCCCTCACAAATGTTACATTTGTTTGCTAATTCTTTATTGCCTTTCTCTTTTTCTTTTCGAAAATTGCACTGCCGAAGTTTTAAGCTCTCTTACATCTTTTTTAATCAGAATTTGATTTAAAAGATCTCCAGTACTTCAAAAGATTATAAATTTTTTTTTTCTTAATCTAGTTCCTAATAAAAGAAAAGAGAAACTACACGAGTCGATGTTCATAACAGAAGTTGATTTAAAAAAGTACATTTGTCACTCTTGATAATACATCAAATTAGAAATCATAATGCCGCACGGTATGTGTTTTCTAATTCTTTTTCATCTCTTTTTTTTTTTAATAAAAAAAAAGGAAATATACATGTCCAGTTTTTTTTTTCTTTATTGAACTACTACCAAAACTCCAAAAAAAAAAAAAAATTGCTGTCATTTTCCCTTCATTTTTTATTGGAAAAAAAAATGCATGGCTGCTAATACATCATCACAGTGATAGATGGGTTGAAAATTTTGTCATTTCTTAACGACATTTGAATTGAAAATCATTTTAATTCACATACGTGTTTTCTCCAGTTCCTCATTCCCCTTCTATATGTTCTCTTTTTCCGAATTGCACCTGTCGAGATTTTTAATCGCGATACCTTTCAGTCATAATCCGCCTAAACCGGTAAACCCCTCCCAAAGTCCCACGCCCACCCCACCTTGTCTCCCAGATCTTTTGTTATAAACAAACTTGTTAAAACATGTTTACTGATTTATGGTAATATCTTTTTAACGTTTAACATTTTTACCAATTTGATTAGATACTTACAACTATAATAATATATATAATATAAAATTAAGTAAAGACAAGAAATAGCTCAATCTAGATTTTGTAGACAATACTCCTTCTGGGAGGGTTGCCACTCTGTAACCTCTTACTTAAACAAAGATATGTACTTACTTAAACAATAATGATCCCCTTTAATTAGGCCATCATTAATTTCCCAAACAATTTCACTAGATAATTTGCAAAGAAGTTTCAATATTTTATAAGCACCTACAATCTATAGAAAGAGAACGTGAGAATTGTTCTTGTTGCTAATTAAAGCGGTGGTATATTTTCTTTCCCCAATATAGCTTCATTTTATTCCTAATAAAACAAATATTATTAGCTCACTTTTAATATATATATATATATATATATATATATATTTCATATTTGCAGGGTGTCCACCGTCGGCAACAGTGATTAATTCCTTCGCAGAATTGTATGCACCTCGATGGGTGGAACAGCTGGCCAAAGTATTTAAGAGTATGTTTGGATTGTTTTTTTAGTATGTGTTTTTAGGTATTTTTTGTATTGGGAATGTAAAAAGGTGCATTGGAAATGTAAAAAGCTATGTTGGGATGGGACAGATAATAATAATAAAATATGAAAAAACCATAAAAAAGTTGTTCCATTACCATAACGAAATTCGAGCGTAACCTATGATTAAGGGTGAAAGAGTCTCTTCCGCTCAATTGTGGGTGCCACTTTTAATATTTCCTTTAGCAGAGAATAATTAACGGCGAAGATAAGGCCAAGGGGGGAGGAGAGTGAGGGTCCTTTTTCGTAACTGTGAATCACGTGGATTCCTTGCCAAATGTGGGTGGAGATGTAGACACAAATACACCACTAATAGGGTACTATAAGCTAGTGGTATTTTGACTCTTGGTTTTGGTTGACAAAGAAATATTGTCACATCATTTTTCTTCATTGTCATCATGGAATATAAAGAAAAGGCTTTCCCCCCACGTATTTGCATCACGTTTAAGGCACAATATGTGGTTGATAAACTGTTTTCTTTTTTCTTAATTCCACTTTGCCCTTTGATATTCCTCTATAACTCCATCAAAGAAGTTGACTTGCCCCCATCTAGATTAATTTATATACCATCCGTTTAACGGGATATATATTTTTTATAAGATCATAAGATTAGGTTTGGTTGTATGAGTTTATTAAGGTTCAAATCTTCTCAAAAAAAAATATTTTCTCTAATTTAATCTGGTGGTTGCTTCTGCTCCTCTCATGCTGAATTAGATGTATAATGATGTACATAGAGATTTCATTTTTGGTGCGGCAAGTATACCTTTGACTCTCAATACATTTCAAAAGAAAAAGAAAAGAAAGACAAGTTTCAGTGTCGTGGGCCTGCAAATATTTTTGGAAGGCCATTTGTGTTAGTTAGGCCCTAAAGATTGGACTGTTTAAAGCTTGGAGTAGCGTTCGGGCTGGAAGCATTTTCTTTGTTGCCAATGGCTTGGGGGGTGAGTTTGGTCCAGTTAGATTGTGGGCTTCGAGAAAACTTAGGACTTGTATTGACACCCCTTTTAGTTTAGGGTTTGAGTTTGAGTGGAAATTTAAAAAATTTGTTTGATAACAATGTTAAAGTGTTTGGTCAATTGGTTAGATTGATTTTTTTCTCACGACAGTTTGCCCACTGTCATTTTGAATCATGTATTATTCATTATTTTTCTTTGTCCCAATAAAAAAGACAAGTGTAGAACAAAAATATCCATTACAAGAGAAGAAGAGGGGAAAAAAAACGTCAACAAAAGTTACTTATCACTTGCTAGGAAGGAAAAGATAAATGTCAACAAACTAGTACTCAAATTATTGAATTCAGGGCTGTGACTTGTGAGTTTGACAATGAGTAGTAACATTTGTAATGTGCACAAGGCACCAACAATTGGTGGTATACATACATATACATGAAATTTTGTCAACAATTCGTAAAGATACACAGAGATTCCGTAGTCCCAGGAACGGAGAAATGCAATTCATAAAGATATACTCCATCTATCCCAAAATTATTGTTCAGTTTGAGATTTCACTTTTAGTACAATTTGAACTAGAAATGAAAATCCATACTGAACAATAATTATGAGACGGAGGGGAGTACATAGAGATCGAAACTGGCTTGAAAGCACCACGATAATCTATATAATTTGCTGGATCAACATCAACCCGAAAGTTTAGAGAATCTTAGCCTTATGATCTGACTGGCAATGGGATCAGAAGACGATCTTTTCCCCAATCGATTCCCACATTTCAAGTCCACAATTTCCACAAGTTGACTTCTCCTCCTCCTCTCAGCTAGTACTCCTTTTCTGATCGGACTTCTTTCCCCGCCGGCAATGTCTTCCGATGCCAGCATAGGCATCCGGTGCGGCGAACATTGAATGTGGTGAACAACCTTCTTGCCGGCTCTAGCTTCCCGACCCGATTTCGCCGTCGACTTGATCGCCAGCGTGTATGTCCTTTTCCGGGTCTCGAGACAGTTGACTGAAACAGAGGAGTCTAATTCTTGCATCATAAGAACTTTCACTTTTCCGACGCTTCCGACACCAACATTTGGCCGTCCTTCACATCTCTCCGCAACTCTTCTTTTATGTATCGCTTCCTTCATTCTAACCTTATTCAAATAACTAAAAAAGAAAAGGGGGTGGTTAATTTGAGATGAAGAATTTGCTTTACCAGGTGGAAGGAAGGAAGCTTAATATTAGTATTCAGAATGATGCAGAATCCTAGAAATTATATAAGGATTGAAAAAGATTAATTGATCAGTTTGGATGGTTTGACCTTTGCCAGTTGCCTGCAGCTTAATTAACATCATTTCAGACAGACTGGGGAGAAACATTCGGAATTCGGAATCATTTTGAATTGTGTCTCTGATAATTTGTACCATGTGAGGCAACTAATAATTTTCTCAGAACACACACACACACACACACACACACACACATATATATATAATTATTACGCCGACCATAAGAATCATTGTGAAGACATAAATTTGACGTTTTGTACTAACAAAAGATGGGAGGGAATACTACTGCTGGAATTCTCTAATTATCTTTACTACCTATAACATATATGCCATCAACTTATGACAATGATTATGGTGAATTATTCTTGAATTCAGTTTTTTCTACACAATCTTAACTGGGTTTTCTGTTTTCTCATCAATCCTATAATGATTTCGGAAGATGGTATGATAGTAAGTAATGGCCTATGGTTTTAGCTTGGGTGTGACATGGTCAATTGTGAATGTCGGGTTGACTTTCTCAAGATCAATACAACTGGTAATCAAACTATATACTCCTACACTAATTTAAAACTAGACCACCACCTCAAATTTTGGGTCAACTAGGATCTGATAATTAAGTACCTTGATTTGTGCTAGTTAACAGAATCAGGAGCGGGAAATGAAATTGAATAAAGAGAACGAAAGGGGAAAAAAAAAATCAATTCAGTAGCGGAAAATGTACTGCATATGCACCTATGGCATTAGTACTATTGTTATGGTATTAATAAACTTAATACTATCGCTGTTCCAAAAAAAAAAAAAAAATCGGTTGAATTTTCAAATTTGTACTAAACTTAATATGGACTTTTTTTTGGCACACGGAGACTTAATAAATTTCCGGTAAATGAAACGCATATTGTTACTTTGACGAGCGTGTGCGTGATTCCATCGGCTGATGCAGAAAACCGGTGGTCACGAAAAAACTTGGCTCCGCTAAAATACGTTGGGCATGCTGGTCGATGGCATAGCACTTCGAAGTGACCATTTCCAGTCAAGAAAATAAATGATTTTTTTAAAAAAATTCAGAATAGAGTCATAATAATAATCTGCAATTAGTTTGCCCAGGAAACCAAAAATAAAAATTCAAAGTTGCCAATTCTTCGCCTATTTCCAGACTAATTATCGTCAACCCTTAAAAACCGATTCTTCCTTGTCCTCCCATTTGTCTAATCTCTTCATAGCTACATTAACCTGCAAACAAATAACTTGTCAATCAAGAATACTGTTTCAATGAAAATTTTTTTTGTTTATAACACCTTTACCTATACCATTCCACATTCACATAGGAAATTAAACCTTTTATAGTTGAATAAGTCGTGCCAAATCAACATGTTGACTCTGTAGGAAAAACACCTTCCAAACAGAAACCTTAATACTGTATATTTATAATTTTGACTCTCAGTTTCCAACGTAAAAGTTAATCCTATTTTTTACTTTTAAAAAAAAATTGACTTAAATTCATCTAGTGAAATGATTTTATGACACATGAAAATACAAAACGATTGAGTATATTCTTTAAAGATGGAAACCCAATTAAGGTTGTTCATACCATTTCATATGTCGACGAATTTTCTATGAATAGTTCTACTGTGTGTATCGTTACTTAAGGAAAGAAAAGTTTGGAAGACTTTTCAGATAATATTATTTCTTATAATTGTAACAACTATATATTGGACAAAGTAGTATATACATTACCTCATGATTCCAATCAGTTCGAAGAGTAACCCACAGCAGCACGATCGTCTGCATCACTGTGCCACCCAACATCCCCGACCATATTCCCTATATATATATATATATATATATATATATATATACATACATGCATCATTAGGAGTTTGAAAAAAATTAATACGTTTCATTTATCTCTTATAATAGTTTGGCCATTCTATATATCTCATAAATGGGAAATGATACTGACACACACAATAAATTAGCATACAAATTTCTCATTACTGGAAAAAAAATAAGTATCACTAATAAAATAATTATTTCAGGACAAAAAAATTATATATTAAAAAGTGTTGCTCGATTCATAAATTTAAAAAGCTATTTTAGTGGTCCTCGATTCACTTTTATTATTTCAATTTAAGATGATTTTTTATGTATATTTTAACTCATGATAACCTGGCATAAGTCAATCATGCATAAAGTGGATCCCTTTTATTTGCTGTCCTTTCCCTTATTTGATTGTTCACCAAGTTGATTGACACACATTAAAAGCCAAATATACACGAGGGGAGAAAAAACAAGCACGAGGAACTCGAGCTCTTCTAACTTTCAACTTTTCAAAGCGAGTATATTATTATAGTAACAATAATTACCTTGGCACCGAGCTTGAAATAGAATCCCATGACAGCACCCAAAGGTAGTCCAACCAAATAGTAACATGCTAGGTTCACGTATGCCACAAATGTTTGCCATCCACACCCAACAGCCACACCTTACAAAAGGCAATCATAATAATTTTAACCAATTGCACTACCATTAACAACATGCAATCCTTCTAATTTACTCTGTTCGTCCCAAAATTATAACTAAAATAAATAATTCAATATTTTAAGATAGTAAAAATTGAGAATATTGTGTTGTATCGTTCAACGTTTATTATTTTACTTAAATATTTCAGATTGTATCATCGTACGTGTTGTGTTACAGATACATATGCATTTAAATATTTTAGGTTGAGAGCATGCACCTGTTAAGACGGGTTGAATTCCGTTAAGAACAATGGTGACGGCAAGAAGCGGGGAAAGATCGGAGACGGCATCGGAAACTGCTTGACCTTCGGTGAAAGCATAGCTAATGACGTGTCGTAGAGCCAGGATGATGAAGGCGCAAATCACAGCGATGATGACTGAGATTGAGTTCACAATTATAGTAGAGAATTTTGCCGATTTCGGATGCGCTGCTCCCAATTCATTGCTCACCCTCACACTGCATTTTGTTTAAAAAAATAATTAAAAAATTGAGAGGATAAAAATAGTTACAAAATTAATGAACATATTAATGTGTTAGTGAAAAAAATAAAATACACCTATAATGTATGCTAGAAAACATTAATATACGGCGAAAGAGTTTATTCTCTAATTATATATCAGTTATATCAAAAATAAAAAGGAATGAATATATTTGACAATGTTTATTTCTTTTTTTCTTTTTGGAAAAATGTGGGAAAAGAAGAAGACTTACCTTGCTGCAGCATTGAAGCCATTTGAGAAGTTGAAAATCCACCCAGATATGGTGTTGCTGCAACACAGGAGGAAATTAATTTTGTTAATTTATGAAAGGATTTCTTCGAAATGACGTCGACCACACTATATACCAACCCTGCATTTCTGATTAGAAAAGCTTATAGTTTTAATTCTATTTCTATAACTGTACATATTCAGTGCTGCTGCTATCTGTATTCAAAGAAAAAAATAATTATCCCATTGATTTTTTTAAAAAACAAATAAACAGAAGATGCAATATATTTCAGCTAAACCAAAACATTAAAAGATTTAATTTCAAGCAACTCCAACGGAAAAAGGATTAAATTTCTCTGCAAAATTTTTTTTCTTGTTAATTCCTCCTCTCCCCCGGGTCAAAAAAAAAAAAAAGAAGAAGTGGGACCGAAACCAGGTGGGTTGAAGCAACTTTACCACCTCAATTATTAAAGCAATGTGAAATTTTATCTCATGATATTTTCATCTTTTTGTTTGTTTTTTTTTTAAGAAAAAGGAGAACGAGTCTAATGATTTTGATAGCAAGTTCTTTTCAAATCAATTTTTGTTCTTGGACAAAAAGGAAAGAGGGATCCAGAATATTGGCTGTATATTCATAATTCAATTGTGTTTGAGCCCTTGGGGTCCAACATAGTTTGGATTATTGCAATAATAATACCACGAATGTAATTCCTCAATGTAACGATGCGATTTCATGTCTTTACCTGCCTCTTAAATCCCTATCAGTATGGTAGAATAATGGCGCACTCACTATATATTAATAGGAGAGTCGATCTCTCAAAATTTTGTCGTATTAATTAATACTATTACTATCATTATTTTTATTTACATATTTTATTTTTCTAGTCAAATGTATAGAATTTTCATATTGCAGCAAAATTACATCTCGGCATTCACTGAAAATGATTATTCTAACTCAAAATGAGTGAAATAAGTTCTACTTTTTTCAAAAAATATGTTTTGTTTTGTTTCAAATATTTATGAGCCCAATCTACATGCAAATAAATAACTTTATTAAGGCCAAAGGCGAAGAGTATTACAATCTTATTGTGAGTGAGAGATTTGAATTTGTAATTTTCATATAAATGCATAAGACACGATTGTTATGTTACTGATCGATTTTATTGAAGTAAAAAAGTACGAATTGCAGAAAAATTCTTAAAAAATTAAAACATGGATCACATCAACGAGTAGTTATAAGTGTGAGAGCTTACCATATGGACAAAGCATCGAGGGCCAATTCAGGATTAGGGAGCATACCAGCCAACAAAACCAAACTCTGAAAGTACCAAGACTCCAAGCAATACATGATCGCCGAGGCAGCCGACAACTTGAAGAAATCCCAAAGACCGGTGAAAGCCAGGGGGCTGAACCCGGTCCAGGTCTCCTTACATCTGTCACTCGTCACAATGTACACAAACTGCGCCACCACAATGAACCACCACGAGAAGCTCAACACCAGGGCCGCGCCCAACAAACCTAGCCCGATTTTAAACACGACGAACCAACTCAAACCCACATGGAGAACCAGGCCGACGGCAGCTATGTATGCACTTGGTGCCACAATGCTTTGAGCCTGCATGTATTTCTGGATGGGGAAGTTTAGGGCGTAGGCGAAAATTTGCGGGATCAGGCCGTACACGAATATGGACGCGGATGAGGCTATTTGGGGAGATTGGCCTAAGAATAAGAGGAGTTGTCTTGAGAATGCGTAGAGGATTGTTAGGGCTAGGCCGGTTAGACACAAGAGTACCGATGATCTTTGGAGATAAACTCCTAACATCTCGAATTTCTTGGCTCCGTATGCTTGTCCACATAACGTTTCTACCGCGCTTCCCATTCCGAGCTGTTAGATTTCGAGAAAGAAAACATTTTTCATCAATATTGTTCATGTGTAGTATGATCGTTACACGTAAAATCAATCAGTTGTGACGATTACTAGTTGAGTTATGAAACATATTCTCTCTGATTTTGATTACAAAACACAAATTTAAATTTAATTTATACTTTATAATTACGACCATAGAGAGTATAATGTTTCTGAAACCTTTTCATGTGTAAAACTCGCTGATATACCATTTTTCTTTTTTTCTATTTTGGTTAATGATAGTTACCATTTAGTTTAATTATAGAGACCTTTTGTAGAATTACAGCTAATGAATTTATATTGGCATATAGAAATCGTAAATAAATAACATGTTACCTCTTAAATAACACAATGCAATTAACGTAATTAGTGAGATAGATGATTTGATTTCGTATAGATTCAAGCATTCTTAGTCTACGCCTCTACGGTTTACTGATTACTTTGATAAAAGCACATGTAAATTATGATGAGAAAAAGAAATTAAGCCAAGAAACATTTCGTACCAGGAGACCATAGGCAAAGTACTGAATTCCATTGTTGCCAAGAGAAGAAGCAGCGAGTTCAAGGTTGCCAAGACGACCGGAGAAAATCTGGGTGGAAGTCGACATGGAGAAGTTGATGAAGTATACGGCGATGGCGGGTGCGGACAAGAAAAACAATAGCCTGAGTTCGATCCACGACGCCATTCGGAAACGCTTCAGCAATGGCAGCTCGGTGTTTGATAACACTTCTTCGAGCTCATTGCTGGCTTCCAAATGGTTCTTTTTTGATGGTTTGCCTGAAGAAGTATTAGTAGCATTGTTATTGTTTTGCAACAAGGGCTGAGTTGAGGAATCAGATGAGCGATCCATGAATGGAACAATTAGTATGGGAGGAGGGAAGAAAAAAGAAAGATCAAATTTGGAGGAACTAATGGAAAGTTTTAGTATGTGAGGATGGTTTTAATTTAAGACGGTTTGGCTACTGTTGATATAGTAAAAGACAGAAAAGAAAAAAGCAGGTGTGACTCGTGGGAAGTACTTTAAGAGTTTTATATAGGGTACCCAGGCCGGGCCCTTTAAATTTTGTGGTTTTAGATTATCTAGCACTAGTGTGACAGTAGCATTTTATGTGTTTGTTTAGATATTGGGTATTTATTAGATTTTATAAGTTCTATAATAAATATATAAGTTGCATTCACCCTTTTTTGATACATGGTCTCGTTGATATTGAAAATTAAAGAACAAATAACTTTGTTTTAGAAGTATTCAATAACCAAAAAAATTGTAAGGAAAAAAAGTTTTATGAAAATTTATCTAAGCCAGTCAATACATGCTAAAAATATAAATAATTACGATTAATCTAAATGATAGGTGCCGATTTTTCGTGTTTTCTCATGGCTTCTGCTCCTACAACCAAAAAAGGATTCAAGTGGGAGTTTGTGGTGGTTAAATGAGTCTCGGGAACCATCATTATTCCCGCCATAAAATGAGATTCTCAATCAAACTACTTAAGCATTCGTTGAACTCATACTTTGGCAAATTAACTTCAATCCCTCTAATTAAGAAGAACTCAAAGAGACTACTTTAGTTTGAGTGGTTCCATAAAATTGACGTTTTTCAAACTATAATAAATTAAGATGATAGCTTGGTTTAAGTAGTTTAATTGTTATACTTCAGGCATAGTATCAAAAATTGAAGTGGACTAGCTGAGTTTGGATTATTCTGAAAGGAGTATCAAAATGAGGTAGTATATGTCAAAGTCCATAGTTTGAGTGATATATGTAATCGTTTTTTATTATCTCCTTGTTTTTGTTTCCAAAAAAAAGTCCATATACGTATATACACTATCTAATTTAAATGATAACTCTACTATAAATAAGGCAACTACAAAAGAAAAACAAATCAGACGTTTAAGAAGTGATGAACACTTACAAAGGGGAAAAATAATAAATAAATTCAATTACAGCTACTTACTCTTTTTTCTTGCCCTCGAATCAAAATTGATAAGAGAAATCTATATATATATATATATATAACGATCAAAATTTCTCATTAATTAAAATTAAACAATCGTGGAAACCAAAAATCTAATTATGTAGCTAGGCCACAACAAATCATGCTCAAAACCTAGTTATTTTATGTCCTCTCAACATGACCAATGGGAATGATGAGGGTAAACTCTCAAGATTTTTCTTCTCTTTCTTGAGCCTATAATTTTTCTTCAGGACTTCATTGATGTCCAACACAAAAACATATTTAACCGTTAATGTACTTAGTTTTTTCATTTGAGAAGTGGTTCTTCTTCCTTGTCATCCCATGTGTCTAATCTCCTAGAAGCTGTTTCAACCTGCAAAAGCATTAAAAAGAAAATTAATGTTACATTCATTAACAGCGCTATTAGTTTATACTCCCTCCGTCCCAAATAGTAATCAATTGACAATTAGCGGGATGATCATTTTACCTCCTTGTTCCAATCAGTTCGAATTGTGACCCACAGCAAAATAACTGTTTGCATCAAGGTACCACCAATCATTCCGGACCATATTCCCTACAAATTTGGCAGTAGATTAAAAACGTTAAGAAACCGTAACTAGACACCATCAAGAATTGTTAAAATCATCGTGAAAAACAGATATGATTCGATCTGTCTCTCTTAATTCATGGTCTCTGTCATATTATGCGCACTAGTGATAGAATCAACAGGGTTTACAGAACCAAACATGTATATATGCTTGAACTTGACTAGTTGTAGTACTAAATTGGACAAATCTGAACTCACCTTAGCTCCAAGGTTGAAGTAGAAGCCCAAAAGTGAACCCAGTGGAATTCCAACAAAATAATAACATCCCACGTTCACATACGCAACAAAGGTTTGCCATCCGCATCCAACAGCCACACCTTCATCATATATTTGATTTTTTTTTTAAAATTTAAAAAAAAAAAATTAAACTCGGGAAGCAGAAAAAGATGTAACAAATTTCAATGAATTGAATAAATAAAAAAACACAAATAATCGATAACTTATTTTATGAGATTGCTGAATTTTTTTAAGACAAATATAAAAATCACAAATCAAGTTGTACTCTATTTTTGGGTACTTCACAGTTTTCTTACTTTCCCAAAAAAGTCCCACTCCACCCTATACAGTAGCATACATGCATGTCGTCAGACCATATTGTATATCCAGTGACTCGAGGAATATACTACTAGTAGTATTATACTATCAACTTGTGAGTGATTTCTTGGAAAAGAGAAAGGCCTTAGATCATTCATTGTGTCTGAATTACTTTAACTTAGAACAATCGTTATTCACCACAACTTACAAAGTCAAACAAATTCAATAGTACTTTAGATTAATACTTCATTACCAAATAAAGTGCTCCTTACATTTCATTAGATTATTATAGCAGTAGTCGTGTCATGCACACCTACACTTATACTTTGCAATGTACAGACATACTGAGTTATCTATTATTTTTTCTTTTTTATATATATTTAATGGTGCGATAAACTACACAATTATTTCGACGCGGAAGGATGAGCAAAAGATAAGGTGATACACATTTAATGTAAAATATGGGAACATGGTTCTTCTTTTTTAGACAACCAAAAAAGAAAAAGAATCATAAATGAAAGAAGCTGTACCTGACAAGACTGGCTGGAGACCATTGAGAATGATGGTCCAAGCAAGGAGAGGAGTAAGATCTGAGACGGCAGCGGCCACGGTTTCTCCTTCGGTGAAGGCGTAACTAATGATGTCACGGAAAGCAAGAACGACAACAGCGGCAATCAAAGTGAGGATAAGTGAAATGGCATTCACCACCAGCACTGAGAATGCTGCTGATTTTGGATGTCCAGCCCCAACTTCATTGCTTACTCGAACACTGATAATACCCCCCAAAAACATAAATAAATAAATAAAATTAAGCCAGAATTTAGGTTCCCTACTGAAAAATAATCGTAAACCAGGCAGCGAAATAAAATAATAAAAATGTAAATTCAAACTGGTAAGTGGAATGAAAATGAAATAAATCTTTACCTAGCAGCAGCGTTGAATCCCAGAGAGATCATCAAAACCCATGAAGAAACAGTAGTGCTGCAATTAAAATTAATTAATTAATTTTTTTAAAGTCAGTGGCTAGCTGCTGAACAAGGAAATAGTAATTAGTAATAACAAAAAGAAAATGCAGTACCAAATAATGGATAATTTTAATGCCGATGATCAACAATATTTTTTGGAGAGATCACAAAGCTCGAAAAAGTACAATATCTTAAAATTAGGGACAGCTCGAAAAAGTTGAAAAGGCTGAGTTCGGCACTACCACAATAATTATTGCAATTTCTTTGTTACTTTCCCTTTTAATAATTTCCCTTCAAACTATACATAATTAAAAATATTACCTTTCTAAAAGCAATTCTTCTTTTATCTTTTTCTCAATGGATGCGGTTAGAAAGTTAAGATATGTCTTCAAGAAAAGAAAAAAGAAAAAAGTGGAAGATTGTAGGTATTTTATATAAGTAAATACTGTACAATGAGGTATAAAATTTTTAAAGTATATACAGTTACTCGTGTTTTATCTTTTTGTTTTATTAAAATGTTTATATTACTGCACCATGCCAGCGATACATTAACTTTATAGCACTGTAGATCCCCTCTCTGTGTAGTAGGGACAAATTCTCAAGAGTCCTTTCCACCTTTTTAATTATCATTCTTGCTTTTTTACTACTTAGATTCCTGACTCCCTTTTATTATTCTTTCACAAAAACAAAAATAAAAAGTCCGTATTCTATTACAAAATGTAAAAATACAAAGAAAAGTTTTGGAATAATTGGTTGGAGAAAGTGGCAACTGCTGTTATGGTGTGGCGTTTTTTACGTGTTTTATGAATGAAAACGTGTGGTAATTGGAACGTGAAAGGGAATCTGGCACAAGCAAGTTAAGTTCAAAATCTAGTGACCAAATTTATGTTACTTCTTTTGTTGCGTCGTTTAGCAAAACATCCAAAAAACACAGCACAGCTTTTTTAATGCTTTGTGGATAGCGTGAAATGATACATCATACAATTATTATTATTACTCCCTCCGTCCCATAATTATTGTCCAGTTTTACTAAAATGAAAGATTTTATTTTTTGTCAAACTTAACTATATTTTACCTTAAACAACCGGATATACCCCTACATAAGTAATTGTTTAACCATTAAATTTTTCTGGATAATGTTTTTTACTAAGGACAAATGTGTAACTTGATCTATAAAACGTCAAATTGGATAATAATTTTGGGACAAAATTTTTTGGGCAAAGTGGACAATAATTATGGGACGGAGGGAGTATTATATATAGAAATATATTCTATCAGAAAATAATTCATTCTTTGAATTATATTTAACAAGGTAAATTAGGATAAAAAAATTTTACACATAAAATTATTATTTTAATTTAATATTGATTTCATTGTTAAATTCTTTATAAACATTTTGAATAATACGGTTACAAAATATGGTAGGACTCCGTCATGTATACGGAATGCATGAAAATGTTATCCCAAAGAAAAATGCATGAAAAGAGATGGGGTCAAAGTGGGTGAGTTATGACGATTCAATAACGTAGGGGACCAGTAACAAAATAGTTAGTTTGGAAGCTGGTGCAATTATTATTGTGTTATTACAAAACAAAACAAAAAACAAGTCTTTTTAATCCCTATCAATGACATAGTAGTATTATTCTCTCAGTCCCAATATTAATATTCGGTGTACTAATAATATATTGACTAAATAAGACAATAATTCTCTTGGTCCTAATATTATTCTCTCTTATCTCTTATAAGTTATAAACACTACCAAAGATTAACAAATTACCCACAAATGCTTTTTGGTATGATCATTTGGAAAAATCAACTATCACCACCTCAATAGCTAGTCGGTCAATGCCCATCAAACATTTGCCAATAGAAAATATCCAATTGTACAAAAAGTAACGATAGATGATAATTTAAAGAAATCCTATAGAGTTTAGCTAGCTATTAGTGTTCTTATTTTGCAGGTGTAATTAGTTAAAACAATTCACTAAAAATTTCATTATCATTTGATTATACTCCTTTTGTTCTAAATCGATTGATTGATGTGTATTGTAACAAATTAGGTTAATAATTTTAAGACGGAGAAAATCCAATATTTTAGATACCCAATAAATCACACAGCCAAAAAAATAAAAAAAACAGTGCAATAGTTTGAAATCACGTTCTCGGATAGTGTAGAAGTAGCTCCACAATATCTGCCGGTTCGTTAATTTTAAATGCATTTTCTATTGAATTGTTAATACATGTAGATCACCTAACTCGTTGAGACCCCATGTGATTTTCGCTCAAGAGATTATTATTCAAGTTGATGCACATATTAATTACTGAATACTAAGAACAATAAATCTTGCATGATCGCCATTATTTTAGCATTTAATACTTAGACTCACTTTTCCAAGATGATGAAACAAAAAATAAAAAAAAAAGAAAAAGAAATCATAGAAATAGCTTTTGGACAAAATCTAACACACAAGCCAAAACAACGTAACAAAAACAACTACCCAAAAAGAAAGCGAAAAAATAAACACACACACACAATGATGATAACTAAAAATAAGAAAACAATAGGAAAAGAGAACTCAAAAAAGAGGTCAGAAAAATCGTACCAAATGGAGAGTGCGTCCAATGCAATTTCAGGGTTAGGTAGCAATCCAGCCAATAGAACAAGAAACTGATAGTACCAAGTCTCCAAGCACAGCATCACCGCAGAAGCCGCTGACAATTTGAAGAAACTCCATAGCCCTGTGAACGCCTGAGAGCTGAACCCGGTCCAGGTTTCTCTGCATTTCTCGCTCTTGATGATGTAAACGAATTGACCCACAACAATCAACCACCAGGTCACGCTCAGAACCAAGGAGGCCCCCAATAATCCCAACCCAAATTTGTAAACCGCGATGTAACTCAGACCCAGATGCAGAATCAGCGCTGCCCCGGCGATGTACGCGCTCGGGGTCACGATGCTCTGTGCCTGCAGGAATTTCTGGATTGGGAAATTGGCGGCGTAGGCGAAGATTTGTGGGATTAGGCCGTACACGAAGATGGCCGCCGCCGATGAGATTTCCGGCGATTGGCCCAGGAAGATGAGGATCGGTTTGGAGAAGATGTAGATCAGAGACAGAACAAGTCCGGTTACGGTGAGCAGGATTGTTGATCGTTGGAGATAAACTCCCAGCATATCGTATTTCTTTGCCCCGAATGCTTGCCCACATAATGTCTCCACTGCACTTCCCATTCCAAGCTGTTTGATCAAATGCCCCAATCAGAAAAAAAAATAAAAAAAATAACCCATCATCAAGCAAGTTAATTGAGGTATACAGAGTTTTTCTTACCATTAGGCCGAAAGCGAAAATTTGAATCCCAGTGTTACCAAGTGAACTGGCAGCGAGTTCGAGATTGCCAAGATGACCACAGAAGATTTGGGTGGACATAGACATGAAGTAATTGATGAGGTAGCCAACAATTGCCGGAGCTGCGAGATAGAACAGGTACTTGGCTTCGATCCAAGTCGCCGCCCGGTAACGTTGCATCCATGTCAGCTCGGAACTCGTCAGTGTAATCTCCAGTTCATCGCTGGTTACATGATGATGATTGTTAGAGGTTTGAACATTTGAGTCACTGTAATTTTGCAAGAGCGGTTGATGAACATCAGTTGGAGAAGAAGAAGAATCCATGGTTGGTACAGTGTAGTTGTTTGTGGGTTGAGATTTGAGAAGGGTTGGAAAATGATGGGAGATATTTGATGTTTTAGATTGGATCGATCGGTATGGTCTCTCACTGATGGGCTAAGGATTTTTTTCTTCTTCTACTTAAATGGTTGGGACTTGGGAGTGGGATGATTTTTTTTTTAATAAATTTTTCTATGATAGGGATGGTGTCTGAATCTCATATTGAAGGAAATGTGGTGGTTTCTCGTGGATGACGAGGCAAAATGACTGACTGATCTGAAATGAAAATGGTTTGATTGAATGAGAGATTGCAAGTATCTAAATAAGAGTTTTTTTTTTTTTTTTTTTGATTTGGAAGAAGGTATTTGACATGTGCTTCTAAGGTTGTACTGCGTGTCGGAGAAACAAGGGCTGCCCAATTTGTTTAATGAACGCATTTTTTGACTAACTAAAGAAATTTTGGAAGCTTAGAAGAAAACTCCGTGTCCGCTCGACATAATCCAGTTGGTTAAAATCAATAGTACTTTTTAATTCTTTTGTTTTAGTTAACGCTACAAATCTCGTGATTCAGCAAATTAATCTCTACATGTAAAAGTTTTCGAATTATGCATTCAGATCCAATAATTATCATATTCTGAGTTTTCATAACGTTCTTGGTGAGATTCAAACGTATCATCTCATACCGACTATAACAAGTTCCATAGCTAGAGGAATCATCATCCTAGGGCCTTGCTTAACGCTAATTTCTTTTCAGCATTTCCTATAGGAGTATTTGATTAATTAAATTAGACACATGGAGGGGGTTAACGTGCTATATGATTGTGTTCTTTAAGTGGATGGATGTTTCACAAAAGATAATCGAACTTTGAGGGAATGTCTAAAATCAAATCTAAAAAATAAAAAGTGGAAAGAGTTTAGTTGGAGTGTCACTGTACTCATTATTGCATTAATTTTGTACATGAATCATGCGTTGCATTTTGCACCTACTTGCATCCTCGTATGGGATACGAAAATCAAATAACGTCTTGGTATATATTTCCCTACTGCTTTTAATATATATATTTTTTAATTGACCGAATGACGTCCATAATTGACTAGTTGGTCTTCACTTGCATTATCAAAAATAATATATTTATAATAACTCAGTTTTACAACTATATTATGTATAATAATATAATAGAAATGGAAAAATGTAAGCAAGATCGCACAAAGATTTTTGGTTGGAGTTGCCGTCTATGTGTTTATTTTAGCCTAAGTTTGGTCAAAAGATCTTATTTTCAAGAAAGTCAATCCCAGTTGAAAGTTGAAACACCAAGAGAAAAGAGTGAAAACGCAATTTGGCCGCCAGCTTGAAAACATGCTTTTCTTTTCCCCGGAACTTGCAACCTGCATATTCACAAGTTGATTTCATACACAAATGTAATTATTGATTTTTTTTGATAACGCCGTATACACTACCAGAGATATGTAAACCCACATCTACTGGAATAACTTGCAAACCACAGTGAAAGATAAATCACTGTAATTATTGATTTTCATATATACTTTTTCTGTTATTGAGTCTTGAGATTTGTAAAAAAAATATTACTATTATTTCGGCTAATCTAACGACACAGATAAAGGTGACCTAAATAAGCAGGCTTTTAATCTGGAAAGAGACCGTATTAATTCCGGCCATAGCCCATGGGACAGACAAACTACACAAAAATGCGGTACTATATGGCAGCAGACAGCTCCAACGAACATCCAATCATCAATGTCAAACACGTTTCTTCTTCTTCTTCTTCTTCCCGAATGAGACTTTTGAAATTTCTACCTTTCCTCTAAACATTTCAATACGCTGCTTCAAATACAACAACTTGTAAAAACATCAACAAAGACAAAATTATCTTCAAACAAATGACATAGGGTTTAATTAATTAGGTTTACCGGCCCGTTACGTACCAACTTGCTAGGACTATGGAGATTAAAAAAATAAATTAATGCGAAGAATATATTTACGGATCGTCTTCACTTGATCTGTTGAATAATTTAGGGTCCACATTTTTTCAATATTTATAGACTTATTGGATCTCAACATCGTGTGATCATATGCCATGGCTGCTGGATTAGTATTGAATATTGATTAGTACCTTTTTCTTGTTTTCTTTTTTCTTTTTTTCTTTTAAATTACAGATGGGTAGGTTTGAAGGCTAACGTTCATGGCAGATAAAAAGTAGTAGCAATGTAAATTCAACGTAGTTGGCAGCCATTAATTCTTTTGATAAACAATAGTTAGCCGCCATTCATTTTTCAACCTAAACCATATGCAGGGTCTCTCACTATTGTCTAATATCTCAATCTGAATCTCTCCATCGATGAATATTCTAAGTAATTTATATATAATCAATCTCTTACTACTGTAGTAAGATATTTGTTTCTCTTTTGGAAAATTCGTATTGTGACTCCCTTATCTTTGCCCATGTTTGCACGACATGCCATAAAAATAATTTTGCTTTACACCGCGATAGTTTATTAACATGATGTATACCAGTACGACAGCAATCATTTCGACTTGTGAAACTTTATACACCAATCATTTGCAATGAAAAATGTAAAATTTCTGAAACTTTAGTTGTCAATATTTGGTTGTCACAAAGCGAAAATTCCTTCTTTTTTAACCAATTAAAAGGAGTTCATGAATCTAGTGAATTTATCTGTTATTTTTAGTTGCAAAATGTACAAAGTACAAATAACCAGAAGCAAAGGAAACTACGCTAGAGAGAAGGAGAGGGGATAGAACATTGATCATAAACAAGACTTTTTAGAGCATCTCCATAACTGCATTGTCCCACATCAGCATTCCACTCAATTTTTCCTTTTTTCAACTTTCTAATTAATAATATTACACTCACCACTTATATAGTTTTGGACCCACAACTACCCCACTATTACTGTCCCACTAATATTTCACTACATAATTTATTTAAAATTATTATATTTAAATATATATTTATGCCAAATATATAATTTTCTTAGTATTTAGAAAAAAAAGTGTAAAAAAAAAAACAAGTAAAGAATAATAAAAATGTTAATAAAAACAACTCAAAAACTATATATAAAAAAAAAACTCATATAAGATGATTTTGGATAAGATGATTTCATTTTTCAAGATTTGTTTAGAATTAAATAAAAAAAACTAAAAAACTATTAAAAAAAAAGAAAAGAAAAGGAAAAAGAATTCAACCGGTGAGCAAAAACAGAAAAGGAGATAAAAATGGCGATCTTCCAAATGGGAAAGTGGAAATCGCCTGGTCTGGATAGAGCTACTGTAGTTTTCTACCAGGAATACTAGAACATTGTGGGGGATAAGGTTACTGCTGCAGTGAGACAGTTCTTTCAGCAAGAAAGGATGGCGACGGATTGGAATAAGACGCTCTTGGTGCTCATCCCAAAGAAGTCAAATCCTATGGAGGCGGCGGATTTTAGGCCCATAAGCCATTGCAATGTGACCTACAAGATTGTGGCAAAGGTACTGGTAAACAGGCTCAAAAGAGTGATCAACAAGTTAGTGGCGGACAACTAGGTTGCTTTCGCCCTTGGTAGGCTGATAACAGAAAATGTCCTCCTGCCACACGAGCTGTTTGAAATCATCAGGAAGAGGAAGTCTAGGGAATGAAATTTTCTAGTCCTAAAGCTGGACATGAGTAAAGCATATGATAGAATATCCTGAAGCTTCTTGGATTTAATGGAAAGAATGAATTCTCCCAGAAAGTGGCGTTCATAGGTGATGCAGTGTGTATCAACAGTTAGGATGGTTGTCAGTCTCAATGGCTAGGTCTCGGATGAGTTTGTGTTGAACAATGGGTTAAGGCAAGGATGCCCCCTTTCGCCATTTCTTTTTGTTCTGCACCAACAAGCTTTGTCGGCACTATTGAGCAATATAAGGTTTTGGCCCCTACGGAAGGGGATCAAGGTCTCAAGAGGTGCCCCAGGATTACCTAATGTTTGCAGATGACTGTGTTATTTTTATGCAGAATACGGTTGAGACGGAAAGGCAGCTGGCCAGGGTTCTAGATACCTTTTCTAAACATACGAGGCTGAAGATCAAATTTGAAAATCATCATTGTTGTTTAGCCCAAACACTCATGACTCAATGGTAACGTACATGGAGATCATGTTTAATGTGAATAAAGAACTGTTAAGCGGAAAATATTTGGGCATGGACCTGGATTTCTCGAAGAATAAGGTCAGACTGTTTGAGGAAGTACTTTTAAAAATAAGGAGGAGAATCAAAGGTTGGCGTGTGGAGGATGTGTCTGTTCCAGGAAGAGTTGTGCTGGCTAAGCATGTCTTAAGCTCAATGTCCCAATACACAATGGGGGCTTTCCGCTTGCTATGCTCTATTGCGAACAAGATCAACCAATACCTAGCTAGATTCATATGGAAAAGGGATGTGGACGGAAGAGGAATACATTGGAAGGCATGGAAGGAAGTTTGGAAATCTAAATGGAGAGGTGGATTGGGAGTGCGAAGAACGACCTTTATGAACAGGGGCAATGGTAGGGAAGTTGGCTTGGAGGATTGCTACGGAGAAGTCGTCTTTGTTTGCGAGATTCTTTAAAGCTTGATACTGTTCTAAGAAGAAGTTCTGGGACGTGGAACCAACAAAGGATGCCACATGGGGATGGAGGAGTATCTTGTGGGGCAGGGACCAGATTCTGGGAGGTCTAAAATGGAGGGTGGGAAATGGGAGGACGATAAATATGAAAAAGAAATGGATCTCAAAAATAGCAAACCTGCTCGTAAGATTGCCAGCAAGGGAGGGGGCAAGAGGAATGGTTATGGCGGATCTTATTAGGAAAAATGGTAATTGGGAGGAGGTGATGATGAGATCCTTATTCCCTCACGAGGTGGTAAACCATATTCTTGCTATTCATATAAGCCGTGGAACAGAGGAGGTAAAAGACACACCATATTGGGAATTGGAATATTGTGAGGTGTACTCAATAAAGTCGGCATACCATTTAGCTGCAAACATAGAAGAGGAGATGTTGTCGTCTACGCCAATGCACCAAAGGGGTCCAGGGGTAGGGGATGAGATGTTTTGGAAGAAGCTAAGGGCACTACCGCTGCCGAGGAAGATAACCTTCTTTCTATGGCATGTGATAGTGGGATCTTGTCTAGTAGGGGAGGAGTTATGGAAAGGGGGAGAGGGGGGGGGTACAGTTCCCCCAATTTGTCAAATATGTGGGGAGCAGATTGAATCTTTGGACCATCTTCTCTTAAGATGTTGCATTTTGGTTTCGATTTTGCAAGGGACCCGGAGTTGAGCTTCCAGGACTGGTTCAGGCGCTGGGTCATGGGGGCGCAAGAGGAGGATATTGTGGTTTCGTGTTTCATCCTGTGGCAGATCTGGGTGGGGAGGAACATAGTCATTTGGGAGAATATGATATGGGATCCAGGGGAAATATTGACGGAGGCCACGCAAAACAAGCAAGCTTTTGAAGGGGGGCAGAAGAAGAAGATGACATGTCAATGCACCACAGACCTTAGAAGTGATACCATGTCAGATACATCCACAAGGGAAAAGGAGGTTTTTCTAAAGAGATGTGGCCAGCTCCATCATGAAGCTTTAAGGAGGAAAAAACTAGTAAAGGTGGCAGTGGATGGGGAATTCCAAAGTCAATCATAGAAAGTAGCAAGGGCACTGGTGGCTACCGATGCGAAGGGTAGAATTCTGAAGAAAGAGTTTGTACGTTGCAATGCTTTAGATCCGCTTCAGAGTGAACTCATGGCAATCTTGCAAGCGGTACGGTGCGTGACATGCACAGGATGGGAATGGCTAGAGATAACCACGGATAGCTCTAGGGCCATTTGATGCTTGGAGGAAGCGAAAAGTCACCTCCATGGTATCAGCTACTAGTTACAAATATTGAAAATCTAGCTTCAGGTTTAGTAGTATGTAAGGTATCCAAAGTTGATAGGGAACATGTTAAAGCAGCCTATAGACTAGCAACATTGTGTAATGCTAATTACAATGTTTGAGTTATGAATAAAAGTTTATTTTGTCAAAAAAAAAAGGAGAGAGAGAAAACTAATGTTCATGATGTGGGGTCTTATTTTTGTGGAAAAGGGAAGCCATTACACTGCACAAAACTGCTTCTACTCTGACATTGTCTATACCCACTCCAACTCACTCGTTAATTTACTCCGACATTCAACTCCAATTCAACTATTAGAGCAAGGACAATGGCTAACCCATTTTGACTAAATTTGTCAACACCACATCGTATTCTTCAACACTCTCTTTACCTTTATTTTTTTTTTTTCACAATGATTGCACGGTTCTTTTGGGTACTAGGCTCCTTTTTTCAATTCTTTTTACTTCTTGTGTTTTAAACTTATGTGGTGGACCACTACTGATAAGGGGCCACATTTCATAAAAGTGGGCCAAAATTGTGGTTTGCCTGCACTATCCCGTTCAACCCCCTCAACTCTTCACATTGGTTGAATTGTAAAAAGTGGGTGTAGTATCAGACAGTACACCCTCCGTTGTGATTGCTCTCAATGGAGATGCTCTTAGGAGGAGAGATATATCCTATTAAACTTATAAACTAACTTATTAATAAACTAATCATCAATAATTAATTTATTTGTTAAATTCATATTGTATCCATAATTATTTGTTAGAGTTTCATATTCGAACTGTTGCTTGGATTCAGTATATATTTAATAAAGCTATAAAAAAAATTATATATTAATTCACAATGAAAATAAACCCACACCTTTGAGCACAATATATTTTCCTATATGTGTAACCCATAATAATTTTTTTTCTTAAAAGCACTCCCGTCTTGTGTGGTTAAAAAAGATTAAATGCATCCGCGGTTTGACTTTGGATGTGAGGAGAAAAGATATTATAGTCTATGGTAGTTAAAACAAAACTGAAACTAGTAAAGATAATCTTATTACAGGGTCATACAATTAGTTTTTGAAATATATGTATACTTTTTGGATTATTCTCTCTTGATTTTTGTTATAAGAGTTTGATTTAATGAGAACATATTTAAAATTCAAACTCTAAGTAATTTATTTTTATTAATTTATTATTTTATCTTTTTACACTTTAATAAAGAATAATTATGTTAATGTAAGTGGCGTTTGGAGCATTATAACTTTCAAAAAGTGTCTCTACTATTAGTTGCACAATTATGTTATATAGTATTTTTATAGTAAAAGTTACATAAATGTACAATTTCTTTTGGTGTAGTTGCAGAATTATATTAGTTGCACAATTATATTACATAATATTTACTAAATGTACAACGTCTGGAGCATTATAACTTTCAGACAATATCTCTACTGTTAGTTGCATAATTATATTAGATAGTATTTATTGTAGTAAAAGTTAAAAAATATGTATAAATTTTTTCATTAGTTTATATTTAAAATTCAAACTCGAAGTAATTTTTTTTTTTTTTTTGTAGAAAGGTAAGTAATTATATTAATCACCAACCAACGTCTGCATATTTACACTGTACGACTATTACATCAACACAAAACTTTACTGCCTAACTGTTCTAGAAACTGCAATTCTGCTATTCTCCCTTTCTTACAAGCAAATTGAACTTTCCAGGTTATCTCTTGTTTGATCATTTGAACTCTACACCCCACAGATGAGGCCACATTCTGAAACATTCGTTGATTTCGTTATGTTCAAACATGGTAGACTGTTGTAGCTATTACTGCAAATAGAACTTTTTGCTTTAACTTCTGAAACCGCCAAATTTTCAATAATCTGATAACATTTTCCTTCAAGCTATGAATTTGAATCCTTAACCCTAACCAGTCCAGAAGAGCTACCACAAGTTGTTGAGAGAAAGAGCATTTAAAAAATAGATGCTCTGCATTTTCCTCCTGCCTACCACATAGTTCACAGACTGGGGGACCAGTAAACACATTCAGCAGCATTAGTATTTCTTGAGTCAAGAGACTACCCTTCAGAGCTAGCCAGTAGATAAAGCAGTGTTTAGGAATTTCAAAGGAACTCCAAGTCAGTCTTGAGGTTCTGCACTTGCTGTTTTTCCCCCTAAGCATAGCATAACCATCTTTTGCAGTGTACTTTTTCCCATCTTTCCATAAACCATTCTGAATTCCAGTTTTGAGCTTATCTCTAAAAGCCACCAGTTTCTTCCAGTACCATCCACAGTCTTGTGGAGGATCATATTCCCATAGGTTTTTCCCTTTGAGATAGTAAGCATGCACCCAGCATATCCACAGGCTTTCCTTCTGGTTTCCTACATCACAAAACTACTTGCCAATCATAGCTTGTTTCCAAATTAGAGGACTTTTTATATGGAGACCTCTTTCTCCTTTACGTATACATACTTCACCCCAAGCAACCAGGGATAAAGCTCTACCAGAATCTTTTTTCCCCAAAGAAAGGCTCTGCAATGTCTTTCAATTTGTGTTATGAAATACTTGGGAATCGATAAAATATATGTCCAGTATGAGTGCAAGTTAAGAAGAACAGAATTCACCAGGGTCAATCTTCCAGCATAGGAAAGATGCCTTGTTGTCCAGCAACTCAGTCTTGCTACTATTTTGTCAATCACCTTCTGACAGTCTAGTTGTGACTAAGCAGTAGGGGAAATGGGCACTCCTACATATTTGATGGGAAACTGACTGATCTTGAACCCCATGATGTGCTGAATTTGGTTTTGAATTTCCGTCTTCACACCTCCAAAGTAGACATATGATTTTTGGATATTCACTGCCAATTATGTGGTATCTTCAAACTCCTGGAACACCTTTTTAATCCTAAGTATTGTTGGTATGTTTTCTTGACTGATGATTATCATATCATCAGTAATGCTAAGACTTAATATCTGGAACTTCTCGCAGAAAGGATGGAATTTATAACCTCCTTTCTTAATTTCTTTCTTAAATAGTCTTGTAAGATACTCCATCACTATGACAAAAAAGTAAAGGGGACATAGTGTCACCCTGCCTTAATCCCCTTTTCCCTTGAAACTAAAATGTATTCTGGCCATTTAGATTTAAAGTGAAGCTAGTTGTGGTTACGCATTCCATCACCCAACTTATAAATTTTGGAGGGAACCTTAACTGATGCAACATCTCTGCTAAGAACCCCCAATGAACAGAATTGAAGGCTTTCCTCAAGTCAACTTTCATAAGAGAACAAGGCTGAGTGTTCTTCTTCTTATAAAGCCGAATTAACTCTTGTGTCAATAATACATTATGAAGGATTGTTCTATCTTTGATAAAAGCCCCCTGGTTTAAGTCTATGACCTCTAGCAGGATTAGATTATGCCTTTTACTTATCAATTTGGTGATGGTTTTGTATACTGTATTACAACAAGCTAGAGGACGAAATTCAGTGGCATCTCTAGGGTTCAAGGTTTTCAGAATAAGGCATATTTGAGTGGCATTTATCTGTATTAAAAGTTTTCCTAACTGAAAGAATTCAAGAACAGCTTCACATACATCTTTCCCAACTACATTCCAAGATGTCTTAAAGAACTTACTATTATACCCATCAGGACCAGAACACTTATTTATGTCTATACTAAATAAAGTATCTTTGATTTCAGTATTAGTGAAGGGTTTAATCAGGAGAATCTACTAGTATACAAACAGTTTGATCCTTGAATTAAATTTTTCACTATCAACTGAAACCCTAGATTCTTCGGAACCAAGTAATTTTTCATAGTATTCAACAAAGTTAGATTGTACCTATTCCCAGTCCTCCACCAGATTTCCTTGCTGATCTGTGTAAGCCAAGATTTTATTATGTATCCTTCTTTGCTTAATGCAGCTGCAAAAGTATTGAGAGTTAAGATCTCCTTCATGAACCCATTTTTCCTGGAGCCGTTGTTTCCAGTAAGCCATTATAGCCTTGGATACTTCAACATAATCTCTGTTCATCACTTTCTCTTGTTCCTGCAGTTCAGTTTTCTGTGGATCAATTTGCAGCTGAGCTTGAATGGCTTCCAGCTCCAACTTCTTTTTGGTTTCCTGGTCTTCAATATCCTGGAAAGAGTTCCTGTTGAGCGCTTTAAGTTTAACTTTTAGGGACTTCTGTTTTTGAATTAGTTGGAATTGTTTGGATCCCCTCACTTCTATATCCCAAGCTGCTTTAACTGTTGCTGCATAATCTTTATGATAAGTCCACATATTATAAAATTTAAAAGCTTTACTTCTTACCCTTTGACCAGTCCCCCATTTCATCAGCAAGGGGCAATGATCTAATAGTCCAACTTGTGGTACCCAAGTTACAGCTTCTATATACTTATCTAACCACAGTTCATTGATCAGAGCCCTGTCAAGCTTGCAAGTCACTCTGTTTTCTCCCACTTGTCTATTGCTCCATGTGTATTGACATCCCTGAGTTTTCATTTCGCGTAGTTCACACTGCTCTATCACCAATTTAAACAACATGTATCTGCACTAAGCCCTTCTGTACCTCCAAGTTTTTCTCTGTATGGAGTATACAATTAAAGTCACCAATATAAGCCATGGGTTCATAATAGAGTTGGCTTTTATTGATAGCTCATTCCATAAACTGACTCTTCCCTGGGATTGATGATTAGCATAAACAAATGACAAATCAAAGGATCTGTTATTAACATCTTGCACCAAGCAATGAACCAGTTGCTCACCTACTTGTATACTGCTTAGTCTGTATTCTTCCTCCTTCCATAGTATTAGAATCCTCTCATTTTTATATATGTATGGTTACTGATATATTTGTACATTTTTGCCATTTCTCATTCATCAGGTCCTCAACTCTTTCTTTATTTAGCTCAGTTTCCAGCCAGCCAGCTATACCCACCTGATTAACAGAGAGATGGTTATCTACCTCTCTGTGTTTCAGGGGACTTTTTTTGTCCCGTGACATTCCATCTTAAAATGCTACTCATGATTCCTAGCCCCATTGTTGGGGGTCTAGTACCATGATAGCTTTCTTATCCTATCTCCTTGTTCCTGCCCTTGCCTTTTGATTCCAAATTCTTATCTATTTTACTAGCTACTAATTTGTTTTCCTTCCTTTGCCTGTTGAGTGCTTTCCTCCATTATACTTTGACTCTCTTCTATCGCTTGTGAATTTTGACTAGTCATCTCAGTTTTAGCTTTCTGTTGAACTCCTTCTTTTGAATTATCCTTCACAAGCTAGGATGTTTTACTGTTATCCAATTCCTTGCTTATTGGTTTCCAAACCTTGATGCTTGGTTTCCTACACTGAGAAGTTTCATGACCATATCCCCTGCACTGATGACATTGTACATGGAGCCATTCATATCTTATTTTTTGCTCCTGAACCAACCCAAATTCATCTTCAAAGTAAAATTTTGTTGGCATTTTCTCAGAGATAGTGACTTCTACTAGAACTGTTGCAAAAGCTGCCCTGTTCCTTTGCTCTGTTATCTCATCCATTTTAATGGGTGTACCTATAAGAGTGGTGATTCAGCTTAATCTCCTTGCATTCCAGTATTTCATTTGTAGTTTGGGCAACTGAATCCATACTGGAACCTTTTTAACATCTTACAGCTGGAAACCTTTTTCTGCTGACCATTCCTTGACTATCAGAGGTCTATGATTAAAGTGAAAAACATTCTGTTGCAGGATCTCCTCCTTGGCAGTAATTGTGTTGAATCTGACAACATAAACTCCGTTTTCCATTAACAACACTTTATCCACTCCATATTCCCATATTCGTCAAAGATAACCATTAACAACGTCGAAAGGAGGATTAGCACCTCGAATGTAACAGATAAGAGAGGGTCTCCAATAATTTATCACATCCTGAAATTCATCCTTTTGAACCTTAACAATTGCCCTCTCATTAACAACTAATGGTTCAATGAATTCCAATTTCCTGTTCATCCCAGTCATTTTCTTTCGATAAAATTTCCCCCAAATATCATGAACCCTAGATTCAGTATTCTCATTATCAGCACTTTGTTTAGAACTCGATGCTTCACCAATTTGAACTAGTTTTTTATTACACAAAATTTCTAAACCCCTAGACTCCACATCTTGTGAATACAAATTCAATTTAGGATTCCGTACCTGAATTTCTGAATTTTGGCTAGTTGCTGACATTGGACGAATTACTTCATCTTTTGGCTGCAATTCCTCAACCACCACTGCTTTCCCCCTTTTCTTCAACTTTCCCACATCGTAGAGAAGAAAATTTCAGACGCAGTGGAGCGTGTTCTCACCCGCAGTACGAAGAGAGAGAGAGAGAGAGAGAGAGAGAGAGAGAGAGAGAGAGAGAGAGAGAGAGAGAGAGAGAGAGAGAGAGAGAGAGAGAGAGAGAGAGAGTATAGGGTCCACAAAAACATAATTCTAAGTAATTTCACTTTTATTAATTTATCATTTTATCTTTTTCCACTTTAATGAATAATAATTGTATTAATAAAGTGTCGTTTGGA
Organism: Oldenlandia corymbosa var. corymbosa; assembly: GCA_949775105.1. Lineage (NCBI taxonomy): Eukaryota > Viridiplantae > Streptophyta > Magnoliopsida > Gentianales > Rubiaceae > Oldenlandia > Oldenlandia corymbosa. Next base: position 25,830,540 of record OX459118.1, on the reverse strand, counting down.
GCATTATAACTTTCAGATAGTGTCTCTACTATTAGTTGCACATTTATATTATATAGTATTTATTATAGTAAAAGTTAAATAAATGTACAACCTTTTTGTTTTGGCATAGTTGCAGAGTTCTATTTGTTTCACAATCATACTATATACTATTTGTTAAATGTACAAAGTTTGGAGCATTATAACTTTCAGATAGTGCCTCTACTATTTGTTATAGTAAAAGTTAAATAAATGTACAACTTTTCTAATTAGTATATATTTAAAATTCAAACTCTAAGTACTTTCATTTTATTAATTTGTCATTTTTATCTTTTAACACTTTAATGAAGAATAGTTGTGTTAATGAACGTGTCATCTAGAGCATTATAACTTTCAGATAGTATCTCTTTATTAGTTGCACAATTATATTATATAGTATTTAGACTAAAATATCCAAATGGTCCCTTACATTTGGACTTACTTAATTTTACGTCCCTAACATTAACATTTCAATATCGTGGTCCCAAACATTATATTTTCACACTTTTTTGGTCTCATTTCACTGTTTTGGCCACTTTTCCGTCCAACTCGACGTTGACCGGTAGTTGACTGGTGGGGTGTCAAGCCAACAAACAATTTAACCTACTTTCAAACTAGTAGCATCGGAAAGTAAGGTCGTCTCCTTAGGAAATGGTGGATTCATTTCTTTCAAATAAGTAACCGAAAGGGGGGTTTTGAGTTTTTAAAATTAAAATGTAGTTAAAATAAAATTCAAATGATAGTTAAAATAAATGAAAGCAAATTATGAGAAAGTTTCTAGTTAAAAGATTTTATACCCACCTTGGTCTAGACAATTGATTATAGATGCAATGATATGCTCAATCACTTATAGGTAAATTAGTTTTCGTTGTTGGAACCTCCTAACAACACAATCTTGAACTAAGTTTACTGATTAAGAAAACCTTCATTAAACACACTAGTCGAAATTCAATCCTGGAACCTCCTAAGATTAAGAAAACGACTGCATTAAGTACAAAGATCCAATTCTGATTCCTATGAAACAAACCTCGTTTAATAAAAAACCAGATTACTTGTTCTTATAAAATAACAAAATCACTTACCAAGTAATTTAATTATATCAGTCCCTTTTAAAACAACAAACCTTGCTGCCTTATTGGTTGTTAAGTATCATGAAATAATGAATGCTACCAGCTCTTCATGAATCCAAAATCTTTATATCAATCATTCAAAAGAACAATCAAATACTTACAAAGAATTGAGAAATGAAAAGCATTTAGATCTCACAACTATTAAGAACCAAGGTTTCAATATCTTTCAACTGGAAAAGTAATTTAGTTATACATAATAAAGCCTTACTGAAACAAAACTTTGGAGAATGGAGAAGAATAACGCCCAAAAGGGCTAGATTGGCGGCTTAGGGCCACTCTAGCGTCCTCTTCTTCTTCTCACGTTCAGTCACCCTCTTCCAGAAAAGAATAAAATCAATTTATATGCCAAAAAGTAGGTCAGCCGCTAGCAGCTTTCAGAATTTCGCAACTGCAAATTAATTTTTCCGAGATTTGCATGTTGGTCCCTCAAGTTTGGTAAAATTATATTTTAACCCCAAAACTTCTTTACTTTTTCAGTTTAGTCCCTGCTTCGGTTTGGCAAAACGGGAATGAAGCATCAATGCTGGAATTTCTTCTCTAAAGCTCAATTTTGGACTGAGATTCGTGTGCCCACACGAGAATGTGATGTCATTGCTCCTTTCTTGTGCTTCCTTGTCAAAATGCTCAAAAAATGTGTGTTTGTGGAACATTTTGCTCCATATCATCTCTAAGGACTCCTAGGAACCAAAAAACATCAAAATACATAATATAAGTGCACAATCTAATCAAAAATGCTATACAAATACCCATAAACAACATGAAACTTCAAGACCTATCAAAATCCCCCGCACTTAGATTTTTGCTTGTCCTCAAGCAAACACAACTTAAAGTAAACATGATAATATCCTTTCCTACTGACTCTAACATGCAAAAACAACAAAGAGAATTGTCAAAAGTTGTCTCAGATTCTAGTCTCATTAGAGACAAATAATGTATACCACGGTTCAGTACCCCTTGATCAAGTCAGAAACTCACTTTCGTGAGTGTATAAAACAGACCACAAAACAAAGTGTTGCTTAACCTAAGATTAGATTCAATTACTTTCAAGTGGAAATTCTTGTGATCAGTACCTATTTCCTTCTTGCCTTCAACTAGGGTATTCTTACTGAGGTTCCGATCTAAGGGCTTCCTCTCATTTTCTGCAAGCATCATTGGCTGCATCTTTCACCCTCGTACCTTTTCATCCATTTGTCCAAATTGGCTTTTCTTCTGGATCTTTCTCACTCAGGCCTATACCAAGCACATATTTCAGCAACTATGGTAATCTAAGCATTTTCTATTTAAACTCACCAGGCCTGAGGACACTCCTCTCTTTGGTGCCATACCTCACCTCTCAAGGGATTAAATACCACATTGGACACTCTGCCTATACTCCCTCATTAGATAAATCACTTAACCTCATATTTAACCGCCAACTTTCCCCTTTTTCCCAAGGTATTTAGGCTAATACAAACTACTATGGGCTCGATTAAAGGATGCCATAATGCGTAGGGTTGTCTTAGTCTAACTCCCAGATTCATAGTCCCCCCAGGTTTCAGACAAGTGGACTCCAGTATAAGATCACAACAATGCATTAAGCATTCAAGATTTTAAAATTTTAAGGCCAAAGCAAACGCATTGTCAAGTGGAACGTTGTGCATAAGATGTGGTCATGAGTTTCTAACATTCTTAAGAGTGATTATGAACATGTATTTTTACAGTCATATGTAACCCTCAAAATTTAATTCATCACAGACTATTGACAATTCTCAAAGAAACACAAATTCCTCCCCCACACCTAAAAGATACATTGTCCTCAATGCATAAAACATACAAAGACAAACAAGAAAAGTACATACAAACTCCCACATAATGTAAAAGAAAAAGAAACGGTACTTCCTTTGGATTTTGTAGTGGCGAAACGAAATTTGGTGTGAGTAAAAGTCTACAGCTTTTGATGCATTCGCACATGGGTTGACCAACCATAAAAATACTCATTAAAAGCAAGCTGCCACACTTGAACAAACCATTAAAATAAACTAACACTAAGCCAATCAAATGATTAAGAAAAATCACAAAAATCAAGAAATCATAGCTCTCAAGATCATCAGGAACAAAAAACTTAACCACCCAACTGATTTATTTAAGAAAACAAATAACAAAAATCAAACCATTGGGTTGCCTCCCAACAAGCGCCATTCTTTAATGTCTTGGGCTAGACACAGTTTTGGTGCATCACGGTGGAAACTTGCAAGCTCCACACATAACTGAAACTTGTGAACATCCTACAAAATTCTCAACAAAACCAGAGTAGGAAGTTCCTAATTTATATGCACACTTTAAATCAACATAAGATAGTGGAAAGTGATCTCCTCTAAATGTTTCTTTAAAAGCACCACACTTTCTCCACACATATACCATGACATCATGCATTAAATTCATTCCACAATCATCTAGAAATTTTATAATTACATTCATCTTTATCCCTAATTAAGGAGGTCTAGATAAATGTCCATATGAAAATTCTATATGCATAAGCACATGTGTTAACTCAAATTTTTGAGATTGTCATTTCTCATAAATTTCAGGCACAAATTCAAAAACATAACTACTAGATAAATCAACTCCTTGAGCACTTTTAACATTTAAATTCGCACATGTCTCTGCTAATGATGTGACTCCCTTTATCATTTTTATTCTAACAGTTTGTCAAAATGATCTATCTAAGAAACATAGACTTGACTTTAAGACTGAATTTCCTTTCACATGAATCACATCAAAATTAGTAGGTAAAATATTTTCACCACATCGGACTGATAAACCATCTTCAACATGCACAATACTAGCACCAGACTCATCAACAATTTTTATAACCTCACCAGCTTCATTCAATGACACACGTTTCAAGAACTTAAACACATATGGAGGCATTATGTTAACACCAACTCTTAAATTAATGGAAAATTGATCATATTTAACATGCCCAAAAGTTCAAGGAAGAGTAAGAGTAAGTATACCTGAATCATGGCTTTTAAAAAATAATTTTGGCTGAACTATATCCGAGAGATGTTCTCTCATCGAAATTACCTCATTACCTTGGAGTGTAGATTCATTATTTTTTGTGCACAACTCCTCTTCTGATTTATCACCTTGAGAAAACTTATCAAGTTCCTCCGACAAAGGAACATGAACCTCTCCATTGGAAGATGTATCTATAGCATCTTGTTCATGCTCTTTTTCTTCTAGTTCTTCTAACTTATCATGAAAAGGAGTGACAACTGAATCAGTCAAATTAGATAAAAGAAAATTATCAGTTACCTCATCTGCAACTTCTGTAGACTCTTCTTCATCTTCAATTACTCCATCGTCTTCTGAATCCCATAGCTCAAACTATTCTTCACTTGATGTTTTTAACTCACTATTTTGGATAGTCTCTTCATTCATTCTTGTAACTGTCTCAGATATTTGCCTATCCAAATTCTCCCTGCTGGCACATCTTTCCTGACAAAATTTTTCTATGTCAGTGGACAATCTCATAACAGTATCTTCTAGGAACATACCTAAGTTTGGTGACACTTCTGGAGGTTGACATGCTTGTGGTGGTGGTGGTGAGTAATAGTCGTAGGAGCATTCATGGTTGCAATCTGAATATCCTTACCAACTTGGATCATAACTGTATGAATTGGATTCATAGCTTGCTTGTGGGGATCTCCAAGATTCTCTTAGGGTATTCGCTCGTTTCCGGTGGTAGTATGGAAACCTTGGACAAAAATCTCCTGTATGACCAATCATCAAACAAACACAACACCTTTGCAATTGTTGCGATTGACCTGCAGCCAAACTTGTCACAAGAGAGGTTAGTTCATCTAATTTTTATTCAGTAGATGAAATGTTTACCTCTTTTGCACTCCAATTAAAGCCATCGCGTTGGTCCCAAAACTGATGTCTATATGCATCCATGGTAGAAAAAAAAATAGAACAAACAAAAAAAAAATAAAAGAAACAAATCAATGTACACCGTTCCCCGGCAACGGCACCATTTTGGTGGGGTGTCAAGCCAACAAACAATTTAACATACTTTCAAATTAGCAGCATAGGAAAGCAAGGTTGTCTCCTCAGGGAATGGTGGATTCGTTTCTTTCAAATAAGTAACCGAAAGGGGGTTTTGAGTTCTTAAAACTAAAATGTAGTTAAAATAAAATTCAAATGATAGTTAAAAAAAAAAAGAAAGCAAATTATGAGAAAGTTTCTAGTCAAACGATTTTATATCCACCTTGGTCTAGATAATTGATCATAGATGCAATGATATGCTCAATCACTAATAGGCAAATTAGTTTTCGTTGTTAGAACCTCCTAACAACTCAATCTTGAACTAAGTTTAGTGATTAAGAAAACCTTCATTAAACACACTAGTCGAAATTCAATCCTAGAATCTCCTAAGATTAAGAAAACGACTGCATTAAGTACAAAGACCCAATTCTGATTCCTATGAAACAAACCTCGTTTAATAAAATACCAGATTACTTGTTCTTATAACATAACAAAATCACTTACCAAGTAATTTAATTATATCAGTCCCTTTTAAAACAACAAACCTTGCTGCCTTATTGGTTGTTAACTATCATGAAATAATGAATGCTACCAGCTCTTCATGAATCCAAAATCTTTATATCAATCATTCAAAAGAACAAGCAAATACTTACAAAGAATTGAGAAATGAAAAGCATTTAGATCTCACAACTATTAAGAACCAAGGTTTCAATATCTTTCAACTGGAAAAGTAATTTAGTTATACATAATAAAGCCTTACTGAAACAAAACTTTGGAGAATGGAGAAGAATAACGCCCAAAAGGGCTAGATTGGCGGCTTAGGGCTACTCCAGCCTCCTCTTCTTCTTTTCACGTTCAGTCACCCTCTTCCAGACAAGAATAAAATCAATTTATATGCCAAAAAGTAGGTCAGCCACCAGCAGCTTTAATAATTTCGCAACTGCAAATTAATTTTTCCGAGATTTGCATGTTGGTCTTTGGCAAAATTACATTTTAACCCCAAAACTTCTTCACTTTTTTAGTTTAGTCCCTGCTTCGAGTTGGCCAAACGGGAATGTAGCATCAATGCTGGAATTTCTTCTCTAAAGTTCAATTTTGGACTGAGATTCGTGTGCCCACACGAGAATGTGATGTCATTGCTCCTTTCTTGTGCTTCCTTGTCAAAATGCTCAAAAAATGTGTGTTTATGGAACATTTTGCTCCATCTCATCTCTAAGGACTCCTAGGAACCAAAAACATCAAAATACATAATATAAGTGCACAATCTAATCCAAAATGCTATACAAATACCCATAAATAACATGAAACTTCAAGACCTATCAAAATCCCCCACACAGATTTTTGTTTGTCCTCAAGCAAACACAACTCAAAGTAAACATGATAATATCCTTTCCTACTGACTCTAACATGCACAAACAACAAAGAGAATTGTCAAAAGTCGTCTCAGATTCTAGTCTCATTAAAGACAAATAATGTATACCACGGTTCAGTACCCCTTGATCAAGTCAGAAACTCACTTTCGTGAGTGTATGAAACAGACCACAAAACAAAGTGTTGCTTAACCTAAGATTAGATTCAATTACTTTCAAGTGGAAATTCTTGTGATCAGTACCTATTTCCTTCTTGCCTTCAACTAGGGTATTCTTACTGAGGTTCCGATCTAAGGGCTTCCTCTCATTTTCTGCAAGCATCATTGGCTGCATCTTTCACCCTCGTACCTTTCCATCTATTTGTCCAAATTGGCTTTTCTTCTGATCTTTCCCACTCAGGCCTATACCAAGCACATATTTCAGCAACTATGGTAATCTAAGCATTTTCTATTTAAACTCACCAGGCCTGAGGACACTCCTCTCTTTGGTTCCATACCCACCTCTCAAGGGATTAAATACCACATTGGACACTCTGCCTATACTCCCTCATTAGATAAAGCACTTAACCTCATATTTAACCGCCAACTTTCCCCTTTTTTCCAAGGTATTTAGGCTAATACAAACTACTATGGGCTCGATTCGAGGATGCAATAATGCGTAGGGTTGTCTTAGTCTAACTCCCAGATTCGCAGTCCCCCCAGGTTTCAGACAAGTGGACTCCAGTATAAGATCACGACAATGCATTAAACATTCAAGATTTTAAAATTTTAAGGCCAAAGCAAACACATTGTCAAGTGGAATGTTGTGCATAAAGATGTGGTCATGAGTTTCTAACATTCTTAAGAGTGATTATGAACATGTATTTTTACAGTCATATGTAACCCTCAAAATTTAATTCATCATAGACTATTGACAATTCTCAAAGAAACACAAATTCCTCCCCCACACCTAAAAGATACATTGTCCTCAATGCATAAAACATACAAAGACAAACAAGAAAAGTACATACAAACTCCCACATAATGTAAAAGAAAAAGAAACGGTACTTCCTTTGGATTTTGTAGCGGCGAAACGAAATTTGGTGTGAGTAAAAGTTTACAGCTTTTGATGCATTCGCACGTGGGTTGACCAACCATAAAAATACTCATTAAAAGCAAGCTGCCACACTTGAACAAACCATTAAAATAAACTAACACTACGCCAATCAAATGATTAAGAAAAACCACAAAAATCAAGAAATCATAGCTCTCAAGATCATCAGGAACAAAAAACTTAACCACCCAACTGATTTATTTAAGAAAACAAATATCATTAATCAAACCATTGGGTTGCCTCCCAACAAGCACCATTCTTTAATGTCTTGGGCTAGACACAGTTTTGGTGCATCACGGTGAAAACTTGCAAGCTCCACACATAACTGGAACTTGTGAAAATCCTACAAAATTCTCAACAAAACCAGAGTAGGAAGTTCCTAATTTATATGCACACTTTAAATCAACATAAGATAGTGGAAAGTGATCTCCTCTAAATGTTTCTTTAAAAGCACCACACTTTCTCCACACATATACCATAACATCATGCATTAAATTCATTCCACAATCATCTAGAAATTTTATAATTACATTCATCTTTATCCCTAATTCAGGAGGTCTAGATAAATATCCATATGAAAATTCTATATGCATAAGCACATGTGTTAACTCAAATTTTTGAGATTACCATTTCTCATAAATTTCAGGCACAAATTCAAAAACATAACTACTAGAAAAATCAACTCCTGGAGCACTTTTAACATTTAAATTCACACATGTCTTTGCTAATGATGTGACTCCCTTTATCATTTTTATTCTAGCAGTTTGTCAAAATGATCTATCTAAGAAACATAGACTTGACTTTAAGACTGAATTTCCTTTCACATGAATCACATCAAAATTAGTAGGTAAAATATTTTCACCACATCGGACTGATAAACCATCTTCAACATGCACAATACTAGCACCAGACTCATCAACAAGTTTTATAACCTCACCAGCTTCATTCAATGACACACGTTTCAAGAACTTAATCACATATGTAGTAAAATTTTAGAAATAACTCAAGATTTATTGTAGCTGTCAAAGTCAAAAATCTTGGTTTTTGTTTTATTTATTCTTTTAATTTGAATTTTGAATTATTTATTGTGACTCGGTAAATTTTTAAAGTTACAGTGGGCGGTTAAAATTGCAACATAATTAACATTTATTTTTGTAAAGAAAAAATTAACTTTGAAAATAATTTAAATTTTAAAATTTTAAAATAATCTTTTAAATAAATAAATAATATTTTAACAATTAAATAATAAATATGAATTTTTATAATATTTTTAATGATTTAAATTTTAATGGAAGTTTAATTTATATAAAAAGATGAAAATACCTCTGATTCCGGCATGTTAACTGCCGGTCAACGGCAATTTATCCAGTATACTCGGGGGCACCATACTCCCCCTCTTATTTTTTACACTACTAGTCCTTACTACACTTTTTTTCACTTTTTTAAATAACTCCTATAATTTACAGGTTTAGTCCCTTTAATTTTTTTTTTCTCTCTCCTTTAAAAAATATCTCTAATCTCTAAACGGCCGTATCTCTCAATCCGTGAAGAATTAGAAAACGTGTTACACATGAATTTTATTGTACTCATCGAGATCTATCTAACAAGATACATGTCGAATGTTTTTTCCGAGTTTAAAAATGGCTAAATTTTGATGGGTAGAATAAGATGGATATCTAGTTTAGAAAGATGGATAACCAGTTTAGTTTCGTTTAAGATTCTTGTATTGCATATATCTCTTGATTTGTAAAGAATTAGAATACGAATTATACATAAAATTTATAGTGCTCAACGAAATCTATCCGATAAGATCCATGTTGAATATTCTTTTTGAACTTTAAATGCATTTAAATTTTACTGACAGAAATGAAGAAATGTGTTTTTTGTTTTTCTTTGAAAAATGGTTATCCGTTGTGTTCCTACTGATTATCCAACCGGTTTGGACTGATTATCCATTCTGTTTGTACTTGTTATCCAATCATATTTTTGACATTCACTCTTCAAAAAAAAAAAAAGAAAGAAAGAAAAAAATGATTGGATAAGCATTGCAAACAATTTGGATAATCAATAGAAAATAATTAGATAATCAGTGCAACACATTGGATAATCAGTACAAAAACGTTTGACAATTATTTTCATAAAAGAGCAAGGAAAAAAAAATACTAGATAATCACAACAAAGAAGTTGGATAATCAATATGAACACATTGGATATCCAGTTTAAGAAGATGGATAACCAACTTATTTTGAATTAAGAAGTTGGATAATCAATATAAAGTGGATATCCAGTACAAGCGAGTTGGATATCCAGCACAAACAAGTTGGATATACATACAAACCCGTTGAATTACAACTACAAAATAAGTTAGATAAGCATATAAACCAAATGGATGGATGTCCAGTACAAGCGAGTTGGATATCCATTTTAAACAAGTGGGATATCCATTACAAACAAGTTGGATAGACATACAAACTAAATGGATAAGCAATATAAACAAAATGGATAACCAGTTCAAACTGATTGGATAATCAGCATGAACACAATGGATAACCAATTTAGAACAAGTTGGTTATCCATCTTGTAAAACTGGATATCCACATTTATTCTGCTCATCAGAATTAAGTCATTTTTAAGCCCTGAAAAATATTCGCTATGGATTTTCTTGGATAGATCTCGACGAGTACTATAAATTTTATATATAATTCGTTCACAAATTTTTTACGGATTGGGAGATATGCTCGTGAAAGATTAGAGATGTTTTTTTTGGAAGAGAGAGAAAAAATAACAGGGACTAAACTTGCAAAATATAGAAAGATTGATAAAAAAGTACAATAAGGACTAGAATGCAAAAAATAGGAGGGGGTACACGGTGCGCCCGGGTATACTGGATACAGACTTCTGGTCAACATCGAGTTGGACGGAAAAGTGATCGAAACAGTGAAATGGGACCAAAAAAGTGTGAAAACATATTATTTGGGACTACGATATTGAAATGTTAATGTTATCTTTTTACACTTTCATGATGAATAATTGTGTTTAAAAACGTGTCAACTTTCAGACAGTGTCTCTACTATTAGTTGCACAATTATTATATAGTATTTATCATGCTCATACTATATTATAATTGCAGAATAATTTTTAGAGTTGGTAGTCCTTGCCACTTAATTGTTTGGTTAATTGTTTTACTTGCAATTTATCAATTTTTGTAGTCTCTCATTTGATTTGGTTAAAAGTATTTTTCAATAAACCTTTTCTCCTATTTATTTTATTATTATTATCTCAATTATTACTATTTTCTTTAACTTAATGATAATAAATTACTCCCTTATATCTAACTTTATTATAATGAATGGACCTTTATTATTTATCAAACAATATAATGATCCTTTGATCTCCCTTCCATGAATTTTTATTTTTAAGATTACAAAAAAGTTATTTCTCATTATTAAGCGAATTTGATTAGTCTGAATACAGTTTCGATACTTTTAACCATTGATTTTTATTTTCATAATTACAAAAATAATTTCTTACTATTAATCGAATTTGATTAGTCTAAAAGTATTTTTGGTGATTTTAACCTCTTTGAATTCCTTAATGTCTTTTCTTATTTTCTTATTTTCTTTGAATTTAATAGGTTCTTCAATAGAAGTTTAGATTGTTCCATAACTCCAAAGAACATTAAAAGTCATGTAGCATACATTTATCTATATAAAATTCTAAAGGTGGTAAGATGTTGTCACTTTTATCTTCTTTTCTTTTTTTCGCTTTACTTTTACCTCTCAATCTCAAGTTTATCGAAGGTAATCTCTTTTCATTACTCATCTACATCTTTTTCTTCTCAAATTTTATTTTTCTCATGTTTGGTTTTTGTTTTTGATACTTTTTCTTCTTTTATTAGTTGTTTTATTTTGGTGATACAAAATTAACACAATTTAGTGGTATCATTTTGTTCATAGTAAACTATATATTCCTTACTATAGATAAATTCGTTAACATATTCGGTATATAGTGTATTCATGTATTTCGGTATGAGTATTTGTATATAGTGTATTCGTTAACATATTCGTTAACATATTCGGTATCATTTTTTTCTCAAGTTTATCTCCAAGCACTCCTAAGATTCAAAAGTATCAAAATACATAATATAATTAGCAACAATCTAGTCTATATAATGCTATACAAATACTCATAAGTAACATAATAATTCCCCACATGTCAGAGAGCAATCACCATTGACCAAATATGATTTGGAAAAGATTTTAAAAACACATTTAGACCAAAAAAAAAGAAAAGAAAAGAAAATCTTCAACACCTCTATTTATGTAACGACCTGTTCTGACACGTCCATGCTTTAGTTACAAAGAGTCAAGTTGAAATGGTACTTTTGTCTACATCTCGCTAGGTCTCATTCAAACAGTTGATCCAAATATAAAAAACGTACGTAATTATGCACTACTTGTAAATTTATTTATTTATTTTTTAAAAGGAACCTCATAATAAATAAGCCTTAAGATTTGTGTACAAAACAGTAATAGAGCCAACAATGTTCTCATTTCTCTACATGATCACGACTGTTATGGCTGTATTGGTCGTGCTTTTAAGATCCATAAGTTATATACATGTCAGCCACAATCTGAGCCGATGTTGCATCCCTAGGTGCCTTATCTTCTCGAACACGAAGTAACCATGGATAAAGCAGAGAAATTCCCTCGTCATGATTCACGATACTAGTAGCAGTAGCAGCACGATGAGAGTCACTAATAATTAGATCGTCACCCTTCACTTCCCAAACCTCAGTAGGTTCAAACCATACATCTGGAAGCCAATCCTTTGCATATCGGGAATGAGACCTGGGTTTAGGTATAACTTTTGATTTAAGGCTGAGAGACCGCTCTTTCAGCATAGCATCAGTGATTCCAGCGCCAATATTACATATGCTCTGGAATTCTTCTCTGACGGTATCATAACAAGCAAGGAGAAAAGTAACATAGAATCCAGCCCACTTCCCTTCGCCATGTAAAGCACCGATAGGAACCAAATCTAGTGTGTGACCAATACTTTCCATGTAATCAATTTTCAACTTCAACCAATTATTTGATCGTTTCGAAGGCTCATATGTGGCGTCTCTGTTCAGCGTTTTGATTATCAGCCCTTCAGAACTGCTATCAACAGAAGCATAAAAAAAATTCTGTATTTCCTCATGATCATTTTGATGTTAGCTGTGTTTAGCGAATTGGAAAAATCCAGGTTCTTCCACGAATGAATCGTATAAATGCTCCCTACGTTTCTCAAGTTGCTCTTGCAGAAGAGGCTGATCATTCAGGTGCAACATGTCAAAACCAAATACACAAACGTCAACCTTTACTTCTTACAAAGTCGTGTGCTGAGAGAACCTGCCCAGGGAGGATCTTTTTCTTCTCCCGGTCATATGCAACAAGTTCACAATCAAGAACAAATGAAGTTGCTGAGTGTTTTTTAACTCTTGAGATGGTTTCCACAACATCAGGAAACCTTCTAGTGTATGGTTCAGCGTTGCGACAGTATATCTCAACCCAACCATTTTCTAAACAGTGTATCTGTGCTCGTTCTCCATCTTTGATTGGTTTCGCTCGCATAAGTCCACTCGGAACACCAGGAGAAAATTTGATTGTCTTTGGAAGATTCCATACTCCACCATCAAGAAGAGCAGAAACTCTTTTACCATATACCCGGACAATGGCGTAAATTTCTTTCACAACTTTTGCTGCCTCCTCTAAAGGAGAGTCCACATTTGGAGGAGGGGGAAATTGCTTCTGTGCATAAACTACAGCATGACCTAAAGCAGTTAACAGAGTCCGCTGAGCGAAACCAAAGCTAAATTTCTCCTGTAGTAGCCATATCAAGTATTGAGGTTCGGAATCGGTCGCTGCGACTAACAGCGATTTGATCCGAATCTTCTTCTTCTCCAGACAATCTTTACCACATTCATTAGCAATAAGGCGAAATCGTATCGAACACTTTGGCAACACTCAAGGCCGCGGCGGCTGCTGGCGGCATCGGCATTGCTTTTGCAACACGGCCTAGATCTGCTGGTTCCTTATACTGCTCCATGATATGAGTCAGCGAGCTTCCATATGCCTCAGAGAGTGCGTTTTATGATACAAATGTCCGGAACTCGGAGTTGCAATCCATCAAGAGCTGGAGAGATCCTATAATTAGCCAACAGGTAAACAACGAGCAACAAGTCCTCGGGACAAACTGTCCTCAAGAGATTACAGAGAATCTCGGGGTACGCAATCCGTCCCAAGCGTCTCGGGATTTCATCAAACACCTTGGCTACAAACATGAACGGCAATAAGCCGCCTTCTTGGGATCGAAATCAGCCGGCTTCTTCCTCAGCTCAGCATTGCTCTCACCAACTTTTGCACTCAACAAATCGCCACCCATCCCGTCACTGCTTACCCTCTCCTCGATCCCTTCTTTGGGATTGGAACTTGTCATTAGGTCTTGGGTTCCTGTTTTGTTGGGCGAGGCATCGAGTTTCTGTTCCGGTGGGTTACTTCTCTTGGCGGCCTTGGGGTGGGTGACCGACAAGGTTTGACGGCAGAGGGGACTACTACGTTCTCTAAATTACGTTTGGGCCGTCGAATGCTAAACTGACAATTTCCTTCTTTTATTTGATCAAGAATTGGGGTTACGTTGGGCAACCCAAACCCACCAGAGTGTCAGGTAATGAAAAATTACTTTAAAACCAACACTTAAAAGGTAAAATATCAGAGATAAGAAAGGAAGAAAGAGAAGAAGAGAATATGCAGAAATGGGGAAGGGACAAGAGGACAGAAGAATTAGGGGAGAAAAGGATAAGATTTCATTCATAAAACATGCCTCCTTTCGGATTCATACATACTCCTTTATACTAATCTCCCTGATTTTCTCATAATTTAGATAATTTACAAAATGAAAAGGCTGGCTAGCACATGCAAAGATTCTTCCCGCTCATCCTCCGGAAACTACCAGGAAGCTTCACGTTGCATGCATGTGATGCCCACCGACTTCAAAAATCCACTGCTCAGCAAAAACCCAAAACGACGTAGTTCGTCCCCAAATTGTTTCTTCAATCAAACCCGAAACAGGACCCTAACCCGGCAGAGGATTGGGCAGACCCGAAGGCATGACAAACCCCCCTGCTAATCTCAGACTTGTCCTCAAGTCTTAAAATGGGGAAATTGCTTGGAGATGAACATACTATCTTCCTACGAAGCATCTTCTGTGGGTAGGTCCTTCCATTTAATCAGCCATTGCACCACATTTACTCCTCCTCTTTTTATAAACCTTCTTTGCAGAATCTTTTCCGGGTTGAGTGATTCTCCTTTGTCTTCATCTAGATCGGGTAGTTCAGTAGGGGTGATGGGTGTATTTCCGGCGTGTTTTTTGAGTAGTGAAACATGGAATATGGGATGAATTCGGGACTGAGGGGGCAGCTGCAAACGATATGCCACACTACCAATCTTTTCCACAATCTTAAAGGGACCGAAATATTTGTGAGCTAAACTTACAGATTTTCTAACGGCCAGGGAATTTTGTCTGTAAGGATGGAGCTTAAGGTATACCCATTCTCCCACCTCCAAAGTCTTTTCTGATCTCCTGTTGTCAGCAAAAAATTTGATGCGGTTTTTAGCCTTTTCCAGATTGTCTCTGAGAAGGTTCAGTACCTTCTGTTTCTGGGCAATCATATCACCCGCCGCGGGAATGATCAAGGAATGGTATTCTCCCATAGGAAAGGTATTGGGGGGAACCCCGTATAAAGCTTCATGCGGAGTCATTTTGGAGCTGGAATGGAATGTGGTATTATACCACCATTCCGCAAGTGCTAACCATTTTGACCAATTGTTTGGTGCGCTGCAACAGAAGCATCTCAGATAAGCTTCAAGACATTGATTTACACGTTCTGTCTGACCGTCCGTTTGTGGGTGGTAGGCAGTACTCATTTTCAATTTCACCCCGAGTGTTTCAAACAAAGCTGTCCAAAAGTGGCTTGTGAAAATCCTGTCACGATCACTGACAATAGCTTCTGGAATTCCATGGAGCCTGAATATTTCTTTGAAAAACAATTCAGCAACCGTTTTGGCCGTGTAAGGGTGGGACAAAGGGAGAAAATGTGCATACTTGGTGAGGCGATCTACCACTACCAGGACGGAATCAAATCCTTCAGTCGATGGTGGCAGCTTATCGATGAAGTCCATTGATATATGTTTCCAGGCCTGTTGTGGTATGTCCAAGGGTTGTAATAACCCTGGATATTTAACATGTTCCCCTTTGCTGGCTTGACACACTTGGCATTTTCTGACAAAATCTTCCACCTCTTTTGTTTGATCCTTCCAAATGAATAGAGACTTGATCCTTTTCAAAGTTGCTTTTTGTCCAGAGTGACCCCCCAAAGGGGTAGAATGAAAATTTTCCATGATGATTTGTCTGATTCCCGCCTGATTGCCAACATACATTCTATCCCCTTGTTTCAGGATACCATTAACATATTGCAACTGTGAAGAGTTGTTAGGATCAAGGGTGGCAGTGGCTACCATTTTCTGAGATTCTTCATCCCCCACATAACTCTCTTTAAGTTGCCTAATCCAATCAGGCTTTACTGAAGATATAACATTCAAAAATGAAACTCCCATACCCTCGGTACAATCCCGGCAGGACAGTGCATCAGCTGCTATGTTGTCTTTACCTTTTTTTATACTGGATTTCATAATCCATGCCAACCAACTTAGTCAACCATTTATATTGCATGGGGGTGGACAATTTCTGCTCCAATAAATACTTTAGAGCTTGGTGATCCGTCTTGATAATAAAGTGGTGGCCTTGCAAGTAATGTTTCCACTTGCTAATGGCCATTACCAAAGCCAGCAATTCCTTCTCATAAATGGACAGTCCTCGGTTTTGCTGATTGAAGGATTTACTGAGGTAAGCAATGGGTTGCCCAGTTTGCATAAGTACAGTCCCCATACCTGATTCACATGCATCGGTTTTTACCATAAAAGGTAGAGTGAAATCCGGAAGTTTAAGAACTGGAGTAGTAGTTAGAGCTTCTTTGAGTTGTTGAAAAGATCTAGTGGCCTTGTCATCCCACTGGAAGGAATCCTTTCTCAGCAACATGGTCAATGGCTTACTGATGATGCCAAAACCTTTGACAAACCTTCGGTAGTATCCGGCTAGTCCAAGGAATCCCCTCAGTTCCCTTACCGTTGATGGCCGTGGCCAATCTATAATTCCTTGAACCTTATCCGGATTCATTTCCACACCCTTCTCTGAAATGATATGGCCCAGATATTCCACAGAAAGCTGAGCAAAAGTGCACTTAGAACGTTTAGCAAACAGTTGGTTATCCTTAAGGGTCTGTAACACAATAGATAGATGTGTCACATGGTCCTCAAGTGTAACGCTGTATACTAATATGTCGTCGAAGAAGACCAATACAAATTTTCTGAGATAGGGTTTAAAAACATCATTCATCAAAGCTTGGAACGTGGCCGGAGCGTTGGTTAAACCAAAAGGCATTACAACAAACTCATAGTGTCCATGATGAGTCTGGAATGCCGTTTTTGGAATATCCTCTTCCCTCATTCTGATTTGGTGGTATCCCGCCCTAAGATCAATCTTAGAGTAATATTTTGCACCGAACAACTCATCTAAGAGTTCCTCAATTACCGGAATGGGATACCTGCTCTTTATGGTCAGTTCATTAAGGTGCCTATAATCTGTACATAACCTCCATGTATCATCCTTTTTCTTGGTAAGTAGAACAGGAGAAGAATAAGGACTATTACTTGGTCTGGCCGTCCCTTTTTGCAGCATCTGCTCTACCTGTGTTTCGATCTCAGTTTTGTGAGCGTGAGCATACCTATATGGCTTCAGTTTAAATGGTGTAGCTCCCGGTTTCAAGGTGATTTGATGGTCAATGGATCTTTCCGGGGGCAATGTAGTTGGTTCCGAAAATACTCCCTCAAATTGATCCAAGACTCTACTGATTTCTTCAGGGAATATTTCCACTTTGACAGCATAAAGGTACCCGGCATCAGCCTCATTTCCTTGCTGAATGTACCTCCTCCTCCTATTATCAGCTTGCCTTCTCATTTGTTGTTCCCATTCCCACTGTTCTCTCCTCCTTTTGTTGCGCTCCATGTTCTGCATCACTTCCTCAATCCTCCAATACGATTCATAAGCCTGACCTTGCAGAAGGAACCTCTCTCCTCTTCTGTTCAATTGGATGGTATATCTGTCATAATCAAACATAATGGGGCTGAATTTGGACATCCAATCAGTACCCAAAATAATATCCCATTCTCCCAGATCTATGACCTTAAGATCAAACATAAAGTCGTACTGTTGAATTGACCAAGTAGTTTCTGGACAAGCTTGATCATTCCTTAACTTATATCCATCCGCCACTGTTACTACAAAGGGTCGGATCCTTTTAGTGTTCAATCTCAATTTAAACACTAATTTTGAGTCAATGAAGCTTCTAGTGGCACCCGTGTCTATTAGGATTCTAATCCTCACCCCATGAATATACCCAGTAATCAGGATGATTTTGCGGTCTTCTTCCTCCAATGACCAACACTCTTCCACCTGTGTGATATTTTGAATCTGATCCCCACTAAGTTCCACAATAGTGCCGGCATCATTGGGTTCCTCTTGTATCCAATTCAAGTCTCCCGCCTCTTCATCCTCCTCCATTGTAATGAAGTTTATCTGTTTCATCTTGCAAACATGTCCCGGGTTCCATTTCTCAGCACATTTCCAACAGAGGTTGTTATTCCTCCTATATTGAATCTCCTGTGGAGACAATCTCTTGAAGGCTCCATGGCTACCTCCTTTTTGGCCTGGGATGGTGTTCCTGATGACATGGGGAACCTTACCGGGCTTGGATGAATCTTCCCAACAGAAGAAATTCCAACCTTTTGTTTTAATGCAAATTCAAGGGTCTGCTCTTGCACTGTGGCTATTTCATAAGCTCTCAGTAAGGACGGAGGTTCAAGCAATCTCACCATGGGTTTTAATTCCTCTTTCAAACCACTAATAAAGCTCGAAATGAAGTACCTTTCCGTCAAATGCGGATCCTTACACAGAACTAGAGACTTAAGCTCCTCAAACTTCTCGTGATACTCCATCACAGATCCAGATTGATGGAGCTTATTGAACTCCTCGATCTCGTCTTTACCCCCTTTTTCCCCGAAACGCTTCACCAATTCTTCTTCAAACTCCTCCCAAGTCACTACACCTCTCACCCTTTTCAAACTTCTGTACCAGTTGTCAGCTCTCCCATCTAGATACAATTCTATTGCATCTAATTTCTTTTCATTGTTGACCTCATAGATACTGAAAAATTTATCACACCTTCGAAGCCAATCTCTAGGGTTATCACCTGAAAAGTTGGGAAGTTCAAGTCTAGGCTGGGAAAACCAAAAATTCTTGCTGGATTTCTCCAACTCAGACACCGTACTATCCTCATCTAAGATGTGAACTTTTGGTTTACTACCCGGCGTGGGTTAGATACCTGCAGATGAAGACGAGAAAGGGATTTTGCTTGAGTTGGTAGGTTCTCTTTTGAAATCGCTCTTTGGCTCATTCATCATTTGAAGAAGATCATTCAACTGCGACGACAGTTTTTGAAACTGATTGTTCTGCTGATCCACCTTCGCGTCCAGATGACTTCCCCAATTGTTAATTTTTTCCTCTACTTGTTTCCTCCATTCTCCAATTTCTAGGATCTGAAGATCTTGTTTCTTCATATGCTCCTCAAGAGCTTGAGTGGTTATAGATCTAGTCTCCGCCATAGGACAAACTCATTTACTGTTTTGTTTCATTAGCAGACTGATTCTTTCTGAATTTTGATTGACCAAATAGCCGAGGAGGGACCAGCTCTGATGATACCAATTGTCAGGTTATGAAAAATTACCTTAAAACCAACACTTAAAAGGTAAAATATCAGAGATAAGAAAGGAAGAAAGAGAAGAAGAGAATATGCAGAAATGGGGAAGGGACAAGAGGACAGAAGAATTAGGGGAGAAAAGGATAAGATTTCATTCATAAAACATGCCTCCTTTCGGATTCATACATACTCCTTTATACTAATCTCCCTGATTTTCTCATAATTTAGATAATTTACAAAATGAAAAGGCTGGCTAGCACATGCAAAGATTCTTCCAGCTCATCCTCCGGAAACTACCAGGAAGCTTCACGTTGCATGCATGTGATGCCCACCGACTTCAAAAATCCACTGCTCAGCAAAAACCCAAAACGACGTAGTTCGTCCCCAAATTGTTTCTTCAATCAAACCCGAAACAGGACCCTAACCCGGCAGAGGATTGGGCAGACCCGAAGGCATGACACAGAGCGACAACGCAAGCCTTGCAACAACTATTTCTTTGATTAATTTTAAAATTAAAATTTTCTTTAAGGAACATTTTAATAACAACTAGACTCGAGGTAACTACAATCTACGGTACAACTTCTATAAATTAATAGTGTTGAGACTAACAAAATTTATTATTTTAAAGAATTATTAAATAATCGACAAATTAATAAATTATTAATTTAAAGAATTTCTCTTAGAAACAAGAATCATCACCAGATTATATAATTTGCAATTGTCTTTACATAAAATTAATCAAGTATTAAAAATTCTTTTGAATACTTGATAGCCATACATCATTTTATCTCCAGTGACTAAAAAACAAGTATCAATAGTTTATATTGTGCTAAATATTTGTAGTTATTATTATTATCATTTTTGCTTTTAGGTTATTTATTAATTTATGATGTTGTTGGGACCTATAGATATATACGATATTTTTTGGGACATTATTATGTTATCATTTTATCGATTTTCTTCACTTTATGTACTCGCCCAAGTTGGAACCAGAGAAAATTAGTAATTGTTACAAGTTATTACTTTATCGATTATTAATTTACGGACATTCCACTCTATTCACAAAAGCAATAATCAATAACATATAGTAAAACGTTGGTAAATTAATAATCTATAAATTAATAACTTCTAATAATTAATAATTTTCTTCAATTCCAATTTGGGACCGATATAAGGAGTGTAAAAATTCGATAAAATAATAAGATAATAATGTTTCAGAAGATCTCCCATATCTATAGGTTCCAATAATACCATAAATTAATAAATACCCTAAAAGCTAAAAAATATAAATATTTAGTAAAATATGAACCATTGATAGTAGTTTTTTAGTCCTTGGAGATCATATCAACTACATATGGATTTTTAGTATTTAGAAGAGTTTTAATACCTGATTAATCGGATGTAAAGACAATTACAAATTAAGTATTTAGTAACGGTTCCATTTTTTTCATAGAAATTATTTAAAGTAATAATTTATTAATTATTTAATAATTTTCTAAATTAAGAAATTTTGATGGTCCCAACATCATTAATTTATAGAAGTTCTACTGTACGTATATAGCTTGATATCTATGTTTCAAACAAAGTATAAATTGAACAAATGAACATATATACATTGAGGTGCCCTGAATAATATTTCACATAAACTGAAATCAAATTATTAAATGAATAAATGAAGAGAATATTCGATCAAAACTAATTGGATTTTCTAGTTTGTTTACTTTCAAGAAAAAACCTGCCCAGGATATATGATATATGCATATCAGTGTACGCAGTTTTTGAATAAATCAAACAGTTATTAATTATCGGGCAAATAAAAGGAGAAATAAACTATTCCTTCCTTCTCATTTCAGTAGCAAATTTGGTTATATTATTTAAGTTGATAAAGATGATTATTAAAGTGAAACGGACATAATATTAATTTAGTGTAAATTTGCCCTTTTATGTAATAGCACCACATAATGCATTTTTTTAAAGGAGAAATGGCCGGCGATGAGCTAATCAAAAGGCTTCCTCAGGTGTTACTGAATTCGATTGATTTTTTTTTTTTTTTTTGCCTCTTTTTCTGTTTGTTTAGCATGATTACTGAGTACTACTTATAAGTTTAGTGCTCTCCACGTTTTTCATAGTCACATTTGCGGTGAGTAATGGCAAAGTATATATAAGTAGTTTCATAGCCTCCCTCAAAACAAACGTAACTAAAGTTTCATGTCAACTGATCACATTCCTAAATCCCAAAAATTTCTTTTCCGTTGTTTGTGAGCAAAAAAATGAAGAAAGGGTTCTCGATCATCATCAAATTGAGCATTGCGCTTCTTCTAATTGCGCAAACATTCTCTGTTGTTGTACTGGCTAATGCAGTACCGTTACCAATAAGAAAAACGACTAGATTACCGAATATTGTACCTCGCAAAATTAATAAACCAACATCGGCTCCACAAGATTTGTTGTCCACAACTTACTATCTAAGAACATGCCCAAATTTTGAAGGGATCATCCAGCAAAAAGTAAGGGATTGGATCAACAAGGACTACACTTTGGCCGCCAGCATCATCCGCTTGCATTTCCATGACTGTGCTGTCAGGGTATTTCGTTATTTATTACTTTTCATAATTTCATTTTCTATCTTTTAAAAGTAAAACAAATTCTCCCATCGCAAGAACTTTACGTTCTTTACATACTGACTTTATACTGGTTAATTTATTTACCAATATTGTTGTTTTTTTTTGTCCATACTATTATATTTGACTGTACTTAGTCAATTAGTATTTTATTTAAATATATCTAGAAAAAATTGGCGGACATAATTTTCTAATCTTGGCCTCTTGGGGAGAAAAAAATTGAAAATTACTTTTTAATATGTCATACATTAGTCCAAAGTCATTGTTCCGACTAATATGAATCTATGAAACGATTTTTTGCCAATATATTATTGCATTTCGGGAAAAGAATTAGTGCAGAGCATGTTACTCCCTACCTTTTGTAATTGTCACGAACGTTGATTGAGATTTTTTTTTTTCGTTTTTTGTTTTTTTGTTTTTTTTGCTCTGCACTTACGATAAATAACATAATACTGTAAAAACATGATAAGAAATGAGAGAGATTGTTTATCAATTGCTTCTTCTTCTTCTTCTTCTTCTTCTTTTTTTTTTTTCCTTTCTCTTCTTTGAGATGAAGGTAGGCACGTCTTGTTATGTTTAAGTCTCTTACCTAATCATATAACCCTCGGCCTACTTTTAATAATCAATTTTGTTGAACTAAAATATGTTTACTAAAATTGGAACAGATGAAAGAGTATTATTCTTGTACGTATTGAATTTATTAGTCTCTGCTTCCAGCTGCGTTTGTATTACGTACGTATATGTTCCGCAAATTATATATTTATAGCAAATAGAGAAAACCAAAATGATAAAGATTTCGTAAAAAAAATGCAATGCATTTCTTGCAGGGGTGCGACGGTTCAATCTTACTAAACCACACGGGAAGCGAAAGAAGAGCCGAAGCAAGCCGAACTCTACGAGGTTTCGAATTAATCGACGAAATCAAAGCCGTGTTAGAACGCAAGTGTCCCAAAACGGTGTCTTGCGCCGACATCCTCACGGCGGCAGCGCGTGACGCAACCGTCCTTATCGGCGGTCCGTTTTGGGAAATTCCCTTTGGCCGAAAAGACGGCAAAGTCTCCTCGGCCAAAGACGTAAATTCCGTCCCGCAAGGCCACGAGAACGTTACGTCTTTGATCCAGTTCTTCCAGAAATTAGGCCTAAACGTCGTCGATTTGGTCGCACTTTCCGGGGCCCACACCATCGGTCGGTGCACGTGCGATTCGATCCGACAGAGGATCAATGGACCTACTACTATTACTAATGTTGGATTAGATGTTGGATTGTGGAATTATTTGAAGAAACAATGTCGAAATGTTGGAGTTAATAATTTTGTTAATCTTGATGCGACGACCCCGAGAACGTTTGATGAAGTTTATTACAAGAACATCGAGTTGAAAAAAGGATTGCTTTTGACGGATCAGTTGCTGAATTTCGATGAAAGAACTGCGCCACTTGTGGCTGTTTTGGCATCTCAACCGCAGATTTTCTTTAGTCAGTTTGCTGCATCCATGGTGAACCTTGGAAATGTTCAAGTCATTACCGGGAATGATAAAAATGGAGAAATAAGGCTCAATTGCAATTTTGTTAATAAATAATTCTTGATCCATTTTTCGTTTGCCAAATGTTGTTGTGGGCTATTGGATTTTTTTTTATAATTTTTTTTTTAATGTAAATGTATGATGCTTGGTCAACACGTACAGGATTTTTTTTCTCCCTTTTCAATGTAATTGTATTTGAATTTTTTCTTTTAATATTATAAAAGCTCCGAAATTATTCCCTAGCTAATTCAAAGAGAACCCAATTTGAATTTTATTAAAACTAAAAACATGAACTACACAATCATTTCGATATAAAAAGAATACATTTTAATCACAGATATGCCTTTTACGATTAAACTCTTTCGCTAAGTCCTCAATAAAATTCTTTAAGCTCTGTTTGGTTGCATTGAATTAGGACCAAGAATTGAAATTGGAGCTCTTTAATTCCAATTCATGTGTTTGGTTGACAAAAATTAAACAGAAAGAATTGGAATTACAATACTATATTAGCTTCAATTCTTTGTTTTCAATTCTTTTGTGGAGGTAAATAATTGTAATCCAAATTCAAGGGACTTAAAAAATCTCGCGGGTCTAAATTGATCGTTTCCGGGTTATAACATAAACGGGCCTCCTTTCTTTTTTGCTCTTTCGTCCACTTTTTTTTTTTTTCTTTCAACCCTTGCCCCGGTTGTTTTTCTTTTCTTTTTTGTTTTTCCTTTTTTCGGCTTTTTATCTTATTATTATTATTATTATTATCATTTATTGATTTGATAATTATTAATGAAATCAATCTAAAATTAACCTTGTATCTTTTTGACAAAAAAATCAATAGTATAACTGTGTCAAAAAAATTAATAAATAAATATTTTAGTTTTGGGTTAAAAATTTTTATTATATTTTGACACAGTAAACACCATAAAATTTTCAAAAAATCTTTCATGATTGTTCCATTTGTACACCTATATATATATGTGTGTGTGTGTGTGTGTGTATTATATAATACATGGTATTTTTTCACCCAAAAATATGTAAGTTGAATTTTAAAGTATATATTTTTTCATACATAACTATATACTAAAACTGAAAAATTTTAAGCAAATTTCATAAAATAATGTCAATCTAGATATAAATAAACATTAATATTCATAAAATGAATTTATATCATATACAAAATTGTTTTACTAAATATAGGAAAAAAATCAATAAAGTTAAAAGAGAGGGAAACAAGGATGTTTGCATGTTACTTGTTTGTGTGTTACGTGAGAATTCTACGTGTCATAGAAATAATTCTTATGTAATAATATTTCTTTTTCTTCCTACAAAATGTGTGTACATAATAAATCACAAAATAATATAGCAAATTAAATGAAAAAATATTTTTTTAAAAAAAGGATTAATTAAAGGACAACAAAGTAATCTAATATACATGTACACAGTGAATTTATTATTTTTTTTTGTTTTATACATATCCATAATAGATTATTTTGACATAGGAAATTAAATTTTTTTAAAAAACCTTTTTTTGACATGAAGTATAAATTGTATTAGTTATATAATACTCCCTCCTTCTCAAAAAAAATAGTCTACATTGAGTTTTGAGTTTTGTATTGTTTTTAGTACAAATTTGAAAATTCAATGTGGACTATTTTTTTAGGATAGAGGTAGTAACAAACAAATTTTAATTCTAAAGTATCCAAATTTTGAGGCATACAATAATTGGTATTAGAACCTTAGTTCTAGCTAATTCTTAAAATCTCCCAAACAAAGGAATTGAGATTGAATTGCAATCCTAATATTTCATTTTCAATTTTTTTAATAGTAATTCTAATTCAATTCCAATTCATTCCAACCAAACGGAGCCTTAAGATTTTTCGTTCTGTCTTGAAATGAAGGAATGCTTGTTTGTCTTGATATTGAATCATATCGCTATTGAAACTGGAAATGGTGTAAAACAAAATCTGGTCTGATAATGAACTTCATAAATTGATTTCATGCATGTTTGGTGTCAAGACATGTTGGGTTCAAGTTCATTGGTTTTAATATGAATGCTCTTCCTCTAAGTCAAAGCGTGCTCTGATTAAACACGTGCTATGGTTTTTGGTCTCTTCTAATAATGATGATTTTGATCGAGTTGCATGAGCATTCAAATTTAAATTAAATTTACTGTTAATGTTGTGAGTTATAGTTAGGACTAGGAGAAGTCGTTAACAACTTACATATATTTTTCCGTACTTAAATAATTATTTAATTAAAATTTTTACTTTTCGAATAAATTATATTAAATATAAAATGTTTAACTGAAAAATTATTTCGGGACGGGATGACTACCAAGTACCAACTAGCGCCTTTACAATAAACACATATGTACAGAAAAATTTCGCGTTCAAATTATGAACTTTTAGATTTTCTTGACAAGTACCTGTTAGAAGTCACATTCTACTTGTTGGGTACAGATTTGCACAGCTGAGGCATTATTAAAAGTAACGTGAGTTGCGTTGAATTATGAATGGGTTGTAATCCTTTTCGAGATGGAAAAAATGATAGTTTCCCGATAGAACTGGAACCTGCATTACGATCGATTGAACTGGAACCTGTATTATCTACTACAAAGATGGAATTATTAATTACGGAGTCACACATGAATATAACGGGAAATAATAATATGAGGTGATTGAAACTCTCATTATTTTGGTCAAAATGAGCTACCAGATTAAGAAAAAGTAATTAGTAGTGTCCCAGTGAAGATAAAATTAAAGGGAAATGAGTTATACATGAAAATTCTACAGAAAATTTTAATAGGAAATGAATCATAACTGTCTATACTTACATTAAAAGGTTTACAAATTAAAATGTTAATGATGATTAAGATTAAGCCACATCATTCCTTGTAATTTTTCTTGTCAAATTAATATTCCTTACATATACCAACACTTGAAATTAAAATAGGTGAGAGTTTGATGTGGGCGTAGAGTCTGTATCCAGTATATTCGGAGGTACCGTGTACTCTCTCCTATTTTTTGCATTTCTAGTCCTTATAGTACTTTTTTTTATCAATCTTTCTATATTTTGCAATTAGTCCCTGTCATTTTTTTTCTCTCTTCCAAAAAAAAACATCTCTAATCTTTCAACTAGCATATCTCCCAATCCATGAAAAATTTGTGAACGAATTATATATGAAATTTATAGTACTGTCGAGATCTATCCAACAAAATTCATAGTGAATATTTTTCTGGGCTTAAAAATGACTTAATTCTGATGGGCAGAATAGAGATGGATAACCAACTTGTTCTAAATTGGTTATCCATTGTGTTCATGCTGATTATCCAATCAGTTTGAACTGGTTATCCATTTTGTTTGTACTGTTTATCCATTTGGTTTGGATGTCTATCCAACTTGTTTGTAATGGATATCCCACTTGTTTTAAATGGATATCCAACTCGCTTGTACTGGATATCCATCCATTTGGATTATATGTTTATCCAACTTGTTTTGTAGTTGTAATCCAACGGGTTTGTATGCATATCCAACTTGTTTGTGCTGGACATCCATCTCGCTTGTACTGGATACCCATCTACTTCATATTGATTATCCAACTTCTTAATTCAAAATAAGTTGGTTATCCATCTTCTTAAACTGGATATCTAATGTGTTTATATTGATTATCCAACTTCTTTGTGGTGGTTATCCAGTATTTTTTTTCCCTTGCTCTTTTATGAAAATGATTGTCAAACTTTTTTTTACTAATTATCCAAATTGTTTGCAATGCTTATCCAATCATTTTTTCTTTCTTTCTTTTTTTTTTTTGAAGAGTGAATCTCAAAAATATGATTGGATAACAAGTACAAACAGAATGGATAATCAGTCCAAACCGGTTAGATAATCAGTAAGAACACAACGGATAATTTAAATGCATTTAAAGTTCAAAAAAATATTCAACATGAATCTTATCGGATAGATTTCGTCGAGCACTATAAATTTCATGTATAATTCGTATTCTAATTCTTTACGAATCAAGAGATATTGCAATACAAGAATCTTAATGTAAACTAAACTGGTTATCCATCTTTCTAAACTAGCTATCCATCTTATTCCGACCATCGAAATTTAGTCATTTTTAAACTCGAAAAAATATTCGACATGGATCTTATTGGATAGATCTCGACGAGTACTATAATTTTCATGTACAACACGTTCTCTAATTTTTTACGGATCATGAGATATGGTCGTTTAAAGATTAGAGATGTTTTTTAAAAGAGAGAGCGTAAATTATAGGATGTTATTTAGAAAAGTAGAAAAAAATATAATAAGGATTAGTAATATAAAAAATAAGAAGGGAAGTATGGTGTCTCAGGTATACTAGATAAATTGACGTGGGCGTGTATATTAGACGATAAAACTTTCCTTTTTACATTGCGATTTACTAAGAATGTGATTTGGTGTTATTATTTTTGGTTTGATGAAATAGACTACGGCGGCAATGAAATCGATCGGTTTCCAAAGATTACAACGTTCACCGGGGATTAATTCAGGTTAGATTATGATGTTGTTTTTTTTTTTTTTTAACCATGATTAAGTACATGTATAACCTTTTTATTTGCCATCAGAGTGGTGATTACATTCTGGTTACGATCTCACCGATTATTTTCCGACCTAAATAATTTCATTTCACTGTAAATTTTTGCTGACTCTATCAATACTAAAAAATTCATTGTCTATCATTTCATCGATTCGCTCAGCTAAAAGCCAAAAAAGGGCCATAACTAATAAAAAGAGTTTTCGTGAGCCTAAGGTGACTCTAAATAAAAATCATATCCACACTGTACGCGCGATGTGAGGTTATGAATTTGTGATTTAACGCTTGAACTAACCAGTGGTTTGGTTCACCCTTTAATGGAATGAATTATTGATGGTTCAATGTCTTAAAAAAAAAGAAAGAAAGATAATGAAAAGGCAGGATGCCTCTGTATTAATAACTGGACCACTAATCAATATTTGCAATCAAAGTGATGTCGTACTTTTGAATACGTGTTATGCTCACACTTCAAATATATATTGTTTTTTTATTTGGATGTTTACGTCTAATTAAATCTACTCTCAGATTTTCAATGATCGCATTGGATATGTAACACTCAATTCCATGAAGGAGAGATATGGGTTACAATTCAATACTACCATTTAACAGCATTTGCTGCCCTAATTAATGTATGTTGGTCCATCAGTTTTGACTTACTAAATTTTCTCTTTTTTTTTTGTTTTTTGTTTTAGATTAAGATTGGGTTTTCGTTTTGAACATGATCATGAAGTCACGAAGATGGATATGTAATTTGAGAGAACGAAATGAAACAATTAATGAATAATGTCATGTACGTAAAAAGATATATAATTATGAAGAGTGTGATTCGTTTATTTCACTTTCATTGTTTTTTCGTTGCTCTCTTTACTTGTTCTTTAACGACCCACTAACTAGTTGGTTACTACTAATAATATGTAAAAGCCACCAACAAATCACGATGAAGTATTAGACTGCGTCTTTATTGCTATCTATATTACGGTAAATGTATATACTTATTATCTATATATCAGTAATAGTCTCGGCGTTTATGCTATTAATACATACACATATATATATATATATATGTATGTGTGCAATTTCTTTTTATTATTACTTTTAAGTTTTAAGTAGAGCGGATCAATATGATAGCAAAAGTGATCCGACCATTTAAACTATGACATATCTTTTGTTTGGTTATATTCTTTCTGTACTAAAATTATTGTCCAATTTCGATTTTTTACTTTTAGTTTAATTTGTGTTAAAAATAAAAATCTAAACTAGACAATAATTTCGGGACGGATGGAATATTAATGAATCTGTTTCAAACAATAAGTATGCCATATTTTTTCCCCAATGTTTCAAACAGTGACGTATTTTTAGTCCTACAATTTATTTTGGTCATCCACTTATTGAATTATTTATTGTTGAGTGTTAATTATCAACCACAGTGCTATATAAAACAATTGCAATTTACTGACTTTCATTATCAATCCTAATTTTGTAAGCCCTTGTACACCTAATTAACATTCTCTTTCTCAAAAAAAAAAAAAAAGAAAATCTCAATACTTTGTTTTTTTTAGATAGAGGAGTATCATAGACCAAAATGACCAACCCCAACAGAACGTATATTGATGCCGTAACAAGGTGAAACCAAAAGCTCTACTAATTTAATTTACAACAGGCCATTTGTCCAACTTCATCTGGTATTAAACCAAATTTCCTGATGATTAACTCTGCATTTTGACACTAAATTATATGCTCTGTTATTGGGACGTGGCCTGTTTAATTTGAACTTTTTAAGTGTCATAGTGCGCTGCAATTCTCAAAGTGCCTTCATTCGATCAAGATATGGAGTTATCGCTCATTCGTGATGACGATGCACGGATATGCGCCGCCGGTTTAACGGTGGAACTCCGGTTAGGATTTTCTGCAAAACAGAGTCTCGGGGTCTCCCGAGGGTACACACTCCGATGCTTAAGTCAGTAAACGGGATTGTTAGAAAGTTTTGGGAGGTAGTATGTTTGGCTTCACCGTTAAACCGGAGTTCCACCGTTAAACCAGCGGCGCATATCCGTGCATCGTCAAGTGGCATGCCCAGTGGGACCCGTAAATTAGGGTTTGTGTCGCAGAAACCTCCTGAGGTTTCCTTAACATCTTTTCATAACAATCGGGGTTGCCAGAACAACCGTCACGATGGTCAGAGTTGAAGAAGACGCCGGAAGCATGGCCTCCTCCGGCCACCAGCATAGTCTAGGAGACGATACTCCCCTGGCCGAATTCCAACGCCGGCAAGAAAAAAGAAAGACAGGAAAAAGCCACGGTGGAGAACCTGGGAAAGAACAAACCAAGGAACGTTTGGTCCTCGGTGCTTCTCAGCCCGATCCAAAGAAACAAAGCAACACCAATCTTCCACCTGAAAAAGAGGATATACCGCCCCCTCGATATACCCCCACTGCCGCTAAGCGTTTGGAAGACCAGAAACTGGCCAAAATCGAGGCCGAACTCAAGAAGCTAGGCGATGATCGTGATCAACAGCAAAGGATGCGGAGATATGTCCTCGAAGAAACTAGACGGCGTTGTCTCCTTGGACAACCCGACCCTACAGAGCAAGAGTTAGAAGATATGGTCGACGAAAAAGAAGCTCGCAGAACCTTGGCCCTTCTCGAGAAGAAACGGGGCAAGCGGAAAGTCCAAGAGCAGGAGAATTACCAAGAGACCGAGGGCTACGAAAGCCCCTGCGAAGAATGCTCACATGCTACCGTAGATACTGTATTTTGGGACGCTTTCAGAGAAAGATACCCAGCCTTCGACACCGCCCTCGAGGAGTTCGACGCGATATACCAAAGGAAGGGCGTCGAAGAGAATCCAAACCCCCCAAGCGTCGAGATCCTCGAAGGAGAACAGGGGAAGCCCCTAAGGAAAAACAAGGCACCTAATCGCCTTGAATTCAATTGGAATCGGAGGAGCCCTCGAAGAGGTGAGTACAGGCACGACTACGAGCCACGTCGAGGCCGCAACAACATCGATGGCGATTATGACCAAGGATACTATCACTGTCCTCGATACTCGCCTCCAAGACAGCAACAATATCACGGGCATAGGGAAAATCTTCCGTACTACCAGGAAGACCAGCAAGGAACAAGAGACCAGAATATTTTGATCCAAGAAGAAATGAGGAAAATCATCGGGATAGGGCTGGACCGAAGCCCCTTCATCCCCAGCATTCGAGATGAACCTAAGTCCCGAGACTTTGATTTCCCTAAAGAATTCAAGCCGTATTCAGGAGATACGGATGTCTCCCAATGGTTGCAAGGATATGTTCAAGTCATCAGAATCCGAAACGCAACCATGAACTTCATTGCTAAAGCCTTACCTTCCTACTTATCCGGATCAGCGCAGCGGTGGTTTGGGCAACTACCAGAAGGAAGCGTCACCAGCTTTTAAGATTTGTCCGTCAAACTAGCTACTCGTTTCTTCCAAAGCAAACGGATATCGCGGATGTCCATCGACCTTTCTTCGATCAGACAAGGACAGCATGAGAGTCTAATCGACTTTCATAGACGATTCATACAAGAGACCTTGCAAGTCGACAACATTGACGATTGAGACGTCCACAACGGATTCATCAAGGTCTCAACCCCTTCGGAAAATCCTCAATGTTGCGAGTTAAGCTCTCGACAAAACCCCCTAGGAATGCACAGGAGATGTGGGCTATTGTCGAGAACCATATACAGCGAGAACACACGCTCAAGAGGTCCCAAGAATCCTTCACCTTGGTAGGCCCCAAAGAAAAGCCAAAAATCCCCCAGGAAGGCAGACCGGCACTGCCCAAGATGGACAGGCAATTAACGCCCTTAACCAAGCTCCGACGAGAAATCCTCCAGATCCATAGGGACGAACTGCCAGCTCCGAAACCCTTGGCCCCTAATCCAAACAGATTAACCGAACAATATTGTGAATATCACAAAGATCATGGCCACGACACGGAGGATTGTCGAGAGCTCAAGCGTGAAATCGAGAACGGGGTCAAATTTGAGAAATTTCAGCAATATGTGCAGGGAACAGCTTCCCGACAGAAGAATAACAGACCCCAGTCACGAGATCACCCAAAAAGAAATTTCAGAGGCCCTTCACGGCGGGATGGCCGGGGAAATAATTGGCAACCAAGGGTCAATGCCCAACAGCAGCAGCATTATCCCATCGCTGAACCAACGCCACAGCCATTGCAACTACTCCCCCCGACGGATCCAACAAAGCAAATCACTCACCAGGTAGGAGCTATTTATGGAGCTCCCCTCGAAGCCTTATCCACGACAGCCATGAAAAACTCATTGCGAACTGTCACCAAAACCCCTCGACAAGAACCTAGCCACAAGAGATTCAAAGGAACAGAGGCCATCGTATTCACAGATAGCGATGTAGTCCCAGACATTTGTCCCCACAGTGACGCTATGGTCATAGAAGCAATAATCGCAAACGTAAAAGTCGGAAGGGTTTACGTAGACAACGGCAGCGCGGTTGATATCATATATAGTGATTGCTTCAAGAAAATGAACATCAAAAACCCCTGCATCCGCCCAGCTACAATGCCACTAATGGGATTCTCAGGACACACCATTATCCCCACAGGAATAATTAGCCTACCCATCACGGTAGGGTCGCACCCTAGGATAGTTACTTTGACCATGGATTTCGCCCTAATAGATGCACCCTCGCCGTTCAATGTGATCCTAGGGCAACATTGGATGTGCCAAGCACGCGCGTATGGTCTCCCTATCACTTGGTAATGAAATTCCCAACGGAATATGGAGTAGGAGTAGTGAAAGGATGCCAGCGGAATTCTCGAGAATGCTTGCTCACTGCAATCAGAATTGGAAAGAAAACTGCATACCTTAACCCAGGGTCCGCCGTGTCGGAATGCTATTCGATTCGACAAACGGTCAACCCACCAGGGGCAGAAGACCTCGAGACACCCAGCCTTCCCTCGTTCAGTAGCAAGACGCAAGGGTTAGTCCTGAATAAGTCTGATCCCACCAAGACCGTCCAAATTGGGGTTTCTCTCCAAGACCCCTTTGCTAGCCGAGATCAGCGCCTTGCTACGTGAGTTCCAAGACATATTCGCCTGGTCCCCGGCGGACATGACAGGAGTCCCTCGAGAAGTCATAGAACATAGGTTAAATGTTGATCCAAATGTCAAACCAGTACAACAGAAGAAAAGAGTATTCGCTCGAGAACGTAACGATGTCATCAACGAAGAGACGATGAAGCTAGTCCGAGCCAACATACTCCGGGAAGTTTTATGGCCTACATGGTTAGCCAATCCGGTCTTAGTACGAAAACCCGACAATTCCTGACGTATGTGCCAAGACTACACAGACCTCAATAAACATTGCCCCAAGGACTGCTACCCCTTACCAGTCATAGATCAAATGGTGGAGGGTATTGCTGGGTATAGAGTCCTCAGCTTCCTTGACGCCTACAAAGGATATCATCAAATCCTCATGGCACGGGAAGATGCAGAAAAGACAGCTTACATCACCGAGATAGGAGTATA
Source organism: Oldenlandia corymbosa var. corymbosa (assembly GCA_949775105.1). Classification (NCBI taxonomy): domain Eukaryota; kingdom Viridiplantae; phylum Streptophyta; class Magnoliopsida; order Gentianales; family Rubiaceae; genus Oldenlandia; species Oldenlandia corymbosa. Next base: position 25,796,743 of record OX459118.1, on the reverse strand, counting down.
TTGCTACGACAAGATGCCCTTTGGACTAAAAAACGCTGGAGCCACATATCAGCGTCTCGTGAACAGAGTCTTCCATGGCCAGATCAGCCGGAACATCGAGATTTATGTGGACGACCTGGTGATAAAAACCAATAAGGATGAGCAAGTAGCCACAGACATGCGGGAGATTTTCACAATATTACGTAAGGTTAACATGAAGCTGAACCCTAAAAAATGCACCTTCTGTGTAGGATCAGGGAAATTCCTAGGATACCAAGTCTCCAAGACTGGAATAAGTGTTGATCCGGCTAAAATCGAGGCTATCTTAGCCATGCAAACTCCAAAAACCGTTAAGGAAGTTCAGAAACTCACAGGCTCCTTGGCAGCCCTAAACAGGTTTCTATCTCGAGACGCAGAAAGAAGCCTCCCATTTTTTCATACCCTCCGCAAAGGCAGAAAATTCGAGTGGAATGAAGAATGCCAGAAAGCCTTCCAAGACCTAAAAGAACACTTCAAGCAGTTGCCCACATCAGCTAAGCCTGAGCAAGGAGAAACACTATACGTTTACCTAGCAGCCCGAGAGAAAACTGTCTCGGCGGTCCTCGTACAACGCAAAGATGGCAAAGAAGTCCCCGTCTATTTCGTTAGCAAAGTCTTGCAAGGAGCAGAAACCCGTTACACACCCATGGAAAGGCTTATCCTCAGCCTAGTCTTGGCCGCACGACGTCTGCGCCCATACTTCCAAGCACACTCCATCATGGTTTTAACGGAACAACCAATTCAGCAAGTCCTGCTAAAACCAGAAGCGTCCGGCAGGATCATGAAATGGGCAGTCGAATTAGGCAAGCACCATATCGAATACAAGCCTCGATCAGCCATCAAAGGGCAGGCCTTTGCCGATTTTTTAGTAGAAACGCCTCGAGCTATCGAAGTCAAAGGAATGGCAGAGCCTAAAGACGACCCCAATACTCGCGTCCACATCAATCCTCGAGCATGGTCACTATATGTTGATGGATCACGTTGCGATAAAGGGGGAGGAGCCGGCATCATATTATCCAAGCCTCCGACCAATCCCGACATCGAGAACATGAAAGAGTACGACGCGGAATATACATATGCGCTGAGGTTCGGTTTCTCGGTCACCAATAATGTAGCAGAATACGAGGCACTGATAGTAGGGTTAAACATGGCACTAAAACTTGGGGTCCGCAAAATACAGGTTTTCAGTGATTCTCAAGTAGTAGTGAAACAAATATCAGGAGAATACACGGCAAGCGACGAGCAACTCAAGCGCTACCTCGAGAAGGTCCTTGATATCAAGGACAAATTCGAGGAATGCACCGAATGCCACATAATCTGCTCGAAAAACAAAAGAGCCGACGCCCTCAGCAAGCTGGCCTCCTCGAACTTTGCACACCTCAGCCACAAAGTATGGGTCAAAATTCTCCCAAATCCCAATATCCAGGATGTCCCCGTAGCAACAGTCATCGAGGACGGCGACACTTGGATGACCCCTTTCATCGAATACCTTACATATGGGACGTTGCCGAATGGAAAAGCAGAAGCCAAGATCCTCCGATTAAAAGCGGCCAAATACACATTGCGAGACGGGATCCTATACAAGCATGGATACCTACTACCCATGCTAAGGTGTATCGGCCCAAAGCAAGCAGATTACGTACTCGAAGAAGTACACGAAGGATCATGTGGAGCTCATATGGGAGCAAGAGCACTCGCTAAGAAGGCCTTGCGAGCAGGATATTTCTGGGCAGGCAATCTTTAAAGACGCCTACCAATGGGTACAAAAATGTGAGAAATGTCAGCTCTTCTGCCCCATCACCCGACAGCCACAACACGAGATGGTCACCATCCAAAGCCCATGGCCGTTCTACCAATGGGGCACTGATATCATCGGTCCCTTTCATCCGGAAGGAGTACGAGGAGTAACATGGGTCATTGTAGCAGTAGATTACTTCACTAAATGGGTCGAAGCCAAACCCTTGGCCTCGATCACCGGGAGAAAAATCTTGGATTTTTTCTGGCAGAGCATAGTATGCCGCTTTGGGGTCCCAAAGATTATCGTCTCCGATAATGGGACCCAGTTCGAGAGCAATACTTTCAGGTCATGGTGCGACGAAATGCAGATCGAACGTCGCTTCTCAAGCATAGCCCATCCCCAAGCCAACGGGCAGGCCGAATCCATCAACAGAACAATACTGCATGGAATGAAGACCAGGTTGTATGACGCCAAGGGGGCATGGGCCGATGAACTCCTTTACGTCCTGTGGTCATACCGGACAACTGTTCACTCCTCGACCGATGAGATGCCGTACAACTTAGTCTACGGTATGGACGCCGTCCTCCCAGTCGAGATCGGTCTGTCGAGTCCTCGAACCGCAAACTTCGTCGAGAGCACCAATGATGATGACATCCGACTAAACCTTGACCTGCTCGAGGAACGTCGAGACGCCATCAGAATCCAAGAGGCCAAATATAAAGAGACTCTTCGCAGACATTACAAAAGAAGGTGAAAGCCACGGACCTCGCTATGGGTGACCTCGTACTAAGAAAAAACGAGGCCAGTCGAGCAGAAGCCCCTGGAAAACTTACTGCAAATTGGGAAGGACCTTACAAGGTTATCCAGACTTCCCCAGCAGGCTGCTACCGCCTACAAGCCATGGATGATAGTGGAACTATCCTTCCTCGATGGTGGAACATCCAGAATCTTCGTAGGTTCTATATTTAAGCCCTTGTTCGCTATTTGCCCTTTATGTGTTTTACTTACTTTACCCAGTCAATCTTATACTCTCATATATAATGCTAACCCGGGTCCTCGGGCAATTATTCAATAAAAGACGTTACATATAATCCCCAATTATAGCGACGCATTTATGACTAGTCATCGAGATGGACTCCCTCTTTAGGGCCATCCTCGATCAAGAGCCGTGTACTCAACATCCGGACACAAACTTGAGGAACCTTCCTCGTGCACATTGCAAAACGCAGTGTCAAGTAAAGGAATTCGTACCCAATTCCTATGATAGAGCCACGTACCCTACATCCGGCCTAAAAAGCGCTTTAAAAATCAATACTCGAGTAAAATAAACATTCGTTCCACATTGCTGTGCGAACTCACTGAAAACTACATATTTTCTACACTATTACAAGCACCTCCCTGACAGGATTGTCGGGGGAGAGATGAATAGTCCCCTTATACCCGTGCAGGCTAAGGAGATTCACACACTGATTCAATTTGTCCTTGAGGTCCACGATCTCTGTATCCTGAGCGTGCACCCTCATCAACAATTCCTCTCGAGAACTCAGAGTTTGAGGATCTACTGTCTCCTTCGGACGCTCGAAAGCCTCGAAGTCGTGTTGTTATCCAGCAGAAGATTTTGAAGCTGAGCAATATAATCTGTAACAAGCTCGATTTCACGAGACCTCTCTTTCAATATTTCCATGGCTGAAATAAAGCGACGAGTCCTGACCACAATCATGTGTTGGACTCGAGCTAACACCTGGTGCTTCTCGAGAAACCAGGGAGACACAGTAATCTGTTGTCTTGCCCTAAGCCGAGCATTTTCCTTCTCCATGGTCACCAGCTCGTCATGAATCTCGGCCTCGAAAGTCAAGGAATCGCTGTGGTCTCTCAGGCTTTGAACCTCTCGACGCTGCATCTCCTCACGGAGTCCTTTGATCTCGTTTATCAGATGCTGGTTAACCTTCACGTTGTGCGTCCTCATGGCATCGAGCAGGTCATTCTCCAAATGCGCCACTATCTCGAGGCTGTGCACGTCAGCACGACTTCTCAGAATCCCACTTATCATAGAATATAATGGAAATTCCCTCGATTGCTCCTCTGATAACACCATGTGGTGCACGCGGTGAACGATCCAACTTTCTTGTTTCACCAAGCGAGCATAAGGCACTCATATAAAATCAAATAGAAAGAACACAGAGGACAAAAAACCGGAATGAAGAGAGACGTTTGCATAAATCTATGCAAGAAAAGAAAAATTAGTTCATTACAGCAGAAAGGAAAAAGTTTGAATGGCCTAAAAACTATTACAGAAGGCAGGATTCATACAGCGTCACTGCCTGGGAGAGGATCATCAGAAGGATCATTGGAAGGGTCCTTGCAAGGGGCCTGAGAGGCATCCTCAACGGTTCTCTAAACTCCGGAGTGACCGGTATCAGCAACATCCTCCTCGGTTTCCTCATCAGCATCCTCGAGCTCGATGCCCATATACTCGTTAGGAACCTCGGGGATGGGGTCTTCCTCACTCGGACCCTTGGCCAAGACAGCAGGGACGTCGCCTGGAAACGAGGCAATCTCCGTAGGGGAACTCATCTTGGGCATGCCACCGGTCAGAGCTCCCCACAGAGGGAGCTGCTCAAGGCTCAACCTCGTCAAGATCTTCACCGTGCCCTCGTGCATGGTTTTCTTTAGGTCATTCATCAAGAGTTGCTTAAACCATTTGGCCTTAATTGGCCTATCCTGGTCGAGCCTCCTCAGCCCTGCCACGCCCACTCGGTGCACACCACACTTGGTGGCAACCAAGTTCGCCTCCTCGAGAGCTGCCGCCATTCCGCCTGTGGACTTCATTCTATACATAAAGGCGGTACACCACTGGTGGAGCTCCTCCTTGGAGATATGCAGGCCAGCAAACGACTTCATCTTCTCGTCGAGCTCGTCGTATTTGGCCTGCACCTCGACAATCTCTGCTTCCTTGGCCTGAACTTGGCGAACCTTCTCCTCGAGGGTAACCACCTCGAACAACGCCTCGTCCCTTTCTGCCCTTGCTGCTGCCAGGTCCTCTCGAAGTTTCCTCAGTTGCACTAAGTAGGCCATCGAGGCTGCACTCATCTGAGCCAACACAACGTATTAGAGACACATGGACATCCGCGGCGCATTTATGACGTAATTTGAAAAAATTGCTTACCAGCCGCAAGCTGTCAGTTTCATTCAGTTGGGCAGCGAATTCCTCGTGAATAGGACACTCGATTGAAGGCGGGTTACTTAAGGTATGAACTGCCATAGTCGGGCCTCCCTCGAACAGTTGGAGGGGGGGGGGGGGCAAGACTATGGCCTCTCCCTCGAGAGGGCCCTTTCCTTTCCCTACCCCCGGGAGGAACTATGCTTGGCCCTGTCTCCGGCACAGTTTTCTGCACGGACTCAGTGGCAACAGGCACTGTCTCGACGCTTGGTTGGGCAGCTTCCTTCAGGGGCACATCCGTCTTGGCCTTTTTTGACTTTGCCCTGTCACCCACCTTCACGATCCTTTTCTTCTTCTTCTTCTGAGGGGGCGGCAGTAACAGTAACGTCCTCATCTGAATTCACAATGACAAAAGGATCTTCATCACCAAACAATCGAGACCCAGCATTGCTCGACGACATGACCTAACAACAAAGAAAAAAAAGAAGAAAACGATTAGTACCTTGATCAGAGATTTCAAGGGGAATTCTGGTTGCTCCCTCGACAATGACCGTATCACCTTCCTTCACATATGCAGGGGGCACATAGTATTGGACGTCGTTCCACTTAACAACGTTCGAGTACTTCAGAATTTTCTCAACATCTGCCTGGAACTCCTTGACACACTCTTTATCCTCTTGGGTCCATTCATCTTTTATGGCCCCAAGGCCCTCTGTCTCACGGAGATTCCATGGCAGACAATAACTTGCAGGCGCCTTTACAAACACAAAATCCGGTTTCCATTCCGGAGAACCACCGTACGCCTCGACCATCTTCTTCACGCCGGCTCTAAGGCATCTTTTAACTATATACCAATCTTGGAAAGAAGTCGAGGCCACAACTACTTGGAAAAAGTACCTCCATAATATCAATTGAGGTACCACCTTTACATATTGGCACACTCTCGCAAACCCCAGTACAAATGTAATTAAATTTGGTGTAAAACGAGCGAGAGGAGTCCTATAATGTTGAATAATCTCCTCAAATAGGGGGTAAAGGGAAAATCTAAGCCCTAGATGCATAAATCGATCATACACCGTAATTTTTTCCCTTGGAGGAGAGTTGGCCCTCTCGTTTCCTAATGGAGCTCTCGCCTCTAAGGCGGAGGGGAAGTCATACTTGGATCTGAGATTATCTACCTTATCCACCGAGTCTATGGTGGAAACAAAGTCTAGAACAGTTTTTCCTTCGGAATCCCTAACCATAATTCTGCGAAAGATCTATTCTGGTTACAGTCGAAAAGGAAACGGAACAAATCGGAGATTCAGATCTGGAAACTTACTGTGTAGAGGGGACGTGACCACTCGCCCTTCGAATTATAACTCTCTAGTGTTGTCTAGAAGCCTCAATTTGGAGCTCCCATGGAAGCGGCGTCGCCGGGGCAGTATATCAGGTAAAATTATGGAAATTCCGGCCGGGAAAGGACTTCGGATGCTCTGGAAAGGAAGAGCGGAATGGGGGCTGGAATGCTTTTTGCAAAAGAGAAGATTTTTGTGCTTTTTGTAGAGAAAAGAAGTGATTAAGTATCCGGGAATAGTAGAAATTTTTCTCTTTTAAACGCAAAGTTGGTTCTCCCACGTCTCCTTAATTATGGGCCACAATTTGACAGTTATTATGGGTTTCAAGGAAGTAATGATGTTGAGGCTGCCGTTTGGGGAACGTGCCCGCTAATAACGCACAGTTGAAAATTTGAGCGGGATTGGGGAAGCGGGTCGCCTTCCCGGGTCACGGCCCAACCCGCCGGTTCCTCTCGATCCTCCGAGGTCGAGGATGGCGTGTCAGCACCGAGCTTGTTAGGCATATGCCTCGACAATTAGCTGAACGAGGGTGATCTATCCACCCTCGGGCATGTCTCAGGTAATGCTCATTTTATGCCAAGCGTTGTTTTGTTTTATGTCACTAACACTTGGCAGGGGCACTTGACGAATCTAGATCCATGACCGAGATTGTACCGGCCCACTCACCACAAGAAGAGTCCAACTGAGACTCTTAGGACGGTGTGAATCCCTAAAACCTAGTTTTATTCGGAATTGTACAAGTAATCTCACACCTATAAATAGGGTAGTTCATACCATAATTGAGGTACGCAATCTATAAGCCAAACATACTACCTCCCAAAATTTTCTAGCAATCCCGTTTACTGACTTAAGCATTGGAGTGTCTACCCTCGAGAGACCCCGAGGCTCTGTTTTGCAGGAAACCCTAACCGGAGTTCCACCGTTAAACCGGCGGCGCATATCCGTGCATCGTCACGTGACATCATTCATTCGATCAAACTATTTCTTTTAGTATGATGATAGAGATAGTTCCTTTTTTTTTGGGGGCACAATTGTATAAAATCAAAGATTTGAGCAACTTTTAACTGTACATTAATCAACTTTTTGGTTCATTTAATAAAATATTTCATTCCGTCTTAATAATAAAGGCATAAATTAATTAAAACAAGAGAGTAGTTATTTGAGACCCTATCGTATCGTGATTTTCGATCATTATTATTATTTTTTCATGCACGTTTGAGTTAAACACATAATGATTAAAAATTGGGTGTGGGTGTTCAATTTAAATTAAAACTCGATCATACACTTTACTCTCATTAGACTCATTGAAGCAAAACCCTTTCTAATTAACTAATCGAAACCGTACGCAATAAATAGTCTGTTTGTTGTTGAATTTCCTTTTTGTTATGATTATCCCCAGCTTGATCCTAATACGTGTCTCCAATTAAGCTCTCACATTTTGGGCAAGCTTATTGAACAACAGAGAACGGTATAGTAGATTTTCGTCAAAAGCTTATTGGATACCGGAGCAAGGTATAGTCTCTTTTGTTCCAAACTAAAAGTTATGTACCCCACCGTTCCGAAATTATTGTCCAGTTTAAATTTTCACTTTAGTTCATTTTATATTATAAATGAAAATTCAAATTGAACAATAATTTTAGGACGAGGGAGTTTGTTCATTAATTTTATTACGATATTATATATTTGTGGTCTACGATCACAAAGAATACCTAAAAGTAAAAGAAATATACAATTAATTTGGATTTCGCTTACTGTGTTTTGACATTTGCGTGAGTCATTTTATTATTTTTCACTATTAGATTTTGTGAAGATAGACAAAGTAGATAATTTGTGTCTTTTCCCCCTTTCCTTTTTTGGTTGAGAAAAGACGTGAGTAGACGATTTTGTTTGGAAAACTGTATTCCAATTGAATGAAACTCCTTATCTTTGGGGCCTTAATGAATTAACTATTTGTGGTACAAATGAATTTATTAAGCATTATAAATAGTGTAGAGATTTCTTCAAAACTCATATTCAACCACTTCCTAACTTCATTAAATTAAAAGTATCTTTCGCATAAATTTTTCCATCACCTCTTTATTGATTGATGTTGCTTAAATAGACACCCATTTCACATATTTGGAGAGGGCAAATCAAAAGAGCACAAAGAAAAAGGAATGGGTAGCATTGATACAAATGATGAAGCCTATTCTAAACCCTTGCCCACAGCATTCACTCCTCTTGATCCTGAAGATTTCAGGAAAAAAGCCCACACCATGGTTGATTTCATAGCTGATTACTACAAAAACATCGAAAAGTATCCGGTTTTGAGCCAAGTCGATCCGGGTTACTTGAGAACCCGGTTACCAAAAGCCGCCCCGTATCTACCCGAATCATTTGAAACCATTCTCAAGGATATTGAGAAAGACATCATCCCGGGAATGACAAACTGGTTGAGCCCTAATTTTTTCGCCTACTTTCCGGCCTCGGTTAGCTCGGCCGCTTTCCTCGGAGAAATGTTGTGCACCGGCTTCAACTCCGTAGGGTTCAACTGGCTCGCCTCCCCGGCGGCCACCGAGCTCGAGATGGTCGTCATTGATTGGCTAGCAAACATGCTGAAGCTGCCCAAATCTTTCATGTTTTCCGGCACCGGCGGCGGCGTCATTCACGGAACCACCAGTGAGGCGGTTATGTGCACCGTTGTCGCGGCGCGGGACCGGGTGCTTGAGAAGATTGGAACCGAGAACATCGGCAAGCTTGTTGTTTACGGATCCGATCAAACACATTCCTTCTTCCACAAGACATGCACGTTGACGGGTATCTTCCCATGCAACGTAAGAATCATTCCCACTACACAGGAGTCAAACTTTTCCATGTCACCCGTTGACCTACGTCGACAGGTCGAAGCTGACGTGGCAGAAGGGTTGCTCCCGCTTTTTGTGTGCGCAACGTTGGGGACAACTTCGACTACGGCGGTCGACCCTGTTAGCGATATTGCTGAAGTGGCAAGCGAATTCGACATGTGGGTCCACGTGGATGCCGCGTATGCAGGTAGTGCATGCATATGCCCCGAGTTTCGGCAATACTTGGATGGAGTGGAGAAGGTCCATTCATTGAGTTTGAGCCCTCAAAAATGGCTTCTTTCTTACTTAGATTGTTGTTGCTTGTGGGTTAAGGAACCCGACTTGATGGTGAAGGCATTAAGTACTGACCCGGAATATCTAAGAAACACGAAAAAGAATGGGTCGAGCTCCGTAGTTGAGTTCAAAGATTGGCAAATTGCGACCGGGAGGAGATTTAGGGCACTTCGACTCTGGCTAATCATGCGGAGTTATGGCGTTGTAAACCTCCAAACCCACATTAGGTCGGATATCCAAATGGCGAAAATGTTCGAAGGATTCCTGAGATCTGACCCGAGGTTTGAATTGGTTGTACCTCGGACATTTGCGCTCGTTTGTTTTAGGTTCAAGCCATTCAAAGACGGTTATGATGAATCGGATTTGGAGAGCTTGAATAGGAAACTACTGGATCGGGTTAACTCGACGGGTCGGGCTTATATGACTCACACAAAGGTTGGTGGGGTCTACATGCTAAGGTTTGCAGTGGGAGCCACATTAACGGAGGAGAGTCACGTTCGGGCTGCTTGGGCATTGATCAAAGAAGTTGCTTGTGTTTTACTTAGGGAAATTCTTTAGGGGGGTGTGTGTTTGTGTGTTTTATTCTTGTTGTGAGCCAATAATTTCTTTTCATCTTGTAAGTGACAGGAAAAAAAAATTGTACAGCTGAAAGTAATTAGTCAATCAAGTGTGATGATGATTGAATAAAAAACTTTCATGCTCCCAAAAGATAGCATCAATCACATTATTTCTTCAACATTATACATGTTTTTTATGTTCCAAAATTATTGTCCAATTTAAATTTTTATCTTTAGTTCAAATTGTAATAAAAGTAAAAATTCTTTTGGGACAGAGTGAGTATAAAAAAGATGACTACTTCATTTTGTATGATTAATTTAGTGCGGATTTCACCGAAGTATGATTTCACTCTCTCGATTGCAATATAATCGCCAGGTAATTAACTTGTTAAACTATATTGAGCTCTGATTAGTAGAATGTTGAATAGAAATTCCGTACATGAAGAGGAGCTAACAAAATTAGTTGCATGTCATGATCATGAGAAAAACAAAATGCAATAATTGCTGTCTGATCACAATTCCAATTTCCAACATCACATCTTTATGGAGTTTTCCTAACTAGGACGTCGTTACTATTACAAATCCGCAATCACCTCCATCGATTCCCAACGTGTTCCAAATTTAAGGTACTCCTTGACTATTCTTTTTGATGCATACAGAGCCAAAGGGGTAAGTAGGTGCGGCTACAAACTTTTCCGGGTTTTTTTCCCCCTATATAATAGAGAGATAAGTTACATTTTCGGAAAAATTATACATTTAGACATTTTCGTACAAGCTTCCAAGATAGTGTAACATTAATAACAGTTTATTACGTTTCTAAATTCCAAACTGAATTCATGATATTTTTGGCTTGGCCATTAGATGGCGTATCAAGTGAAAACTGATCAGTTGACAATATATTTCTTATACCATAAAAAAGGGAAGGGGGGGGGGGTTGATACGAGGTATACCAAGAGCAGAGTTCCGCTAAGGATGAAATTCTTAATAATCAATTCCATAACAACATCATCAAATCACAACAATCGCGTTAGCTTGGCAATTGGAAGTCCATGACTTCTCAAAGTCACTATTCAAACATAATTTAAGGATATTTGAGAACGAATATTTCACTTGGAAATATTTCTCTTTTTACTTTTACTCGTTCAGCAGTGGTTCAGTCTTGTCCTCCCACTTCTTCAACCTATTTTGAGCTATTTCAACCTGCAATTTGAATCATAAAGTAATTTTCGTTACGATGCAGATGGGATTCCAATAACTTGCTCCTTTTAACATAGAATTCTCTTTATGAAAAGCAAGATTAGGACTTTCACGAAGCAGAAACTATTTGACACTAAGTATTGTAGGAACAACTCTCTCTTTATTGCCTCAAAAGTAAAAGATCAATAAGAAAATGTAGCAAAATAATACCTCTTTGTTCCAATCTGTCCGGTAAGTGACCCAAATGAGTATGAGAGTTTGCATCAATGTGCCACCGATCATCCCTGACCAAATTCCCTACAAATTGACAATAAGATTTTTTATTCAGATAGTCAAACTTTCTTTGGGGTAAAATTCAGATTTTTAGAAAAGTCAATATTTATTAATTTGCAATCTCTAATTATGTTTAGTGAGAAAACTTGTACATTGAAGTTTATAATTGTATCTTAATTTCATTACCTTGGCTCCTAATTTGAAATAAAACCCAAACACCGCACCAATGGGGATACCGACCATGTAATAGCTACCAACATTAACATAGGCGACGAATGCTTGCCAGCCACACCCAACAGCAACGCCTATACGCAAATTATTACGCTTGAGAAAATGATAATAATAAGTGAAAAGATGTGAATTATTATTATTATTATTATTATTATTATTTGTGAGAGAAAGATTACTAGTTCCTTGAATGAATATTGTTGATCTTACCAGTTAAAACTGGTTGAATCCCATTTAGAAGGAGAGTGACGGCGAGCAAAGGGCACATATCCGAGACAGCATTAGCGACAACCTCACCACCTGTGAACATGTAGCTAATGCTATGGCGAAACGCAAGAACGACCAATGCCACAATGACGGAGATTATGAATGATATCACAGTGACTATGATAGTTGAAAATGCAGCCGCCTTGGGATGTCCAGCTCCAAGCTCATTTCCCACTCTCACACTGATCACCAGAACCAAACACGCTCAAATATAATATTAAGCTTATTAAAAATGTGCTCATGATGTAGTAAGTAAATCATATTGAAATAATTAAATAACAATGCCCACATGGCAATAATAATGGTTGAGAGAACTAGGGTTTACCTTGCAGCTGCGTTGAATCCTACAGAAATCATGAACACCCATCCCAAGACTGTTACGCTGCAAAATCATTGACAAATATTTCATTCATTGAGGGATATTCAGATAACACGATGCATTTACATATGAAATGTTTTGGCATTTGATCTGATATTTTCATGATAAAGATAATAAACTTATTCAGTGAAATTACTAATCATTGATGGATGAGACACATATAAAAATATACATAAACCTTTTACCGTATTTTACTATTTAATCGATGATTATTTTATATTCATTTTTATGTGTTGCAAATCAGTCACTGAACCATTAATTTTACTGGATAAATTCACCGTTTCTATTATTTATCTAAATATAGCGGATTTCCCAAAATTATATGATCGTGCTTAATTAATTAGGTGTAAAAGGATAGATTTTTTTTTTTCTTTCTTTCTTTCCTTTACCATATGGAGAGAGAATCCAAAGCGATCTCAGGATCAGGGAGCAACCCAGCCAGCATGACCAGAATCTGAAAATACCAAGTTTCCAGGCAAAGCATGACGGCCGAGGCGGCCGACAACTTGAAGAAATCCCAGAGGCCATGGAACGCCTGAACGCTAAACCCGCGCCACGTCTCCCTGGTCCGTTCACTGAACATAATGTATATAAACTGCCCAATTACAATGATGCACCAGGAGAAACTCAGCACCAATGCCGAGCCCAATAACCCGAGCCCAAACTTGTAAACCGCGAGCCAACTCAGCAAGATGTGGAGAAAAACCGTGGCACCCGAAATGTAAGCGCTGGGGGCCACGATGCTCTGAGCCTGAAGGAATTTCTGGATCGGAAAGTTGGCGCAGTACGCGAAGAGTTGCGGGATTAGGCCGTAGCTGAACAGCGCGGCCGCGGCTGCGATTTCCGGGGATTGGCCGAGGAATATTAGGATCGGTTTCGAGAAGATGTAGACAAACATGATCAGGATTCCGGTTAGGGTAAGCAGAATGGTTGATCTTTGGAGATATACTCCTAGCATTTCGAATTTCTTTGCACCGTATGCCTGTCCACACAGGGTTTCCACTGCACTTCCCATTCCCCACTGTTTTTCCATAGAGAAAATGTAATTTTTTTGAGCTCATGGTCCATAGTTTTTCCAATGTGAGAATTGAGAAATGAGACTGAGAATTGTAAAATTCAACGAGTCGCACAGAATGACGGAGAGTATACAAATGTTATTCCATCGGTTTCAAATAAATTAAGATTCTTGTTAAGGTAAAACAATATACAGTGTTTTGTTGGAACGGAGGAAGTAATTAATTAGTAACTGTAGTACTTTGTATGTTACTAGATAGCTAGGAGGAATGACTATAAATCTGAGTGGACCATATATCACATTTTTTCAGACAGTTGATGGACAACTCTTGAGGGTCCCTTTGTCACATAAACTTTGAATTATTGAGAATTGAGGTTCAGGGACAACAATACAAAAGAAGGGGAAAATAAAAAAGTACCAAATGCAAATAGTGACATGATATTATTATATTACTTGAAGCTCCACGAGGAACCCGTGACAACACTTTTGAATATACTAAATTTGGTTCGATACTTATATGAATTATATCGAAAGGTACTAGACATAGTAAATGGAACGAATTTGTCCTCTTTTTATCACCTAATACTTTTGTCATCTCAGACAACTGATTTTTAATATTTGATTTCGATACATACAAATTGCATAACTTTAAGCTATGTATTCGTGACTAAAACACGAGTTAGAGAGAACTTTATTCACATAATCTAACATTTTATTACGGATGATTTTTGTTCCATTTGTTTCAAAAAAGAATCGATTTATTAAGATCTGAAAAAAGAGTTCGTCTCGCATTTTCATGCCAAAACCAATATTGTATATGTAATTATTTTTCCTAACCTGATTATAATATATATACTCTACGAAATATGAATATTCCAATTTTTAGCACAAAAATTACAAAATTTACCATAGCAAAACATGAGTATTTACATAGGATGGAGAAAGATATCATTTTCTAATGACACACATTATAAATCCTTTTACCGTTTTAGACTCCGTATCTTGATTAATATCATTTCAAAACCTCGTAATAAAAAAACTCTTGTTGTAGAGCTAAGATATTTCAGTACATGATTAAGCATTGGTTTGATGGACCTACATTTACTAACTGGCTGTCATGTACGAAGAAACTTTCAATGGCCAACTTTTTTTTCCCCTCATATTTTGCTCAACAATTATTTGGAAAACAATGATGGAACTTTTTAACAAGACAATGAGTGATACCACAACCAAAAGTCCTTTTTTTCTTTTCCACTGAAAATTATGAGACTTGTGACTTTGGTCGCAAAAAGCTGACCTGAAAAGATGAGAAGTATATTTTCTGTAATTACTAAAATTTAACTTACTAGCTATGACCATGACTTGTGATGAGACATGCAACCATATTTCATATGCATCGACTAATTATTTTATTATCTTAATCCCAAAAATTATATCCTTAAACTACCTGACTAACTTGAGAAAGTATTAGAGTATATGCTTTAATGATAACCACATTAAACCAATCAAATAATAAAAAAGCAAACGAGTGCGGTAAGTTAAGCATGTATTTCATAATTTAAGAATCGGATGCTTCTAGTTAAGGTTAACATACCCCAAAGATCAGGAGAAAATATATTAATAATAGTGTAAAATCTTCTTTACTCTACAAATTTGTTACTCGAAACCGAATCACTAATAAATTTAAAAGCAACGGTCACAGCCCTTGCAAGGTTGACACAATAACACCATTTTAGGAAAGTGGATTTGATGAACATGACATAAATGTTAAAGTGAATTGTAGGAGGATGATACTATTTAAAACTTAATTAGAACGGTAGTGAATTTTGAGTAATATAATTTATCAGTCTACTACTCACCGAATAAAATTATTGAACAAAACTTACATGTTTCCTTACCTCCAAGAAGTCCCAAAAAAATCACAAAAATAAACTTTTTTAAAAAAGGAAGCAGACATTAGCCTAGGGCTAACGATTTTTTTTTTAAAAAAAAAAACCATAGTACTTAAAACAAAATCATGAGATTTTGAGTAATAATTGTTCATCAAGTTTTTATATTTTTATTCATAGATTCCTAACAAGTAAAATGGATGGATTTTGATAAATGCACTTTGGAGTGATAGTGTTATTGCTATCTATCGTCATAATCAAATCACTAAATTTTGTTGTTACTAAAAATTATTCTGTTTATTTACAGTTTGATTCACGATCACAGTGCGGAGAGAGTATTTGTTTCATTATAGTGAGTTTTTATTTTATCCACCGAAAATTTCCACCTTTTCTAAACAAACATTACTTCATCCAGTCCACAATACTTACTCCATATATTTAGTGTGTGACTGTGTGTAGAGGAAGAGCAGCTAGAAAAAAGTACTATACGTATACATACGTACCATGACCCCATAAGCAAAGGCTTGGATACCATTGTTTCCTAAGGAGGCACCCGCGAGTTCAAGGTTCCCAAGTTGGCCGGCAACTATTTGCGTAATCACTCCCATTACATAGTTCACCAGATAAACCGCCGCCGCCGGAGCCGCCAACCGAACCAGAAGGCGGAGCTCGATTCCGACCGCCGCGCCGAGACGCTTAGTGAGAGGAACGTCAGTCCTGGAAAGCTCCCTCTCCAATGCCACGCTCAGTTCATACTGTTTTTCTTCGTGGCTTTTGGGCTTCACTTGCAATAGAGGTTGGTTTGTGTCATCTTGGTTGACGATGCCCATTTCCGGCGATGTTCAACCGCCGTACACGGTGGCTGTGGGTGAGAGTCGAGAGAGTGATATTGGTTTTGGGGGATATGAGGCGGGATTTTGGGACTTATGGTTATGGACAACATGTTTTTATAAAGACTATAGGAAAGTGGTGGTCTTTGTCACTTTCTAATTTGTATGAATTCTTTCTACGGTTTATATATATATTATATACGAGATTACTCTTCCGACTAATAATTCAAAATAAGTTGAGCAAGTCGTTAAACAAATTCTTTTAACAAAGTATTTTGTCAATTGATTTAGTTTTAAAGACAATTCACAAAAAAATGTTCCGGTATTTCCCAATATCAAATTTCATTTTATAATTTCGTAATGTAAATAATCTCGTTTAGATTGAGATATTATGGATTTTGTATTTTGTGATGTAACATAACATGTTAAGCATTTATACGGTCACCGCGGCATATTTCTCTAATAAGTACTTGCCTCAAATGTTGTATTAGTGAATATTTTTTTTATATAATTAGTAATGTGTCGTTCGAATTCTGTCTCTAAAAATTGGTGAAGGGGCAAATTAAAGGGAATGCATGTTTGCCCGAAATGTAAAACATATTTTATTCTAAATAAAACTTTAAAGTGGTGTATTAAATCTTGAGATTTTGCCTTTGTTAAGTTTCAATATTGGTTTTGATCAATCTATGAATGAGTTAGGGAATTGACTTGAGACGTAAATGGTTGAAAAATTACATTTTTTTACGGAATGAGACAAAAATAAGTGTTTTGAAATGTACAAAACGAAAATGATTTTTTGCCCAAATGTATTGGACGTTTTATGGGATTTAGTCGTGAACTAAGTTTTTTTTATTATTTGTTTGTTTTTTGTTTTTGTTGGTTTTCTTTTTTTTTTCCTGAAATTTTTTTTTAAAGTTAATCGCCCATATATGCTGACTTAGCAACTGATGTATGGTTCGTCTAGAATCGAGTGATTCAAAGATCTCGATCTCCAAAAATCCAAATACAGACCGCACGGGATCCTCTACGTGACACTCTCTTTGTACAATTTAATTATTCTTTTTAAATTATATAATTTGTGTTAATATATATACCATAACCATATATTTTTATTATAAATAACTGTTATTTTACTTTTTGTATCAACATTTTATTTTTAAAAAAAAAAAACTATTTTTATTGAATCTTTTATATATGAAAATTAAAATAAATAATCCTTGACTCAAAAAAAGATAACCTGTTTATTTTAAAATATATAATTTTGAAAGGGATTGTGAATGGTACGGATGAAATATCGAAACAAAACGGATGAAATACAAATATCATTTTCATGCAGCCACCACGTGCTGCATGCTTGTTATATATAAATCGAAGTTTTTTGACACCAACTTGTTTATTGAGTTTCAATGAACCGTATATACATTTTTCACAGTACTAATTAAGGAGTGGATATTTTCTAATAAAAGTAAATTGGTGTTTTGTACTAATTATGTATCATGATAATTAATATTATCAATTATCTTCACCAAGCAAACTGAGAATCTTGACCAGCTCCTTTGGCCTCTGGGATGTTTTCATGGGATGAAAATAAAATGGAGTTCGTCTGTTTTAGTTTAAAAAATCATTTCGTTATATTTATTATTTATTTAGACAAAATGGAGTTAGCTAACACAAGCAAATGCGCAAAATGAAAGTTTCCCGCACACATAAAAAAGAACATCAACAATTAATAGGTTGGTCATGATAATAGGTGATTGATATTGGGAGATTCTCATTTCATAAATTTAAAAGTTTATAAACTGTGTTGGGTACTCGTCTCTTGATTATTGATTATCACTTCATCTATTTCAAAATAATTTTCAATATTGAATTTTCGTTTTAGTACTATTTGTATTAAAAGTGAACCTGAAATTAAACAATTAGTTCGGGGCAAAGGAAATAAGTTCAACCGGTATGAAAAAGGTGAGTTTAACAAAGAAAAATGTCTATCCTGAACCATTCGATGGAAAAATCAGAGGTAGGTTTTGTTAGTTGTAACTTAAATTCTGCATTAAATTTAGTGTCTAACCATTAAAAATTGACCTAAAATGGTTGAAAATTAAATTCTGCATTCTATCCGACTAAAGCTTTGAAATGATATGCTCATATGAATTAGCCAAATGGACCAATAAGACCAAGAGAGAATAAATGCAAGTAATTGGACCAAGTTGAAGATTGACAACCTTCCACTGGACCCACCTAAACTTATTATTCTAAATTTTAAAGTATACTGCCTTCATTTTAAAGTAATTAACCTCTTTATTATGTATTTAAAAATCGTACTCCATCAATTTGTAAAATTACCACAAGATTTTGCAACAGAGTGAAAAATTACCAAACCATCAATGTGTACAAATGTGTAAGTTGTTTAGTGAGAGACAGTATGACAAAAGAAGAAAAAGAAAAGCTGAAAGGAGAAGAAAGATGGCAGTTTGAAGCATTCAGCCATACAAACTGCTTCAATTTAAAACATCTGAAGCAGAAACCAGTCAACTACACGATCAGAGAGGGAAACTGTCCTGAAATACACAGTATGCTAACTAGTTCAGTACCGTTGTCAAATTATAATGAACAGCAAGAACCTGCATCAAGCTGTACTGGTGCAGTGCTTGAAATGCTGAAAAGCAGGAAAACTGCTAACACCCCGAGGGGCGAAGTGGAAAAAATTATTACATGAATATGTCATTCCGAGATTTTCTTGCAAAGCAGAAGATCATGCTCCAGGATGCAACAAAAATATTCCCTTCTGACTGTAGGGTTATAGAAGGAAATCTTATTTCCCATATTTCACTGTAAATCTGCAACAATAACCAGATTATCCCTTGTATTCTGGTAACCGGAGTACTACTCATTGCTTAGACAATTGCCGTAGCACATAAGGTAGAATGCCTCCATGGTTGAAATAAGCCAGCTCCACCTACGAAACCAATCAAAGCGCAAAAGTCAGTCTCTGACAATAACAGCTGTTAACAATGGCACGGTCCTGATATGAATAATAAAAAATGTAATCACACATAAATGACTTTTTGAGGGCTGCCTTTATCCGCGGGGTGTGTGGGGCGCGGCGGGGTGAACGGGGACAACATCCCTTTAGAAGAGTTTAAAACTACTATGAGTGCTCCTTCAGAATAATTTTACATTCCTCTTTTTAAATTTCCCTGAAAATGCTTTCGAGTCCAAGTGCTCACACTAAACGGTGGTTATCAATGATGCATGGGAAACAAAATATGTAAAGCACCCATACATATTATCAGATTGACAGGTGGGTCCATCTCCGGCAAAACAGATAAATACATAAATGAGTACTGAAAATTTACTACCTCCGTATCGAAGCGGGCTGTGCACGTGAAAGATTTTCCAGAGTTAGTCTTAACAGTGACATCTTGGCCAGGTCGGATCTCACTTATTTGGCTGGGAAGGTCAATGGTATAACGCTCATGACCTGTCAATCCAAGTGTATCTGCATCTTCACCAGCTTTGAAGCATAACGGGATAATACCCATTCCAACCAAGTTACTTCGATGAATCCTTTCAAAGCTCTTTGCAATGACAGCTTTTACCCCCTGTGTTACAGGATCAAAGCAAAATCATCAGCGGGTCCAGAAGATCAGGACATTGGAAAAGAATTCAGAAAGAGGGTGCCAATTTAAGTAAGTCACCTGCAACATTGGACCTTTGGCAGCCCAATCACGTGAACTTCCACTTCCATACTCAGCCCCAGCCAATATAATAGTGTCAAGGCCAGCAGACTTGTACCTCTGAAGTCAGAGACAGAAAAATCAGAAGAGAACTAACCTCGCAGCCTTTGAAAAGATTCAAATAACTCAAATTCTTCAGACAAAATCAAATGCAACAAGCTAGTGCATAAATAGTTTGAGAAATCAGCAAAATACCATCGCAGCATCGAACACATATAACTCCTCTCCAGTAGGAATGTGAATTGTTTTAGGGCCTTCTTTCCCATTTAGCAACTTGTTCTTGAGGCGGATATTGGCAAAAGTTCCTCTTGCCATGATCTCGTCATTACCCCTGCGGCTGCCATAAGAGTTGAAATCCTTTCGTTCTACCCCACGTTCGAGAAGAAACTTTGCAGCTGGACTGTCCTTGTGAATGCTTCCAGCTGGTGAAATATGATCTGTGGTAATACTGTCACCAAAGTTCAACAAACAATATGCATCCTTCACTCCATGGGGCCCAGGAGGATCCATGGTCATATCCTTGAAATATGGTGGCTCGTGGATGTAAGTAGAGTTTGGATCCCATGAATACAGTTTAGAAGCTGGGACTGATAACTGATTCCACATGGGGTTACCCTTTGTGATAGCTTCATACGTACTCTTGAACATATCAGGCAGGACACTACTTTGAACAGCCTAAAAGAAAAAAGCCAAATCATCTCAGCTTCTAGTTTGAAGTGTCATAGCACAACTAAGCAAAGGCCAATCACAAACTACAGATACTGACCTCAGCAACTTCTTCGGTAGTAGGCCAGATATCTCTAAAATAAACATCCTTGCCATCCTTTCCTACTCCAATTGGCTCTTTTTCGAAGTCAATATCAACCTGCAACAGAGTTTCACCATATTTAGTTAAACAAAACCCAGGCTTATACTTTCACAAAACAGAAGCGCTCTTTTCATCGCACTGTAATCAAAAGTCTATGCACATTCCAGGCTACAAGGGCCAAATGTGAAAAAAAAAAAAATATCAAAGCAGCAACACAATAAATGCTTGCTTCAAAATGAAAAGCAACAACACAATTTGCAAAGAATTAAAAGGGGAATAAACCGAAACCCAAGTACACCATATGCTTTAGAGGATGCCCTGATTGTTTAATAAATGATTGCTTGTTTGTTCACATATACATTTAAAAAATGCTAGATTTCATCACATATTAATCAAAAGCCTATGCACATTCCTGACTAACAAGGGCCAATTGGTGACAAAGGAACAAGAGTCAGTTGTGCCCCTGAATACAATTTGCTAAGAATCAAAAGATGAATAAGCCAAAATCGAATTGTGTCATACATTTTTTAGGACGCACTGAATGTTTCCAATATGTTTGCACAGGTTAAATATATTTAGAACTAGCCTGTACATGCTTCCCAAACAGCTAGCAATTTTAAATGTCAAATTTGAGGACCCAAGGCATTTTCATATAGTGTCCAACTTGGACCTAATATCCCTTTGAAAAAATAAAGAAAAGAACTTTGACCTCATATTTTCATTTTTTGAAGGAATTAATAATATTCTCAAAAGCAAAAACTAACTGATAAGACCCAAATGCTTAATTCATCAAAAGCATAATTCAACTGCCAAGTCAAAGGTGTTTCATTAGGCACCGGTACCTATAATTCATCAAATGCAAAATGCTAATAAGATTTCTAGTGTTATTGTAAGAGAGAGATATAGATACTAACCGTTCCAGCAAGAGCATAGGCTACAACTAATGGGGGTGAGGCCAAGTAGTTTGCTCTTGTCAAAGCGTGGACACGCCCCTCGAAGTTCCTGTTTCCAGAAAGCACGGCAGCTGCCACAATATCTGCATAAGGCAGGCCAAGGATGATGAGATTTACCTTTCACCACCAAGTGGACATAATGACAGACCCTTTACTAAACTGAAACCAGCAAAGAAACCGAACTATGTACCATTTTCTGATATCGCCGAAGCAACTGACTCATCCAGGTCTCCAGAATTTCCGATGCATGTGGTACAACCGTATCCAACAATGTGGAAGCCTTGCTGGTTTAAATATTTTTGCAGTCCACTATATATAATGGGGCATCGTTAGGCCTCTATGCATGATAAGCTAACAATCTGACAACAACTGAACATAATTCCTCTATATAAAAAAAAATGTACCTCTGAAGCAAGTATTTAGTAACAACTCCAGAGCCTGGAGCAAGACTTGTTTTTACCCAGGGTTTGACCTAGAACATTTTCATCAACGACAAGTTAGCATAAGAGAAACAAACATAAATGTTCATGGTTATGAAGGCCGAAGCATCCGAACTACTAACCTGCAGACCCAATTCGCTGGCTTTTTTGGCAACAAGACCAGCCCCAAGCATAACACTGGGGTTTGATGTGTTAGTGCAGCTTGTAATAGCAGCAATGACAACACTACCGTGCTTGAGCTCTGCTGGCTCGCCATGAAATGAAAATTTTGCCACCTTTCCTTGCTCTTCCTTGGGTATAGCAAAACCCTGCATAAGAATTAGTTTTATCGTGTTAGGAAAAACATCAAGCAGTAAAAGCATTTTAAGAAGCAGATGAAGTCACAAAATTCATCACATGCTTCAAAATCATTATTTTTGTTAGCAAACTCAATTCTTGATAATGTAAAACCAAAAGGGCCAAATTAACTGAAACTATAGCATCACTATGAATGCATTGGTCTTGGAAGGAACTAAAAATACAGTTCAATCACGCGTGGGATGATATGCACAACGAGATCTCACCTTGAAAAACCAAAAGGGCCAAATTAACTGAAACTATAGCATCACTATGAATGCATTGGTCCTGGAAGGAACTAAAAATACAGTTCAATCACGCGTGGGATCATATGCACAACGAGATCTCACCTTGAACCCAATTGCACTGTCAAGGCAATTATGCCAATCAGCTTTCATGTCTTTAAGAGGTACTCTGTCATGTGGTCTACAAAGAACACAAAGTTCTATTTTTAGGTCTCTTACATCAAATAAAACCAACTCTATTTACTATGGGTGAACATGTCATAACAAAGAACAAACCTTTTGGGTCCAGAAAGACATGGTTCAACTTCAGAAAGGTCAAGATCCAAATAAGATGAATACACCTTTTCTTCTTGTGGCTGAAATGGAAAATGAACGAATTGGGAAGAATTTTTTTTTAAAAAAAAAAGGAAAAAGAAAAAGAAAGAAAACAGAACCTGAAAAGGAAAACTGAGATAACCCTACCTCATTGTAGTCGACGAACATCTTATTTGCACGAAGATATCCTTCAATCATAGCCACCTACATTCCGTTAAGAGAAACTCTATTAGCATCAACAAATATTAAGCAGCAAAACAAGAGGCTGCCAATTTTACTATCCCAAAACAAATTACTTACCGTTTCATCACTTCGGCCAGTCAATTTCAGATATTGCAAAGTGACATGATCTACAGGGAAGAATCCCATGGTTGCACCATATTCAGGAGACATGTTAGCAATGGTAGCCCTATCAGCCAATGATATTTGACCAACACCATTACCTGCAAATGGAAACCAAACATCAATTTTTATTCTATATTCACAGGATTGCATTGTTCAAAATGCTAAATTCAGCATACCATAAAACTCCACAAATTTTCCAACAACACCATGCTTCCGAAGCATTTGAGTGACTGTTAAAACCAGGTCAGTAGCTGTGACACCGTCGCGCAGTTTCCCGGACAACTTGAACCCAACAACCCCAGGCAACACCATGCTCATTGGCTGCCAATAACAAACAGAAATTACAACAGAATGTCGTGCCTCTAAAACGATTTCCATCAGCTGCTTCTTTAGAAAATAACATAACATACAGTACAGTAGAGAAGCAAGTGGGAAGACGTGAAAAAATAAAAATAAGAACCATCACCTTGTCAATACATAATTTTAGAAAGGATTAATATGAGATAGAAAGAAAAAGATGAAGAGAAGAATCAAGTCAGTGGATGTAAATTATCCATGGGGCTGCAACTAATGCACTCAGTAACTTCAGAGTCACACTAGTCACAGAAAATAAAATCACAAGGACCAAACACTTGTTCCAACATTTCACATCTTTATTTAATACTAACATAAATATCAATCCAAAAGAGAAAAACACACTAAGGACGCAAACTTCAATGATGTCCGAATAGGTCTTTGAAAAAAATTTCGAGGTGTTACTCTTTAAATAGACGAACAACTTAATAGGCACCTTCACATTACACAGAATCACCAGTACAAAGCATCCGGTCACACAGAAAATCCTAGTTTTCGAGTAACTTTCAGTAAAACCATTGTAGCTTAAGAACAAACGTATGTGTGTATCAATTTGTATGATGCAAATTACGAAATGATGGTTCAACATCATCATGCAGTATTATATCATCAACTATGTAATAAAGTATACAAAGATCTTCCCATGAACTATGGTTTTAATACCTGTCCAAGCATTGCAGCCTCGGCCTCAATACCACCAACTCCCCAACCAGCAACACCCAATCCGTCAATCATGGTGGTGTGGGAATCTGTACCAACCACACTATCAGGGTAAAGGATGCCATCAGTGTTGAAAACAACTCGACCAAGATATTCCAGATTGACCTAATACACAGGAAAAGAAAGTTAATCATCAGAACTGGGTTATCTAGCTGCAAGGAAGGAGACAAAGGGAAGAAAAGCAAGTGAACTGGAAGATGTTAGACACTTTAACTTTAAGAAGGGAAAAGGCAAAAACAGGAAGACGGAAGCTCTAGTTGCAGGAGCTTCATTCCCTTCTGCATCACTAAACATTCAACGTCTATTAAATCAATGGCTCATTTTGCTTTTAGCTCCCATTACCTGATGCACAATTCCAGAACCGGGAGGCACAACCAGCATGTTTGTAAAAGCATTGGATCCCCACTTGAGGAAAGCAAATCTCTCCTTGTTTCTCTGGAATTCACGCTCCATATTTTCTTGCACTGCATTCTCTGACCTTGTGACATCAACTTGAACTGAGTGATCTATCACCAGATCCACAGGAACCTACACCAAGACGGAGGTTATTGAATCAACCATTCCTTGAATCAACGAATGAAAAGCTCAAAGAACCAGATAGTATGGGTCAACCATTCCTACTCACAGTTCGAATGAAATAATGCACTTTTACTTGCAACCACAAACCAACATCGTCAATCAGTAATAAAATTACTCATTTCTAATAATACAACTTTCTCAAAGATACTATACAGAATTCAATCACCATGTTAATAAACTGGGACCACAGGAATAAAAACAAATGAAACTAAATTCAAACAACGATCGAAGTTCGAAAAGCAGCTGACTAATCTAACTTAAGTAATCCATCATTTCTACTTTACTGTTTAAGTAGGAAAAATCCTGAAAGTCAACAATGACGGGATAACAAACAAATGAAATATAAAATTATAAATACCAATGGATTGATCTTGTCCGAATCACTGCCAAGTTTGTTCATGGCATCACGCATGCAAGCAAGGTCAACCACAGCTGGCACACCAGTGAAGTCCTGTAAACAGGAAAACAAATCAAAAGGGAATGAGATTAAATCCAACAGATACCCGTAACAAATTATCCATTAAAAATCATCACCAGTACCTGCAGAAGCACGCGTGCAGGCTTGAAGGGTATTTCAACTTGCTTCGGTGATGTATTTTTCCAATCAATAATCTTCTCGACATCTTCCTTTGTAACTTGAAATCCATCACAGTTACGTATGGCTGACTCAAGAAGGATTCTAATGGAGTATGGCAACTTATCTGACATGCAGCAAAGAAGTTAATAAACAAGAAAGCAATAACAAAGGTAACAATAAATGCCATATTGCAGAGATTCCTAAAACATGGACAAATTATTCTCAGAAGAAGATAATATATAACACCAAAACTAGCATACTTCCATTAGAAACTTTACTTATTGCCTGGATTTGGGGTTTAGAATGAAAAACATATCCCTAAGTAAAGAACCATGGATCACAATAAAAGTATACCATACTATATCAAATACATCCAATTATTAATTTAAGGAAATGATTCATAAATTAGCTTTTACAATCATAGAGTCAAATCATTCTGGTAGGCTATGATAACAAATGGTGTAGCTGGATTGATGCTTCCATTTCCCTCCTTTCTCTTTTCCCTTTCCACTAAGGTTAACAAGTTGTAGGAAAAAACCTAATTATATCAACACCAAATTACACATGTACACATTAAACTACATACATGCCAGAATCTTGATCACATTCCACCTATTATACATTATTATTTTTTAGATTTTTTTTTTTTTTTGAAAAAGGAAAGGAAGTAAAATTATCCAAATATTAGGTCAAGCCTATTATTTGTGATCTCAACAATGTCAAGGACCACAAAAGTTCCCCATATATTTGCTAAATTGAAAAACATCAGTAGGGCAAGAATAAATTGGCTCATTTATACTTAGATCGGCATTAATTGAAGAATAAATAGATTTGAAATAATCACTTTTTGAACTAGCAACATCTCAAGCAATACTCATTAAGATACAAAATTTTAGATGACATATGAATTTGAGGGAAGATATCATTTTATGAATGATAAATGAGCCATCTGCATCGATGTAACTGAGCTCATCACTAATTTCACTTGAAAACAGTAAGATATACATTTTTTACTTTCTAATAAATCTATGAAGCTACAATCTGAATTTGCAACATTGTCAACAAATAATAAATTCAACATATTCAACAAGTGTAAATTGTTGGATATTTTCTGAGATGAGTCTCACTATGGACTTGACATATTACACAGAAGGATAGTAGAGAGTTGGGGGAACATAAGGCAAGAAAAACCCACAGAAACTAATTGAAGGTATAAATTCAACCAACACAAACCCGGTAGTATATACACATTGATTAGACAAGGGTTCAGTAAAATTACCGATCCTTGGATCATTCAGAGCAGGTAGGCTATAGAACTTTCCAAATTCACCGCCCCCTGGCTTCGGAAGAGTGGTCAGAATTTGTTTGAATTCATGCTCGGATGCTGTATACAGGAAAAATGGAACACCATATAAGTCAAATAAATAACTTTTGCACCAAACAGAGTACCACAACAGAAAGCAGACCAACTATTTCAAAAGATGACCTAATGCCTTCATTCTTCAAAATTAAACCATGCATTTAAAACAATTCTAATCAAACATGAATTTACAACCCCCAAACAGTTCATCCTTGCGGGATCAAACCACAGTAATTAAAATAAAATTAAGCATCATGAAACAGAAATAAGAAACGTGCATCCTATTTGACTTCGTAACAAATAATTGGAAACAAAATTCCTTTAAGAGAACTCACAGATGGCAGAAAGGTTCCAAACAAAAATTCATAAATATTATCTGTTCTCCGCCCCCTAAAGCTCATATTTATCATTTTCTTACTTTAATCAAGTGGTGTTAAGCTTTATTCATTTTCACAGCTCATCAAAACCAACAAAAATCCCAAGTCAACTTGAAGAATCTGCCACCCCACGATCGGAGCGGTAAAGTCAACTCAATTATTTGTCCATCACATCAAAAAAATAATAAAAATATGCAGAGCACACGTAACTATTAAGCAATGCATCACAACCTAACTTTAATTAAAAAGTAATTTACCAATGTACCCATACCGGTACCGCACATTAAGAAAATTCATCATCATTTACAGCCATTTTTTATGATGATGATGATGATGATGATCAACTGATCATGATTGATACTAAAAATATTAAAGCTGAATTATTAGCGTCGTCAAATTACGAAATTACCCATGGTGGCGATCTTGCGATACAGAACGTTGGAAAGAGGGGAAGAACGAGTCCTGATCTGAGAACTCAAACTCGCCGGCGACTTCCAGTCAACGCCGTGGCTCCACCGCGGTACCGACGAACGAACGGACCTAAGCGCCGATGAGAGGCTCGAAATCCTCGGATTCCCACTGCTACTCGCGGCAATCTTACTGCCACCAGCGGCGCTGCTCGTGCGATTGACAGCTGTCGACGAGGCCGCCTCAACTCCGGCGACGGCGTGACGCTGCGCACCGGAAGAAGACAAAGAATTGAAATGCCTGGTGGAAGAGGCTTTTTTGAGGAGTGAGGAGGTTGCGATGTTCTTATACATCATGATTGCTTGCGGACAAACTGGAATTTATAGCATGAGCATGGGAGATGGGGGAGGTTGATGGATTGATTGAATATGATGGCGATAATGATGATAAGGATTTTCTGGGATTTCGGTTTGGGGGATGATTATGGGCCAAAAAGGAGCAATCCAGCCGGCGTGTGGAGAGCTCAGTCCTAGGGTTGTGTGCCTGAAGACTTAACGGAAAGGGAGGAGCGGAGATTTTATACTTCTTTTTCTTTTCTCTCTTTTGAAATGAATTTTTTTAATATGTACAGTTTTTTATGCAATTCGAATTCTTTTGATTTTTTATTTTTTATTTTTGTTTATTGGTGTTTATTTGAGATTGGTTGGAGTATTTGGCCTTTACAGAGTCTGAAAGAAGGCAAAGTGGCGCAACTCAATTTGCGTTTGTATTTTTGTAAGATTTGGTCTTTTAGTTGTTGTTTAAGGACGCTGGTAAGTAATGGACGCCATCCGTCTTAAAATGAGAGTTTTATTAGGATAGATGTTTTATTTAGACAGAATTCTTATATCTTACCAAAAGATAACAAATCTAGTTATATAATTTTGATTATGTTTGCGTGGTCTATAGATCAATTGTGTCCTTCAATTAGTTAGGCTTGTGGAAAGAAAGGAGTTGGGGTGAAAAGTTTGATGAAATGAACAATCAAAACATTTAAAGGTACGAAATTGTGCTGCTTATAAGCTCAAACATTGTGCTGCTTATATATGTGTTTTTCTTTAAAAAAAAAAAAAAAAAAATCTTTTCTATGTATGTAAATCCATCCGCCACAAAAATAATAAAAAAATATGTTCGCTGTACGAAATCATTAATAAGCAATGCTTTTCATTTTGATGGAAATGCACTTTGGAATTGGTCCAAGTGCTCTCCAAACTGGTTTAAGTATTCTACATTGTTAAACCATATAAGGGACTTTGCCACTCTGGTTAGGATCTCAAATTCTTTTAGGAGAATATCTATATATTTCATTAGGCTAATCGTACAACCAATAATTCCAAGTATTTCTAATGTGTGTGGGATTCAATGATTGTGTTTGGGGGGACTGAACTCTTGGGGGGAATGCCTTCCTTTCTATGGTCCCCAAATCCCTTACATTTACTTTGATCGCAGAAAACATCAAATCATTTGAAGGATCAAGGAACTTTCCTTAATGCTCTTTTGACTCTTGACGATTCCTTTAGCCCTCCTAGCTGTTTTATTCTGCAGATGGCAACAACTTTAAGATGGAGCAGATTATTTTAAGACCCTATACATTTTTTGTTTGTCGCTAAACCTACAAGGCTAATTATGAAAAAGGTATGAAAATTCACAAAACCCACTTTGTGACAATGTCAATATACTTGTATACAAGATGATTTTTGTTCCTAGAAAATAAAAACAAAAAGACATTTGGCCAACCAAAAGGTTCAGTAAACAACAAAATGAATGTCAACACTGAACAATTTGCATGCCAAGTAGGAAGACGGTTTCAAGTTTTCCACTTCCACTTTATAAAATATTACCTGGCAAGGACTTGTGAGGTAATAATCCCAACAAAATGTTCAAACAGAGCCACTTTCTACTAATGGTTCCGTTAATCCCAAACATTAATACTCTTTCTGTCCCATCTTAATACTTATACAGACCACTTTGTTGGATTACCCACAGTATACATCCCATCACATTTTATTAACCAGATGGAGTATCAAATTGTTACACATTAAAGATATTCCGATAAAAAGACACCAAATTTGTTGTCTTTCTCATCAATCAATTAAATGCACTAGCAAATATATTATATTCTTTCCAATCTTAAAGCAAAATCAGCTACAGTCAAAATTTAGGATCATATGTTGGTTGAAGACATCATCAGTTTGTTCAAGTAAATATCAGTCCCAACTCCCAAGCTTTACACATTGGGATCCTTTAACCAAAATCACCCTGATGCGGCCCTGTCTTCATCAGACTATTAGTTACAGGAAAGAAGTTGTAACAAGGTACCTGTCATGCAAGGTGCATGCAAAGATCATTCCCCTTTCTTTCAGGTGAAAAGAAACCTCTTTCACTGCTTCGTTCTCTTCGATTTTAGCTTGTCGCTTCTCTTGTGAGCTTTGGATGCTTTTTTCCTTGTATCTTGGAGCGTGTTTTCTTCACTGCTATCCAAAATCTCACTGACGTCTCCAGACCCATGCATGCCCGTTTTGCTCAACTTCAGCTTTTTGCTTTCCTTGTGTTTTTTAGATGTCTTCTTCCTTTTACGTGGTGCCATATCTTCCTCACCATCTGATATTTCACTTAAACACTCCAACTGAGGTTGCAAATCAAGAGCAGGAGCAACTTCTGCATGATCAAAAATACCATCTCTAAGTTACTTTCATGTCCAACTGGACCTACAGTAGCAGATCTTTCATGTACCCAATATCTTCCACTCTTTCGTGACAACAAATAGAAGCAAGAAACGGAAATCAAGATAATGAAATTAAAAACACCAGACATTGCCTAAGAGGATAATCACAGAAATTCGTGGCTTTGGGAAAAGACAAAACCACTAGCCTCCATTGCAACGGTTAACATACCCACCAAAGCATAAAACAAGGTCAAGGAACCAAAAAAGGTCTTAGGGAAACTGGAGAGAACATAAAATTCAACATACATCTACGACATCTACATTCTACAGCAACCCATCAACAAAATGGACTCTGCCTGCAATGCGCTAAAACAATAGTATCAAATTAAATAGACCCACCTTTATTTCCAAAATAAGAATCAAACACAACATCAGTAAGAGGCTGCTTCAAGAAAACCTGCACACAAATTTTCAGAAGAATGTTAATGGAATATGTAAGGATTAACATAAATGATACATACAGGAAGAGCAGGTGAACAGTGAATCAACTTATTCATTCTCAGAAACAAATATGTTACACGGTGAGAGTTGAAATTCTGCCCCTAAAGGTCGAACAACTAGTCTTTCGTGCAACTTTTTTAATAAGCCAATTTGAGTTGAGGTGGTCACATGTCCAGATCTTAGGCTCAAAAGTTCACATTTTTCACACTAGTTATGCGACTCATGAAATAGGCTAGTAGAGATTATCTTTTCATATACCAAGAAATAGCATATATCATGCAACAAAAGCACTAACAGATGAAATGTTCATAACAATCTTATCAGGAGCCTTCATTTAGTATGCAATAAAGTTGATTCAAAGATCAACCACACAACAGGAATTTGGACACATACCGCGGACAAAAGTTGCCGTGAGTTTATGTCCCAAAACCGTAAATAGCTGTCTAGTCCTGGAAAACAAGTTCCTTGTATCAGTTATAAACACTTGAAAGCGAGAAACCACCTACTCCTGCAATTCTTCACAGTTCACCCATAAAAAATGAATGTGTAGACTGGAAAAGAACAGCCCCAGTCTATTAGTGTAAGTATTCTAGGAATCAGATGATCCCAGCCCTAAAACTATTGGAATAAGAGCAAATCCGGAAATCATGCTACTAAGGTTTACTGCTATCGCTTCAGTTTCTTCCAGTCATTTTCCATAGAATCAGGAAGGCCTTTGACTATAAGAAGTAGGTCATCTGCCCAAAGTATTTTTTTTTTTGTGTTTAGAT
The DNA here is from genome assembly GCA_949775105.1 of Oldenlandia corymbosa var. corymbosa. NCBI lineage: Eukaryota > Viridiplantae > Streptophyta > Magnoliopsida > Gentianales > Rubiaceae > Oldenlandia > Oldenlandia corymbosa. The sequence goes on along the minus strand of OX459118.1, from coordinate 25,765,210 downwards.
AAATCCATTTTCCCTTCTGATCATCTAAATAATATATTCAGCTTATGGAACTTTTACCATATTAGTGCTTTGATGTTTCTTACATGAATCCATTATGCAAATGCCCTAGTTCTACGGACTTTACTGGCTACCCGATTTAATATGGTTATCATGGTAGTTCAATTCAATTTAAACGGGAACATCAACATACCTCAAATTCATTACAACCCCATATAAACTAAAATTAGGTATCTCCGAAATACGTACCACATGATGCCAATACGGGAAGCTCTGGGTGCCTCACTATGGATCTTATACTCCCAGCACATTTACCCACAAAGCTTCCCAACAGTTTCCCTGATATCAAAACAGTTTCCAACTGTTAGCTTCACTACCAACCTCATATAATCATAACAGGCATGTTTATGAAAGGCAGAGGTCAAGCGAATATCTTCATATCACCATAAAGTATTAGACAACAAACAATTGATGTGAATGAAGTAAGAGATTTACAACATGGTAAAATAACAACACAGAAGAAGACGTGTCAGAAAAGCTGTGGAACATTAATGCTTGAATCAAGAAATGATAACCTAAAGAAACTTTCTAAAAAGAAATCATTAGTTCCCTAAAAAAAGAAGAATAGGGAAGAAAAATAAATTTAACATGTTAGATCTTCATAAAGATATGTTTGACTAGGCCATCCCTCTTGATACTTGACTTGGTGCATTGCGTACTTAAATTCCTAAGCAACCACCACGTTTTGGAAGCTATACTTGAACCACAGAGTTTGGCAGCAAAGGTTCACTTTAAGGCCAAGTGAACCAAGCTTATACAGAGTCCAAAAGAGTGAAAAATAAATCTAGCTCCAAAATCTCTCAACAGCATTGATCCACACACCTCTTAACGGCATTGATCTGTTGCTCGGGAAATTAAGCTAGCCACAGCAATTATGAACATCTTAAAGCTCGAAAACTGAACCTGAAATCACATGGGCCACAGTCCCCCGACATTCACACTAAATCTAAATCCAAACAAACACCCCCAATCCTCCCTGGGCACAGGGAAAAGAAAAGGAAAAAAAAAAAAGAAAACTGAAAAATACTAGGACCAGAATTCCATTAACTCTCACTTGCCACATATTCTTTACAATTCCAAATGGGATGACATTCTGATACATGACAATAAAAAAAACTAAAATAAAATGTACCAAAATGACACTCATGGACCAAAAGCTAGGGAAAAAGAAAAGAAATACTGTTTCAGTATCATGGCTTAACCCACCTGTACGTATGTCAAAAGAAGCTAGGTCTCCAGAACCATTGCCTACATAAATTGTTTGGCCATCTAGATCTCCAGATACTGCTTTAATAGGGGTGTCCCGAAAATCAAATGACATAACTGGCCTTCTTTGTGCGGAAGTATCATAAAGGCGCACCTGAAAATTTTATCATTTTACCAGGTCAGACTCAGAAAATGGTAACAAGCAAGTAAACAAGGCTAAGGGAGGAGAAGGGCGGGGGGGTGGGGGGTTTGTAATTAGGAAAATCTGGGAATTAATTCATCCACTCTAAGTAAATCATGTTCCTCCGTAACGCTCATTTTGAGGCTGAGATATAACCGTAACAAGAAAACTGGTATCACAATTTAAACCCTGATTGTTTGATGCCCACAACTTGCTAGCCCCTAAACATATTAGCAGCACTATAACTACATAACAACACATTACACTATCCACACACAGTAGCAATTAGTAAACACATGCTTTAACTTCAAAAACAGAACTATGATAAACCCTCAAAGCCGAAATACATGTACAACGTAACAGTATGACATGCCATTTTAAAAGATAGAAGAGCACAAGAACAGCTCAAGGAGCAAGAGGGAAGTACACCATTTACATTCTCAAAGTTGATATAACTTATGCACTGATTGCAGATCAATAAAAGTCTACCTGGTGGTTATGTGTGCCCGACACAAATTTCCTATGGTCATCTTTACTTAAAAAAGATGCAGATGTGAACCAGGTTGGTGTAAATATTCCAAGGTTGTTTTTAGCAGGCTGCAGCGGGTGGAAAGAAGTAGTTAAGAAAGAGCCGAGGTTCTTCATTTGAAAAGAAGATAAAGAACATGAGAAACTTACAGATTTAGCTGTCCAAATTTTTGTACTTGTAAGAAGGTCCCACACATTAACCTCAACACCCTTCCTAAAACAGGAGGTAGGAGCATTCCATAGTCAGCAGAATGATGAGAAAGTGATTTGGAAGTATAATTTAAATGCACATAACAGAACCTTCTACTTTTAAGTCTTTAACCATAATATACTGACCCTCCAAATAATGAATAGCATTCACTTCCGTCGACTTTCAAGAATAACGTTTCACCAGAACCACTTGTACTCCATGTTGTTTGTGTAACATCAGAGACGATTTCTGCTCTTGATTCTGGAAGTTCAAAACTCCTGATGCTGGCACACCCTTTGATGGTACTTGTAAGAAAGGTATATGACCTAAATAAATGCAACTTGCATTGTGTGACTTAACTCTTTGATAAAAAGAAGGCAATGCGGACTGAAAATACATATAAGAAACGTGTTTCAATCCTTATCACAAATCTCACCAATGTAAATCAAATGCCAACCTAAATAATTGAGAAAGCCTCCGTAACAAGTCAAGGTTTTACCTCAATGATGATTCCGACCATGGCTTCTTGAACAAATGCAAGCCAACAATAGCATTATCCTGAGGACTGTCCTGTGTTTGACTCAAATTGCTGATGGAAGCTTGAATAGCTCCATTTACAGGAGTTAGAATATCAACCTGGGGATTGGAGTGACAAAAAATCAATATAAGCAAGAACAGGTATCAATTGCTTAGCTGTTTCTTGCGTAAAGTACGAAGAAAGAACTCACTGAGCCATTTTTCCTAGCGACAGCCAACAGCTGCAACAATTTACAAAATATGTAAATAAATGGATTAGTTTCCAATCAATCAAAACATAAGTCGTCAGACACAAAGGGACATACCATAGGAGAGCCACATTGGTAAAATAGGTTGATGTTTTATACCGATTATGTACACACAGAGATGAAACTTCTCTCAACAATATTTAAAAGTTCTGATGACAAGATTAAATCTCTACTAAATTAAGTTTACATACTCCATGGTGGATGAAATAGGAGAAACGTCCTCAATTTTTTTTTGTATTATGCAGCTTGAATTTGAATTAGAATGTGACCAGCAGTAAGTTTCGTTCTAGCAAGAAAAACGAAGTACTAGTTGATCACACTGAATAATTTACAAATACATACAGGGTTGAATTCACGGTCCAAAATGGATGCAGCTACCACAGCGCTGGAAGCATCAGGTTGTCCCCATTTTTCCACCATCTTAGCAGCTCCTTTCTCCTCCCCTTTACATTCAACGACTGGAAAAAAAACCACCAATTTAAGACATATGAACAAAATGATGGGAAAATACAGCAGACTCGCAAAACTTCATATTCCCGAAAAGAACCACTATTTTAGAAGAAGCAGAAATAGAGTAATTTACCTTTAATCAAACCAAGACTATCAAAAGCCAAGGCTCGAAGCGGCGGACAACCGGGAGTATCTAACGTCGTCGTACGAGGCATCGTACTTTGGAGCTTCTGAGCTCTTCCCTCTTGTCTACTGTTATAACCTTCAAAAATTTTTAAAAAAAAATCACCAAAACTTCCCACCCAAAAGTATAAATACAAGAAAGTGTTGTTGTATCTCGCAGCAAAAGGAAGTGGTCGGCTTACCGGAAAACTTGCTGACGGCTCGATTAACAGCGGCGGAAGCAGTAAACACGGCGGCGTTTGAGGCTTTCCTCCGTCCTTTACTCTGTTCTGATACTAGGTTAGAAAACAGACCAGTGATGATGACATATATCGGAGAAAACAGAAATAATGAAAGCGTGAAAAACCATCGTTACTCTGATTACACGACTTTGGTATTTTAACTCAAAGGCGTGGTTTTGGACGATTTTAAAACTCTTCGCTAGTGACGTACAGTAAAAGGTTTTTTAGAGGTCAAACCAGAAATTCATTTAAATACGAGGATCTAATTGCAAATAATTTTCGTTTAATTTTGAGGCTGTTCATATTAATCCGTCGTTCCGAAGGAGCAAAGCGTGAAAAGAAAGCAAAAAATAAATAAATAAATAAATAAAAATCTTTCGCTTCCATACTCAAGCTCTCTCTTTAGCAGACAGTAATGGCGGAACCCAAAACCAAGTATGATCGTCAGTTGAGGTAACTCTGGAGCTCGCTACTTTACTATTATTTTCTTAGTCACCGATTCCTCCTTCTGCAATTTGTTTTCGCTGTGTTAATCGTTGCATCCGGGTGATTTCTTGCCCTAGAAGTGTAGTTATGCCGTTCGCAATCATGTACATTATGTTTCTGGTTGTTAGGGTTTATTGTAAGTTATTTGATTATTTTGAACGGAAGTAAATTGGATAAGTTTGTGTAGTTTATTTACTTCATTGAATTGGTTGAGTTGGTGATTGTTCACTTGATATGGTTTGTAGGACTCGGCATGTTTTTATATGCAGTCTACATGTCTTTTTTAACTATGATGGTGCAGTATCATCTAATTAATTGTTAAATATAAGTAGAAGTATATCTTCAATTTTCAAAGCTGGATGGAAGAGGGACTGAAGCTGTCATTATTCCCAACCAGTATCAACACCCATTTAAAAATAGTAGAGGAAAATTTGAACTCGTACTTTTCGTTTTGCTGATTGTTTGTTTATTCTTGTGTTGTTTTCAGAATATGGGGTGAGCAAGGACAGGCTGCGCTTGAGAAAGCGAGTATATGTTTATTGAATTGTGGGCCCACTGGTTCCGAGACCTTAAAGAATCTTGTACTAGGTGGGGTTGGAAGCATCACTGTCGTTGATGGATGTAAAGTTGAAGTCAGTGACCTGGGGAATAACTATTTTGGTGAGCTTTAAAGCATGCAGCGTTGGTATTGTCTCTCTTTCATGTGTCATTTAAGAGAGACAGTTATGCTACTAATGCACTCGATTCCTTTTTATCATGATAAAAACTGTATTTATGTGTTGTTTTATGGGAATTGTACTGATTGTGATATTTTGGTGATTTTCTAGTGGATGAATCATGTGTTGGACAGTCAAAGGCAAAATGTGTTTGTACGTTTCTTCAGGAGTTGAACGATGCTGTTAAAGCTAAGTTTATTGAAGAATCTCCTGAGGCTTTGATTGAGACTAATCCATCATTTTTCTCAGAGTTCACACTGGTTGTAGCCACACAGGTATCACGTGTTTTTCTAGTGGTTGCCTGTAACAGTTATACTATGTAATATGCTTTTCTACCTGTTAGTGTTTAATCTTTTTGAATGAAAGTTGGCTTAAGGTACTTCTGCATCTGAAGTACTACAGAGCCATCTCTTATTGTTTTATTGTTCCATGATTTTTGACAAAAACATTATTCGTAGGATTTATCATGTTTGACAGTAATTCTGGTTTTACATTTTAGTATTATTTTAGAAAGCTGCCATGAAGTATCAAACTAATCACATTTTGGACTGGCATTGATTGGTGCTTAATTATGATGCTGCGCTTCATTATGGGAAAACCACCTCTTTGTCCATGAAATGAATTTTAATTTATTGTAATAATTAAAGGAACATGTGCATTGCCATTGGAAAGGAGTCGGGTATGATGAGTTATAATCAAAATTTGTTACATCCTTGCATAATCTGACTGTGTCTGTGTGTACTTGGAAATGCCATCCCATGAAATCTCTGAAGGCAACGCTTGTGACATGACTGATTATGCGTACTTTTCACTGAATCAATGTTTTGATGAAGCTTTTCAAACATGTGGTTAGATATGCATAAATCATAACTTGATGGCATAGTTACTGCCAGTGGGATGTACCAGCAATGTACATACCCATTGTTAGGGCACAAAAATATTAGACCTGCTCTACTGTCTAGCTGTTGTGGAATTCTTTTGACTGGATAAATGAGGAAAACTGCATTATCTGGAAGTTTATATAGTGATTGATGTGTGAATAATCTCAAACCAGGCGTATGGTGTTTTAAAGCTATGTTTGTTGTTGCTTTTACATTTATAAAGAAGTTGCATCACATCATCAAATAAAATTTTTGAAAAATGTGAAACTTTTTGTTTCAGTTGGTTGAAGATACGATGGTAAAGTTGGACAGAATCTGCCGTGATGCAAATGTTATGTTGGTGTTCGCACGCTCGTATGGTTTAACTGGTCTTGTACGGAATAGTGTGAAGGTAACTCTGTTGCTTTTTTGCTTTTGAATTTCCCAGTGTTACATTCCACTTTTGGAAATGTTAGTTTTGTGATGTTGCACATATTATGATCTAAAGGGAAAAGTATAAAAAATCCCTTGCACCCTCAGCCAAGTAAGATGCAGTTTGTAAATTTCTTAAACTTTGTTAGATTTAAGAGTTATCCTCTGATTGTGATCAAATGATCTTGAGTAGTTATTCTCGTTGTGCCAAGATGAGTACGAAAAAGTAACTGCCCCTATTACTAACTCAAGGGGTAAAATGGAATAACTGATGAAATAAGTAGTAATTTTGTGTTGATGGAAATCTGGACTAAGTAGAAAGTGAATAAATCAGATGTTAACTTTGACAGCGAGCTCGAGATCCTTCTGTAGATTGTATTTCATGCGTTGCTTCCAATTGCAGGAGCATACTGTTATCGAGTCAAAGCCTGACCACTTTTTGGATGATCTCCGGCTAAATAACCCATGGCCGCAGCTTAGAAGGTTAGCCATGATCGTTCTGCATGTGGAGGTTTTACTTTTTGTGAACGTTTATATGTGTGGGAATTGCTTTTGTAAAATGAAAATGTCTCCCAGGTTGCAAAATTATGGGATTTTTTTCTGGATATTTTGGAACGACATTATATACTTCTTATTGTTCTCCTTATTACTGTTGCCAGCACAGTTTACCATATTTTGCCAAGCAATAACTTTTGAGTGTGCACTATAATTTTACTGTTTTATCTTTTTGGTTTAGTATTTCCTGATGGCATGGTTTGTACTGATAGTTTTGCTGAAACAATTGATTTGGACACATCGGATCCAGTCGTCCATAAGCACACTCCATATGTGATCATTCTCGTTAAATTGGCAGAAGAGTGGGCCAAAAGTCACAGTGGAAGTCTTCCATCAAGTAGGGATGAGAAGAAACAATTCAAGGTTGAAGATGTGGTACTACTTGCATTAGATTCTACTGTGCTTCTTTTTCTGAGATGGTTGTCATTTTAAATGTTTTAGGAACTAATCAAAGCCAGGATGGTTGCAATGGATGAGGACAATTATAAAGAGGCAATGGAAGCGTCATTCAAATTGTTTGCGCCTAGAGGAATTAGTAAGTTGTATGAGCTTATGCAGATTGTTAAGTTCATTGTATGTGGTTGCCCATACATAACACGATATCTGGTGCTTTTATGTGATAGTCCATTGAATTCTGGTTGATTAGGAATTGTTGCCATCTATGACCAAAACATGGTTTAAACTGGTTTGTCTATCAGATATTTTATTATTTGTTATCATTGGGCAGTTTCCTCAAATTCTGATCTCTTGTCCTGGTTGGAATTATTTTCTGTGTCGATCTATCACAATTCTGATTACTGATGTATGCTTGATGATCAGGTTATGATTGTTGAGATGATATATGTTTCTATGTTGTTTCCTTCATTAATATACTGCATTCTTAGCGGAAATGTAAATTCAGTTTCTTTTCTCTTTGCAATCTAGGTTCTGAAGTGCAGAAGATAATTAATGATAGCTGTGCCGAGGTTGATTCCGGTTCATCAGATTTTTGGGTGATTGTAGCAGCTTTAAAGGTGATCCCATACTTATTATGAATGTGCTTGCTATTATTATAAAATTATTAGTAACCATTGTTTCTTGATGAATGAGTCGGAGTTCTGTTGTAACATTTTAACTTTGTGAAGTTCTTTACCCCGTCTTTTAAAATCTTGAATCTGCCTTTGGACCAACTTGATGATCCTGATATCTTGCATCATGCAGGAGTTCATAGCTAATGAAGGTGAGGGCGAGGCACCTCTTGAGGGATCGATTCCAGATATGACATCGTCTACTGAGTAAGTAGCTAAGCGTTTATCTTTGATGATCAGTTTTCTTTTTATGATATGAACCTATTGCCGTTTTTGTTTTCTTTAATAGACAATGTATTGCCATCTATGTTTTAGGTTGTATGTAAATTTACAGAAGATTTATCAAGCGAAGGCTGAGGCAGATTTTCTTGCTGTGGAACGAAGGGTCAGGGATATACTGAAAAGAATTGGTAGAGATCCATACAGCATCACAAAGGCAAACATAAAAAGTGTCTGTAAAAATGCGAGAAAGCTCCGAGTAAGTGTGCTCAATCTTGCAAAATAGTTCATTTTAACAGTCTAAACAGAATTTCACTTCTGGTTTTCAGATTTACCTTCAGCAATAACATCTGAGAAACTGCATAGGTCATACCCATAACTAGTTGGACAACATTTGATTATATTTCTGAAGCCTTAAAGATTTAAGATGCTTTTGCTTCCAGAATCATAGTTCCTATTTGACGCTTGTTCCCAATATGGAATATGTGACTAAACACAAAAGGACTTCTTTCCTTGCTTATGGCAGTTCTGGAACTATTGATGGCTGCGTATCATGTAATTTTTTTTATGGTTAAATATGGTCTATTTATGGGTTACATGTTTTTCTCTTTAGTTGGAAGAGCAGGGATAGTGAAGGATAGCCCTTTGTTTTTTTTTTCCTTTTATTTCCAAGAAATATTCCCCACCTTATCTCTATATATACCACCATTTGTGAGGGGGGGGGGGGAAGGGTGGCGAAATTAGTTTTTCAGTTTACACGTTAAAATTTCTGAGATCAATTTACAAAGTAGCTGAGGCATCTTTATCTTTTTTTTGTCCATAAGGTTTGCAGATACCGCTCTATAGAGGATGAGTTTAGCACTCCTGTCCAAGCAGAGTTACAGAAGTGCCTGACTGATGAAGAATATAGGTAATTATACTTACAAGTTTCCACTGGCACCAAAACTGTCTTTTTCAAAAATAGAATTTTGAATAAGTCATGTCAACTTTTACAGTTACTTCTGCTGCTTATATTCATATTAAAATTGAAACTTGAATAATAGCTCATAAAATAAAAGTTTTAACTTGCTGTATTCAACATCTTTGTATTGTGACGCACTTCTAGATTTGCTATTAGCTTATTACATGGTTTCCATCCCTACTAGTTGATATCAAGATCCTTGTGTTCTAATTTGAAGTTTCCTTTCCTAGAAGCATGGACAAGTTTGATAAAGATCTGCCATCCTCATTCAATTGGTAAAGTTGCTAGATTGCATTGGAAACCTTGTCTTTAATTCAGATTGTAACTGAATATGAGGTCTTTAGCGCCCAGAAAGTAATGTTATGAGATTAAAGATACAATAATAGGCTGCAATCGAAAGTATCTTTCAAATGGGGGTGTAAAAATGAAAAACCGGACATATGTTTGCCCGGTAATTTGGTTCAAGGTGTATCAGTTGTCACAATGCATATGCTTATTGTTATACACCTCATGTTTTCTTTGTTGCATATTGATTGCAGTTACGCCACAGGGTTCTACATTCTGCTTCGTGCTGTTGATCGTTTTGCCGCAAACTATAATAGTTTCCCTGGCCAGTTTGATAGGTACTACTTTTTGTTTACCAACATTCGTTGATTGTTATGATCACCGTCATTCACGTATAACTAATCATTTGCAGTGGAATGGATGAGGACATCTCAAGGTTGAAAAGTATTGCTGTCAGCCTGCTCGGCGATGTAGGCTGCAATGGTTCATCCTTGATTGACGATCTCATCAGTGAAATGTGTCGATATGGTGCTGCAGAACTTCATGCCGTTGCTGCTCTCATTGGCGGAATTGCATCGCAGGAGGTGATCAAGGTTAGAACTGAATTTTTGTATTGCTACCTTGATGGGAACTCGTATCTTGTCAGTTCTGACTTTGACTTGTTCTCCCCTTTTTTTGTCTTAATGCAGCTCATCACAAGACAGTTTGTTCCCATGCGTGGGACATTTATCTTGAATGGCATTGATCACAAATCTCAACTATTGCTTTTGTAGCCAAGCTCGTGGTGAATGTACGTTTTCTTTACCGGTATGGTTGATGCATCTCTGGTTCAAGCTGTAGTAGCCTTCACTTTAAATAAAGAAAATATTTGTCATAACTGATGTGCACCGTTTCGTCTGTTTTTGAGCAGATCCTATTTCCTGAACCATAGATCTGGAAAGTGAAAATAGTGGTGCTGGAGTGAGATGAAAGACGGTTTGTTGCAGGGATTTCTTTTCTCTTCCCCGTATTTGCTGAGTCACTCCTTTGGCTCGGCCGGCAATGATCACATTCTGATACCAAATGTAGAGAAATTTTTTGTGGTTGATGTCGCAAACCTGAAAGTATCAGTTCTTAAAGACTGCACCAAAGAATTGTTGGCACTGTCGATAGTTAAATAGTGGTTATGGCCAACATGGATGACAATTCCTCTCCAAAATTTTGAAGATCAGTACAAAAACTTTCAGACTTTAATTTTCCTTTGTGCTTTACCTTTGTCGTTCTGTTGGGTTCTTTTTGTTTAATAATACTGTTATGAATGTTATCACTGTTTAGTTTGAATTTTGTCCACTTGTGAAGGTGGCAGGATTTGCCCATCTAACATAACAACGTTAGCTTCTCAAATTTGACAAATTCTGGGTTTGTGTTACAAAAAAAAAATTTCAGTTTCAAAAAGAACAAAAAAAGAAAAGAGCTCATAATGTATTCAATCAATCACATGTATTCTTAAACTTTCTGTTTTACAACAAATTAAACAATAGCACTTATCTTGGTTCCAACCATAAAAAAAATAAAAATAAAAACAAAAGCAAACACCCAAAGAACACTAAAGTAGCAAACTGGCCATAAAAATAAATGAATAAAAGAAAGATATACAGCAGGTACAATGTTCAATAATACAGTGCCATGTCAAAGAACACTGTTGATTACTGATTCACTGGAGCAGATCCAACTCCTTCCTCAGCAAATTCAGAATTCTTCTTCACAGGTTTGTATACACTGAAATCTCCAAAGTCCCTTCTACCACTGGCAAAAAACCGTCCAACATCAAATCTTTGCCCAAATGAGAATCAACTTTATTTCCTCAACATCTGATTCAAAATAGGATAGCATGACCGATTTACGCTGTCTACTTTCTTACATTGGATGACAGAAACAAACATTGGTCCAACATTTTAAGCAAAAATAGAAAAGATAAATGATTTTAGCTACAGTTTGCAATAAACAAGACCAAACAAAGCCAAACAAAGATTAAGTTCTTAATTTGTTTGTTTCCATGTAAGACCAACGCCTCTTTAAGTCTTGAAGTCCATAACACAACCTTTGCTAGGCAAACTTAGATCTAATGTAAACACCAACTGCTTCTTTCTCGAATTTGCCAATACTAATTTCAGTTATGCATTGCATGATTTTAATAATATAAACTGGCTACAAACTGCATTGCAACTTAACATATTCTTACACCAGAAACCTACCTGTGGTTCACGTCCCAGCCAGCGGGTAGAAAACGAGGATGAACTGCTTCAACGAAAACTTGTCTCCATCTCTGGCAAAATTGAAGAATTCCATCCTCACCAAACTCATTCAGTAAATATTCTACAACTTGCTTTCCATGTGGTCCATGGCCTAATAATGAATATTTTGAATCATGTTTGGATTTTCTAAAGTTAAAAGCGGAGCCCAAGTTTGTTGCTTTGCTTGGCGAATTTTGAATATCAGACACCACATCTGCCTCTGAAACAGGTACACATGAGACAACATCAGAATCCACCATATTGCAATTGGCATCATCGCCAATAGAATTGGAGTTTGTAGCAGGCCCACTTGCCTCCACATCCATGCCACTTAAATTTTCACTAACATCTTCCCTGCTATGTACATCTTCTGTGGTAGACTGCGAGACATTCACACCCCGAGAAGTTGACTGACGAAAAAGGGCTTTTTTTTTCTCCAGTCGTCTTCTTTCATGAGGACTCATGCCAACAAGCAAAGCTCTTTCCAGATCTTCATTTGATATTTCCCTTCCTCCATAATACTTTTCCACTATCTGCTAAACAGTAAGACATCAATTAGAGCTTATAGTAAATTAAAATCCAAAAAGAAAAGAAAAAATTAGAAAGATGAATCAATCACACAGCATACATGTTTCTAAGACTCTAAAAGCCTACAAAAGAATAAAATTCCCAAGCAAGAGTGAATGTACAAGATAAAAAGCAGATGAGTACTTGTATATTACAAGAAAAAAGAATAAACACTATGACATTCGGAACACAGATTAGCTAGAAATTGATCAACAACTCACAACACGATAAGGTTTTTAGCAACAAGCAACCATTTCCAATCAGTGGTGTATGAGATGTCACATAAAAGACATGCGCGCTAAACAGGAATGTCATTTATTCAATCACAATAAAAGAGAATAATAAAGATTCTATTAACTTTAGACTAAATTGAAAAACCACTCTCAGGTTTGATCACAATAACAGCAGTAACTGCTACCCATTCTCCCACTATGCGGGATTGGCCATACGGATTGTAGAAATTCCATTAACCAAATTTTACATATGGGAGACATATTCGCACCTGGATTAATTCTTCACGACGGTTTGGTGGCATTCGTGATCCATGTCGCAACAGAGCCATAGCTGCAGTGCGCAACTGTAGTGGAGATACCCCTCTCTCCTCGTCATATCTGTTAGATAACGATTCAGTTGCATCCTTAACTTGATCAGAAACGATGACCTTACGAACATATAGCGGAATTCCAAAATCTTTAGCAATCTGCCTCTTGCACTTCTCGGCAGCAGCATGCGCAATCTCGTGACAATCCACACAAAGGAGGACTATATCATGAGAGCGATGACTCTTCAAGTGCTCAGGAAAATGCATTCTATAGCACGATGGTATGATTCGGTAGCGTAAATAGTGATTTCCTTCACCACAACCAACACATATGTTCTTCTTACTTTGGATGTAGAAGTCATTGCCCTCATCCTCAGGACGACCTTTAGGTTCAAAAAGAAGCTTAATAGCAGGAGGGTCATCTTCAACAAGTTTCGCAAGTCCTCGGTTAATATACCTTCACAAAGCAGAATCTAAATCAGTTTTTTGAAAAAGGAAATTGAAAAAAAAAGTATAAACCAAAAAGCACTGATGACATTAAAAACTCTACCATTCAAGTTTTTTCCGGTCACAGTAACATAATAATCGTCCGTCATTTGCATAGATTCTACAGTTATGATAGACTGGGGATTTGCAGGAGAACTTTTGAACAAATAATTCTCTAGATTTCTTACGAGCAACCACCTTTGAAGTTCTTGAGCCATTTTGTTTGGTAACTGGTCTCTTTTTTGTCATTTTCAGACTAGTTTCGGATAGCAAATAATAATTATATATTGACAGTGGACAATTTCCCTCAGGTCCTAGGTGCCTTTGTAAAATCACGTAACAAAGGTCATCAACCTCGGCATCACTACCAAAAAATAGAAAATCAAAATCTTCAACATGACTGCAGACAACTGGTGATGGGGTTTGAATGAAAGAACCAAGAATCGTGGAATCAGAACTTTTATCAGCCGCAGAGATAGTATCATATATGTCCATTTCAGTTGTTGGAACTGTGGTTGCAAGTGCGCCAATAGCTTGGTCAGACAAGACATATCTCAAGCTCTCGTCATGGACACGGGCCTGAGGACAATGTATGTAACATAAAAATAGGATGAAGATAATTGGTTTTAATAATGATCGAACATAGGCAGAAAGGCCATAATCCAGACAGAAGTTTGAACTAGAGACAGATGTAACGCAATTCAAAATAAATGAATAATATATAAGGCCAGAGAGCAGAAGTTAAATTTTTCACTCACCATCATATCCCTCCAACTGCACAACCGTCTCACGAGAATCTGAAACTGCAAAATTCAAAAGAAATTACATGAAGAAGAAGGTACAGAAACCAACTTTCATCAAATTCTGGGAAAAGAAGTGCGCAACAACCACCCCCAAGCCCGCGAAAAAAATATAAAATAAAAGTAAATAAAATAAAAAAATGGGAGAGTTACCTTATCATGGCATGAACAGTTTTCTTTTGTATCACAAACATTTAAATGAAAACTTCGCTGATCAAGGGAATAACGAGAAATTATAGATGTTGCCGCAGACTCTCCAGGAAAAGCTTCAACATCCTTTGCATAAAGTTGCATGCATGCCGCATTTGAACGCCGCATAGCCTCGAGAACAAAATGGAACTTTTCATCGATGCATGACGGGTTTTCTGATCAATATCTTATTTTAGGTTTCTCAATTTCAGAAATTCAAAATAAACAAAATGATTAACTTCTCCTTGACGTTTTAACAAGCCAATTACAACAAAAAGACAGGTGTAGCAAATAAACGTACAGATTTTTTCGTGGAAGAACATTTCATCACAGTGACACGATTAGCATAAACATGTTTCTTAGAATCGTGCTAGGTCTAGACAGCGGTGCATAATTTTTTATGTTCTCCCTAGTTGCATTGTTCTTATTTTAGAAAGTGAGGCTATTAGTCTGGGCTATACAAAATAACGTAATGGCCAATGTTTGATGTTTTTAACCAAAAAATGTGGACATTTTCAGTTCCCATTACTTGGAAAAAAGCAATAATAATTAAAAGAAGAAACAAACAAACAACTGAAAGATTAAGTTACAGCTATCTTTGATTTTTACACAATCTGTTCTCGTTGTAACAAGAAATGGTCATACCAAGGATGAAATGCTTCAAGCTTTTTCTGTATGATATGCATTAACGATTATATCCATACATTGACATTTTCGCAAGTCGTATAAGGTTAACTAAATTCGAAAACATACAAAGGGATAAATGGCATACCACTGGCATATTGTTTGAGCTCTGAAACAAGACATTTCGCAATATACAACAAGTAGTGTGCATCTGCTCGAGCATATTCAACCATCTCCGGAGACAAGGGACGTAGTCTCCAGTCTTCTCTCTGCAGCACAGATGATGAAATTATTAGTATAAATTAAAATTCAGAGATAATAAACCCAGTATCGCAAGGACCATCAAAGCTTCATGTACAAGATACTTCTTCCACAACACCAACCTTAAAATCAGAACATGTGGCAACAACTCCCTCTCGTGAAAATAGAATAATTTAAAATGAATTATAATCTGCTATCTGAAACAAACATTACAATTCCACTTATTTTTCTTTGTTTTGCTAATTAAGAATGACATAGCTACATATTTGTGAAGCCATTTTGAGGCTCATTGAACTCTTCCCACATATCCATCCGCTTCACAGCACTTAAAAATTTCACTAAGCAAATCAATACATTGAAAAGAAAATAAAAATCCAAAGTACAGGACAACAATCCTAGGTGCCTAGCTCATCTTATGATGTCCAGGACCTTAATATGATACATATAAAAAAAATTAAATAAATAATTAAATAAAAAGAATTATTTATTGGCTGGAATCAGCAACAAAATATCTCTTTTATGATGCCAGCAAATCAGCAAGCTTATAGCTAAAATGATTATCTAGTGGAGAAGGTAATATCTACTCTTTCCACATTTCATCCTCACTTCATATCCCCAGTCGAACTCTTTGTGCCTGTTCAATATAGCAATCGCCCATTTACCCATCAGCTATTTCTATTTCAACTTAATGAAAGAACATGTTTTGACGAGGATCTATATAGCCAACCCCATATAGTGGAAGAACAAATCCTTTGTTGCTTCTAATCCAACATTGGCTGCATAGATATAAACCAAAATTGCAGGTTCATTTCCAACCACAATCTTTGGAATAACCCTAACAAGGCACTCCCGCACTTTAATGAGGAATATTGCATCTATAATACAATTTAACCTTTCCTACTTTTATTGTTTCTACAGTACCAAACTTTTGGTTCTCTTCTATTGGGAATAATGATGTTTTTATGCCTATGCTCATCATACTATGCCCAAAATTTTACCCTTAACAGTTCATATAGTTTCTACTACTCAAAATACACAAGGTCATTCTTCCTAGGTATTTCATTACTATCCCTTCCATTCAGACTCCTGTACAGTCATTTAGGCGCATTTAGGCGCATGAGCCTTTGTGAAAATGCAGTAGATCTTTCCAAGATGCGCAGTCAACCTCTGAGATATGCTTCTTGAAGGAATTTTAACTATGATGTGACTATAATGAAAGGACTAGAACTGTCTACTATAATAAGACATGTCAAAATTGTACTCCATCTTGTGAAATTTGTGTCTACTATAATGAAAGGACTAGAACCGTCTACTATAATAAGACATGTCAAAATTGTACTCCATCTTGTGAAATTTGTGTCTAATTTAGCATCTGTTCCATCGCTCCTTCTTAATACTTTTCCTTCTCAAAAATTTACTCGTTACTCAAAAAATAATGATGATTAAAATTCAGAAATGCCAAAATCGACAAACCTGCAAGAGCTTATTCTTGGAAACGCCACAATATACTTCAAGCAAATGTGCCAACGACTTCTGTGCTTTTGAAAGCACATCACAGGCCTAAAACATATCGAAAGCATTGTATGAGTTAACAAGATTCTACCCAAGTTCTTTAAATTGTATGAATGAAGTCCCACAGCTTATATGATCGAAGTAAAGCCTACTACAGTTAGCTAACTACTCACCTTGGCTGTATCAAATAGATTAACCACATAAATATGGAAGTCCCTTTGGAGCCAGAGAATATCATTATCAGCACCATGAAAAACCTACATCAGAAGTGAGAAGCAACCAGTTTATCCATAGTAGCATATTTTGCATACAATCCTGTACTGACATGAAAAGACAACAGGAAAAAAAATAACACTTCCTAGAGACTAAAAAAAATAAATAAATAATAAGGACATATCACATCGATATAGAGGCATAAATGTTAGTCCACAAACTCTTACGCGAGCACAGCAAAAATTGATAAACTATGCAACAGTAGAGATGATGAATCTTTGTAAGCTAATTAGAAGCAATTAGGTAATAGGACAGTAAAATTCTCATTTATTCTTTCATTCATAGAACTCCGAAATTCCTCTAAGGTTTCATGAGTTGGCTAATTGGTTTCCATACCCATTTTAAACATTTTTCAACAGAATGAAAACTCGCTTATTAATTATACGTCAAAGATAAATAATAGGAATGAAAAGTAAACTAATGCAGATAGTTCCCCAAGACGTTTTAAAGGTTGTCCGAAGAATATATGTTTCTTCTTCGAGAGGTTGAAACAAATACAGATAAACAACATTACAATGTTGTACCTTCATGTAAACACATCACTGGTACCATTTGATTAACTGCGATTAACAGTTCATACTTTTTTTTCCACCACAGAACTACATGTAAATATATGATTGGATGGAGATGATGAAAGAGCAATTTTCCATCTACAATATCAACATTGTAAAATCCCTTATAATGAGTTCCCCTCTTTTTTTATAGTTATTTTTTTACTAAAAAATAATTGTTTATTGTGGAAGCGTTGTCAATCACTGCTGGAACCGAGAACATACAGAACAAAATGTTCCAACCCCAAATCTGTCTAGGAATAATTATTGCGAGATAAATGGCAAAGCTGACAACAATATTAACATCTAAAGAAGCATGATCATCGTTGGTTAAAACTTTCAAAGCAAAAAGTAAAAACAAATAAAACAATTGATAGATGAAAGTAATGACCTTACAAATACGTGGATTAGCAAACACTGGCTGGAGAATTCCCATCACATCATGCAAGGCAATTGTATCCACCAGAAAATCCATCTTCTTCGTCGAAATCTACTGAAACAAAGAATCCCAATATCAACAGGAAGACAGAAAAATTGAATACAATGAACGTCAGAGATGAAATTGTTCTACCCGGAACATGGATATTATGCTTAAAGATTACAACTTGCACCTTTGCTCGATGTGAGAACATGTTGGTACATTCATCCTAAACAATAAGGACTACACAGCCTCCTGAATCAGTTAAAATAGAGGTGGCCCATAGAACAAAAACATTTTAATATGCATAAGAGTGTATTGTGCCAAATAATTAGACTATATGAATGGCATCCAAACAGCTCCACTTGAATTGTTTCGCAATGTGCTACACTATTAATTAAAACACCATAAAACTAGTATAGCATCAAATAAAACGAACAAAATTCAAAAGGAAATGCGAATAAACACCAAAAACCTGAATGAGAGCAGTGAAGCCTAGATAGGATCTGAGACTATGCTGCTCGGTATCAACACCAAAAACTCTCTCTTTACTCAGCACCTCAACAAGCTCCTCCAACTGCGACCTCTTCTCAACCCAAATACAATCACTATCCTCTAATGTCACCATTTCCCCATCAAAAAGCTCGATAAATTCTGTATTCAAATTCTTCAGCAACTCCCCAATCTCTTCCTTGTAAGGATGAACATTAGTACAATCACCTACCAAACATATTAAGAGCATATATTCAGACACAAAAAACATAAATTTATTTTTTAAGAAAAAAAAAACAATAAATAAATAAATTAGTAAATGTGCTACCTCCAGCTGAGCCTCCATGGAGCTTCAAATGCTTGAACTGAGCATAGGAATTGTCGGCGAGAACGCGTTTGAAACTGGATTGCGGTTTCTTGGGGATTCCTGTGTCTAGATAACAAGTTGAGGATTGCCTCCTACGTGTTTGTTTTCTGCGCTTTCGGTAATGAGCTGCAAGGCAGACTGATACTACTACTGAAAGCGCAATCGTTACGGCGAGTTTGAAATTCCGGCTTCGAACATCCATTGATGAAATTAGTTACCTCGTCGGAATCGGCTTCTGGAGAGAACCGGAGAACAGAACACGGAGAACGATGGAAGAAAAAAAAGATTGTTTTACTGCTGTGCGAGGAAGACGACTTTTGGGAAGTTAGGCGGTTTGTTGATGACAAATTGAAAATTTTGATTTGGGCCGTGGTGTATTATTGGGTTGGGCTATTGACGTAAACTGTCATGAATCGAGGATTCAATTGCCTCAATTCTATAGTGTAGGGATCTATCGGTAATTTACTAAACTTAGGAACTATAAACAGGCTATCAGGGGTTGTAATTTCATTATTGAAGAATGATGAATTATTGTGTTGTTGCGTCGAGTGTTTTGTGTGGAGCATTAAAGGCAATTTGTGGGCTGCTGCCTTTTTGATGTAAGAGCTATTATCTAGGCAGGACTTGTAATTTTAGGCACTTTTGCCTCTTAAGTATATATATAAAAAAAAAAAATCCTATATATTAAGAGAATAAGCTTTTAGGACACGTGTCACATAATGAGATGTCCAATCAAATAATCATAAAAATCAAGCCTAATTAGATATAGTAAAAAAAATTAGTAACTATTTAATTTAACTTATTTACTCATATATATTTCATTAACCAAGGTAAATCAAAAATATAATAATAATTAGTTAACATTGAACAAGGTCCGGACGTATGGCACATCATCCGTGATTTTAAAACGTTTCTAAACGCTTTCAGAATTTTCAAAAAAGCACAATAAATATCATTTCCAAATATGACTTCCAAGTTTATAGCACATCATGATATGATTTTCAAATTCGAAAATAATGAGATTTAAATTGATCACCTTAATTCCTTCCCACATCCGAAAATTAATAAATGAAATTTATTTAAAAAATTATGGGTAAATTAACCAAAATAATATTCCGTCCATATTCACAAACTTCCCAAATATGTTAATTAATTGCTCCAAATTCTATCAGTAAAGCCTAAAGTTTTAACCTATCCACAAAATCATATAATTACTCATATAAAATATTTACCAAAAATATCTCATAACATGTTAAACCCTAAGAAACATACTTATCTTATGTACTATAAATAACCCAAATTAGAGGCCGTGACAGCAGTCTGGTGCATAAGCAAAGTCAATTTCCGTCCCGTTTGAAAGTTGAATTAGTCACTTAATTGTAATTTTGATTAAGGTAGTTCATCTTTTTTTTTTTCCTACAATAACTTTTTGTTGCAGATTGATGAGATGACCGTGTTGCTAAGCGATGTATAAACGAGACCATACACAATTTGTTTTTCCAGGTATGTGACCGCTAACTAATGTTATTTTTCAATGTATTTTTGATTTTTGCAAGGTAACAAAACTGTAACTGAGTTTAAGAAAATCTAATATACAAGTTTAACGATTGCAAAAATATTGGTAATGTTCAAACGCAATATTAGGATTTCAAAAATTTCAGAGTTGGCTAATCCTCCTTCTACTTGTGGATTCAAGTTATCCAAGTTATCTGATCAATAACAAAAAGTTGAATGATGTCGTGCCCTTTTATATGTTCTAACATATTACATATGTGTTACCACATTTAATCATAATAAAGAAAAAATGTTTGGTCATTACAAATTTCCGTATTTACTTACTGTTTGAAATCTTTTTTTTTTCTAAAATTTTAAAGATATATGTGTCATGTTTTTATTATTCACTTTTTATCAAAAATTTTTCCTGCACTAATTATGTTGATATATTTTCACAATCCGGGCAATGCATGGGCCCACATACATCATAGTAGTAATTTTGAAGTTCAACGAATCTAGCAGTATTGTGACATTTTATTGGAATATGTAAAGAGATTTTAGTATTACTACCATACTACTCTGTTTATTTAAAAAAAAAAAAAAAAAAGGAATGATGAATTAGATTGAAAATTGTTGTTTCCCCTTTGGGGTGTTCTCAGGAACCCTAAGCCTTAACCCGTGTTCTCTAATCTCCGATCAAATCCTTCCGATTCAATCTCTAATTCGCCAGAGCATTACATTTGATATCAGAGCGAGTAGTTCCTTGGCCTTTCTTTCCCATTTCTTCCGCTACTTCTCTGAATTCTTCTCAGTCGGTTTCCATTTTTTTTCGAGATTGTTTCGGTTCATCTTCATCTCTCTGTTTTCGTCGGATACCGTCCTCCGAGAATTTGATTCTGTTTTTCCCTCTGAAATTGGTTCGAACTCGAATCATTTCCATTTCGGATTTCTCTTCGTTTTTTCTTCTCCTCTTCATCAATTTATAAAATTTTTCTTCTCCACTTCGATTTAATCTGAACCTGTACCCTTCTGCTTGTTCTTGAATTCAATCTATTCCGATTCTATCTGCACTCACGAATAGATAATGGAGTGATGTGGACGAGTGGGCTTGGGAATCGTCGCTTCTAATCGGCGAATTACCCACTTGAAATGAAACCCTAGGAGACCATTCCTCAGCTCTTCATTTGGAAATGACAATCGTTTGGCCAGCCAGTCTTATCTCTCATCAAGAAGTTGAAAAAGTTCTTCATAGCCACCAGTCAGAAGCGGAGGCTGAGAAGCTTCTCAATCTTTCAGCTGAAGAGAAGAGCGGACGCACTTAGGATCGCCTTAAGGAAAAGATGGACACCATTTTCAAAATGCTTGGTGTTGATAATTGCGGCGCAAAGGAAGAGGTCACAAATCCATAAATAGCGTCTGAATTAGAAGAATCCAGCACTGTCATTAACGAGCAAGGTAAATTCACTGATGAATTTTCGCATTTTGATGCAAATGAGAAGACACTGGTGGATTTGAATACTGATTCGATGATTTCCACTGAGATTTCTGATGCTCCTGTTGAGATGACGAGTTTAATTGATACCCCTAGGGTTAAATCGAGTCTCAGTTATGCTAATGTGATTGGTGATGATTCGTTATCAATGAATGAATTGATGGTTGTGGAGAATGGATTAAACGATGTTGTCACTAAACCTGCCTATAATTGTACTGATTTGAACCATATTGATGCCGGGTTAGTTACAATTCTGAATTTCCTCCGTAGTGCAAATGCTTGTTGCCGGGTTACATTTGATCCGGGTGGAAATTGGGAATTCAATTGCCAAGATGGCAGTGCACCCGTGTCTTTCAATGTTGAAGGTAGTCTGTATGTGCAGTGTTCTTTCATTAAGGGTAGTCGTCAAAGCTTTGGTGTATTTGATCCTGATGGAAATTATGACATTCAATTGAAACTGTCTATTGTAGAACCGGATGAATATGGGAAGAAGTCCCTTTTGTCTATGAATCCCTAGTTGTGTAAAACTTGGGTTGAGAAGGAAACTAGTTTTAGAGGGGGCACAAGGGTTTGTTTGGATTTAAATGTCGATAGTATTGCTGTGAATTTTAACACGGGCATTCGGTTGAACTTATTTGATGCTGAAACTGTTGAAGTTGGTAGAACTTATCATCTGCATGTGAATCAACTATCTTGTAAAGTTTGGGACAAACGGATAACTTTTTTTAAAGGTGGGACGATTGTTTATAAACATAATGTTAATGACAATTTGTCATTTGGCAAGAAAGCTTCATTTGGATGATTGCCTGGCTATGTTAGAGGTTGTTTCCATAGAATGGTCGCAGAACTTGGAGCACATGTGGTGGTCGTTGGTTGTTGTTTTTCAAGTCTGCTATGGTTAGTACCTTGCTGTTTGGATGGAGATTCAGCACTCAAGAAATGACCACATTTTCATCAGTTTTCGTGTATTTTTTTTTTGCAATTAGGTTATCTTGGTTATGTTGCTGTTTCTTTTTGCAGTTTCTGTTTTCAGTTATTAGGTGAAATGGCCTTTGTGCTAAGTGCTATTTAGTTGAATAGTATTCTCTGTAATGTCAGTCTTGGGGACGACTGATTTAAGGGAGGGGGTTTGTCATGAATCGGGGATTCAATTGCCTCAATTCTATAGTGTAGGGATCTATCGGTAGTTTACTAAACTTAGGAACTATAAATTAGCTATTAGGGGTTGTAATTTCATTATCGAAGAATGATGAATTAGATTAAAAATTGTTGTTTCCCCTTTGGGGTGTTCACAAGAACCCTAAACCTTACCCCCGTCTTCTCTAATCTCCGATCAAATCCCTCCGATTTAGTCTCTTATTCGCCAGAGCATTACATAAACCTTTTTTTTCCTAAGAAACAAATTTATGCCCAATAGATGTTTGTTTACTCGCATCATTTAGATGTTTGCAAAATAAAATGTATCTCCGTTTAACCCCAAAAATATATATTTTTGGCTTGCAAAAGAAGTTGGAGTTTGGTTTGGATTGGATTGGAAAAGGTCACGTGATGATCAGATTGATATGAAGAAATGTGATTCCCGTGGGTTCTACATTCCACGAGCATTTGGAGTCTAATTTGGCCAAGAATTGATTATTATTAGTTCCCTACTTTAAATGGAGTTTGATTGGCAAATTGATTAACATGTGAAGGCAGTACTTCTCCAAATAAATAGAAAGCATTTGACTTGGATTCTACTTCCTCAATCAACAAAGGCACGGCTGGATTTCTACTATAAAAGAGAGCTGAAGAGGTCATCAAAGAGACACACCACAAATCACCAAATCATCGAGTCTTTTATTTTCTTTCTTCTTAGTTTTTACTTTATGTCTTTTATCATGCTTTTCTAGATGTAGCCTAGCATAGATAGGTGTTTGCCTATTTTCCTTTATAGAAATGGGTAGTAATTCATGAATTTACTTTAGTGAATTCGGTCTTTCTCTGTAATAGCATTCTATAGACTAGGCATTCCCTGTCGGTGCTAATATCTTTCTGGTTTGTGTTATAGTGTGTCATCGGCTACGTCTAGTCGGCGCTAATATCTTTTTTCCTCCATGTAATAGCACGTCATCGTCAACATATATAATTTGCCAGCGCTAGGAATTTTTTCCACTATTAAGAATTAAAGCCATTAGGCTCGTTTCTCCCTCATCTTTTTATTCTTTTTTCTTTTTATTTACAAACCAAAGTGAACCATAAGCCCTCGATTCTAGGTCCGATGCTGTGAACTTATCCACAATTGCTTGATTTTGTACGTTTTAGAGAATTTTGCTCCTTTCTTTCTCATGGTCTACGGTGATTTTTTCAGCACAAACATAATGGCACGCCCGGTGGAACGAGCTTTGGTTTAGATTTAGATCGTGGGATTCAATTTTCCCCTAAAAAAAAAAATCTATTTTTCTTTCTTATATCCATCACCACTTGGTGGGTATATCTTTGACAGCCCGTAGTTCATATATGACATAATTCTTTTTGGGAGGTTCATATATGACATAATTCTTTTTGGGAGGGGGAGGGGGAGGGGAGGGGGGCTGAAAACAATGTTGGATGGCAGGCTACATTTTTTGCCGCTTTTACCAATTCTATGGTGGTGTCGGCACAGTCTTAGCAAGTGCTGCAGCAACAACAAGTGTTGTCGGCGCAACATCAACAATATTACAGGTGTTGCAGCAACTGTGTTTCAATGTGCTTATTAATGCTCACATTTCAGTCCATTTCATATGAGCGTTCCGGGGAGAGGGGTTATGTTTGATCCCAAAAATATATATTTTTGGTCTGTAAAATAAGTTGGAATTTGGTTTGGATTGGAAAAGGTCACGTGATGATCATATTGATATGAAGAAAAGTGATTTCCGTGGGTTCTACATTCCACGAGCATTTGGAGTCTAATTTGGCCAAGAATTGATTATTATTAGTTCCCTACTTTGAATGGAGTTTGGTTGGCAAATTGATTAACATGTGAAGGCAGTATTTCTTCCCCTAATAAATAGAAAGCATTTGACTTGGATTCTACTTTCTCAATCAACAATGGCACAGCTGGATTTCTACTAAAACGAGAGCCGAAGAGGTAATCAAACAGACACACCACAAATCATCAAATCATCAGTCTTTATTTTCTTTCTTTTTAGTTTTTACTTCATGTCTTTTATCATGCTTTTCTAGATGTAGCCTAGCATAAATAGGTGTTTGCCTATTTTCCTTCGTAGAAATAGGTAGTAGTTCGTGGATTCTAATTCAGTAAATTCGGTTTTTCTCTGTAATAGCGTTCTATCGACTAGGCATTCCCTGTCGGTGATAGACATTCCATGTCGGCGCTAATATCTTTCTGGTTTGTGTCATAGCGTGTCATCGGCTACGTCTAGTCGGTGCTAATATCTTTTTCCTCCGTGTAATAGCGCGTCATCGGAACCATCTATAATTTGCCGGCGCTAGGGATTTTTCCCACTATTAAGAATTAAAGCCATTAGGCTCGTTTCTCCCTCATCTTTTTATTCTCTTTTTCTTTTTATTTACAAACCAAAGTGAACATAAGTCATCGATTCTATGTCTTGAGGCTGGTTTTTGAACTTATCCACAATCGCCTGATTTTGTATGTTTTAGAGAATTTTGCCCCTTTCTTTCTCACGGTTCTCACGGTTTAGGGTGATTTTTTTGGTACAAACAATCTCTTGCTATATTTCTATGTTTATTTTCTCGCATGAGTGAAGGGATTAGCCACTATGGAAACCCTACAGTGTGAAAAAAGACTTATGAGAAAAAAAGAACAAAGAAATCGTTAACGTGTGATCAATTCTCAAGCAGGAAATTTAATATATATGTTACTATAACATTTATAACATTTATATTTACTCTGTCCCTAAATAATTTTTCAATTTAGATTTTTATTTGTAATGTAAATTGTACAAAAAATAAGAAATCAAACGGGGCAATAATTTTTTTTGGTACAATAAGTTTCCGTCTTAATTACATCCATAATAATATTAAGTAAGTTTCATTTTATTGAAATTGAATAAAAAAAATTTATACACTTGTAAACTGCATCATTAAATGTTCTTGTAATATATTTCTTATTGAATATGTTTTTCTGTATCCACCATTACTGAGCGGTGTATCAGGAGTTTAGCTGTTTCTTTCTTCTTCTTCTTTTTTTATAGCAATGTTTGTCTAGTTATTTTGTGCTTTGAGTTTTGGTTTGCTAACAACTTTATGACAGTATTGAATCAATTACGTAGTTCAATTACGAATATAAATATATTGTTTAAGTACAAGAGAGTAATGCAAACTAAACTGGGCTATGATTGTTTAATGGGAAAAAAAGTTTGAGAATTATTTTTTGAAAGATTGTGTATCTAAATTGTATTATTTAAAGGTTGTGTATGAAGCACTATTAGTTATATATTATTCATTGATGGTCAAAGTTACGGAATAAAAGTATTTGACTTATAAAAAAAATAACAAAATCTTAAATAATGGAACTGTTTCACCGTAAAAAGTGCAATTTACATGAAGATGAGATCCCAGAAATCAAAAAATTCAGGGTCCGTTGGTATATTGATGGGTTTTACTATAAGAATAGATAAGATAATAGGAAGGGTTTACTATGGGTATACCTATTCAAAAATAGTTATTTGGTTTATAAAAGTTTAGGTATCATTTTATTTTTTATATTTATGTTATTTATTTAATTAATGGCATGAAAATTTAATAACAAAATTTTTAAAAAATCAATAATTATTTATATTAATTTTAGTCAATTTGATAATATAGTTTATAATTTTAAAATCATAATTAGTTTGATTGAGTCTGAATAGCTATTAATATAAAATCTAATACAATAAACAAATTCTGCAATTCAATCTCAATACGAATCATAAGTTAATAAATTTAACATGATTCAAGGATGGTGGTAATTTAAATATGACTAAAAAATTTCAAATAAAACTTGAATTATATAATGACGAATTTTTTTTTAAAAAAAAGCCTTGAATTATATAAATTAAGAAAAATTAATTTTACAATATAATATAATAATAAATTTTTATACAACATAAAATTGTCATGAAAAAATAAAGACTTGAAGAAAAAAAAAAAGTTACACAATCGGGAATCAGATCAAAACCTACCTTCTGGTGAGTTTAGAAATCAGTACATTCCTGCCAATTTGAAACCCGCCAACCAAACACTAATATTAAAAGTCATTTCATTCCTTCATTCCAATAACCATCATCCAAACACCCCCTCATTATTCTATTCGCTTCAAAAAAAATAATATAAATTTTAAAATTTAATGTGAACTATTTTTTGGGACACAGAGATTATAATAAGTAGCTATAAGATATAAGCTTTATGCCAATAGTAGGGATTTCTTTCATTATATGGTCCGTGTAAATAATTGAGTAAATTTAATAAATAATTGGACTTAAGATTATTTTTGGTGTTATGAGTTCGATGCATGCGAATGACGATTAGACGTGGTATTGCATCAACCAACCAATTTATAATTACATGTAACAAACACAATGTATCAGTCAAATCAAATGTAAAACATGAGACAGGTTTTGGGCCATAAATGAAATATATAGCTTTTAAAAGTTGGGCAATAGAGAATGCATTGCTTAAGTGTTTTTGTGCGAGACAGACAGAAAATGCAACGATGACGACGAACGAAAAACTTGGCTTCCACACTTTAAAATAGGAATTAAATAATGGACTTTAGATTATTTTTGGTGTTATAAGTTCGATGCATGAGAATGGCGATAAATGTGGTATTGCATCAACCACCCAAGTTTATAACTACATGTAACAAACACAATGTGTCCAGTCAAATAAAATGTAAAATATGAGACAGGTTTTGGCCATAAATAAAATATATAGCTTTTAAAAATTGGGCCATAGAGAATGCATTGCTTTAGTGTTTTTGTGCGAGACAACATAAAATGCAACGACAACGAACGAAAAGCTTGGCATCCGCACTTTATAATAGGAATGGATGTTTCACTTGGCTGTAACTTTTTTCTTTGGTTTTTTTTTTCCGGGATTTACAAATGTATTTGAATCTTACTCGTAAAATAAGTAATTAATAGTCACATTAGCAAATATATGTGTTGCAATGTTAAAATGGAGTATTTAAACATCAAACAAAGAAGTTGCAAAATTGATTTCAAGGAAGCTCAAAGTAAGGAGTTAGACGAGTGGGGACTATTTTGTTTATAAACAATCTGTTAAATTGTTTATAAACCTTTTTTTTTTCCTTTCCTTTTTGTCGATATTTGAAATGCTCTATCGCTACAGTGACTACTTTCTCAGGCCAAATTGTTTGCTTGTGATCAGAGGGTAGCATTCCCCAACTAGTAGGGAACTGAATCAAACCTACAGGTATACTAACTAAATTTTCAGAGGTCCACAAAGTATTGATATAGAAATATTCAATTCAGATTCTTCCTCGCTAACTGATGACACATCAATATAATCATGAACATTTCCTTCAATAATGTTTGAACGAGCTGCGGACAACTTAATGCTTTCCAATTGAGTGGCTACTTCTTTCATAGTTGGTCTCATCTTTCCATTCAAGTTGAGGCATCTTTGAGCAAGTTTAGCAACACCAACAACCTCATCTTTGTTGCCCTCATCGATAACTTGAGGATCAAGAAAACTATGTAGTTTATCTTTATCCAAGGACACCAAAAACCTTGTCACTAAGCTTACATGTCCACCATCTTCAGTTCCTGATGATGATGATGTTGAAATCGGTTTTTTTCTTGTTATGAGCTCAACAAGAACAACTCCAAAACTGTAAACGTCACTCTTCTCAGTAAACTGGCTTGATTGGAAATATTCTGGATCCAGATACCCAAAAGTTCCTTTCACTTGAGTAGTCACATGAGTTCTATCAATTGCAATAGACCTTGAAGTTCCAAAATCGGACACTTTTGCAATGTACTTTTCATCCAGAAGTATGTTGCTTGACTTCATATCCCGATGATAAATAGTATTCGCGGTTGCTGAGTGTAGATAGGTGAGTGCTCCGACTACCTCAGTTGCTATCTTTAACCTCAAGTTCCAAGTGAAAGAATCTGGTCATCATCCTCATCATCGCCATTACCAATGGTCTTGTTATGAATAAGGTCAAAAAGGGTTCCGTTAGGGATGAATTCATACACCAATATCGGAACTTTTGTCTCCAAACAACAACCAAATAACTTCACTACATTTCTATGGTTGACCTGGGAAAGAATGACAACCTCATTGATGAATTCTTCCAATTGGCTCTTGTTAACCTTTTTGGATTTCTAGATGGCTACTATCCTTCCATCTGTGAGCAACCCTTTATAAACCGTGCCTTGACCACCTTGCCCTAGTATCAGGTTTGCATTGAACCCGTCAGTGGCCTTCTTCAATTCTGTACGTTTGAAAACTCGCGTTTTCTCGATCACACTATCATTAGAAGATAATTGTTGCTGTAACAGAAGTCCTCCATTTCATTTAAAATGTTTACCTCCGATCATTTTCTCTATTTTACATTTGAGTAGCTTATAAGCCAAATACATAATAGCAACAAAAACTAATGAGTCGAAACTTACGAACACACCTGGGGAGACCAAACGTATAACACATAGATGTGTACGTAATTATAAGTTGATAAAGTCTGCAAATTTCTGAAAGGTACAAATTAAAGAAAGAAAAAGAAGAAAAAAAAGGAGGCTTAAGAAAAGAAAATTTTACCAAGGTATATCTTGGTAACTGAAAACATTTTGGTATTGGATTCTGCTTCGTCTTTGGCTATGGATTTGCAACCTTGACCAAATTTCTTGCCATCGCCAAAGTACCCTTCCGGACAAGAGCAGAAGTATCTTCCGGAAATGTTGGTACATGTATGCTCACATGGATTGTTGTTGGGGTCAGCACATTCATCAACATCTAGACCACCATATATACAAGAACTACTTGATTTTATATTCATAAAAAGTTGAAAATTTGAAAGAACTAAAAGAAATCTAATGAATTTCTAAAATGACCATTATGAATTGATTAAATAACATTAAAAACTAATTAACCTTGACAGCCTGAATTGATCAGGTAGGGATGGCCCTGATAACCTTCTGGGCAGATGCAATGATAGCCTTCTCCGCCACTAGTTTTGTCATCAACGCAGATACTATTGTTTCCTCAACATGCATAATCAACAGCCGCAAAACAACTCAAATTCCCAATTCTCCAGTTCAGCACAACCGGAACACTAGCCAACGTCCGATTAATGAAATCAGGATCCCACAAATCAGATTAGCCCCGGAATATGAAGATGCCCCTTTCAGCAAGGAAAGCATAGCTACAAGGAGTACTGAAGGCAAAAACCCTGGTATTTAAGGTATCCAGGTAAGAAGAATAGTATGAAAAAGGATTGATCAGCAATTCATTTTAATTTTTCAATCACTTTTATTTTATATATAACTTAAAATACTTTCTCATTTTTAGAATTTTGTTTTTACCTTGTAACTTTTTTGAAAAAAACGACTGCCATTTGGGAGCTTGGGTGGGGTGGTTAGGGGACTAGAATAGAGGATAGTCATTATCAGGAGGTCGAGCGTTCGATTCTCACTGGGATCATTCAAATTTTTTTTTTAAAAAAAAGGGGAAGCTACTGTTTGTTATAAAATTATCGCTAGACTACTAATATGAAACTAAGCATAAGAACAAGAGAGACATAACAGAGTAAAAAGAGATAAGAGACTTGTATTCAGATGTATTTTGAAGCATGAATAAGCTCCCTATTTATACAAGAAGTAGGGAATCAAACTGTGGGAAATGAATCATCTATCATTAATGCTAAATATTACAGAATCATATCTCCTTGATTATGAATAGAATAATACATATTAATTGTGGATATTCAATCAAATCAAATATTTTATAACACTCCCCCTTTGAATGTCGATATTTACGGAATAATGCCTCGTTAAAACCTTATTAGGAAAAACCCTAGTAAAGAAAAAAGAGTACACTTCCGAACATGACTCTGCCTCATTAAAAACCTTGTCAGAAAAATCCATTGGGACAAAATCTCGATTAAGGGAAAAAAAAAGTACAACGTGAGTTACTCCCCCTGTTAACTACGCCACTTGTAATCTTCTCGTTGCATGCCAAGCTATTGACCAGGCTCATGATTGTTTAACTCAATAATAGACAGATTACTTCGACTTCTCATGTAGACGGTTGTATTCATATACCTGTATAATCTTGTGTGTTTTATAATAATGGAGATGCATGACCATCATACCTTGAAGGTATCAATACACAACATCCAAGTCTTGACTAATTGATTAGATAAACCGAAACTGTATATGATACTTCAGGACCAAATGGGTCTACATCATTAATAGAAAGTCAAGAGAATGATCTATATGCACATCAAGATTTTGATCAAATGCGCTCAGGGGGTGTTGAACATACAAAGGTCGAACTATTTAGACTGAGATTCTACTCAAGATCTTTCATTATCCTTGCTTCAGGTAAGTAGCAACCTTTTGAACTTCCCTAAAAGTGTTCATAACTATGATATAACTCTTCAAGGGTTTTATTTATATTCAGCCTATTCGAACTTCGTGATAAGTTTCGATAATATTCAGCCTTTAGAAACTCTACAAGAGTTCGGTGCTAACAAAATTATAAATGCACATATAGCTTATCAATACTCATATGTTACAAACAAACATAATATATCCAGATAAAAACAGACATAGCATATCTATTATATTAAAAAATATGAACCTATATCTAGACACATGAAGACATTATAACTTGCGCAAGTCTTTCATATTATTTTCTCGAGAATCGGAACCATGTCCCTATTGAATCCTTCAGGGATTTCATATAAGTGTCATTTTCAAATGGCAAATATCAAGTATTGTTTCAAGTGATCACTATATTCACTAGACGCATTTTATTTCTTTATTTGCTGCCAGATTTAGCAAATAACGGAAGAATAAATATTTTTATCCACCACAAGAGAATTTATCCCTTTATTATTAACATCCGGACTTTGGAAAAACTTGTACAATAAGTCGGTTGCTCATTAATCATTTGCAAAATTACCCAACAACATTTAGCCGGTTTATTACTTTTAGAAATGATATGTTATCCTTACATTTCTTAAATTGTTTCATAATGTTTTTATTTAAAATTTTAGTTTATTTTATTTTTATTTTTAAAGGTCATGGACAACAAAGACCAGAAATATTAGAGACCATAAATATTTTTGTTATCTCCTTATGAAAAATTCTCATGTTTGTACTATAACCGGTACTACAAAATTGATTGAATGCTCCAAAAGAGCATATATAATCGGATAAAACCAGTGCCCCAGTAGAGCATTAGTTACTAAGGGCTTGTTTGGCCAATATTTTATTTTTGTTTTTTTTTAGATTTTGATTTGGGTTTGAGATATGATTTAAAATGTGGTTTAAGATCAAATTTAAAAAGTTGTTTGGGTAATATTTTAAATAAAATAATGATATTTTTAGAGCACCATCGGACTGCCTCCACCACCGGCGCCACCGCTGGACCGCCCACTACTACCGCCGGACCGCCTCCGGCCGTCCGGATTCCGGCGAACTCGCTGGAATCTGGCCGGCTGGTCGCCGGCCAGCGGCGGTCGGCAGTTCAATGACAGAGGATGTGGTCCGGTGGTTGTGGACGAAAATTGTGTAAAAATAATTTTTGGAATATTTTTTAAAAGGTAAATTAAAAAGTTGTTTGGATAGTATTGAGATTTATGTTTGAGAGGTGTTTTAAGTGGTAAAATGAGACAAAAAGGCAAAATTTGAGTTGGACAAACAATATCTCAATTAAATTATATGTGTGCTCCAGAAGAACCAAGAGTTTCTTCCAACAAATTAGAGTATCAATCGATGTGTCGATGAGATAGCCACATGTATTGTTCTTGTTAACTTGCAACTTGAAATTTGCAGAAACTTAATTATGGAGTTCATTTGATAATGTGCAGATACTCATGTTCTGTTCTTATAAGAATTTTGATTTGATAGTTGTGGTGAGTGTATGACTCAATATTAGAATGATAGAAGTTGAACATTGAGTGCCTATACGAGCAACAATGAAGCGGTCTAGTAGAATCGTTTATTATATGCATTCAATTAAAGTAATTTTCTCATGTATGATTGAGAAAATGTTGAAACACAAAAGGACCAATTATATGCATAAAACCAAACAGGTCATTACAGATATTTTCCCCAATAGTGGTTTTCGGTTAGAAACCATATATATCCATCTTTACATATTATATGTGCAGTTTATATTATAATTATTCCACCACAATGCACACAAAAATGGAGCCTCCGGAAGAGGTTAGAAATATATGTTGAATACTGAATCTCTAATTTTTGAAATTATTGATGTTGGATTAACTCCTCTATGAACTGATCGTATTAGTTTGACGAGTTAGTTACTCTCAAAAGGGAGATTATTAACTACTCGGTTGGTTAATCGTCATTTTAGCGAGTTATTTATCCCAACATCAGGGGGAGAAGTTAAAACAGCCTATTTATAAATGAAATGGACAAGATCATTATCTCATCTGATCCTTCATGATATGTACATGAAATTCAAGAGTATCAATTGATGTATCGATGAGATAGCCACATGTACTGTTCTTGTTAACTTGCAACTTGAAATTTGCAGAAAATTAATTACGGAGTTCATTTGATAATGTGCAGATACTCATGTTCTGTTCTTATAAGAATTTTGATTTGATAGTTGTGGTGAGTGTATGACTCAATATTAGAATGATAGAAGTTGAACATTGAGTGACTAAACGAGCAACAATGAAGCGGTCTAGTAGAATCGTTTATTGTATGTATTCAATTAAAGTAATTATCTCATGCATAATTGAGAAAATGTTGAAATACAAAAGGAACCAATTATATGCATAAGACCAAACAGGTCATTGCGGATATTCTTCCCAATAGTGTTTTTCAACCAGAAACCATACATATCCATCTTTAAATATTATATGTACAATTTATATTATAATTATTCCACCACAATGCACACAAAGATGGAGCCTCCAGAAGAGGTTAGAAATATATGTTGAATATTGAATCTCTAATTTTTGAAATTATTGATGTTGGATTAACTACTCAATGAACTAATCGTATTAGTTTGACGAGTTAGTTACTCTCAAAAGGGAGATTATTAACTGCTCGGTTGGTTAATTGTCATTTTAGCGAGTTAGTTATCCCAACATCAGGCGGAGAAGTTAAAACAACATATTTATAAATAAAATGGACAAGATCATTATCTCATTTGATCCTCCATGATATGAACCTGAAATTCAAGAGATAATGTTCAAGACCAGATGTTTACACTCAAAATTTGATAATACGTCCCTGAAGGACCATATATCATTATTCTTTAGTAGAATGTCCATTTGATGAGTGGTCGAACCATCGATTCCAATGATAAAAATCCTCGTAAGGACAAGGTTTAAATCTATAGAGATGGCAAATACAAATGATTATAATTCATGAAATTCTAATAGTTTCCCACTATGATGAATCAACTTCCAAAAGAAGTATAAAAGCATTTAGGAACTTTAATGATTGTTAAGATCTCATTACTATAGAAAGATGGAATCGATCAGTAATAAAATGTCGATATGAAATTTTATTATGCTGCAACAGTTAGTAAAATGAATGACAATGAAGATCAGGAAATGAAAGTTTGTTGTAGATACAAATATTAAACTTATTGGCCATAATATATGAAAAGACGCAGTACACACTTAATGACGTGTGTTGTACACATACTTTGAATTGCTTGAAGCAATAAGAGTTTTGAAAAGTAATACACAGGCTAAATGTTGTTGGATAATTGTACAAACGATTAATGAGCAACCGACTTATTGTACAAGTTTTTCCAAAGTCCGGATGTTAATAATAAAGGGATAAATTCTCTTGTGGTGGATAAAAATATTTATTCTTCCGTTATTTGCTAAATGTGGCAGTAAATAAAGAAATAAAATGCGTCTAATGAATATAGTGATTACTTGAAGTGAGATGAATCTCAGCATCTAGCACTCATGACAGATAGTTTTTCCCCGAGATATCAAAGGAACAAACTCAAGTTTCAAGATTATTAGTCATGGTGCTGCTATTGAAGATTGCAAATAAATTAAGAATAAATTTAAAAACAAATTTCAAGGACCATATTAAAAAAAATAAAACGTAAGGATTGAACTAAGCAAATTAAAAATTTTGTTACAAATAAATCAAGAATAATTTTAGGACAAATTTCAGGGACCACATATGAAAAAAAACAAAACTCTAAGTCAAATGCATCTATCTATATAATATAATAATAGAAAACCCAGAGAGAGGAAACTGGAATAGTTTTCCGCTTGACACGTAGGACTAGCAATTTTATCCATTTTTTGATTTATTAAAAAGGAAAAAACATTATATCTTCTGTTAAAAATTTGATTTTGAAAATTGAAAAAAAAGATGAATGTTGGTAACTATAAAATGTAATCCCTAAAATCTCTCTTATATATTTCAAAATTTACTTTATATTGGAATATTAAAATAAATATATTGAACTAATGAGAGATATACAACAGAGAGAATTTCAAATAGATTCTCATGAGAAATTTGTATTCCTTATCTTTTGAGAAATTTTGGAGATTTGAATTATTGATGAAAAAAATTTATAAAAGAATGCAAACACTCGGGGTGATTATGTTTCATTTTTATCATCATTTTTTTCTCTTTTCTTCTTCCAGAATGTTTTCTACTTCATTAGTGTAGAAGGTCTCAATATGATCAATTCGATTAAATGTAGTAGTATTTCCCTATTTTATTTCATTGTTTCAATTAATATAGTCTGTATTGAAATTTTCTTTTTTCTTTTTTTTTTCGCAGGTTAAATTTTCAATAGAGAGATTTTCATAGTACAATCTCGGTTTCCAGACACTACTATGTTATAGTTTAATGTCCCTTTTGTTCCCCCATTAGTTTGTGTTTGTGCAGTACATTATCATACTTCGAATTGGGTAGGTTATTTGGATTGAATGTTGCATTTTTTTCTTCAAGATTTGATTTTAATTTTTTCTTTTTTTATCACATACTAATTTACACAAACTTTCTCCTTAAAAGTATAGACCTATTATTATTGCTAATTTTCTCTATAACATAATTAATTAGGAATATCTTTAGATGATAACTTGATTTTACTAATTTTTGTTTTTTTTAAGAAAAAACTTTTACAGTTTGCATTAATCTACCATGATTTCAGGTCACTCAAAATTAGTACTTTAAACTAAAAGTAAACAAAGGAAGAGGCAACGAGAGGTAATTGTTTTTTTTCTTTTTCCCAAAGGTGCGAGGAGGTTATTTTGGGTGTTTTCACCTCAATTACCACTTGACTTACAACTTTCAAGAATCACCCGTCGAAGAGGATAATAGTTATAGCCCACGACAATAGATTGGTAAAAATCTTCAAGTAATGGGCAGATGGGAGAAATTTAGCTCGGGGCTGAAGGAATTAAAAAGATATCTCCATCAAAAAATGGTCTAACTGTATAGTTGAACATTGTATAAAAGCGAAATGAAATTTGAAATTGCGGTTCAGTATAAAATGAAGACAAGTTTTTTTTGTCATTTGTTTATCAATGACGATAAATGAAAGTGAGGTCCAGTCCGAGTTAGATTATATGTATCACGCTCCGTATTCGGTCATGAATTGGTTATTTCAATATAATCAATTAAAGTAATACTATGTGATCAAAACGGTGATGTGAGAAACAAACTATAAATGTTGTTACAAAACAGTGTTCAAATTTATGGTATATGTAATTCAAATTTAAAAGTTTTTTTCTAATAATTTTTTAATTTGGTGTCCGAATAAAGTCACACAATTTATTTGAATATTACTCTATTCCTTATGTACTGCATTATTTGAATACTAACTGTATTTTTTGAGCACTAATTGATTCATGATTAACGATGTTTGAAATCTGTATCATGTACGTTTTTCCAAACATTTGTTTATTTCATTATACTTATTTAAATTGCGATATTTCTGTCCCATGCAAGGCATAGGTAGCATCTAGTTATTAATCATTAAAGTTTATAATCAAATGTGTATTAATCATTAAAGTTTATCTGACCTTTAAGCCAAACCCATGACACATTTTTCGAGAACAAAGCCAAGCAATTTCAAAACCAAAAAACCACAAGTTTATATGTTTATGTGCACACCTTTTTTTTCATATTAAAACTGGTGATATCATGCTTAAAAAAAAAAAAACTATGAAGTAATGTAACGACTTACCGAAAACATATTTTCTACAAATAAGCCTACCATGCATAATAACCAATCGAAACAGAACCAATTCATGCATGACCGAAAGATAATCATAAATTGGTATAATCATAAATTGCAAATAAGCATAATCATAAATCGGCATGATTGCACAAAGGAAAGAAGAAAAAAAAAATCCGACCAAAATAATACACACCAATTTTACTGAGGTTTCAAGTCTTCAAAATCAATACACACCAACTTCAGAAGGTGGTAAAGTATAGAGCTCTTTGGCTAGAACTTCGTACTGATAACGTGTTATAAAATTATTGCTAGACTACTAATATGAAACTAAGTATAAAAACAAGAGAGACATAAGAGAGTAGAGAGAGATAAGAAACTTGTATTCAGATATATTTTGAACCATGAATGAGCTCCTTATTTATACAAGAAGTAGGGGATCAAACTGTGATAAATGTATCACATATCCTTAATGCTAAATATTACATAATCATATCTCCTTAATTATGAATATAATAATACATATTAATTATGGATATTCAATCAAATCAAATATTTCATAACACTATTTAGTTTATTTATGGGTAAATTCTTAAATTGGTCTTCTATATTAGGTCAAATGCGCAATTTAGTCATCTACATTAAAATTTGGCTGAAATTATACTCTATATTTTCGTTTATAATTTTTTTGTTCCTTTGTCATTATTCTAGCAGTTTAACCATATTTAGGTTAAGTCAACAGTGGTATTTTTAGAATAAAAATTTTATTTTCTAAAAAAAAATCTAATTTTGAACAAAATAATATTAAATTGATTAAAAATCAAAATTAAAAAATTTTGGAAATATAAATTAAATTAATAAAACATTATATTTTTTTTAAAAAAACCTTGGTCCATCACAATGGAATTTTCATCCTGTATAATGTTTATCCCAATCAAAACCTAAATATCTATTATTTAATGCTCCAAATCTGGATCTCGCCTCCATCTTTCATATAATCTACGTCGTGACAATTGCCAAAAAAACTCCATCTAGAAAGATTAGATGGAAAACTGTGAATCAGCCAGAAATATTAATTGTTTTAAAAAATTTAAATTTCAAAAATCATTATTTTGTCTGTACTTTTCTGTCGATTTCTTTTACCTTGTTCCAGGTTAATTTAGCAAAACTCTAAATATTTTTTATTAATGAAATAGTATTTATTATCTCTTAATTTCAATTCTTTAATAATTTAATATTTAGATTATTATTTTGTTCATATTAGTCTTTTTGAGGATAAATATTTTTTATTTTGAAAATACTCTTGTTAACTTAGACTTGAACTCGAATATGGTCAAACTAATAGATAGTTCGAAAGGACAAAAAATTCACAAACTAAAATGTGCAGAACCACTTCAACCAATCGGTAATGTACAGTACTTATATATGCATTGAACCTAATGTAGAAGACCAATTTTCAAAATTTTGTCTTTATTTTATTTCATTCGATATCGCCAGAATGGACTATAGCGATAACTACGGTGAATGAATAGATAGTTATAGCAAAGAAGATTGACCTGGGATACGTGTTATAAACTGCTGAATTAATATGTTAATTAAAAAAAGATCAAATAGTCTCAAAAAAATAGAAGAAAAGACTAGGAAAGCAATTAAGTTGGAATTGTGAGCTGTGGAGTGTGGAGTGTGCATGAAGTGGAATTGGTCATGTGGCCAAGTTTTGGCGGCATTCACAAGAAAATCTTTCCAAGTGTTCGGGTTACTCAAAGACAATTGCCCTAAAGATGATGAAATGTGAGGAACCATCTTAACTTTGACTCAGGAATCAATTTGTCACACAAGAGCACAAAGAAAGCTTGACTCTAAAGCTTTTTTCTGTAGATGGAAATTGAAGCTGACTTTAAAGAGAAATGGTTCCATGGAAAGGTCCGGACAATATGCAGCTGTTTCTATCCCGAAAGTTTGGCCGCTGGTGCGACCAATCCTGGACAGTTTAATTACTGGGAATTTCGAAAAACAATATCCAGGGCATGCACAGCAACAGAGCCAGAAATATTATGAAGGTAGTGCGAGATTTGTAAAACTAACTAATGACATTACCATTTGTTATAAAAGCAGTTGTAAAATAACTAACTACAGTTTTATACTAAAATTATTGTCTGTCCCTACTCTATCGGGTCATTTCGATCAGTGACAAAAAAACGAACTCAGACTCGTCCCCCTCAACTGAAACTTCAATATCACCATGAAAATTTCCTTCAACAGTATTTGGACGAGCTGTTGGCAACTTGATGCTTTCCAATTGAATGGCTACTTCTTTCATGGTTGGTCTCATCTTGCCATTCAAGTTGAGGCATCTTTGAGCAAGTTTAGCAACACCAAAAATCTCATCTTTTTTGGCCTCAACAATAACTTGAGGATCAGGAGATTCATAAAGTCTATTTTTTATCCATGGACACCAAAAACCGTGTCCCCAACCTTAAATCACAATTTCCTCAGTAGCTTCCGATGGTGATATAGGTTTTTTCTTGTTAAGAGCTCAACCAGAACGACCCGAAACTGTAAACATCACTCTTCTCCGTAAACTGGCTTGATTGGGAGTATTCTGGATCTAGATACCCAAAAGTTCCTTTCACCTGTGTTGTCACATGGGTTCTATCAATTGCAATAGACTTTGAAATTCCGAAATCGGAAACTTTTGCAATGTACTTTTCATCCAAAAGTTTGTTGCTTGACTTGATATCTCTATGGAAAATAGGCTTAGCAGCGGGGCGGAGCCAAGCCCCTAAGATATGATGGGGCAAAATTTTCAACACTTGTAAATTAATACACTTGCCTCTTATTATCTTAAATTTAGGTGGGGCAAAAACTAATATTTTGTAAAAAAAATCTAATTTCAGGATTTAACTAGAAAAAAAAAAATTTCAGCTGGGGCAATTGCCCCACCTCGGGTGTATGTACGTCCGCCCCTTAGCAGTTGTTGAGTGGAGATAGGCCAGTGCTCCGGCTACCTTAGTCGCTATCTTTAATCTCAAGTTCCAGGTGAAGGGAAATTGATCATCATCATCATCATCATTCTTGTTATGAATAAGGTTGAAAAGGGTTCCATTAGGGATGAATTCATAGACCAATAACGGAACTTTTGTCTCCAAACAACATCCTAATAATTTCACCACATTTCTATGAATGATCTGGGAAAGAATGACAACCTCATTGATGAAGTCTTCCAATTGGCTTTCGTTAACCTTTTTTGACGCCTTGATGGCTACAATTCTTCCATCTGTGAGCAACCCTTTATAAACTGTGCCTTGACGACCTTGTCCCAGTATCACTGTATCAGGTTTCCGTTGAACTCATCAGTGGCCTTCTCCGATTCTGTGCTTTGGAAAATACGTGTTTTCTTAATGATACATTCATCAGCTGATAATTGTTGTTGTAAAAGAAGCCCTCCATTTCGCTTGAACATATTTTCTTTGATCATTTTGTCTCTTTTCCATCACACTATTCTGTACGTGGAATAAATAAGGGCAACGAGAAATAAAGAGCCAAAGCTTATGCCAACACCTGTGGAAGCATGCCAACACCTGTGGAAGCATGCCAACATATATAATATGGTAGTATTACATTTCTATTGCTAGCTAGTAACCAAGTCTGGAAGTTCTAGCAAAACATGAGCAAGTTTACGTTTAGACAAACTATTTATAATTTAAAAACCTAGGAGAGTAATTCTTATTTAGTTCAAAATCTGAATGGATGGGTTGATGAGTACCGCACCAATATCAGCAATGGCAGAGCCAGGAAATCAATATTAGGGGTGCGAAATTTTGATAAAACTACTAATAATATTAGGGAATCAATATAAGGGGTGCAAAAAATTATTCAACACATAGTTTCTATTGAAAATTTAAAATATCCCTACTAATACAAAATATTGAGTAGGCCTCCGTCCCCCCTAGCTCCCCCACTGAATATCAGTCGTGCTCATACGTACTCTCTCACCTTACCAAACAAACTATTTCCACCAACCAAAAAAAAAAAAAAGAACAAATTACCCTTAATCGCTGTGAAGTCCTTGATTTTGGCTGTGCAACCTTGACCTTTTTTTTGCCATCGCCAGAATACCCTTCCTGACAAAAGCAGCTGTAACTTCCGGGAGTGTTAATACAGATATGAGAACACGGATTACTGTTCGGATCTGCACATTCATTGATGTCTGATCGCCAAAGAAAAAGTATTTATTATTTTTAAAACAAAGTTCACAATAAATCAGCAATGATAGATGACAGTTAAAAATAATAGTGAAAATTCATAGTGACTGACGTGTAAATAATAATTAGATCATGTTAAAAGTAATATTATTTGGGAGAAAATAAAATTTTAACGGGGAAACCTAATAAACAAAATAATGGGTCATAATGCTACACATCAACACTATTTTTTTCATGATTTGTTTTCCACTATGAATATCATTTTCTTAAATAAATTAGGAAATCAGGAAATGAATTTCTAAATGATCATGTATTAATTAGAAAATAACCAACCTAGGCAGCCTGGATCGAGGTAAGGATCACCCTCATAACCTCGTTTGCAGCTGCAGTGATAGTCTACTGATTCTGGGGTGCTTGACTTTTGGGTGAGCCAAACCCAAAAGTGTGGAACAAAAAATGTGTAGGGTTTATTTTGTAGACAAATGTAATCTTCTCGCGTTTTAAAAACGCGAAACAATCAAATTACATTAACATTTCGCGTTTCACAAACGCGAAAAATGTTAATTCCATGCACTCAGATTCAAACGGGTCGAAAGCAAAAAAAAAAAAAAGAAAAATAGGTTTTTCGCGTTTTACAAACGCGAAAAACGTAAGACGCGTTTGCAAAGCGCGAAACTTTGTTTTCGCCTTTGCAAAACGCGAAACTTTCTTTTCGCGTTTTCAAAACGCGAGAAACTACTTTCGCGTTTAAAAAATGCGAAAATCTGTAAGTTTAAAAGTGTAAATTTTGCAAATAAAAATTTAGCGTTTTGAAAACGCGAAACAAAATTTATAGCGTTTTTAAAGCGCGAAAAATAGATTTAGCGTTTTTAAAACGCGAAAATATCCAGAAAATCTCCTCCTCCACTCACCCGTCTCCACGTGTATTTTTTATGATAAGTCTGGAATGTATTCGCGTTTGTTAAACGCGAAATTTAAGATTCATATATAAAACAAGCTTTAACAGCATTTCTCCGCAAATTTCTTTCATTGTTCAGCTCCGAATTTTCTTCCCAAATTTCTTTCATTCTGTTGAACTCCGATTTTAAGTTTTACTCCGGAGGACTTGCTGAATTCGTGAAAACTCTCATTTTCTTCAAATTGAGAAGTTGCTCCGAGGTTAAAGAAGATTGATTTGAGTCCTGAAGCCTATTTAAAACTCTAAGTTTTAACATTGAGGTAAGTTTATTTCGTTATTAAAAACATGTACTTTTTTATGTTTTATTATGAGCATAGGATGATTTACGCATTATTATTAGTTAATATATAATTGTGATTTAGTCAATTAACGGTGGTTTTTATTGAGGCTGATAAAGTAAATTGAAAAAATATTAGTTAATAGAATATTAAATTAGATGAGCATTGTAAATTATTGTACATCGATTTCGTAAAATAAAATAAAATTATAATAATGATATTGAATTTTGAATATTTACAGATAAGAATAAATTATGTAATTTGGGCATAAGGTTTAGATTTAATATTAATTTTGAGCATACAAATGAATTTGTAAATTCAGGCGTATAGTTGTTATTTTAAAATTATTAAATCAGAACGGGTAAATACTATGGCCGCAAACCGATTTCGTAGGAATTGATTTTGCAGCCCGCAAATGTCTTTCACGGAGACAGTTCATTCAAATTATCTTGGAATACTACTTATACAATCGAACTGATGGGACTATCACGGTAGACAATGGGATGCGCGGACGGTTATCTTATCATTGATCGTATGTTAGATTTCTCGGAACTTGTTGATAAGGTATTAAGTGTGATCGGAGTTGATAGAGAAGGGCTTTATATTGATTTTTCTTTGGTATGGACGGAGAGGTCAGGAAAAAGGTATCGTGTGCACATTAATGATGATAATACTGTTCGGTTCATTTATCTTTGTGCTGATAAATGGCCAGAATTGTACCCTGAAAAAGTTGAGAGAACAGACCATGTTTATGCAAGTACATCTGGCCAGGATATTGGTGCCAGCACTAGTGGTGGTAGAACAGTTGAAGACAATGAAGATGGAGATGAAGATGGAGATGAAGATAAAGATGAAGATAAAGATGAAGATGCAGATGAAGATGAAGATGTCGGGGGTGTCGAAAGCAGTGATGATGAGTACGTCCCATCGGATGAGGACTCGAGATGACGACACCGATTTTGAGTCATCTTCTTCATCCCATATGTTTTCGACGACATAAGTGGATGGGACAAGACTTTAGAGGAAGTAGAAAACGATGGAATTAAAATGTGGGATGGCAATCCGTTGACGCTAGGCCTTGATATACATTTCGCCAACAAGCCTGAGGCACAAGCGGCAGTGGGAGAATGGAACTTGGTACATGGTCGGACTTTCCGGTGAAAACGAGCTCTAAACGAACATGGTATGTCGAATGCGAGACGTGTGGACCTAAATATCCGAAAGAGCGCCTTCACGGCTATGATTGTTCGTGGAAGGCGCGAGTTTCGCTACAGAAGGCCACCGATACTTGGAAAATGGTGGTATGGTCCGATTCCCACAACTGTCTTGGGGCAAACAAGAGAAACGAGTCCCGAAATGTCACGTCTTCTATGATTGCTAGACTGGTTGCCCAAAATGTGCGAAAACATCCAGATTTTGCGATTGCCCAAATTCAAATAGAAGTGATGAAGAGGTACCAAGTCGAATGTAGCTACAAGAAGGCATGGCATGGTAGAAGAAAAGCACTTGAGGCTCAGTATGGTACATGGGAAAGTAATTTTCAACAATTGCCCACTCCTCAATGCATTGTTCATGTCAAACCCGGACACTTGTGTGCAATTCAAGTTTAAGGAAAATTCAGGAAGCTCACAAAGGTTTGTATGTAGGTATGTTTTCTGGGCATTTGGGCCATCTATACAGCTTATTTCATGCTTGTTGGCCAGAATAACCATCGATGCCACTCACTGCGAGGATCCTACAAAGGAAAACTAATTGTGGCATGCGTAAAGTGCGCAAATGGCACGATTGTTCCCATCGCATTTGCTCTTGTGGACGAAGAGACTATACACAGCTGGAAATGGTTTTTGAAGTATTTGAAAAAGTTTGTTCTACAAGATAGGAAGACCTGTATAATCTCTGATCGAAATCAGGGTATCCTTACTGCCATGGACATCATGTTGCAAAAATTCCCAGAGATGGGCGTCTACCGTTATTGTCTAGAGCATGTTAAAGCAAACTTGGTTGGGCATTTTCGAAAGGAGAAACTGCGAGGCAACTGTCAAATGATTGGTTCAGCGACGGAAAAGACAAGGTTCTTGGCAGAGTGGCAAAAATTAGAAGAAAAAAATGAGCTTGCTGCTCGTTGGCTTGTGTCCGGGTGTTGAGAAATGG
This sequence comes from Oldenlandia corymbosa var. corymbosa, assembly GCA_949775105.1. Classification (NCBI taxonomy): domain Eukaryota; kingdom Viridiplantae; phylum Streptophyta; class Magnoliopsida; order Gentianales; family Rubiaceae; genus Oldenlandia; species Oldenlandia corymbosa. Next base: position 25,720,524 of record OX459118.1, on the reverse strand, counting down.
ACTGTTTACACGATGGAGGGTATCGTTGGGGAGAAATGACCACTAACATTTCGAGAGTTTCAATAATGTCTGAAAGGTGCTAGATTCTTCCCGATCACGGCTTTGATCCTAGCATCCTTTCAAAAAGCAACAACTGCTTCGTGCAAACATTGATATGATCCAAAATGTCGACTGTCTACCTCCTACTCCAATGAAACTGTATGAAGAGGCCCGGAAGAAATCGTTGAGGCAAAAGGTCAACCGGTTTAGCAAGAGAAACCAGAAGTACGAAGTGGTTACAATAGCACCTGATAATCAACCATGGAAGGCTGACGAGAAGCAAGTTGTGCTGTATACAAATCGAGAGTGCACTTGCGGAAGGTGGCAGACTTTTAGATTTCCTTGTTCCCATGCACTTCGAGTTGCCCGTGAGCTAGGTGACGATCCCTTTCCACTTTTTGATCCATGTTACACTACGCATCAATGGTACCAACAGTTTTCTGGAGAATTCAACCCAATCATCGAACCATGGCCAAAGGCAACGTGGCAGATCAGGCCAGATGACACTAAACTTGTCCACCATGCTGGCCGAGGTCGGAAGCGTGTGAATCGAAAAAAAGGTGTGATGGATTATACAAGCAAATCGGCGGCGAAGACTCCAAACTTGCAGTTTATGTAAGCTACAAGGCCATAATGCCATGGCTTGCCCATATGCGAGAGTTTGCGCACGATGTGGAAGTTTAGATCATGATGCTGTCGAATGCCCTTTTTCTCATCCACTGCTGACAGGACCGGTATTGATAAACTGTATGATCCATATGGAATTCATGGTGTGCCTAATATCAATTCTGATGATGATGATGATGAAGCGTAGTGATTATTCTGTTAGTGTTCGTATTTTTGTATTGTTTTGAACATTCATGTAGTAAACCTCAGAGGATGATTCAGTTTGCGTTTGTATTTGTTTTACTATGTTGGTTTGGATGTTTCTGTAATTTATATTAGTAATGTTTTTGTAAAACCGAAACGTCGCAGTTCATTTTAGTAATATTATTAATTATTACTATAGGATATATACATGTCGAATAAAGCACTAGTTATTTGATAAACAATAAAGGTAAGAAAATTAGTTATTTGTCATCACCGAAATTAATATAACCATATATTCGGCTTAAAGAATAAACGACTAAAATTTTAAATTGGGTGTATTATTCTCGCGTTTGTGAAACGCGAAACAAGGGGAGTATTTTCTCGCGTTTGAAACGCGAAAATAGGAGGGTTAAAATTTTCGCGTTTCAAACGCGATTTTACTTAAAGCTTGGTTGTTTTCGCGTTTAGAAACGCGAAAATGGGTGCATAAATTAAATTTTCGCGTTTCGGGTTGATGTTTCTCAAACAGAAGCATATATCCGGCGTAATCCATTGAAACCGGTGATTTTTCCGGGAGAGTTGCCGGAATTGTTTCGGCATCAAATTTTTGCATTTTGTAAGCTATATATCGAGGTAAGTTGTGTTTTTTGGTGTGATTTAATCGTTTCTTTTTAATTCATGTTTTAATTTTCGATTCCTATAAATTTTGTGTTCGTTTTATTTGTAATTTTATTTCCCGATTTAATGAATCGTTAATAGATCTAGTATTATAGGTGTTGTAATTGTGGAATTTTTAAAAATTCGGGTTTGGGTTGGGTGAAAAAATTCGGGAATGAATGGGAGGCGGCGGCGGAATGAAGGGGAGGGTGGGGGCGCGGCGAACGAAGGGGAGGGTGGGGGCGGCGGCGGAACGAAGGGGAGGGTGGGGCGGCGGCGGAATGCGGGGAGGGTGGGGGGGCGGCGGCGGAATGAAAGGGAGGGGGGCGGCGGCAGAATGAAAGGGAGGGGGCGGCGGGGGAATGCAGGGGTGTAGAGAGGAGGTAGGTTTAGGGTTTATGGTTGGGCTTAGGGTTTGGTGTGGGGTGTTGGGCTTAGGGGTTTAGGGTTTGGGGGATTGGGTTGGGTTTAGAATGTGGGTTTAGGGTTTGGGGGATTGGGTTGGGTTTAGAATGTAGGTTTTTTGGGTTGGGAATTGGGTTGGGTTTAAAATATGAATTTTGGGTTGGGTTTAGAATGTGGGTTTTGGGTTGGGGATTGGGTTGGGTTTAAAATATGGGTTTTGGATAATAAAATGTAGGGTTGGAATTTTGAATGTATAGGATAATTAGATTAGAATAATAATATTAATTTGTATTTACTAAAATGTAGGGTTAAAATATATAATAAAAGAATAATTAGATTAGAATAATAATATTAATCCGTATTTACTAAAATGTAGGGTTAAAATATTTAATAAAAGAATAATTAGATTAGAATAATAATATTAATCCGTATTTACTAAAATGTAGGGTTAAATATTTAATAAAAGAATAATTAGATTAGAATAATAATATTAATTTTTATTTACTAAAATGTAGGGTTAAAATCTATAATAAAAGAATAATTAGATTAGAATAATAATATTAATCCGTATTTACTAAAATGTAGGGTTAAAATATTTAATAAAAGAATAATTAGATTAGAATAATAATATTAATTTGTATTTACTAAAATGTAGGGTTAAATATTTAATAAAAGAATAATTAGATTAGAATAATAATATTAATTTGTATTTACTAAAATGTAGGGTTAAAATCTTTAATAAAAGAATAATTAGATTAGAATAATAATATTAATCCGTATTTACTAAAATGTAGGGTTAAAATATTTAATAAAAGAATAATTAGATTAGAATAATAATATTAATTTGTATTTACTAAAATGTAGGGTTAAATATTTAATAAAAGAATAATTAGATTAGAATAATAATATTAATTTGTATTTACTAAAATGTAGGGTTAAAATATATAATAAAAGAATAATTAGATTAGAATAATAATATTAATCCGTATTTACTAAAATGTAGGGTTAAAATATTTAATAAAAGAATAATTAGATTAGAATAATAATATTAATCCGTATTTACTAAAATGTAGGGTTAAATATTTAATAAAAGAATAATTAGATTAGAATAATAATATTAATTTGTATTTACTAAAATGTAGGGTTAAAATCTATAATAAAAGAATAATTAGATTAGAATAATAATATTAATCCGTATTTACTAAAATGTAGGGTTAAAATATTTAATAAAAGAATAATTAGATTAGAATAATAATATTAATTTGTATTTACTAAAATGTAGGGTTAAATATTTAATAAAAGAATAATTAGATTAGAATAATAATATTAATTTGTATTTACTAAAATGTAGGGTTAAAATCTTTAATAAAAGAATAATTAGATTAGAATAATAATATTAATCCGTATTTACTAAAATGTAGGGTTAAAATATTTAATAAAAGAATAATTAGATTAGAATAATAATATTAATTTGTATTTACTAAAATGTAGGGTTAAATATTTAATAAAAGAATAATTAGATTAGAATAATAATATTAATTTGTATTTACTAAAATGTAGGGTTAAAATCTTTAATAAAAGAATAATTAGATTAGAATAATAATATTAATCCGTATTTACTAAAATGTAGGGTTAAAATCTTTAATAAAAGAATAATTAGATTAGAATAATAATATTAATCCGTATTTACTAAAATGTAGGGTTAAAATCTTTAATAAAAGAATAATTAGATTAGAATAAAAAAGAATAATAATATTAATCCGTACTTACTAAAACTATTTGTAAATTGTACTAGCCATGGACATTGGATCATCTTCTTCCTCCCAATCTACCTCAAAGAAGCTACGGCAGGGACCCAGAGACAGTAGTTTGTTGTTTCTCCAAACGCCCATAGGTCACACAATATATTCCATGGTGCACAGTATGATATAGGGATTTCGGAGCCCAGGCGCGTAGATAGCGCCGCGTGGAAATTAATAAAAGATGCACCGAGGTTGACAAAGGAATATATTGAGAAATTTGGTTTTGGACCGTTCTCTAGAGTTGGGTCCATCAGATGTGACCATGCCCTGCTTACAGCTCTTGTGGAGCGATGGCGCCCAGAGACCCATACATTTCATTTACCTTTTGGGGAGGCTACTATCACACTCCAGGACGTCGAGGTTCTTTTGGGCCTTCGGGTTGATGGACGTCCACTTACAGGACATCACACCATGCCCGATGGTGGTTGGGCACCTATTTGGAGAGGATGTTTGGATTTAGGTTCCGCATGGATGAGTCTAGATTGACGAGTGTTTCCATCATCGAAATAAAGACTCACATAGAGAATAATCCTTTGACGGACTGTCCCCGACGATGCACACCTACAATGAGCCCGTTGTTTTGTTGGATGGCTCGTTGGCGGATTCTCGTTCTCAAACACTACGAGAAACAGCTTTCCTCTCGATCTTGTGCATTTTCTTCATACTCCCGAGATTTGCTCGAGTACGGTTGGGGTAGTGCGGCACTATGTTACTTGTACCGCAAAGATGTCCAGTCATCTCCGCCGCTTCGCCAAGGCTATTACCACTGTGTGATTCTTCTTCGTATTTTATCTTTTCATTTCTCTCTAGTTTCAATTTATATTCTCCCATTATTATTGGTGATTTTAGCTAATGATTTCTTCATTCGAATTAGCTCGGGCCCGGGAGCGGATTTTGACGGTTCACCCAAGATATCGGGTGGGGATCTCGATCTATCCGATTGTCCATTGGGCACGAGGTAATCTTATACATCAAACCTTCGTAAATTTTGACATTTTGATTTGTACTATCATGTCTCAATTTAATGTTACTTTCTCCGTGCGGTGGTCCCGCGAGAAAAAGTTCAAGGTATCACGCGGTTCAATTTGGCCGCGTCATCGGGATCACTTGCGCTCTCGCAGAGTCCGATGTTAGTATTCTATTCAATTAGTATAACTTATGTTTTATTCGTTTTTTTAACGGTGTCGAACTTTTAATTACACGTCTCTTACTTAATTACCATTGCGCTTTGTCTGGATGCCGTACACGACTCTTTGGGTCGTATTGCCGTGGTTTGTCTTGTGGGACAGGCATATGGCGATCTCGGACATGGCTCATCTGCGGTGATGTCGTTGCGCCACACAACCCCGTAGGGTATTTCGCCAATTTGGTTATCACCGGCGGATACCCGCGACGCATTACTTCTCACTGCGGTGGAAATTACTAGCCTGCTCAAGAGGAAGCCGTTTGGAGGATCCGATAGGAGATGGTTACAACAACTAGGGATATATCTCCAGGTTTGGAATGATCGCCACGGCCAAGTTGTGGGGACTGATGATGATTATGTTGGCGAGCCTTCCGCAGATCCGGAGTATCTCTTGTGGTACCATCAGGTTACTGTGAAGTATGTTACGGATCCGACGGACTCTGAAAATGCGAGGGGTTTTCACGGTTCTGCAGAGACCTTGCGCCTCATGGTGAGTATTTCGCCTACAGTCCATTTGGTTCTTTTTATTAACACTGTTGTCGATTTATGATTCTTTCTAATAAAAATTTCAGGCCACATTGATGGAGGACGTTCGTAGTCTGAGTATTATAGGCCAGCGTACTTTCGACGCGGACTCCTTTGGTTATGATCGCTTAGGCGAGATTGCCCAGGTTGCTGAGCGGGCGTTGTCCGTCAATGCAACAAATGTTGTACGTCACGATCTCGATAGGCATGTTGAGGTTCATGACATTTTGAGTCAAGAACTTGCACTGTGGACCCGACCCAAGAACATCCACCACCTGCACCTCCGAGGCGTTCGCGCAGTCTCGGCGTGGGCGTGGGGGCAAGAGACAATCACAACATCTCAGCCACATCAGTCCTCCCAAAGATGAGCAGCCTCATATTCCCTTCACCGGCGGTTCATCCCATCGTCTCCACATCGCCTCCACTCCATTCTCGACAGCATTCACTCATCGGTCTCCACATCATTCATCCCATCAGTCTCCACATCATTCTTCGCCGACCCATCGTGCGTTTTACCGTCCGATTATGTCTCCCAAAGACCAAGAGTCAATTTTTCCTTCACTCGCTTTTCCTCCCCGACTTCTCGCGCTTTGGAGATTCTTTTATTGACTTTTCGGGTTTCAGCAGAGTTCGCTAGATGGCCGTCGATACATTACACGAGTAACTTTCTTTCGAGTATGTTCGAGGGTGTTGCGGGTCAGCATCAGGCTGATAACCCAGCTGAGGTGAGCGTGAGAGTCAGGGTGAGGATGAGGCTGAGGATGAGGCTGAGGATGAGGATGAGGATGAGGCTGAGGATGCAGACCAGGATGATCGGTTTGAGGGTCAGGGTTATCAGCGCCATGAGGAGCAGGGATCGAGTCAGACTCTAGGGACTCCACCGTTGGCTGTGAGTAAAGGCCAGAGAGTGACGAAGGAGCCCGATAGATTGACTTATAGCCTTTTTCGGGCTAAAAAGCCCAAGAAGAAGTAGGGTACTAGACTTCTTATGTAGTATTATTAGACTTGTATTTTTTTTTCCCTTTTGTTCATTTCTGTTTTTTTTCCTTTTGTTATGACTTGTTTTATTTTTTTTTACCTTTTGTTATGACTTGTAGTATTTTGTTATGACTTGTATTAATATTCTTAATAGTTTGATTTCACTCGCATCGTAAATACAATAATTAATATTTATAAAACACATCTTCGCCGATCAAATCGAAACACATATTTAAACTTTCTTATATTTTTTTCATAATTAATAGTTGCTTCATCTTAAGTGTTGGTAAATTAAAATAAATATTTAATAAAATTTATTCTTATTTTAAGCTTTTTCTTATATTAAAACCATCATAATTAATAAAATTAATTTGTAAATTAAATTACATCTCAATAAATCCATAAAATTACGTCATTATCATTATTGAAAATTTTTCATATAAAATTATTTTTAAAATAATGATTACATTTTTATAAAATTTTTAGTATAATCATTATTAATTTTTTTATATAATGTTCTAAAAATTAATACATTATAATAACTATATCATACTTTTAATAATTTATATTTAGTATAGCTCTATTTTATTTAATGAGTATCAATTATAATATTATATTCTTATTCAAAATTTAATTTTCGTATTATTAAAATTATCAATATAATTTTCCTCTTTATAGCTCTATTCAAAATTTAATGATTAACAGTTATAATTTTAAAATTTTCTGTTACCATTATTCAAATTTAATAATTTTTTGAAGTCAATTTCCCTATAACGTTTTAAACTAGTCAAATTAATCATATTTTTATGCCTATTTCTTTTTTTATTAAATAAAATGTTTTTTCAATTGATTTCGCGTTTTCAAAACGCGAAATCTTGTTGATTCAAGTTAATTAATTAGGATTATGTTAAATTAATTTTTTCTCCTTCTTTTGCGTTTCAGAAACGCGAAAAATGTACATTCGCGTTTTGAAAACGCGATTTTGTGTTTTTAGCGTTTTCAAAACGCGGATTTTGATTTTTTCGCGTTTCTGAAGCGCGAGAAAACTATTTTTGCCCACAATTTAAACCCTAAACATATTTTGTTCTTCATTTTTTTTTTAAGTTACTAATAAGTAAATTTTCGACTGATTCTGTGTATGTCTCAACACAAAAACTGTTGCCGCGGCATCCATAATCTTTCGCTTTCTGCGCTGTAGAGCAATTCGAATTTCCAATTGTCCAGTTCAGTAGAACTGGAACACTGGCTAAGGTCCTATCAATGAAATTCAGATAAAAAAAAATCAAAAGTACCCCCAGATACGAATCTGCCCTGTTCAGCCAGGAATCCATAGCTACAAGGGTTGAACTTGTAAACCGTGGAATGGTTATTAAAGTTACCCAGACGAGCAGAACAGTGTGTAATAATAGCGCCTTCTGGAAAGGACGTTTCGCAACAGCCAATTCCAGAATAATCTCCCCCCAGGCCGTCCTCTGCTTGAGGACAGATCGGTCCGCATCCACTGCTAAAGTTCCGACCTTTGCAATCACCCGAAATTAGACCGAAGTCATTGCAACCTATGATGGTGAATCTGTTCAGCCCAGAGACGATGTACGGGGTTGCGCGTAGATCCACCTGAACCTTGTCTGCTCCATGGACTAATAAACGACCCACCTGACTGTTATAACAACTGGTAACAATCTTAGTGGAAACACGAAGTTGGTTGTTTGATATTTCGAAGATTTCAATCCCTGATGAGAAGAATGGCTTTGGTGGGTTGAAAGAAGTGTTGCAGGTGACTTCAAACCATGGGTCGATAGCACAACCTGAGCCGAGGCCGATGCCGAAGGGATATATAATTGTGACTTTTCCACATTGACTTTGGCATCCGGCTTTGCTGATTCTATTTGTGCTACTGAAATTGGTGCTCTGGACTACTGAAATTGTTAACAACAGAAAGCACGCATAACACCTGATCAGAACCCAAAGAAGCTGATCATTTCTCCCCATTCTCATGGATGAATCATGCATGATTAATGGGACGATGGACGATATTTGTGACTATTTTTAACTCAACTAAGCTACTATAGGCAAGGCAGTTTTAGCTTAGTTGTGTATACTTCACAGCTTATAATACAGATACAGTTATATAGTATAGCAACAAATAACAACTATACACAGATTATTTTACTCCTTCAAAAGATCAGTTGTTGGGCTATCTTTGTTACGTACTGATACCTCTAGTCTCCAAATTTACATTTTCAATAAATAATCTTACGTACATACTACCCTCTTGCAATTTTTAAATTTGTCATTTGGCACTGGTCAAACCGGCCAGCAGCAATAGGCCTACTTGGAATTTTGTTTACATTTTGCACAAAACTCCTTCCTTCTAATTTGATTTTTTTAAATCAAAATTATACTATTAAAAGTAAAAGTTTAAATTGAAAAATAGTTTCGAGACAGAAAAAATAATTTTATTTATTTTTTTCATGCCTACAATCTTCATCATGGGAACATTATTGAGAAGACGTGAATTTTTTATAGTGAAGTTTTGTGGGACGAGGAGGGAAATATCAACAGTAAGTTCCAATTCAATTATACCTAAAACGTTGGGAATGATAAATTTTCAGAGCTATATATAACCTATATCAATATGTGTCATCGTCAAGGTAAAATTTTAATCTCTGTTTCTCTCTTAATTATTTTGCCCTCTATGTTGAGTTGTGATAATGATGGGATTTCAGGCCATAGCAACTGCATTTGAAGAGAGAAAAAAGAAGAATAAAACTTATCATGAACTTTAAAAAAAAGCAAATTTTCCAGGAAAGGCTGTTAATATAGTACTATACAAACTCTTTTTTTTTTTTTTTTTAACATGTTTTACAGACCACAATAATGAGTTTCTCTAGGAGTAGCTATGAACTTTGGTGCAGAGTAACTTAATTATCCCGAATCCCCTTTTGTTTTTGAAAGTTATTGTTTTGTCCAATGTCAATCAAGAAGTATGTAGTATGCATCTTATATTTTTTAAGAACGTTAATCCTGCCATATCTAATTATTTTTTCATATATCACATTTACTTTGTCCAAAATTTTAATAGTTGATATTTCACAAGATTTATAAATATGTAACAAATATTTTTTATTTTATAAAAAAAAACCCATAAAAATATTGTAACATACCCGCATATCGTGCGGGTTTAACATCTAGTTTATACTATAGAAGGATGATACGTGTTAGTGCGCAAAAATTCAAGGATGGTCGACGGACATGGATAATTGATCTTTCTTTTTCTATTTATATTTCATTAACTCGCTATTTGTTATGAATAATGAAATCAATTGTTTCATTTTCAACAGTCATTTTACATAAATCACACGGTTCATGGATTTGTAATTACAGTTTAGCAACATGCACCAGCCAGGCAGCCATCACATGAATCTTGTAGTTTTAAATTATTAATTTAGCGCTCTCTTCATCTCTCTAACGAACATTCACGTTATGTACTCTTTATCATTGAAATTAAATAGAGCAGATAGTCAACTTGAAATCCTTATCATGACTAAGTAATTCAACATTTCGATCTACTCCATTGTTAAGGAACAAAAAACCATGAACACAGAACAATTCTGCGCAGTATGAGAGTTCAAGACTGACTCACTTCAGGCCAGAACAATTCGATGCGCGCGCACACATATGATTTGGACTTGTGTTAGAATTCTTTTAATTTTCATTTTCTGAATTTAGATAAGATTCTAGTTGTTTGTAAACTAGTTGGGTGCGGCAATAATGTTCTTGTATGCTTTTACGTACAAGTTTTATCTAATAAAACGAAAATCAATTATCTCAAAGAAAAGGAACAATAACAAAAACGAAAATGGGTTACTGAGAAGAACAACGATTAAAATAGTAATCGTTGCAAACTTTAAAGTTGGGCCATTTGAGCTCGTAATTCAGCCCAAGTGCCCTACTGTACTTTAAGCATTTTTTGAGGTTAAACATTAAGTTTCAAGGGCTAAACTGGAGGACGGAGCATTTCGGCTTAGTTAATTTTGATTAGGGTCAACACGTAGCCCATCACTCTCCATCAGGGAACTAAAGGAAAAGACAACAAAACATATAGTATAATATCCCTTCCCTCTTAAAAGAAATAATTACTTTACTATAAAATTTGATCTCAAGTCTGTAGAGATTGTAGAAGAAAGACAACATCAGGATCCAGGCTAATTAGTTTTAGTTTTGTGTTCTGATTGTTTCATTTTATGTTAAGTCAGTTAGGAAATTCAAGTAGATATAAGGCGGCAAATAAGTAAGGGTAGTGTAGTCTTTTAACATTACTTCTTAACCTGTATAAATACATGAGTTGTGTATGTGAATACACACGTGATATAGAATACATTTTTGATCAATATACAGATTCACTTTACCAAATTCATTTCTTGTTTGTTCTACTCTGAAACCTTAGAATGGCTGATCGATTCTTCTAGATGGTATCAGAGCAGGTCAATCCTGTTACTGAGAACCATTCTAGGTAGGAAAACTTGAAAAACCTGAGTTTTCCATCCGCAGATTTGTAGAAATGGAGGAGAATCAGTATGAAGGCACTTTGCGAAGAACAAGGGAAAGACTTCATCATCGGATTGAACGGGAAGATGAAGCTTTTCAAGATCACCGAAGCTTCAATGAGATTCGTAGAGAAAACACAGCCATGAATTATGGAGGTTATGTTCATCCTTTGACTCTTTTACCGTCTGATAGCTTAGCTTTAACCATAATTAGCTATCAGTTAACTGTAAAACCTATGTGACTTGGAGTCATTCGATGAGGAGAGCTTTAAATGCTAAGAAAAAACTTGGATTTATAACTGGTAGTGTGGCTAAACCAGATGAAGGTAGTTTGGATTTTGAGCAGTGGTGCCGAGTTAATGATACAGTCGTGTCTTGGATCTTAAATTCGATTTCAAGTGATCTGTTGGAAGGTTTTGATTTTGCTGAGAATGCACAGATACTATGGGAAGAGTTGAAAGATAGTTTTGGCACTAGTAATGCTCCACAGATCTATCAGTTGAAAAAGGAAATTGCAAATTTTGCACAAGGAAATTTGAGTCTGTCAAGCTATTACACTAAGCTGAAAAAGTATTGGGATGAATTAAACAGTATTGATACACCAGATGTGTGTACATGTAATGGCTGTGTTTGCAAATTTAATAGACCAAATGGTGGTAAAGAAGCAAGGGATCGTCTGATGCAATTTCTTGCAGGGCTAAGTGATGTGTAACTACTTGTTAAAAATCAGATTCTAGCAACTGAACCTTTACATGAGGTTAAGAAAGCATATGCAATAATTATGAATGTGGAAAGACAACGACAGTTGAGTATTGAAATGGAGACACCAACAGATCATAGTGCCGTGATGGTTCAAATGAATGGAGTAAACATGAAGTTTAATGTTGGAACAGGAACCGGTGTGATACAATGCTGGGACAGGATTCAATGGATTTTACAGTGCACCACAAAGTATTTCTGCTCCAAAGACCACTTATAATAATATTGGAAGAGAGAATGAGTTGAGGAGAGACAAGGCAGCCAAGAAATTATTAAAATGTACTTATTGTCAAATGACAGGACACCTAAAGGAAGATTGCTTCAAGTTGATAGGATATCCAGATTGGTTCAAAACTTACAGAGATCAAAGAAGTGCTCAAACTGGCAGAATTTCAGCTCATGTAGTAGAAACACCAACAGATATTGTGGCTGGAAATGATTCTGGGGGAGATCTGATGGGCATGATGAACAATATCAGGATGATGGAGCAAGAGTTAGCACGATTGATCAAAGGAAAATAGCAGATGGGAGATTCCTCTGACAACATCAACTTTTCCCGCTTTTTAGATTTTGCAGGTATGACATCTTTTAATGCACTTACATAAATTGAAGTTTTGTTGATCATGTGTTGGATCTTGGACTTAGGAGCCACTAGCCATATGACATCCAACCTAAACCTTCTCTCCTATTCAAAACCTGTTACCAGTACCACACCTGTTTACATTTTTGATGGTAGTATAAAAGAAGTCAAACACATAGGTCATGCAATTCTAGGAATAGATATAAAATTGCATGATTGTTTACATATACCATCTTTTAAACACAACCTTATATCAGTGAGCAAATTAGCATCATGCTCAAAGATTGATGGCTATTTTTTCACTGTTTTTTGCCTATTACAGGACCAAGTGACTAGGCAGTTGCTTGCAGTGGAAAGAGTGGTCAACAGACTCTACATAATTGATCACACTTCTTTTTCAAGAGATACCATACTTTCATTCACTAGAACTCATGTTAATCATCCTTTTATAGCCAATGTTTCAACTATTTCTTGTCATGTTTCAAATAATGTAAGCATTCCTGATAATGATGTATGGCATAGGAGATTAGGCCACCCTTCTGATAAAGTTGTAAAAGCACTTTCCTTGTATGATTCCTCAGATTAACTTGTTAGCATTTGTGGAATTTGTCCCTTAGCTAAATAACATCGTTTTCCCTTTTCCACTAGTACCATTCACAGTTCAAATATTTTTGAATTGATTCATGCTGACATTTGGGGGCCATACAGTCAACAATCCTTGACAGGTGATAATGGTTTATTTGTTACATAAAAGCATCATAATTAACTCTTAATTTAGTAAGAAATTGGGGGGTATTTTCTATTATTAGTGCATTCTACTTAACTAGTTTTCGTGTTTTTGTTAGGTTGGGATTTGATTGCACAATTGCTGAAAAATTGAGGCCAAGGGAACAAATTATGGACTGATGAGGCAATGTTTGCTGAGCTGGATGAGGAAACACCTCCCTAGACAAGAAGCATCTTGCCATTAATGAATATGTCTCCTCCAAGAGGCATGCTTGTCCCTCAGCCGAAATTTCAGCCACCCCTGCTGATCAATGAGAGCAGTGCTGCCACTTCTGGAAGAAGATAAGAAGAACAACCAAGTTTGGATTCCAAGCACAAGGCATTGGGAGGATTAAACAAATTACAAGCATGAGAGGCTCTCATGATTAAAGAACCGGCTGCAAGGCCCTATAAAAGGGGGAACTTCACTCTCAGAAAATAGAATCTATCTCTGGTTACCCTTTCAGTTGCCAGAAATTATACAGAAAAACTCCAGGTAGAAGGCAAGAAGGAAGAAGGAGCAACAACAACTCAGTAAGGAAGCCAAGTTGGAGAGTAGCCATCCCAGTTTCTGCTTCAGTTCCATGAGTGAACCCTTTCACTCCCAGGAGTGGCTCAGAAACTGCACAAGCTTTTTTCTCGTCTCTTGACTGTTAGCTTGAACTTCGTTTTATTATGCATACTTCTATAATGTCTGTTGATGTAGTAGATGTAGCATTAATCTGTATGAGTAGCTAAGCACCTTCCAGGGGTTATTCTCCTCAACCTATGATATAGTTGTTTAATGCACTGGTTTGTTCCTTGTTTTGAAGTTGAAAGTTTTTCTACATTCATTTACTTGATCACTAAATTGAATGAATGCTAGAACTAAGGGAGATCTGGAAAGATAAACTTGGTTTGGATTGTTTCAACTTTAACTTATGACATAGAGGTAACAGTCTATGGTTTTAACTAAGATAGGAATATACTTAGTTAACATAAGCATTCTTGAAGGCCTAAGAACTTAATGACTTTGTATCTGGAATCAATCATTGGAAAATAGATTGTTAAGGTTACAAAGATGACTCTAGGAAAAATGAGAACTGACTTAGAGTTATAAGTGAGCTGAATGAACAAAAACCCAACCATTACAGTGCTAATAAAACAACTATAGCAGTAGGAAGAGGAGATGAACACCCCTGGTTTTCATTCCCCTGAGTGACTGTTTCCATTCCTCTGAGTGACACCTTATCTGACTGGTAGTCTTTTTTTACAACAATTTTGGTAATTAGCTGTCCTCGTGGGATCGACCTAACTTCCATTATCTACAAAATTCATAATCCAAGCTAGTAATATTTTTGGTGAACTCGGCACGCACCAACATGAGCTCATTATTTCCTTACCATAGTAGATGACTATAGTAGAGCTACCTGGACCATTATGATGAGAGATAAATCTCAAGCCTTTACCAACCTCAAAGCCTTCATAAAAATGATCCAAAACCAGTTTCAAAGATCCATTCAGTATCTTAGAATAGATAATGGATCTGAATTCTTAAGTCAAGAATGTCAGAATTTGCTTTCAGATTTAAGAATAGTTCATCATAAATCTTGTGTCTACACTCCACAACAAAATGGAGTTGTGGAAAGAAAGTATAAGCACATTCTGCAAATTGCAAGAGCTTTGCTTTTCCAGTCTGGAATACCTAAATCTTTTTGAGGGGATTATATTTTAATAGCCACTGATTTGATTAATAGGCTTCCATCTACAGTTCTTGAAGGGAAAATACCATATGAAATTCTCTATTCCAAACCACCAGAATATCATCATCTAAGGACTTTTGGATGCCTTAGTTTTGCTGCTAATACCACACCTCATAAAGCCAAATTTGACTCTAGGGCTACTAGAGCCATTTCCATTGGATATCCTCCAAAACAAAAGGCATACAAATTGTATGATCCTTCACTCAAGAAATTTTTTGTTTCTAGGAATTTTGTTTTCCATGAAACAATATTACCTTTTAAAGCTATTGAATCATCATATGTTTCTCATACTTCTTCTTCTTTACAGTACCTTGCTAATCAAGATTCATGGTTAGCACAAGAAATTACACCCACTGTTCCTTTGCTTACTGAATCCACTTCTATGAATTCTCTTTCTCAGACCTCTCCCGATCACTATACCTCAGATCCACCCAGTAACACCTGTTCTCCTCTTGTTCATACTTCTAACTCTCTTGAAATAGCATCTGTTCCTCCTAGAAGGAGTTACAGAGTTGTCAAAGATCCTATTTGGATGAAAGACTATGTGTATCACCATATCAAAAAGAAGCCAGTTTCTTCTACTATACGTGACACTACTGCCCTAGTTACTCAAACTACTTCTACTCCTTATAGTTATCAACCTGTTTTTTATCTGATCATTTATTTTATTTTTTTTGCACAAATTGACCATATTCTAGAACCTACTTCTTATACCCAAGCCATAACTTGTCCTGAGTGGATCCAGGCCATGAACACAGAATTAAGTGCCTTAGAAGATAATCATACCTGGGAATTAACTACTTTGCCACCAAGGAAAAGAGCTATAGGTTCTAAGTGTGTTTATAAAGTTAAGTATCACTCTGATGGAACTATTGATAGATATAAAGCCCGATTCGTTGCAAAAGGTTATAATCAAGTAGAAGGTGAGGATTTCTATGATAGTTTCTCTCCAGTAGCTAAGATTGTCACAGTAAGGATTTTTCTTGCATTGGCATCTGCTTATAGTTGGGTTTTACATCAACTTGATGTAAACAATGCTTTTCTTCATGGTTTTTTGGATGAGGAAATCTATATGCATCCTCCTGATGGATACTTTTTAGCACAGCCTGGTCCGGTTTGTAGATTGAGGAAGTCACTTTATGGCCTGAAGCAAGCTTCCCGGCAATGGAATGCTGAGTTCACGTCCAAACTTCAATCCTATGGTTTCCATCAGTCACCTCATGATCCTTGCTTATTTATACTGCATCAAGGATCTTTGTTTTTGGCTTTGATTGTGTATGTGGATGACATTTTATTCACTGGACTAGATGAAGATGCCATTTTGAAGGTCAAACAGTTTCTTCATCAGGCTTTCACCATTAAAGACCTTGGATATACTAAGTATTTTTGGGTATTGAATTGGCAAGATCTTCCGACGAAATGTATTTGAGTTAACGAAAATACATTCATGATATATTGCAGGAAGTAGGTTTGACTGGTTGTAAGTCCACCACCACTCCTTTACTGAAAGGTCATCAGTTTGGAGAAGATTGTGGGAAGCCTATCTCAGATGCTTCCTTGTATAGAAAACTTGTTAGTAAACTTCTATACCTTAACTTCACCAGGCCAGATATTTCTTATGCTGTTCAACAACTTAGCAAGTTTGTTCATTCACCCTGTGAAGACCACTGGACAACTCTCATGCATACTCTGAAATACTTGAAAGGTACCTCAACCACAGGATTGTTCTATCCAGCACAATCACATCTTAAACTGGAGGCTTATGCTAACTCTGATTGGGGTTCTAATCCAGTCCATAGGCGCTCAATCACTGGTTATTGTGTGTTCCTTGGTTCAGCACTGATCTCTTAGAAAACTAAACAGCAGAATACCATATCATGTTCATCTGCTGAGGCAGAATATAGGAGTCTTAGCATCACTACGAAGGAGCTTCTCTGGATCACTTATCTCCTTCATGATCTACAGGTTCTTGCCACACTTCCTGTTCCACTTTGGTGTGATAATCAGGCTGCCATCAATATTACTGAGAACCAGGTCTTTCATGAACATCTTGACATTGATTATCATTTTGTTCAGGAACAATATCAAAAGGGATTCTTAGTTCCTCTTCATGTTTCTACCTTTGAACAAATTGCAGATTTGTTCACTAGAGCACTGACCTTTCCTCAGTTTTCCAGTCTCTTATCCAAGCTTGGTGTGAAGTCCCTTCAGTTCTCAGTTTCATTTTATGTTAAGTCGGTTAGCAAATTCAAGTATATATAAGGCGGCAAATAAGTAGGGGGAGTGTAGTCTTTGTACATTGCTTCTTAACCTGTATAAATAATGAGCTATGTATATGAAGACACATGTGATACAAAATACATTTTTGATCAATATACAGATTGACTTTACCAAATTCATTTCTTGTTTCTTCTACTCTGAAACCCTAGAATGGCTGATCGATTCTTTTAGAAAGTCTAAACAATACAAAATGCAACCATACATACTAATCTCATCGTTGTCCAAAAATAATTTCTGCACTCTTAAACCGTTAGTTTATATAAATGACAATCGATCAAGCTATTAAAATTTGTCTTCCATTTGCTTTGGATACGTAACTGGAAAGCTAAACTAATGTTTGGACAACGTTTTGTTTTAGTTTTTCATTTGATTTTGGGAGGAGATTCAAAATGTAGTTTAGTGGCAAATTTTGGAAAGTATTATAATATAGTGACCATTTTTTGAAAGTGTGATAGTATAGTGACTAGACTTAAAACTTTAAAATAGTTTAGTGACCAAATTTAAAACTTTACAATAGTTTAGTGACCACCGCTACTAAATTTTACAATAATTTAGTGACCAAACTTAAAACTTTAAAATATTTTAGTGACCATCGGTACTAAACTTTACAATAGTTTAAAAGGTAAATGAAATTGATGTTTGGATAGTGTATTGGGATTTGTGTTTAAGAGGTAAAATGAAACAAAAAGTAAAATGAAACGACAAACAAACAAGGCCTAAAAGATGTACAGTCAAGCACCTTCTTTTCTTGTGGATATAAGGGAAAATTATTACGAGGAACTGGAACTATGGGAAAACCCTGGATTCTCATTTTTTTATTAAGAAAAATATAACTGTAAAATAGGGGCCTTCTACGTAATTTTAAAAATTAAATTTAAGCAGTCCAAAAATTTTAAAACACGCAATTTCTTAATCTATGCAAACTTAAGAAATGTTTTACATATGATTTAATAATTTAATAGTACTTGACAAGATCTATCCAATGAGATCAATTCGTAGATTCGGTTCCATATAATAATAACTCTGATACAAGGGGCATTTGTCAAAAGTTTATTCGATTTATGGTATCTACTAGATTCACTTGCAAATATAATCCCTAGCTATAATTTATTCTCTTTTGGAAACAAACTCAATATTCATATTACATAAGATTTTTTTTGACATTTGTGCTATATAATTTTGGGTAAAGCTAGAGTCTCGTTCCCAATTTTGAGGGTATGGTCCCGTTATTTGATTAATAACCATTAGATTAGTTTAAGTTAATCATAATCATAGAATTCGCATTAACTGAAAAAAAAATAATAAGAAAATTTTTATAGGGAACCTACAACTATTTAAGGTATATAATCTAATTAGAAATCTTCTCCTAATTTCTCTCTATCTATCTTTCCCCACTCTCTCGCTGGTTGTTCTCTTTTTCTTTTTCTGTTTTTTTTTTCCTTTTTTTGTACCTGTGCAATTTCATATACTTGCCAAAAAATTGATGAAAATTGCTTATTTTGTTTTAATGAATCATGTACCTTAATTTGTCGATTGTTGTTTTTGATGTTTACGAAACCAATCTATTTTCTTATTCGCTTCCAGAAAATTCTTAGAGATTTTGGAATAAGGGGAAATGGAAGAAGATGAAGTGATATATGAGAATACTACAATATTTAAGAAATTTAAAAGTTAAAAATTAAAAAAAAAAAATCAAAAGGTGTGTACATCCTTTTTTATTTTTCTTTTGCAATTACCAACGATAACTCATCAAGAGAGTTTAATTTTCCGTATTTACATCTTGAATTGTTGTATAAGATGGCGTAATTCCCTTATTTAGAGGCTCCATTTTGGTGAGCAATGTACTTCTTTTTTTTGATAAATATACAGTTCTTATATATTTATTACTGTACTAACATTAATTATAATTGTTGATGATGTTCAAATAATAGCTTTTATAGTAGCTAGTGCAATTTTTTTTTTTTAATGAGATGTGCAATCATATATAAATACTGGTGCAATTTTTAATGAGAAAATGTGCAATCAATAAATTAATTAATAATTATCTTCGATCAATAAATTAATTACTTACAAGTAAACATACGATTTATTTTTTTCTTGAATGTACAATGCTTGTTTGATTATTATTATATTAAGAAAAAATATAATATGTTAATATTTCCATGCGCATGGTCCTATTATATTATTCATTATAATACGTTAAAACTCGCATAATAAGGATTATAAGAAAATTTTAAATAAAAAATAATAAAATTACCAAAAGAAATAAAATATGGTGCAATTAATTATTAATGAATTATGTGCAATGTTTTATAAATTAATGTGCAATTATATATATGTTTTCGTGCAACACATATAATGAAAAAAGGAAACTTAATTATTAATTAATGGTGATTTTGTTATTTTAAATATTGAAGCTTTCCTAAATTATTCAAATGTTTAAATTTTGGTAAGTTTACCTGCGTAGCAGGTCACAAAAGAATATAAAAATTAAGAAAATTTAATATTACATTGATGTCTCACTTTTTTATTGGTTAAATTTTAACGAGACCAAGTCCTTAAAATAGACAACGGGACCCTAGAATTTTCTCATAATTCTGGATAAATAGTTGAGACTTATCTAAGTAATGAATTATTAATACTGTAAATAAATGGTAAGTGATTAAATATGTGATTAAACATTAAACATGTGATTAACCAACATGATTAAACATGTGCGGAGAAATTCTTGTGGCGGAAAGGGTACAAACACAACAAACCACTGGAAACGATTCCCAAGAAAAACTCCTTTCCTACTACCAATAAAATAGGACAACGAACCAAACAATCAACTAATTCAAGAACTGATAAAGTAAAGTAGACACACAAATTTACGTGGAAACCCAAATCGGGAAAAACCACGGGACTGTAACAACAGTCAAATCTCCACTATGACAATAATGGGAAAACAGTCTTCACCAACCGGTAAATACACAGGACTTCACCCAAAGGTGGATTATAACAATACTCTTCCAAAACACCTATTACATAGTAGGACTCGAATGATCTAACCAAAAGAGAGTTAAATAAAAAACTAAGCCCTAACTTTCTTTCTTTTTTCTCTCGCGCACAAAGCTATATACGGCTGAATTTTTCTCACACAAACCCAATTGTGGCTGCCTTTTTTTTTTGGTTGAACTCACGACCAAAAAAAGGTACAAGGACCAAGGATTTCTATAACCCACGACCAAGCCTTGAAAACTAGTCCAAATTGGACTTGGTTTTTTTCCTTATTCGGTCAAACAAAACCAAATCAAGTTGGACTTGATTTTCATTATGCTGGGCCCAATTGGGGTGAATAATAACCAGCCCAACAGAAATTAACTAATACTACCACATACAGTGTAATATAAAAGTATTACGAAAGATCTTTTGCCCATTTCTTTTTCCAAGTAAAATATTGTGATTGAGAAATCCAGTATCCTGGAAGGCTGTACCTTAAGTGTTCATCATACTATGCAGAGCAGACAAAAATCAGAGATCACATACTTAATTATCATTAAAAGGAAATTTAGTTCAACTAGTCTTTTGTTGTCGCGCGTTGCGCGACCAGTCTATTGTAACATTTATTTACTCCATTGGACTTGATAGTGTAGAATAAAACGTAAAAAAGAACATGTTTATATATATTTTTATCAAAAAAACATAATGGTAATAAATATTTTGTGTACGTTTATGGCAAAAAAACATTAATATCTATGTAAAAAGGAGGGAAAAAAATTAGATTAAAATAACGAGAGCCACGTATGCCTTGATATTTCCAACTGTTCGACGAGCTCAAAGACCTCTCTGTAAACGATGTTTCAAGTCTTGTTGTCGTCATCTAACACCTCGTTCAACATAGGAGGCATTGCTAGAACCTTTACCCCCTTGGATGTCATCACTCTGGATAGGGCGTGTATAGCTGTCCATGTGAAAACACCAACTCACGCACCGACATATTCGAGCGTCTGTGTCTCTATGACTCGTTGGTAATCATGGCGACGTAGAGCTTCATGGAAAGTTAGAACCTCTTGAACGCGATCCCCTGTACGCCGATGTGGTTGCATTTGAGGTTAATCCTTGGTATGGACACCTTTTTACCTGTGTGTGGGCCGATGTACATTAGATAAACAGATTGGACTGAGTCCTTCGGTTGAGATTGATTTGCATATGGGATTGGGAATACACTATCAATTTTGTACATTTTAATTGTTTCCGATGGGATTAAGTTTCGAATGCATGGTTAACTCCTAACCTAAAGAATGATTTATAACATAATCACAACATAAGACACAAAACTATGAAGACAAACCAGTAGATTATTAAGACTTGAGAGTCATTATTCTCCTTTTCAAGCACTTCATACTTCTGGTCATGCTTTATTTGTTCTAGATTATGCAGCTTCTCCTTCTCAACCTCTTCATATTTCCGGTCCTGCTTTACTTTTTCTATATTATGCAAATCTATTTGCTGGAGGAGCTGCTCCTTTACTTTTCTTTCTTCTTCAACTTCATCATTTTTCTTACTTATCTTTTTCCTCAGTGAATCAACATCATTCTCCAAGCTCTCTAGCTTGGTAGTTAATACTTTTTTCTCCTTTTCAAAGCCGCTCGACTGTAGTTCATAGTCCATTATTTCTGCACCTTGTGATTCTATTTTTCTAAGAAGATTAGCTTCCACCACTCTTCCCTTCTCAACTTCCTGAGTCTCGTGTTTGAGTTCCTCTTGAAGTTCAGAATCTTTTTAACCATATCCTTAAATCTGCCTAGAAGTTCATCTGCCTTATATTTTGAACCTTCCAAAGGGTTTTTCCTTATCTACTACTATAGGTGCGTATGACTGAAGCACCAAAAAAAGTTCATTCTGCAAGTACGTTCCTGCATCGACAATCTTAATCTGGTTTGCTATTTCTGATTTTAGTTCTTCTACTTCCTTTTTGTACTGGTCTCTAGTGTCCCAATATTTACCACTAAATTCATCAAACTTCTTGGTCTTGAATTCTATTATATCATCTTTAAGGTCAGTCGTCTTGCCCAATTTCCTCACTTTCGCTTGATAGTGCTTAATCCAATAATCCTTGCTATTTAAATCTTTCTGGAGTTTGCGGATCTCAGCAGGTGACAAGCCAATTTTATCAAACTCTCCCTCCCCAACTTTAGAACACTGATTTCTTGACAAAGTTGTTGCTTCTCCTGCTGAAGCTTTTCAATCTGAACCAAAAGATCCTCTTCTTTCTCGGTGAAATGATTTTCAACAGATTTTCTGGCCTCGGAGCAAAGTTTCTGAAGGGTTTTCGATTTGGCTTGAAAAGAAGGATACAACTAACTCAGAAGACATACTCAATCTGAGAAATCCTATCTATTGCTTTCCTGCACAGTCGCAGCGAGGATAGTACTAAGCCCAGATATATACTTAGACTCTATCTCATCAGGAGAACCAAGTTGTGGGAAGAAGTTCTTTAAGGACTCATGAGAACCATCCTAATCCACAACGAAAACAAGGAAGAGGTTTAGCGAAAATTCCGAGCTGTCCATGAGCTTCATCTCCAATAAGGGGATCCTCTTGGTTATGATGCTTCCGATCTTTTAAGAGAGCTACAATGGTCAAAATGTTTTAGCCACTAATTGAGCTTTGCGATATATAAAATATGATGAGATGTACAAGAAGATGACAAAAAATCTCATGGATATGCACGCATATATAGATATACCTACCAATGTCAATGTAGCTTTGAACCAAAATAAAAATATTCTGAGAGCTAACTGACCTGTAAAACTCAAAAGACCATGGTCTACAAATCTTTATCAAATGAGAATATAGGGAATGCAAATTACCCTGATTCATGTATACCCACAACTCAAGAACTCAGAACCACAAAATAATATATCCTCTCTTTTAACTCCTGCATAAGACAAAGGATGATCTATTAGCTCATTTGTAATCTCCAGAGTATGGAAAGAAATATATTTTCCTTATTGAAAGGCAACATATCAGATGGAAGTAATGCCTACAGACTCGGACCAAATATTGCAGATGCTGTAGGAAATTGTGAATATCAAAAAAATTAAATTCTAATTTTCTAAAAATGTCCTAATCAACTCATACGGGAAATATTCCAAACCCAGGCGACCACCAAATTTGGAGGAGCTTACCAGCAGCTACTATGATAAACTTGCCGTCGGGGCTGAATTTGGCGGTGGCGACGGCGTGTTTGAAGCTGATCCTGAGGAGCACCACGCGGTGGCGCAGGTTATGAAGAGGTAGCGGTTGTTGTCATCGATGGCGAGGAGAAAGACGCCATCCGACAAATTCACAGAATCTGCTTAAAACCCACCACCTGGTTGTCCCCGTGAGAAGCCCTCCATCTGCTTAAAAAGGGCGCAATCCACAAAATCTAAACCAAAAATATTAGAGAATCTTTTGAAATTACAATAACGATTAACAACTGTAAAAGTTCATAGCACATATGGAAAAAAAACAATGTTGCACAAAAACAGAAGAACCCAAATAGTTGAACAGTTTCTGTACATTAGTGAATAAAAAAGAACGGCCAAATAAGTTTTTTAATCAAAAGAAGCTTACAATAATAGCTGAATCGATCGAAAAGATACCTTAATGGACCGGAGAAGAAGTGAAAGAAGAGGTGTTGGATGAAGTTTGCTGCAACTGGTAGTCCGAGTTTATTCGGTATTGTTAATCTGGCTTATTCGTGCATAAGAGACTTCAGCTTGAAGGAGAAGAGCCCAACTCACAGGTTTCCAATCCGTATACAAATTCAGAGAATTTTCGATTTGTATTCCAAACCTAGATTTATAAATTTCGATTTGCATTCCAAATCTATATTTATTGAATGAATTTCCTAATTCTGACGCCGCTCCCAAATTCAATTACTTGGAAAACTCGGCGATTGTTTTCTTCTGGTTCAGAGGAAGTTTAATTTTAGTGAAGATGGTTACTAGTAATGCCATCTTGTGCTGACTTAATTTAATGTTCGACAACTGATGCCGTTGTTCTCCTTCGGTAGTTCGACACAATGGATCTGATGTCGAATGTGGTTTCTGTGGTAATAAGGAAGACGATGAACAATGATGGGTGGCAGTATAGGCGGAGAAAGCATTGTGTCTTATGGGGTTTTTTTTTTTTGGAGAGAAAGATGAGGTGAACGTCGAGTTTTTTTGGGTGGCAGTGGAGGCGGAGCCTTTTGGGTTTTTCTTTTCTAATATTTCTGGTGAGGCAGATGAGGTGGACGACGAGGGTAAAATGGGGGATTTTGTTTTGATTAGTAAGAAGTATAGAATGATGTCGTTTTGTTGGTTGGGTTTTTTCACCAAAATCTAACGGAGAAATAAAAAACGACGTCGTTTTGGAGAATTAGGATTTTGTTCTCAAAGCTTACGGATTTTTTATTTTTTATTTTTATTTTTAGATTGGGATGTATTTATGATTTTTTTTCATTAGTAAAAATCAATTTATAAATTTCCGTTTTTAACCCTAATAAGTCGCTGACATCATATCGTACCTATCCGACAGATGAGATCTATTTAACGGGGAGCCTCGAATATTTTTTGGGCATTATTTCTTACCTACTGTGCCTTTTATTTAAGTATAAGGATACATAGTGCAAGCTAATTAATTTAGGTGGTTTTGAATGGATAAAGGGTGTGTCATCGAGTGTGTCGCTTATTCTTCTCTATGGATACATGAGGATGTATTTACGTTATATTGAATGTTGTCCCCATGGAGAGGGAGCTCGGCTTTGAGAAACTTGCATCTATCTTATTTTCTTTTTAGGATTGAGGGTGGTAGACTTTCTGCCAATGGTTTTCTACTTCAACTTTTTGAGTTGAGTCTAAGATGGTAACCGAGTTGGAGTCTCTATTCCAATAAAAATGTACATGTTACATCAAGGTTTTCTGTTTGTTCTGATTGATGTGCATGATATTTTATGTCCTCCAACGAGCTTGTTAATAGGTTGGTTAACGTTGGTGGAGGGTATGATATTTTTCCTGTCTGTTCTAAAATGATTGTTCAGTTTAAATTTTATTTTTAATACAATATGTATTAAAGAGAAAATCTAAATTAAATAATCATTTCCAAAATAATTTTAAGGGAGGATTTTCAGCGTTTTCTCCGTCTTAATAAATGTATTTCATTTCGGGGATAATCATATTCCATTGGAAGCAACGTGATTTCAGTTTCAACGTTGACAAGGGAGAATCACGTATTTTTCCCACAAAAAAAAAAAAAGTTCCAATACTAATTACATCTTTGATCGAGCTAGCGAAATTTGTCTTCCATTTTAGTTGGGAATATACATTATTAATTTTTGTTTGTTTTTCTTGCAAATTTGATTTGTTTTCAGATGTACAAGCTATCTATGAAGTTCATGTTCATGTGGAAACCAGTGGCACTTGTCCAAAGTTTAATCATAAACTTCTGATAGAATCACATGCAAACGTAAACCCTAGCTGTACTTTATTCTCTTCTGGAATCTAACTCCACATTCATATGTCTGTTTTTTTCAAGTAAAAGATTTGGATTTTGAGGAATCCAACATACTGTACCTTAAGCGTCCTTGAACGCAGTGAGAGAGATCTAAACTTGCTAATAAACTAACATCTATTTTTTCCTTCACGAACGTGGACATCCCCTTTAAAAAAATCCCCAAAATTTAATTTTCTTGCTATCCGGTCCAGCGAATTCAATAATGACATAGTTAATGATGATTAGTAAAAAAAAAACATTACGATGAGTTTATATAGGACCCTTGAGATTTGAGGAATTTATCAAGCAAACAAACAAACCTTAGGATTTGATTGAATTATCTTCTTGATTTCTCAAAGCACGAATTCAAGTATCAAATTAAAGTTAAGGGGAAAAAAAAAGAGAGACTCAAATATGTTCGTCGATTTATCACATTTAACTTTAAAATAATTTTGTACATATAAGAATAAAATTGCCAAAATGTCGGGCTAAAGATAGTTATGAATATCGCGTTTGTGATCATTTGCCTTTTTTCCCCTTATTTCCAGTTGATTTGTCATTAAGACTAAGATATATTATTAAAATTTTCCCCTCGCATGTAAACTTGAATTTATGACATAACACATTAGTCAACATGTACAATGAACATTTGCAAATTTTTCAGAAATTAAGAGAATGCTATATTCATAACAATAAAAGTTGAGCAATAAATATGTCCACAGAATATACTTTTGTGTTGATGTTTCAACTTCTAAGTTCTTCAAAGTTAAGATGACTCGAATTGGGTAAAAGGGTAAGAGGAAGGGAAAATGCTCTCACGACTCGCAATATCATGAGTTTGAACCTTATAAAAAATTGTTCAAAAAAAAAAAAAAAGATTTCGAAATTATAGAAAAATCCAACAAACACAACCTTAAGAAAATAGTATCATGAAGAAACCATGAAGATTTGTGCCAAGTTCAAATTTTAATTTTTGCCGACATCTGATCATCCGCAAACAACACTAAACCGACCACTACCGCTATTCACTTTACGAAGCTCATCGGCAAAAATTTTATAACATTTTCTTAAAAATTCCGTTAATCAATCGAATTCTTTAATGAATTTGAATGTCTTTTTTTTTAATAAGTAACCAGGTACTGTACTAAATTAACCTTCATAATTGGCATGTTGCTAGCATTTAGAAGATATGTAAGCAAAATATGTGCGAACTTTTCCCTAGGGATTTTATATGTATATTCTTTAAATTCCAAAAAGAGCACAAAATATACTATATTAAATGGACTAGTGGTCAACTGAGTTCTTATAAGTTTCAGTTCAAAATACGAGTAGTATAATTGTGCTTATTGCATCGATGCCGGAGTTACAATTAGCATATCAAACAAATATAGAACTACTGTACGCTGATGTTATACTTCTTAAGGAAAAAAAAAATTAAGTCGAGGGTTCATGAAGATGATGCCAAATGACTAGAACCCAGTAGCAAATTGACATATAATCCTATTGCCAATGAGCAGTGAGAAAGAGGGAAAAAAAAAAGAAAAAAGAAAGAAACGATGAATGAAGAGACAAGATTATTATGGGTTTCACAAATATTTCCCTTGTTGATAATGGAAGAGTCAAATAAAAAATAATTAAACCCCTTTTACATCATATTGAAATCACAACTTAATGTTAATGGAGGGATCAATTAAATGGTGATATGATGATAATCCAGTAGGCAACAACATTAGTGCTTTCAAAACAACTCCGTGTATAAAAATAAAAATAGGAAACATATAAATTTCTAATTGAAATATTTTCATTAATTTCCCCCCTAACCATTCTAGTAGATTATTATAACTTGACAATGACAAATAACTAAAACAACTAGCTAGTACTTCCTTACCATTGAGCATGATCAAGCTAAGATAATGTCCCTTTAATAACAGTCTCTGCAATTATGGATTCAATGGGATTATAGGACTTTCGAATGCAAGAAAAGCCATCATATCGTTGAACGCATTCAAATATCTGTTTCGCAAAATTATCGGGAAGCTTCTATAGAATTCCCCCTCCCAAAATCTACTTATTTTATTTCAGAAAAATAATTCACTTTTTCGAGTTCTCCTTAATTAATGGGGAAAGGTATGGGATTTTGATTTTTGACGTCAAATTATAAGACCATTTAAAAAAAGTCAAATTAACGACGCATTAAAATTTTTGAAAATCCATAACAAAATGAAAATTAGTGCAGGTTGCATGAGAGACTAGTTAAATAATTGATCAAGGCCCTTTTTTTTTGTTTTTTTCCCTTTTGAAATTGATAAGAGGGAACGAAAATATTCGGGTGACGTATGAAATCATATCAAGGGGTAAAAAAATAAATTGCTTTTCTGGGTCAATTTAATACAATGCTGCTCTAGACAAGCAAGAAATGCAGCAAAAGCAATAGGTCAATGAGATTGAGACAATAAGATGATGCAATTATTGTATAAAAAATTCAGTCCTTAATCTATTACTTTATTCGTCTCAAAATAATTATTATTTTATTAACAACACAATAAATATGATAAAGTGTAAAAATTACTTAATTCATCAATTTTCCCTTTGGTGCTCCAAAGAGGATGTCGATACTGATGCTCTCTGTAAAACTTCAAATCTCAATAGTACACATCATATACAGCCTTTCAGTAAGTAATAAGATATTCCCTCCGTCCCATAATTATTGTTCATTCTAAATTTTTATTCCTAATTTAAAATGTGCTAAAAGTGAAATTTCAAACTGGCCAATAATTTTGGGACAAAGGAAATACAATTTTTAATGTAAATTATACATATTTTGAGGGGGAAGATTATGTTTATTTCAAACATAGCAGTGAGTCATCGAGAGATAGTTGCCCCAACGAGTTTGTTTATCGATCCTGTTTTGATGAACGAGAAAAGTGATAATCAAGCAACGCATAAATTAGTTTTACTCAAAGCTACAAAAAGTTTCTTCTTCTTTTATATATTTATATAGGTTTGACTTTTGTATCTAAATCTCTAATTCATTAATTTAGTACTTAAACTAAGTTGTGAAACTTTGTTTGACCATGACAAACATTCTGAAAACTTCAATGACATCATGGTTTGATTGCTTGACATGATCAGTTGAACTTAGTTGAAAGCTGTATGTTTGTTTCGTTTTTTTAGTGTGTGTTTTTATGTGTTTTTTGTATAGGGGATATAAAAAGATGTATTAAAAATAAAAAAAAGATATGATGGGATAAAACAGTTATTATTATTTAATTCTAAAAAAACTAACTAAAAAAGAAAACATACAAAGCCTTATTTTCGTGGTACCAAAACAAAATCCACTGAAAAAGTAGGTTGTTAGAAATTTAGAATACGTTATTCGGAGCATAACACTAGCAATTTCATATCCCAACAATTCGGTTTTCACCTTTAATATTTGATTTCCATGTATATATATACTAACTCAAAGCAATTCTGAATATGTATTTCCAACGCCAAATATCTTCTTCCTTGAACTAACATCACGTGGATATATGACACTGGAGTCTTCAAAATGATTGGCATATTTTTCTTTTAAAAAATTAATTTCTGTAAATTATTAGTTTATTATTTGTAAACAATTTTTGTCAATGATTACAAATTGAAAGCTGGAACTAACGAAGAGATGAATGGGTGACCAGAATGGAAGCTCGTGAGGTGGGTCCCAAAACTTCGTGCCAGAAATCTACAAAGCTTCCACGTGGGAAAGCATGGAGTCTGTCACTCCATCACTCTACAAAGAAGTTTTAAAGCCTTCATAATCAATCAAACCAATAGAAAAAGGGTTCAAAAAAAAAAAAAAAACCATAGATAAACAAACTAAATAGGAAACAAAAGAAAAAGGATGAATTGCATACACACAGACCAAGGTTTATCAGAATTACTAAACCACCCATATATTTTCATAGCCTGCCAATATATTAATTGTGTCAATTGTTTCCCAATTAAAAAAGTGGATATATGATGTAAGACATACGATAAACACAAAAATCACGAATTTAATGTAATTATATTATTCAAATTGTAACAACATCGATCGTGAGTCTAGGTTACAGGGGTTGTTCATTAACATATACACACCAAAACCTGATTTTATGTGTCATTTTCTTACAATATTCGATATTACCCAATTCAATATCTTAGCATAAATTGTGGCATTTGTGCGAATATTTCCACCATTTATATTCATTTCTATAGTAATGTATTTTTATTTAATGGTTCATTTCTTTTCAGATCAAGGCTAACTTATTTTAATTTTCATCATAAACTAATAATTTTAATAAAGATATAATTGTGATACAAAAATAAAATAAAAAAT
The DNA here is from genome assembly GCA_949775105.1 of Oldenlandia corymbosa var. corymbosa. Lineage (NCBI taxonomy): Eukaryota > Viridiplantae > Streptophyta > Magnoliopsida > Gentianales > Rubiaceae > Oldenlandia > Oldenlandia corymbosa. Next base: position 25,690,590 of record OX459118.1, on the reverse strand, counting down.
ATCACGATAAGAATCTTCAACATTGAGAATATTAAGTATCTATAGTACACCAACTAAAATTTTAAAATCTAATTAAATAATTTTAACAAGAAAGTTTACGGAGGACGATAATTCACACAAACCTTGAGGGAGGTGAATATAATTCACCCAAAAATTGAACACCCCCAATGAATAAAAGGGCAGCTCAGGTACGTACGTAATTGATGATAGATCGACACGTTTGATAAGGAATTCAGAAGTGATCACGTGTCATCCTATTGTTCCATTTCTACCACAGTTGGATGATCACGTGCCGTTAATCATTTGATGCTCAATTGCTGATGAAATCTCCTTTTCAATTTAACCCCTTTTCCTCTTATATTCGAGGATCCCTACGAATTTCTTTTACATTCTAGTAATTCCCCCCTTTAGTTTTTTTTATTTCTCCCTTTTGTCCTTCCACTTCTTTGTTTAATTACTTTTCTCTCTAGTCGTTTTCCCCTTTTTGAAGTTATCCATTTATTCTTTAAAGAAAAAAGAGTAAAGAATTTATTCATTTTGTAGTGGTTACCCCTATTGCAAGGACATTAGGAACTCAGTAGAAGATCATATGTGCATAATATTCTCTTTTTTTTTTACATGGTGTTTATCGTTGGTATAATAACAAATTTATTTATTAAATCATACATATATAGATGGTGTTATAGCTTATAAAAGAAAATTAAAATTGCTCTACTGTGACTATTTCAAACTCTAACTAGAGTTAAAGGATGAAGAGATTCCCGGCCTATTTTTATATATTCTACCAGTTACAAATTGTAGCAACCATTTCCCTTTTTCCCTACAAAAGTAAAAAGAATAATATAGAAGGAAAGAAGAATGACTGGATAGTATTTAACATAGTAGAATACTTTAACAAAGTGAATTGTTATGTAGAAGAAGAAGACGAGTAACAACAATTGGTGTAAGGGATTGATAGAGAATTCAAAGAGACTTGTAACTTGTTATTGTCATTCTCCGAAACATGTGTATATAAAATATAAAAAATAAAAACTTTAAATTAGAATGTGACCCATACCCATCTTCTTCTTCTTTTTTTTTTTTTTTAAAAAAAAGTACCTACATTATTTAAGTTAAAGTACCTATACTATTACATCTCATTCGGTTATAAGTTAAATTATTTTGCCAACCAGGCTTGATTGAATTCCTTGGCAAAACATGCTTGGAAGATCATGACAGAACTACAATTTCTTTTGGCAAAATTTTTCTGTGCTAAATACTGTCTGAATGGAGTCTTCCCGCCTGCAGACATGCCAACAACTCCTTCTTGGTGATTTTGTAGTATTCTTTGGGGTGCTGAACTATTACAAAGAAACCTGAGGTCCAAAATCATCTTTGGCAAGAACACTCTCCTTTCGCCAAACTGGATTCCAGGAGTTTCTAACCCGATCTCCCCTCAATCTGTGTTATCAACAACAAATATGAGAGTTGATCGGTTTATTACTCCATCAGGTCATTGGAGAATTCGAGCATTAAAGGACTTCTTCCCCGATCACATAGTTTCCATTATTACTGGAATCTTTATTGATCCAACAAGGAGAGCTCAGCAGGACTGTTTACAATGGAATCTCTTTTAAGGAGAGAAAAATAACGCACGAAGCATCAAAATAATTGAAGAAGTCAAGTTATTTTAGTGATTCTTTCTTAAAAAAAAAAAACCATGTCATTCTCTCGAAGAAGTCAAGTTTTTTTCTTGTTTATTGCAAGGTTTACTCCAATGTGCTAGTAGTATTATACTATTAAATTAAAATACATTAGCATTGTTAGACCAACAGTTTATAATAATTATAAAAATTATGGTAGAAATTGAATAAAAAAATTAATCATCTAATTAGTAATTACTATGAGTATTAGGAGAAGGTCCTTTCTAAAATGTCAACTCACAATATTCATTTACTACTACCTAATTATGTTTTGATGATTAGTGACATAATGAGCCCTAAGAGTCAGCAGTCAACTTATAAAGGGGAAAGTCAACTGCATTTGTTTAACAACCCACTCTTCCTCTTGGCCAGAAAAACCTAAGACCCATCACTAATCATTCTATTGTAATTAAATTAATTTAATTATGTCCACTCATCAACCGCAGACAGAAAAACTTCCAATATCAGCCAATTGTTAGCTACATTTGAGTAACAAATTAAATCAATCAATTTGAATACGAACCGTGAATTACTCTACTTTCTCTCGTCCTAAAATAACACTCGTATTTATTGTACCATTTTAGTAGAACAAATAAAATAATCGTTTTGGATCAGAGTAATCAACATGTAATATTTAATTTACGAACAGCCCATCTAGTACTATAGAGGCTAATGCAAGAGTTGTGATCCAAGAATGTTTGTTGGTCATGTTATTGATGAGGAATTGAATTCAATGTTGCCAATTTTTATGAAAGATGGAGACCTAGTTAGTACATGTGAACATAATAAGCACACAATTGAATTTACTTTTCATTATGTAACATGCTTCTCTACTCTCAGTTGGACCACATATAAGCATGGTCAACCCCTCCTTGGTGTTAATACTTTGCCATGTTCTTTCCCATTTTTAATGTTATCTTTCGTACATGTCATGGACAACGACGAAGTAAAAAATCATATAGCTACTACGTTTTAATAAAATAATTCACTTTTTCAAGTTAAAAAAGAAATTTTATTTAACAAAATATATCATTATTTATAGGGGACGGGTAGAATATAGAAATAAATAATAAATTACTAACGTAGCTTGCTATTACCATATGTTAGTAACTATGAAATTAAGCTACACATAATCCATGTTTGATTCCTCTTCCTCCAACACTTTAGCACCGCGGGCCTATGCCGTGGACCGTGGTTGGCTTACTTGACCGGAATCCGGCTAATCATACAACGATCTAAATGCAACACAAGTTGTTAGTGAATGGCTGCAAGTGGTTGTTGTTAGCAATAACCAATTAGGACCGAAAAAGAAATGGGAAAAAAAAAAGGAGAAAGAGGGTCAAAAGAGAATTAGAAACATGAGTTAGGCTTGTAACACATGCATTTTTATGAATAACCATTATTTTGCGGCAAAACAAATTCATGCTCGTGACCAGAAAGTTACCGTGCATTCAGGCAGTAAAAATGAAAATAGTTTTGTCCTGGCTAGGTGAAGATGATGAGGACAAAAATGTATTTTTGTCTGGTTTAGTGAAAAAAGAGAAATAAAAAAAATGAAAAAATGATTTAAATAAGGTCGGTCCAGAAAGGGACTGTTTGGTAAAAATAGAAAAAGAGAGAAGAAGAAGAAAGAAAGGGAGGGGCAGTTGGCAAGTCTGCCCTTCACTTCTGTTACAAGTCCCTTCCCTGCAAAGTGTGCACTGCTCTGCTGCTGTTGTGTGGGAAAGAAAGAAAGGACAACACCAAAGCAAAGCATAAAATTCATATAAAAAATATAGAAACAAACCCAAACATTCTCAAGTGAAAACTAATCATTTTCTTTTTCTTTTTTTGTTCTTTGAATTCAACAGTTTCAAAGACTGTCTCTTTTTTTCTTCCCCCTCTTGTCCTGTTTCTTGGGTTGTTTTCTTCTGGGCCGAATTCTGATCATTCAGGGTTGTTTTCATTGTGATTATTGAATTTTAGCCTTCTTCTTCCTAAATTTGGGAATGGGTTTTTGTTGAAATTGATTTGGGTTGAGTGAGCCTTGAGATAATTTTGTACTACAAGAATATGTCTTTCAAAAGCAGAGGTGGAGGTGGAGGTGGGGGTGGAGAGCAGCCATCAAGAAGTAGTGTTATATCTCAAAAATGGGCTCTTTTTCTTTGTATTGGTAGTTTTTGTGTTGGGATGCTCTTTACTAATAGGTAATATGTGAATCTTATTTTTTTTTTATCATAACTGAAATTTATAATCTTCTCTCTGTCTTTCAAAACTGACAGTTTCTTTTCTTCTTTTTTTTTTCTCTCTATTACCCTGTTGAATCCATTGATGATAATAATCTAAACATTTGTGGAATTTTCTTCATCTCCAGAAATTTTGTATGATTTCACGTTTTGTGATTATTTACTGTTTATATCGTTGTCAGTTTTGCGTTACATGAAATGTTTTGGGTGACTATGGAAGTGTTGAATCATCATCATCTTTTTATGTTGAAACCATCAATGGAAGATGATTTCAGTTCATATTTTGTCATTGTTTCACAATCAGATTTACTATTGTGTCATCTCTTGATTTTGCGGTGCGGTGCGTACTCAATGTCGTGACATCACCTTCCGAGGAAGTTTATTGGCTAATGAAAGAGTTCTAGATCTATGCGGTGGGGTGGGGGCTATTATTTTATTCCCTTTCTCTTCCGAGGAGTTCTTTTCTTCTGGGCTTTTTTCCCCCCCTCTGTTTGATGCTTTGTTTCTTTCCATTATGTGTTCCAAATTTGCAAATGCAATCTTCTCCTTTTTTCCTTCTTCCTTTTCAGGTCTTTGTATCCATTGTAACATTTATCTGTGTATCTTTTCCAAATTTGCATATTTGAACTAGTGTACGATGAACTCACTGTAATGAATGCATTTGTTTGCAGAATGTGGGTATTGCCGGAATCCAAAGGTATTTCAAGGAGTACAGTAGGAGAAGGAGAAAGCCTAAAGTTAGTTTCAGAGGGCTGTAATCCTAAATTTGTGAGTGTCAGCCACTCTTTGGTGATCCAGTTCTTGTTTAATTTAGAAATATTCCTTGTTTTAACTCCGTACGGGTATCTTCTAGTTGCAGCAAAAATATGTGAAAAGGGAATCTAAGAACATTTTAGGGGAAGTTCAAAAATCTCAGGATGCTTTACTGTGAGTTTATCTTTCCATTTGTTTTCTAATTGATCGAAGAACTTTCTTTGGCCTCCTTAATGAGTTCCTTGTTTTCTTTTTTTTTTTTCTTTTTTTTTTTTCAAATGGAATAGGACATTGGACAAAACAATTTCTAATTTGGAGATGGAATTAGCAGCAGCTAAGGCAGCGCAAGAGTCAATTCTCAGTGGGTCTCCATTATCTGAAGACATGGAGAAGACCGGAATTCCTGTTAGAAAAAAATACTTTATGGTTGTGGGAATTAATACCGCATTTAGCAGTCGAAAAAGAAGAGATTCGGTCCGTGCTACATGGATGCCCCAAGGTCTCCTTACATTTCTATTTGGCTGTTTCATTAGATTGAGTCATTCTTCCGTTACTTTTCTTGAAATGGTTGTTGATGAAATACCTTGTTCAATGTTGCTTTAGGGGAGAGAAGAAGGAAATTAGAAGAAAAAGGAGTCATCATTCGTTTTGTTATTGGTCACAGGTAAATCCTAACAATAGTGTCAACTATTCAACTAGCATCATAATACTTTGCGGTGTCCAGCTGTTGCTTCTGAGATTGGACTTTGGAGATAAATGAAACATTCTCATCTTTGTTCATATTTTACATTAGGGTAGGATGAAATAATTATTTTCTTTTTGTGATTTTTTTGAATTCCCAGCTACAGAGAATTCATCACCTTTTAGTCCTCGAAAGTTCAATGTAAAAGTTATGCTCCACATTTGTTTTTTGGTCTCGGAAACAAACATGTGCGAATTGGAACAACTCTATGTTATGTGTCTAAAATTGTGTTTATGTTGTAAACATTTGCTGGATTACATCCAAAATCTGTTGTGCTATATTGTTGGTGAAAGAAACAAAAATACAAGCAGTTTGAAATTGCTCTAGTCTTCTGTGGATGCATATAGTCGATTGCGTTGCCGCAATTCCCTTTCGTTTCTGTGAACATATTTTTCTGCTTAATGCAGTGCAACTGTGGGAGGTATACTGGACAGAGCTATCGAAGCTGAGAACAAAAAACATGGAGATTTTCTGAGGCTGGTAAAATTCAGCTAGTCTTTTTGCAACTACTGAAACAGAGAACTCATGAAATGTCATTTGTCTAAGACATTCATTTTCTTTCATCTGAGCAGGATCATGTTGAGGGGTATCTTGAATTGTCTGCGAAGACAAAATCATATTTTGCTACAGCAGTTTCCATGTGGGATGCGGAGTATTATGTCAAAGTTGATGATGACGTCCATGTAAATATAGGTAACTGAAGAAGGGCTATATTTACTTACCAACTGAGATACTGATGATCTATATTTCATCTACTTTTACATTTGGTTGCATCTGTTTTTAGGCTTTGTTTGCTTAGAACTGAGTAGGCAGTTTGTTCTTCACAATATTTCGATATAGTGGATGTTTGGGTCAGTTATGGGCCACTGGGAAAATGCTCTGGCCTCTGGGAGGGGAAGAATATCAAAGATTCATATATGGTAAAGTAGGTGCTGTATTCTGCCTCCAAAACTGGCTGTGGTTGGTCTCATGTTCTCGAAAATTTTTCTCCTTTGCCACCCTTGTATAATATTGTATTATTGAAGAAATTTTTCCACATAGGGTTTTATAGATAAATAGAGGTCCCTCCCGGGGCACGCAATGGAATTAAAAGAATACTTAGAGATTAACTTGAGATTATTGCAGAATCTAATTTGGTGTCATTAGAAATGCTGCTGGGTTCTCCTTAAACATTCTGTCCTGCATTGACATATTTCTGTTATTTCTTCAATTTGTTGCAGCAACACTCGGGGAGACATTAGCGAGGCATAGGAAGAAGCCAAGGGTATACATTGGCTGCATGAAATCTGGACCAGTTCTTGCTCAGAAGTATGCATATAATCTATAACTACACTGTAAATGAAGTTTTACCTTTAACTGTTTGAAGACTAATCGAATTCACTTGAACAGGGGAGTAAGATATCATGAGCCAGAATATTGGAAATTTGGAGAGACCGGGAACAAGTATTTCCGTCATGCTACAGGACAATTATATGCCATTTCAAAAGATCTGGCCTCTTATATTTCTCAAAACCAGTTGAGTGCTTCCTGATTAGCATTCCTAAAAGGACTGTCATCCAGAATCACAGCTGTTTCTACATGTTCCAATACTGACAGTTAGCATAATTCTTGCAGACATGTACTACACAAGTATGCTAATGAAGATGTCTCACTGGGAGCTTGGTTCATTGGGCTGGATGTACAACATATTGATGATCGAAGATTATGCTGTGGCACCCCGCCTGGTATGAAATTTTTTTAGTTGGTTTTTAGATGTATAATGTGAATTGTACTGCTTTCAGATCATGCTGAAGAGTGGAAGTTATTCAATGTTAATAATATTTGAATTACACAATTGGGCGTCCAACCTGGATATGACAGCCTTTTAATTTCTTTGTTTCATTAGGATGTTCCTTGTAACTGGTAAAATTCATATAAAGAAAGTGATTCTTTCTTTTAAAGCCGGCATCTTGACATTGCCTCTTACAGCTTATAATAAGAAATAAATGGCAGTAATCACAACTGAGGGAAAATAATTAGACATGGGAAGAAAGAAGGTTATTTGCTTTTCCCCTTGTGGATTGGAGTCTATTGGCAGTAAAATTATTACCTAACTATCCTTTTGGGACAACGACAGCTACTTCAATATGCTGCTATCTTATGAATCACATGTTCATGCATAAATTCTGAACTTGTGGGTTCCAGGAACTGCATTATTCCTCCTTTCTTAATTATTGATTGTGGGGATAGTGATGGCACAGATGTTGGTATAGTGTTCCTTTGAGCTGGATTCGGTCTCCAATCCTTTTTGTAACTTCTTCGATTTGTTGAATACAACTAGCTTTTCTCATGTTGAGACCATCTCACATTAGAATTCAATGGGAAATAGAAGTTCACCATTGCATTGTATTTGTTCAACATCTTTCTTCATTCTGACCAAAGGTCTTCTATTTGCGCAGATTGTGAATGGAAGGCACAGGCAGGCAACATATGTGTTGCCTCTTTTGATTGGAGCTGCAGTGGGATTTGTAGGTCTGTTGACAGAATCAAAGAGGTTCATCGTCGATGTGGGGAAGCTGAAAACGCAATATTGACTGCTACTTTTTAAGAATCACCCCGTACTTCCAATCTCAGGAAGGTAGTTCGAAACAGGAAAGCGCCATTTGGTGCTATTCTTTCATTTTAAGCAAAGAAAATACAGAGTACAGAATGTCATATACATGAGAGACAGAGAAAGAGAGGGAGAAGAGGGGAAGCCTCGCTATACAAACCACCTCCATTTTAGCAGAGAAGGTGGCTGCAAAGCAGTGAAAGATAGCAGTAAATGGCTTTCGCAACTCATTTTTACTGTGTAAGGGATGCTTCATTGAGAATTGTAACTTGCTAAGTCACAGTTCAAAGGTAGATAAGAAATCAATAAGTGCAAGCTTTTGTTTGTTGGCTTAGTTTTGCTTGCTTTTAGAATGAGTAAAATTAGTCAGATGTATTGCAAACTTCATAAATTGCCAATTTGCAGTTTGCAAACTTTACAATTGTGCTTAATACTCACTCCCAACTTAGAAAATAGTCTAACAAAATAGACAAAATGTGGAGTAACAAAGTTTCTCCTACTATATAGCTAGCTAGTCAAATATTTATTGTGAGTGAAGATCACTTTCTCATTTATCAATCATACTAATAGGGTTCATTAAGTAAAGGAAGGTCGCTTTATTATTTATTTTATTTTATTTTATTTTATTTTTTTGAAAAATGTCATGTACACAATAAATTAGTACCAATTTTAAGTTAATACAAGGGTAGATATTAAAATTAACACAATCTCGTAAGTATTTGGATTCGTTCATTCTTAACAGTTAACAAGATTTTCAGATCCTAAACAAAAAAAAAAAAAAAAAACTCACAGTGCAGAGGAAATGACTAAACCAAATTCATCAAACTATCCACCAGATGAAGAATTTGGATGACAACTTAAGCTGGAGTTTTAAGATCAACAAAAAATTTCATATGAACAACTCTTTAAGCGGTTATATATCATGTGATACTATCTATCATTAATTTTCTTAAATAAATACAACAAAATGAGCGACAGATTGAATGTAAAGGCGAAATGCAACAATGAATGGCGTGAATATAGAAAGATGGCATTAGTAATTTCTGTCCTTATACAAGTCACAACAATATTTAAGATTTAATTAGTCTCCCTAATTATTTTTATTATTATTAATTCAAATTGCAAATTGATACTACTTAAAAGAGTGAGTACAGGAAACAACATATGTATAAAACAATGGTGGACCCGGCTGGTTAAGATTAAATTGTTGCAGCCTGCCCAGCGGGATTCTTGCTTCATGTCCATTTTTTGCTTCACAGGTGTCCTGCAAACCTTCATATTATGTAACAAATGATTTCTGCAAAAATGTGCATTATGGTCAGTAACTTTGCAAATCATACATAGTACTCCTAACTTTGCAAATCTGCATTGTGATTTATATATCTTAAATAAATTCCATCCTAATGCTGCTATATTGAGAATATCAAGGTCATTTACTCATTTACAAGGAAAAGAAAACTGTTGGTTCTGTTGAAAATCAATGTTTACAAATGAAATACGATATACGTATGACACTGAGAGAATTAAGCAAAACTTAGGACTTAGGAGGAGGAATCATGTAACTAGCCTTATTGAGAGCCACAAAATATAGTACGTGATATTGGCACGGCTCAATCAAAAAGTTGTGTCCTAACATTACGAACACAACTTTGTCATTGAACCGCACCAATATCTCGTTTACAAAGTTTGGCTCTTTACATAAGTCGTAACCAAAACATCCTCCCCATTAGTCCATCACCTCATATCATATCAACCTTTTCATAGTGAATTACTATAAGCATGTTTTATGTCAAAAAAAATCGTATTAATCAACAACATTCAGTATAAATAGAGCAAGCAAAATGCCCAAAAAAATGTAATATCTAACCGATGTTAACACTAAATTAACAATGCACTAGAAGGGCATCCCTTTAAACTCCTTTTTATCATTAAAAACAGAGGATTATATGAATTGAAACAGAGGAATTGAAGAAGAAGAAGAAGAAGAAGAAGAAGAAGAAAGGGGAGAAAAAAAGGATGTGAAAGAGACGTTTGCAAAGGGGCACAAGGAGAATGTGGGAAGAGATTTTAGCTGGGACAAAGGGGAAGGTAATGTGATCTCAAAAAAAAAAACTAGTCTTCATGTGAGAATAAAAAGGAGGAGAAAGGAATTCAACTAATGTTGTTTTTTTTTTTTTTTTTTGCATTAAAGAAGTTGCATTGAATACTTCAACTACTTTAGCTACCAGGGAAGTTGAAGCATTTAAGTTCAAAACAAGTTTTACTCTTCTCTTTAAAGAATTCTTCCAGCTTTTTACTGGTTTGTTTACTGGTCTTCTTTGCATTAAATGGTTATGGGAGGGGTGGCAGAGGATGTTGGTTTTTCTTCTCTAGTCATCTTTCCTAGCTATAAACTAGCTGCAATGTATCACAAATTGTAGTACTGCTTCATTACTCTTCAAAGTTAATGGCTGTTTTGCAACTTTTTTCTTTTTCCCTGAGATTTTCGACTTGAAGGAGCAAAAAGTTACCAGAATTCATGAATCTTGTTGAAGATCTAGTTGGTGTCTTCGATGGAAATTTAATGCTTTTTATGTCTTTGTTCCATTAGCAGTTGTGAACTTATACAAGCGTGTGTTTCTTGTTGAGGTTCATGAGTATTGCCAGACTTAGTTGATGATCGATAATTTATGCGAAGGGAAGAAATGTGACATACCCATGTACTCTTATCTGTTTGTACACAAACTAAAAGTCGGGTTTACTCTTGGTTCAACAAGCACGACTCTCTATTTTTGGGACGAAAAGACTAGTATATATATATGTATATATGTCTAATTGCTCCCTCCAATGAATACTACTAGATGGTTTTTTCTCTAATGTAGTCAAAACGAGCAGAACTTACATGAAAACTACAAGGGCCGTCACGCATTTTTTATTTGATGATTTCATTACTATAAGATTAGTTTAGGAGCCTTAAGACCATCTAAATTGCAGTTAATGAAAATGGTCAGGAGTTTTGAGGATGGCTAGCTTCTGGAGTTAATTTTGTTGAGAGGATGCTCCATCTTTCCTTGATGATCACCTGCATTCTCCATCTTTGTTTGTTCTCTTATTCGATAATTTCCGTGTTCTTAGAAATCCTTCTGCAATTCCCTCTTGGACTAACAACAAACAACATGAGAATCACTCCAAAGAGCTCCTAAAATTCTGCTTCGTCACTTCCCAAATTTCAGTTTATAATTTGAGTCTTCAGCGCATTCTCTTGTAACTTGCTTAATGCAGAGTTCACATAATTTTTCCAGGTTGAAGTAGATCCACATTACTTCTTTCCAGAAATTCCTTGGCAAAAAAAATCTCAAAATTTGCATCTCCTCCACGTCTTGAAGGAGCAAATTAATATCAAACTGCTCACTAGACAATTTCCTGCCACCATACGAAAAGCCCGGTTTTGCATTGATCGTTATTATAGAGAGCTATGAAGATTTCAACGTTTCATTTTAAAACCGACAAAAAGAAATGATCCCTTTAGGGAATTCGTACAATGAAATAACTCTGATGAAAATGAAAAAAAGACTGGACCATCATCAGAGAGATCTCGCATTTTGCTTTCCGAAGCATGACAATCCATTTTCATCTCAATTTTCGTCTGTGTTACATCCTTTCTTAATTGTACTCTCTCCGTCCCAAAAAAAACTAGTCCACATTTAATTTTCAAATTTGTACTAAAAACAGTACAAAACTTAAAACTCAATATAGACTATTTTTGTGGAACGGAGGGAGTATTAAGTATCACTGAGGAATGGACGCTAAAATAAGTTATTCATCAATAAAAAAGAAAAGAAAAATTGTACCTGCAACCGGTAGCTTCTTCGATGTTTTTTGAGGACACAATCACAAATAATTCAAGTTGATCATAAGCTAACAAGTAATAAGATATGTTCTTTCTCTTGAATTTGTTGCGCCCAAGAAGTTTTTAACTAATTGCTACACGTTTTATAAGGAGATCAATAAAATAAGGCAAAAATAAAAAATATGTGAGGGAAAAAGAAGAAGGCAAAATTGAGAGGTGTGAGATCGATATCACTCACTCATTACTCACCCATTGCAAAGGCAGATTGACTGGGAGTTGAGCAATGTTCATAAGAAACAGTTTCTTGTTGAATTTGTTCTTTCTTCCATCGTTTGAGTTTCTTATCATTTTGTGCTACAGTAAAGAGTGTTGAACATTATTACAGGGAAAATAATCATTGCGGGAAATAACTGTTGATAGATAAAGATGAAACACAAAATCACCCAATTACATTATCTTACGTACCATAGGAATAATAATTAGAGAGGATTTATGTTCTTTTCATCTCCGAACATGCGCCAGTTTATGAAACATTTTAATCTACGAAATTGAAGTGTTGAATTGTCTTAGGAGTTTTAAAGCAATAATAACTGGGGTTAAATAAGAACACGAAGAAACTGATCAGGGTTTCTCTTAGAGCATCCTTCATATTTCATCATAATTAACCTCTCACGCTATCACGGCAACAAAAAGAAAACAACAGATTGCAAATAACATGTCATGTTTCATCCGTCGTTTTAAAAAATAGATGTATAATTGTTAAAGTATTTTAGTATATGACAAAATGCACTTTGTGGTCCGTCAACTATGGCGAGTCACAACTTCTGGTCATCATTAATTTTTAACTGATTAAATTAGTCACCATCTTTTCGTTCATTCAACAGTTTTAGTCAATTTAACGGTCAACTAAAGGTCAACTCTTTTCTCCGTTAAGATTTTTAATTTTTATTAATTTTTTACTGAACTTGGACCCGCAATGTATTTTCAAACAACAAAATCAGTTTCCTAATATCTTTTTTTTTTCAATAATTTTAGCCACTTTAACATAATTTTAAAAAATTTAATGGTCCAATTCAATTTTCCTTGAAATCTTTATTTTTTATTGATTACTTAATGGAGTGTGGGTCCCACAAGTCTTTGATCAGATTTTTTTTGTTTAAAAAAATAAATTAAAAGAATAATGAAAGTACTTCCGACCAACTTCCTAAACTCCAATATACTGCTCTCGAACGTCTCACCATCACCTCTCTGCCGGCAAAGTAGTCCAGAAAAGGATCCTCATTATTAATCGTTTTTGTTCCCAGTTTTTGTTTTTTTTTTAGAATTTATTTTTCGGGGAGCAGAATATTTGGGGTTTAGGAAGTTGGACGGAAATATTTTCATTATTTGTTTAATTTTTTTTTTTTAAAAATATTCTGATCAGTGGGACCTACCATCCATTAAGTAATCAATAAAATATAAAAATTTCAAAGAAAATTGAATTGGGCCATTAAATTTTTAAAAATTCTATTAAAGTGACTAAAATTGTTGAAAAAAAGATATTAGGGGACTGATTTTGTTGTTTGAAAATACATTGCAGGTTCCAGTTTATTAAAAATAAAAATTAAAAAACTTAACGGAGAAAAGAGTTGCCCATTAGTTGACCGTTAAATTGACTAAAATTATTGGATAAACAAAAATATGGTGACTAATTTTATCAGTAAAAAATTAATGATGACCAGAAGTTGTGACCTCCCATAGTTTAGGGACCAAAAGTGCATTTTGTCCTTTAGTATATACTAACAAACAAAATTCTTATTTTGATACTGAAGAAATATAGATCATTATAACTATATGTATGTCGAATTCATTGTTATAAATACGTCAAAAGAGCCAGAGAAGGAATTACCACTTATAAGCTTTCCTCCATCTTAAGCACTTGAAATAGACACAAAAGAAACCCTATACAGCACAACACCACCAATGTTATTGATGGAGGAAATAAGTAATGAGACTCAAATATTTTTATAATTTTTCTATCAGATTATAAACTCATACATTTGGGTTTATTGGACTCATAGCCCTACTCTCTTTAATGGTCCAATGGTAAAAGGGCCTCACTTCGTGAACCGTATCAAATAGTGTATCTATCAATAGTCCCATGCATTTACTACAAGGGATTAATGTACATTTACTATTCTCTCTCTACATAATGTGCATAATTTCTCTCATTATACTGACTTAACCTTTGGAGTGTTAACCCTTGTTTTGCAGATCTCTGACCTAGAGGGACCGTCGACTCAACGCCATTGGGATTTGCCTTCGTCAAGTAACGCCAACTGTGGGAAGGGTTATACTTGTGCGAGGGCGAGCCCAAGCGCTCAACGAGAGTCATGGTCTCCACTAGGGCGAGACCTGAGGAAGGTACTAGCCAGAGGCCCGTAGTTAAATCTGAGTTGGTGAGAAAGAGCTCTCAATGTTTCTAGGAAGATCGAGATGCTAATATACTGACCGAACATCCCACACTGGTGGACGAGCCGAGGAGTCCCGTATGGGCGACGACCGTTCCTCTCGAAGGGACGGTTAAAGATAATAATTAATAGTAGTTGAGGAATGATTTAATTTAGTGATAATATTTACTGGAGAATTATCAAGAGTGATAGATTTGGTCTAGTAATTATCAAGATTATTTTAATGTAGTAATTATTAAGAGTAGTTTTTATCCAATAGTGTTTACATGCCTATAAATATAGCATCTCCCTTTCAATCTGTAAGCTAGTCAGTCACAATGTAGTCTCCAGAAAATATTTTCGTTCAGTTTCTTTCTCTTTATTTATTTTCATCAATTTCTTATTTTCTTCTTGGCATCAAAGCAGGTTCTTTCCTGCTTCTGCATACTGTTTTTTTTTTCACCTTAAAAAATAAATCATGGTTTCTTTCCTGTTTCTGCTTACTTTTTTTTTTCAATTTTTTTTTACCTTCAAAAAAAAAAAATCATGGTTTATTGCTTCCGCTCACTATTTTTTCTTTAAAAAGAAACATAATTTCTTGATCATGTTCATTCATAATATTGTAGTTGTGTCATGTTTAAACTCCAAATTTATCCCAAATCACTAATATGTCTTCCTTCTCCGCTATTAATCCTACACTCCGGTTCGATTCTCCTAAGAATGTCCACAATCTCCATAACTCTTTCACAAATCAATCCATTGAACCAAAAATATTTTTTTCTTTCACAAAACAATTTCAATTGATCCACAAATTCCAGACAAAGAGTTCTTTCACAAAACAATTTCAATTGATCCACAAATTCCAGACAAAGAGGAAAGCCACCTCTGAGTCAATCCCCAAAGATTTCTATTATGGCAAAAGTCTGATTATCTCTCAGAAAAAGAGTTTTGACTTTTCATACAACCATCTAACAATCAACAAAAATTTTCTCATTCTGGCAAACGACTCACAGGGTCGGCTCAAGCCCTTTAGGGGCCTAAAGCGAATTAAAAAATTGAGGCCCTTTTTCAATTTTTTTTAATTTCATTTTTTCTTGGTTTTAAACTAGGAGTGATAAAATTTTTGATGTCACCTACTGACAAAGGCAAATCCCAATGGAAGCGAGTCAACGGTCGTCTAGGACGGAGACATGCAAGACAAGGATTAGCACTCTGATGACAAAGTCAGTATAGTGAGAGGAAATAATCTAATACACACTTAGAGAGAGAGTAAGGAGTGTGACCTAACTCTTTGAAATAAATATCTTGGGATATATATAAGACACTATTTAGAGTGTGTCCAAAAGAGGGACCCATATATTGGTCCCAGATTGATATGTGCTTTTAGACCTTCTCCATATAGCCCAATCACCTTCCCAAAAACCTCTTTGGGTCTTAATCGGGAATGGGCATCATCAAGAGCCCATGTCAATCCCAAACGGGGCTATGTGATTTTGGGCTTGATACACCATTTCAAGAGCCCATCAAAAGGCCCACCAACACTAAGGGTTTGGAGCTGGAACTTTTCAAAATTTTTAGGAGAGAAGTATCAACAGTCCAGATCGAAGGGATGGCTCAGATCACTCTGAAATTTCAACCGGTGTAATGATGGCGTAGTGGGAACCGAGGCAACTGTTCGCCTACTTTGGGAAATGCTATAAAAGGCGAGCAGGCTCATTTGAAGAACTTTACTTCTTTTGCTCCCACTTTTGCTTCCTTCTCTCCTACTTAACTCTTCCGGCGGCTTTTTCCGGCAATCCTTGCGAGCGACCTATTGTTCGAGGATGATTCTCAAGTTTCATCCGTAGACGACCCCCAAGTAAGTCTTCCCTACTATTCTTTTTCATCTCTTCTTTTGTCTGCATCTTAGAACTCGGAGATAAGGATGTTACAAGGGTCGTGGACGTGTGTAGCCTTCTCAAGAAGAAGGATATAGAACATTTGGAGGAGAAGTTTAGTTTGACTGAATACGAGCCGACCCTTCCAAAGGGCGTCAGCGGGCAAATACCCCTCCGTCTGGGAAAGTTACGGCCTATGCCAAATATTTTGAATATGGCCTCTATCTCCGCTTCCTTCCTCTAATCCGGGAAATTTTAGATGCCTACGGACTACCTCTGGCACAGCTCACTCGGAATTTCATTACTTCGGTGTTAGCGTTGATTCATGTTTGCCATAAGGTGGACATCGTCTCCGACGTTTTTCTCTTTAGGTGTTTCCATAAGTTGGTCCGCGGACCAAAAAACTTCCCTAGTTGGCTTAGCTTTACGAAAAATCAGAAGAGGCCAAAGAAAGAGTTAGCTTCGCGGAGCGAAGCATCCAAGCGTGGAAGAATGAATATAAGACGTGGAAGGTGGAATATTTCTACGTCAATTCTTCTCCTGCCGACCTTCCTGCCTGAAATTACGCACTTGAAGATGAGAAGGTATTGGATCCCTCATCCGCGGTTGATAAGGCGAACATGGTCAGGAGACAATCCGACCTTGATAAGTTGGTATTGTGGACGGAGTCATACAACTATCTCGAGATAGCCGCTTTGAGTGACGCAATTACTAATTCTGAGTGAGGTATACCCTTCGACTAGTAGTACTAATTTTCCAATGGTTCTTTCTTTATAGGTAATTTGTAACTGATGGGAAGAAGAACTGCTTTTGGTAACTCTGCAGAGTCTCGAGCTGCACCCTTGCCTCAACAAGCCTCTCCCGCAATCGAGGGAGTGAAGGCCACCTCCTCCGAGGTCCCAAAGAATCCTCCACCATCAGGTCAGCAGCCCCCGTCGATATCAGCGCCCAAGCAGAAGAGACCTTCTCCTCGTCTTGCGGAGGATGCCTTGAAGCTGGTTAGGTTTAATTCGACCGTGACCCCCATCTCCACGGTTGCTCCTGAAGAACGGGGCCTCAAAGCAGACGACCTCTTAAAAGAGACGTACACGGACAAGGACCCCTGTTTTCATCTTGCAAAGTCGAAGGATCTTCCACCGGGCACTACTTTCGTGAAGTGCAACCCACCCTAGAGTCTCAGGTCCAGACATTCAGGTGGAGGCAGCCCCAAGAGTCGAGAATTGCATGAGACGGGTACATTCCTTTGTAACCTATTTCCTGTATTATTGCTGCAGTCGACTAACTCTTACAATGCTTCAGGCCGTGCAGTCAGTGGAATCCTTCGGTCATCTCATCCACAATTATGATGATATGGTAGCGACACATGAGAATACGGTAGCCCGGCTGACAGACGAACTCAAAGGAGTTAAGGTTGAATTGGAGCAGGCAAGGAATGTACTCAGTGGTGGAAGGATCAATCAACTACTGCGATTGATGTTTTTACGGAGCAGACGAAGGCCCATGAGGAGGCCATAAGAAAGATGAAAAAAGCTGGTATCCCCAAGACTTCTCTGGAGAAGTATATTTTCGCAGCTCTCCGCGTATATCTCTAATCGAGCTCTTTTGCTGATGGGATCAACCAAGTAATGGTTCCTGCCATTGAGATAGGGATGATGGAACTAGCCCGGGAGGTCGAAGGCTCTTTGAAGGATAGGAAGGATATTAAGCCCATTTTGGAGAAATACGCAGATAGGCTCTCGGGAGGAACGACAGTGGGTATTCGACTTCGGTTAATGACAAGGAAGCATTTCCGGGACGCAGACTTGAGTGTCCAAGACTTCTTCAAGGAGATGGAGAAGGTTTTGCCCAACATATCTTCTCCCGTCGACCTCTTGAACACTTCCGCAGGACCGTCATTCATTTACAACATGCCTGCCAATGTAGGATCTCCTGCTGAGATGCCTCCGGGTCCCATGATGTCGCAGTCGAGCAGGGACATCGAGATTCCTTGGATAGTCATCTGCCGTCAGGAGACGCAACTGGGACGACAACTTCAAGGACCAACACGACTGAGTCCTTCCCGGGTTGCTTTGAAGATTTCGAGGTGAACACCGAGTAGTGTTGAGGCTTGGTGTAATAGATTGTTCTAGGTTTTCGAGTTGAAGTTGTTTTTGACTTTGACTTTTATGGATGCAAGTCATTTTTATTCTCGTCTTGTATTCTATGGCTTCAACTATTTATATTTAATCATTTGTGGTTGTATTAAAATCCTGACATCGACCTTCGTGGATGTAGGGATTCCCAACACCTGAGGTCGACATCGGAGTTACTACTGGCGCAACTTATATCAATATTCCCTCAACTTCTGAGGAACAAGTTGGCGAGAGAATTCCTCACGTCTACATTACGTTGCCCGAGCCTGAGTTCAACCCAGGGAATTATCCCTATTATTCGACCATAGGGAAGATTTTTGCTAGGTTCTCTTTCCAAAAGGAAGGGAAACAACTGCCAATTCTTGAAGGTGAACTTCGGAGTACTATTCGTGCAATCCATGCGACAGAGTTGAAGGCTCCTAAGAAAATTATCTCCGACTTAAAAGTCAAGGCCTCGAATCTTTGGCAACTCAATGAGGATCAAGAACGGTATTGGGAAGACCATCTCAAAAATGCCGTGAAGATGGATAACCTGAACAGCGAGAGGCTTAGGCAAGTTGAGGCCAAGCTCCGTAAACAAAAGAGGAATAATGGTCGAACCACACCAGATCTGGAGGATTTCATACCCCGGAATTATCATGAGGGCATGCTTTCTCATCTTCAAAAGGTGTATGCTTTAGTTGCCGTTAGGTGGGACAAGGCATCAGAGAAGATTGATAGTCTTAGAGACTATGAGAATCGCCTAACATTGGCTTTACAGCAAGTTGTCTCCGATTTTATAGAATTGGGAGGCACATTTAACCCAGAGGCGCAGTGGCCAGATGGTTGCGAAGCGATGAAAGACACGCATGTTTCTCCGACCGCTTAAGCCGAGAAGAAGATATATGAAGACGACGCCTTATTCTATGAATTAGGTCGTACCTACTAGGATGATTAATTTGGGGGTAGTTGTTGCTTATTTTTGTTCAGAGGTTCGAGAAGTATTTTGAATCTCGACCCCGGCTGTAAACTTTGCGAAGAAAACCCCAAAATTCTAACTGTTTATATTTACCAAGTATTTATGTTGTACTTTATATTCCGGCTGTTCTATTCTAACTTTTAGTCAGACGTTTGTGTAGGACGACGATGTAGGACTGCATATTTGTGAGGGATGTGTATGATTTTATTAATCGCCGAACGATGTGTATGATGTGGGGTCGTCCGACTTATGAAGTCCAAGGCAAAGTCTTTTTAGACGAAGGCGCCGGTCTGTGACCTGTCACCGATCATCGACCACTCTTGGGGTCATCCGACTTAAGAAGTCCAAGACAAAGCCTTTTTGGACGAAGGCGCCGGTCTGCGACCGGTCATCGGTCATCGACCACTCTTGGGGTCGTCCGACTTGCCGGTCACAGGTCGTCGACCGCTCTTGGGGTCGTACGACTTGTTAATTCCTACATTTGACAAGTATTTTTTGGGAGGGCGAATAGATATATTATCGACCAAATGATATTGTTAAGAGTACAAGAGGTGGAGCCTTTCCTATGCTACGCCGTCAAAAAGATAGGTAAATAAAAGAGTGCACTCCCGAACAAGGGCTACACATGAAACTTTTTAAGGTTCTGGATGTTCCACCATCGGGGTAGGAGGACGGGGTCATCATGGCACGTATGCAACCTGTAACTTCCCGAGGGAGAAACCTCCACGGCCTTATATGGACCTTCCCAATTAGGAGAGAGCTTTCCAGCAGGCAATGCATGACTCACATCATTCCTTCGGAGGACGAGATCTCCCACAGCAAGGTCCCGGCATCAAACTCGTGCATTGTAGTACTTCATTTGCTGCTGCTTATAGCGAGCTTCTCGGGCCTTGGCATAATCTCTCCTCTCGTCCAGGAAATCTAAGCAGAATCAGGTCATATCATCATTCCCTTTTTCGATGAAGCTCACCGTACATGGACTGGCCACTTCAATCTCACCAGGTATCACTGCTTCCATTCCGTAAACCAAGGAAAAGGGGGTAGCCCCGGTCGCGGTGCGCATGGTAGTTTGGATGGCCCATAGGACATGAGGTACTTCGTCAACCCATCCGCCCCCGGCTTTTTCCAGGCACTTCTTAATACCCCTTAGTATGGCTATGTTTATGTTTTCTGCAAGCCCATTTGCCTGGGGGTGAGCCACGGCCATGAACCTCCATTTTATGTTCATCTCATCACACCATCGACGAAAAGTTCCGGACTCGAACTGCGTCCTGTTATTATAGATAAGCACCTTTAGGATTCCAAATTGGCAAACAATGTATTTCCAGAAGAATTGAGTCATTGCTTCCCCCGAGGTCGATGCTAGAGGCTTGACCTCAACCCTCTTAGAAAAGTAGTGTAGGGTCCAAGGATGTCGATCTCACACTTGTAAAATGTCCAGGGACTGTCAATGGGGACCATCTCATGCTGAGGCAGTCGAGGAATGGGGGCATGCTTCTGACACTGGGGATACTTTAAGATAAGTTCGTAGCAGTCTTGAGCCATGGTCGGCCAATAGTAACCGGTCCTCAAGAATCTTTTTGACAAGTTTCTAGCTCACAAATGTGCTTCACAGGCTCCTTTATGCATGCTTCAAATCAACAGCTCCACCTCTGTTGGGGACACGTAGCGGTACATAGGTGACAGCTACCCATGCTTATAGAGGATGCCTTCTCTGAGCACATACTTCGGTGCTTTGAGACGAAATTTCTTGGCTTCTTTAGGGCCTTCTGGCAATACTCCATCCTTCAAGTACCGAATAAAGGGAGTCATCCAACATTCAGCCTCTTCCCCTTCCATAGCCAAGGCTTCTTTGAGTTCAACGCTAGGTCGAGGAAGAGTTTCAACAAGGACTCGCAGGGTAAGGTGGGAGAAGGCGGACGAGGCAAGTTTGTTGAGTGTGTCAGCCTTTTTATTCCGCGACCGGCGCATGTATTGAATCTTGAATTCGACAAAATAACCCACCAATATTCGAACTTCGTCCAGGTACTTCTGCAATGATGCTTCGCGAACTTCATATAGTTTCAGCACATGGTTAACGACGACCAGAGAGTCGCTGTAAACAGAACTGAGGAGGCCTTTATTCCATGAGCCAGCTTAAGGCCAACTATGAGAGCCTCGTACTCGGCCTCGTTGTTGGTGGTCGGGAACTCCAACCGAAGGGCATAAGTGATCTCTGATCCATGGGGGTCGATTAGGATAAGACCAGCCCCCAACCCAGAGCTAGCCGATGACCCGTCAAACATAAAGCTGCCAGACACCTGCCAAGGGCTCCGCGGATTCGTCCTCTGGGGTCTCTTCTCTGGGGACCTCTACCAAAACGTCAGCCAGAGCCTGGGTTTTAATGGCGGTTCTTGGCTCATACCTGAGGTCATGCTCGCCCAATTCGACTGACCATTTCGACATCATTCTAGAGATCCCCGGCTTACTTAACACCTGCTGTATCAGCTGATCCGTTTGGACCCGGATAGTGTGGGCCTGGAAGTATGGCCTAAGTTTTCGGGCTGCGGCCACCAGGCAGTAGAACACCTTCTCAACCAAGGTGTATCTAGTTTCGGCCCCGTGTAAGGCCTTGCTGACGAAGTAGAATGGCGACTGCCTGCCTTTCAAATCATGGACGAGGACTGCACTCAAGGTGGTCTCCCCCACGGCCAAGTATAGGGACAAGAACTCCCCCGACTTGGGAGTTGTAAGAGTAGGGAGAGACTTTAAGTGCTCCTTCAGCTAGGAGAAGGCCAACCGGCATTCATTGTCCCATTCGAAAGACTTGGATTTTTGCAATACTTTAAAAAAGGGAAGACACTTCTCCACGGCTTTGGAGAGGAAACGTCCTAACGCTGCCATGCACCTGGTCAATTTCTGGACTTCCTTCAGCGACCGCGGTTCTCTCATGTCAAGGACGGCCTTCTCCTGGCTGGGATCCACGTCAATTCCTCGTTGAGAGACCATTACCGCTAGGAACTTTCCCGACCCTACACAGAAAATACATTTCTTCGGGTTCAGCTTTATGTTGACCTGGCGTAGGGTTTCAAAGGTTTCTTTGAGGTCCTCGACAACAGCTGAGAACCGGGTGCTCTTTACTACCATGTCGTCAACATAGATTTCCATATTGCGCCCCATCTGCGTCGGAAACACGTTGTTTGCCATACTCTGATAAGTAGCCCTGGCGTTCTTTAAACCGAAGGGCATCTTCTCATAATAGTATATGCCGCGATCTGTAATGAACGCTGTCTTCTCCTCTTCCCCTTTGGCCATTAGGATTTGATGGTACCCTTTGTATGCGTCGAGGAAACTCAGAACAAGGTATCCAGCTATAGCGTCAACCTTCTGTTCGATAGCGGGCAGGGGATAGCAATCTTTCGGATAATGCTTGTTCAAGTCGGTGAAATCTACACACATCCTCCATGATAGATCAGGCTTCTTTACCATCACCGGGTTAGCCAGCTAGGTTGGATAGAGAATCTCCCGAACCACGGAGGTGGCCAACAATTTAGCGACTTCAACATCCACAGCCGTGCTTCTTTCGGGAGCCATCTTCCTCTTCCTCTAGTTTTAGTCGCGCACCGGGATCTACATTAAGGCGATGAATACCCAATTCGGTAGGGATCCCAGTCATTTCCGATGGCTCCCAAGTGAATACTTTCTGATACTCCTGCAACAAGTGGACCACCATTTTGCAAAGGCTGGACAGTAAAGTTCGTCCTAGTTGTATCACTTGGCCTTCCACATATGGGTTGACAGGAACCACATCGTACTCTCCATCGAGGGGAATATCACCCTCCACAGGATCTTCTTCCACCTACTCCATAGGCAATACGGAAGTCAATCCTTGAACCACATTCACCTCTGAACTATTTAATAGCAGCTCATTTCCTTCTTCATGGCGACGACCATACATTGCTTGGTAAGTTGTGGGTTTCCTCGGACTTCAGCCACTCCCGCGGGAGTGGGAAACTTTGTCACCAGATGGTAGGGGGAGTAAACAGCCCTGGTCTTGCACATCCATGGTCATCCTAGGATAATGTTAAAAGGGGTGACCACGTCCACCACTGCAAAGTCACACATTACGGTTTTCACCTGGGGCTGAGTGCCTACAATCACAGCGAGAGTAATCACACTTAAAGGCATAATCACATGGTTGGAGAAACCTACCAATGGTGTGGGAGCCGAACGAAGCATAGTTCGATCTAGGCCCAGCTTCTGGAAACAGTCGTAGTACATGATGTCCACAGAACTCCCATTATCCACGTACGCTTGTTACACTTCTTGATTGGCCACAGTTGCTTTGATGACCAATGCATCCGAGCCCTCAGTTGCATTAAGGACGATGTCTTGGTCGGAGAAGGTAATTTCTTCACTCGCAGTCAGCCTACGACCTTCGCCTTCTCCAGGGGGCATGGACGTGTATCTCGTTTGATCGCCGTCAGACTCTGGACGGCTAGACAGTCCCCTAAGATAGCACCCACAGGGGGCAGCTAAGATCTTCTGTGCTTGAGCTTCATCCTCTACCTTTTTGGCGGTATTGGCCTCAGCCTTAGGGGGATGCTGTTTGGTGTTATTCTTCTTCCATTTCAGGTTGCGTTGTCCTCTGAAGTTCGACCCACTACTTCCAGCCTTACGCATATATTCTTTGAACTTTCTGGCTTTGAGACCGTCCTCGATCTCTTGCTGAAGGTTTTTACAGTCTTCAGTATCATGACCTTTCCCTTGATGATAATCGCACCACTCATCAGACGATCCTAAGTTTCTTCCTTTCAGGGGGACTTTAAATTCTCCCTTATGGATGTAACAAGATTTCCTTTCAGGTCTTAGTGAGCGGCATGGGTTTGGCTTCATATTTAGGTGCGCCTGGGGTCAATCTCCGTTCTTCAGGCTTTTTCTCCTTCTTTTCTTCAGGGAAGGTCTCCCGAACCTGCCGTAGAGACTCTTCTTTCCTAACCTTTCTTTTGACTATCTCCAAGAGCTTCTGGGTAATTTCGGGTCGCTTATCCATCAGCTTCCCCCGAAACGCAGCACCGGCTCCATATGGAGATAGCCCGTTGACAAACTCGATCCGCACAACGAGGTCGTCGATTTGGTCGATCAACATCAACTCTTTCTTAAACCGGTCATAGTATTGGGCTAGGGTCTCATTCTTCCCTTGATGTATGGATGCAAGTTCGTGAATGGACTTGGAGGTCTTCTTGCTGGAGAAGAACCGGACATGCAGCATCCGTCCTAATTCTTGATAAGATCCCACGCTCCCAGGGGGCAGACTATCGAACCAGGTTTTGGCCCTGTTGGTGAGGAAGGTCGACAAGGCCTTGGCCATAAGTTCTCTAGACGCTCCTCGTAAGTCCATAGCCGCAGTATAATCGGCTAGAAAGCTGATAGGACAAGTGTCTCCTCGTACTTTCTGATGTCTTCGGGTAACTTGAAGTTGTCAGGCTTCGTGCAAATCCGGATATGCTCCGCGAAAGGACGTTGCCTGGCTTCATGTCCTCCGAGGACAGCCTCTAGGCGTGGGTCGATTCTGGGGGATAACGGGAGGTTAATTTTCATCCACGACCGGAGTGACGACCCTTAAGGAATACCGGTTATTAGGACGCTTAGCCACTGGCTCTTCCCGTCTTTCCTCCGAACGTCGATGGGAACGTCGTCTCTCTCCAGTAAATTGCAAGCTGGTGCTCCGTCCCCGGTCCTTCATTCCGTAATAGTCATCCTCGAAGCGTTGGACCCTTCTTGCATAGTCAGGGTACCAATGGGTGAATGCTTTCCAAAAATCTTCATCGTGCCTATGGTCGGATGGTCAGGAATTCTTGGCAGCTTTTGAGGAAGGTTGGGATCATCTTCGTCCGCGATCCTCTTCCTTCCCTTTTGATCGAGAATGGCTACGTCTCTTGTCCGAGTGTCGGCGTGAGTGAGAAGCCTTTTGTCTAGTCTGGGAGGCGCGGTCCTCTTCTCGGCCTTCCTCAGGGCTCCTCTTCAGCGAACGCCTATTTGACTCCCTCACTATTTCGGATCTGATGGTGGGACGTCGGCTAGGGCCCTCCTCAGGTCTCGCCCTAGTTGAGACCATAACTCTCGTAGAGCGCTTGGGCTCGCCCTTGACCAAGTATATGCCTCCCCCCGGTCGGCGCCACTTAACAAAGGTAAATCTCGATGGTTGTGAGTCAACGATCGTCTAGGACGGAGACATACAAGACATGGGTTAGCATTCCGATGCCAAAGTCAGTATAGTGAGAGAAAATAATCTAATACACACTTAGAGAGAGAGTAAGGAGTGTGACCTAACCCTTTGAAATAAATGCCTTGGTATATATATAGGACACTATTTAGAGTGTGTCCAAAAGAGGGACCCATATATTGGTCCCAGATTGATATGGGCTTTTGGGCCTTCTCCATGCGGCCCAATAACCTTCCCATAAACCTCTTTGGGCCTTAATCGGGAATGGGCATCATCACCTACCGATCAAACACAAACCCTCCTCCTCTATCTGGGTTTGGGGCCGGCAGCAATAAATTTTAGTATTTATTATAAACGGAGTTAAAAGCTTTGTTTTTTTTCCTTTTTTTGAATTTAACTTGCAAACCAATTACAACTAAAACTCAATCTTAAGTGAATTTTTCTTACTAACTTTCATTAATGCAAACCCTTTGTAAGAGTTTTGTAATCAAGTTTTTCTAAATTTTTAGTCGTATAAATGTTTTCTGATTTGAAAAAATCAGACATTTAGAATTGAAGTCGAAGGCTTTTCACATAACTAAACAACAAATATAAGACATCTTACCTAAATGTTGAAATTTTTCACTTCCAAAGTCAACAAGAGAAGCTCAACTAATATGAAAAAAAATAAATGTCAAAATTTCAAATTGAACTGGAGTAAGATTGTAAGACTAAGACAACGAAAGATTAACTGCTTAGGAATTGAGTATCAATTAAGAATTGAAGAAAATTCAGGAAGGACTAGATCAATATATAATAAAGTCAAATTAGTGGTGATAGACTAAAGAAGATGAAGAAATAGGGATTACTTAAAGGAATTTTTCATTTCATTTTACTTTTGTGGAACTCAGACTGGAATTTTTCTTTTTTCCTTTTTCTTCTTTTGGGAACATAAGCACCTCAAATTGAACAAAATAAAATACTAACAACTTTTCGATGGGTCTTTTAAGGAATGATGAAGAGTTATTTATTTATTTTTTAATAATAAGCAACAACCCAATACAATGGGCTCTAAAAATTTTGGGACCCTAAAATTTGGGGGGCCTAAAGCCCTAGCTTTAGCTGCTTTATGGTGCAGCCGACCATGACGTCTCATCTTCTCTCAAGAGAAGAATTTTTACTTTCCATACAACAATCTAAGAATAAATTTTTAAGGAATTTGTCCAAAATATAGTCAAAATCACTCAAGTTTGAGAATTGATAATGGTCCACAAGAAGGTTTTTCACCGCAGATGTTCATGAAGATGAGAAGCCGTCAACACAGTCGAACCAAACTGAGTCTCCAGCCCTGACTCAGTTTGAGGGAGGATGTTAAAGATAATAATTAATAATAGTTGAGGAATGATTTAATTCAGTGATAATATTTACTGGAGAATTATCAAGAGTGATAGATTTGGTCTAGTAATTATCAAGAGTATTTTGATTTAGTAATAATTAAGAGTAGTTTATATCCGATAGTGTAGAGATGCCTATAAATATAGCATCTCCTTTTCAATTTGTAAGTCAATCAATCATAATGTAGTCTCCAGAAAATATTCCCGTTCAGTTTCTTTCTCTTTATTCATTTTCATCATGAGACCAATCTCGCCCTGGGGATGGCCGAGGGACAGATCGTCGAGCTAACCATGGGGACAGAGAGCGAAGCTGTTCCAGGCAGAAGGACCGAAGTTCAGATAGAAGCCATCACCAATCTCAACGGTTCTCCGAACCCCAGAATTCCAATGTTTCCCAAGAGTCTCACGCCAAAAAATTTTGGGAAGCTTTTGCACAGAAGTATCCCAAATTCCGAGGGAGGTTCCATCGGTTTGAAAAGGTTTAATATAGAACGGGGAAGAAGGATCGACATGACAGCCATCAGACGGCAAAGGAGAAGCGAGCGGACAAAGATCGGGCTCAGGACAGAGCTGAAGGTCGAATGCCCACGAGGACAGACAGGGAGGAGCCAGCCGATGAACCATCGAACCATTGAGAGCGGGTTAGTAGAACTGATGATCAACCCACCGTCACACCCATTGTCAATGCCTGGTTGGAATCCATCTTGAGGGGCGAATCCAGCCAAGGTCTTTTTGTGGAACATATACGGACTTGTACCAAGGCTGATGATTTCAAGTTGCCAAAAGACATCAAGAAGTACGGGGGTGATACTTGTTCGGTGAGTTTTTTAGCCGACTACACTATAGCCATGGATCTTCAAGGAGCCTCTAGAGAACTTATGGCCAAGGCCTTGCCCACTTTCCTGGTGGATCGTGTAAAGACTTGGTTTGACAGTTTGCCCCCAGGGAAGAACGAAGACCAGCCATGAGCTGGTGTTCATTTGCCAAGGGAGGAACGAATCCCTAGCTCAATATTTTGATCGATTTAACAAGGAGTTGATGTTGATCGATCAAATTGATGAGCTGGTAGTGTGCATCGAGTTTGTTAATGGGTTGTCCCCATTCAGGGCGGGGGCTGCTCTTCGAGGGAAGCTCACTAGCAAACGCCCTGAAAACACCCAAAGACTCTAGGAGATCGTAGAAAATGAGGTCCAGAAAGAGGAGTCATTGCGTCGAGCCCGAGAGTCCTTCGACGGGGGGAGAAAAGAAGGATCGAAAGAACGAGGATCAAAAGTTGAACGCGGGGATCCCAAAGTTCAAAATCAAGCTGATACCTCTCACCAAGACTCGGAAGGAGATTCTTCAAATCCACAAAGGTGAGTTCAAGGCTCCCACGAAGATCAAGCATCCGAGAGATCCGAACGAGTGGTGTGACTTCCACCAAGGTCGATGGCACGACACGGAAGACTATGGCCAGCTTCAGTAGGAGATAGAGGATGGTCTCAAAAAGTGGCAAGTTTCAGGAGTATGTTAAAAAGAACCCGAGGGAAGGTTCTGGAGACCGACCTCACAACAACCAAATGTGGAAGAGGAAGAACAATAATCAAGCTAAGGCGAAGCAGGGTGAGGTCAGACTTGAGGGCGCCTCGATGGCTCCCAACGAAGCACAAGCCCAACAAGCCCTGGCCGCCCCAGTCAATGCCATATTTGGAACCTCCCTAGGCATTCAAAACATCTCGTGCCTCAATGGAGATGCCTCGACCCCGACCCCCGGGGGAGAGCGAATGCAAGAGTTTAAAGTTGGATGAGGCCATCACTTTCTCAGAAATGGATGTCGTGATGGGAGATGTCGAGTACACTGATGCCCTAGTAATCACGGCCATCATGGCCAATCGAGAAATGAGGCGTGTTTACGTTGATAATGGAAGCTCTGTAGATGTAATGTACTACGATTGCTTAAAGAAGTTGGGTCATGACAAGTCCATTTTGCGGCCTTCGACCACCCTCTTGTGGGATTCTCCAACCACGTTATCATGCCTCTACGGGTGGTCATATTGGCGGTAACGATAGGTACGCAACCTTGGATGAAAACGGTCATGTGTAACTTTGTCGTTGTGGACGTGGTTGCGCCTTTTAATGTCATAGTAGCCCGACCTTGGATGTGTAAGACCATGGCTATTTACTCCCTTTACCATATAGCCATAAAGTTTCCTACGGATGCTGGGATGACCAAAGTTCGAGGAGACCATCAAATGGCCAAACAATGCATAGTTATTGCTGTGAAGAAAGGAAGACCTCATTGCTTGTACTTTTTATCTGATTTCACTAAGTAAAGTTGTGGCTTCCCCCTACTTCTTTGTGTGCATCGAGTTAACTCTACACCCTTTCCCCGTACGGCCGCACAGCGGTCGACAGCCTGTTGTACGATCACATGGCAATCGACGATAAAAGCCTTTCCTGAGGCCTTAGTTAAAAATTTTGGCCCGAATGCTCCTCCCAATACAATCGCACGGGGGTTGACGGCCCCTCGTACGCTTGCACGGCGGTCGACGATAAAAGCCTTTCTTGAGGCTTTAGTTAAAAACATTTGGCCCAAAGGCTCTTCCCCGTACGAACGCACGACAGTCAACGGACCCTTGTACAATCGCACGGTGGTCGACGATAGTAGCCTTTCTTTAGGCCTTAGTTAAAAACATTTGGCCTGGAGGCTCATCCCCATACTATCGCACAGTAGTTGAAGGTCCCTCCTACGATTGCACGGTGGTCGACGATAAAAGGCTTTCCTAAGGACTTAGTTAAAAACATTTGGCCCAGAGGCTCTTCCCCGTACGGTCGCATGGCGGTGGACGGACCCTCGTACGATCGCGCAGCGGTCGATGATAAAAGCCTTTGTTGAGGCCTTAGTTAAAAACATTTGGCCCAAAGGCTCTTTCTCTTATAGCCACACGGCGGTCGACTGACCATCGTAGGATTGCACGATGTTGGACGATGAAAGCCTTTGTCGAGGCCTTAGTTAAAAACATTTGGCCCGAAGGCTCCTTCCCGTACGGCCGCATGGCGGTCGACGATCCCTCGTATGATCGTACGGTGGTTGACGATAAAAGCCTTTCTTGATGCCTTAGTTAAAAACATTTGACCCTAAAGCTCCTCCCTGTACGGCCGCACGACGGTCGATGATAAAAGCCTTTCTTGAGACCTTAGTTGAAAACATTTGGCCCAAAGGCTCCTGCTCGTACGGCCACACGGTGGTCAACGGCCCCTCGTACGATCGCACGGCGGTCGACCCTAAAAGCCTTGACAACCCGACTTGACAAGTAACGAAATTCGGGGGAAGGACATCTACAAACATAAAGAAGGGAAGATAAAAGGTGCACAACTTAACTTCCCACTAAACCAGTAGATATATAACATTCTCGTATGCTTGCCTGAACTTGTAACAAAAGAAGGGGGCTTGAATAAAAAGAAAAAAAATTCAAAAAAAAAAAGTCATATGGCCTTAGATACACATAGGTACTTGGAGTATATTCTAAAGTAATACCAAAAAAGGCACCTTCGAACCTATACAATTGTGAAGGTCCTCATTTCACCAAAATCATCCACAACTCTCCTCGAGCTAACTTAGATAGGAGCCTTGCCCTAGTTCGTGAAAAAGAGTAGGGCTGTCAGTTAATTGGGTTGACCCAAAGAGCCACCCGAATTGAACCCGTTTTGGGGCAATCGGTTTGGTTAATCGGGTGATTTTGGGTCTGTGCGGGATTAACTGTAAAGCTATTTCGGTACGGGTGCAGGTGGATGAATTTTACTTCGGGCACCGCCCGATAACCTGAATTTATCATTAATTTTTTTAAGGATATATATATATATATATATATACACATATATATATATATATCATATATACACATAAGTAAGGCTTGACTGGTTCAGGTTATATTTTCTTTCCCTATAGTTGTCGTCTTCCTCCACAATAAACGACATTGCTCTCTCTTGCTTCTCCACATCTCTTGACTACAACCCCCCCCCCCAACCACCAACACTCTACACCATCACTCTTACTCTACAGGATTTCCTTACCAGAGTTGGCGGCGACGATTTCCTCTTCAGCCACGGTTCAATCAACCAAAGCAATTTCCTCCCTTCTTTTTCTCTATATCTCCTTTATACCCAAAAATCCAATTCTCATATCTCCAATTCCCTTTCCTCCATCCTATTTCCATCACAATCGCTCAGATCTAGCAGTACGTTGTCTACTTCAAGCTACTACAGCAATGATAGTAACAGCAACAATCGTCCACATATGTCAGATTTTGGCATCTATTTGTTTGATTTTCTTTTTCATTTCTTCGTTCTTTTTTAAAGAATGTAATTGGAGTAACAAGATTTTTTTTTGTATTTGTGCGGATGTTTCCTTAGAAATAAGTTTTTGAATGATTTATTGTGTTTAATTTTTTGGAGAAGAAAGTGCCAAACAACTATACTGATGATTTTGGGGAGAAAAAAAAAAAGAAAAAGAAAACTACGCGAGTGAACCAAAATCGAACCGAACAACCCGATTATTTTTTTGGTCGGTTCGGTTTGATGTTGTATATTTTGCGGTTCGGTTTCGGTTGAGTATCGTGAGAAGAAAAAATCGATTAATTCGAATTGAACTAACCCGAACTGCTCGTACTGACAGCCCTGAAAAAGAGCATCGTGGGAGTATATGAGTTGCTCCTCCTCTCTCGAAAGAGACTCAGGGTCGTCGTTCATGTCCGCACATCCCTTGGGCTAGAGTTCCTCGGGATCATATTTGCCTCCCAATTTGGTAACCATTGAAGAGGCGTGTTCGAGGGCCACTTGCAGCCGACAGGCGTATTGCCTAACTCTCTCAATCTTGTCTGAGGCTCGATGTTCCCATTTCACAGCAGCAAGGGCATAAGCTCTTCAGAGGTGGGTTAGGACACTCTCGTAATAATTTCACGGGGTCAGGATTTATAACCCCCTCGCTCTTCTTCTTCTTCCTAATCGTAGCCTCGAGTTTTTGAAAGTGAACCGTCGTGTGAAACTGAATTTCAACTACATTCTTAAAGTGGTCCTCTCAGTAGGCCTCTACTTTTTTTTTCCAGTAGGCCTCTAGTTATTTGTGAAGACAACGGAGCCTTTCATTCTCTGCCCCTAACTTCTCCGCTGCCTCGAATGCTGTCGCTTGTTCGGATTTTCGCATGGATTTAAGAGTTATCCTAAGTCGATCTTCAAGTTCAGATAATCATTCCCCTTTGAGATTCAAGGAAGGGTCTAATAAGGTCTTCCCGATGGCAGCATAGTAGGGGTACGTAACGGAAGCATAGGAAGGGTCGGGTAGATTCACACGTACATGGGGAATAGTGTCTACACACCTACCCCCTGAAGTCGAAGGTCCCTCCTTTACATCACGGGATAGTACCGTAGAAACAGGGGCATAAACGAGGACTTAGCCAGAAACATAGTGTATTAGGAAGACATAGTGCAATGGACATAAAAGAAAACAAAAGCCTTAAGGGGCTAGGAGGGTTCATATTAAATAAAACGACCCTACGGGGCCTGAAAGTTACAAAAGCATTAAAAAACTAAAAGAGTACATAGATCATTAGCGCCAAAGACTCCTTAGGATTCACCTTGGGGCCATTGCTGGTAGCATCAGAGTCAGAAGACGACTCGTCACTCTTAGAGCTCTCACTTCCCCCAGCCTTCGGGTTCGAACTCTCTTTCCCTCTTTTCAGTCTCTTCTTCCTTCTCTTCCTCTTCTTCATCGTCAGGTCCCCTCAGCATCCTAGGAGGAGTTTGGACACCCCTCGGCATCGAGAAAATCTTTGAGGGGCCCAATTGAATGTGTTGGATGTCCTCTGGAGATGTGATAGAAGGACACAGTTTAGAGATCTCTTGAAGAATTGACACTTTCTCCACCTCTATGTCCCTGAAATGCTTATGCACCGTAAACCTCTAGCAAATCGATGAAGTTCGACCCTTGTTCGTCTCATCTGCATACTTATCTAAAAGAGGGACGATGTTTTTCTTCTTATTCATGGCCTCATTGGCCTCCACTAACATGTCCCTTATCCCTATTTCTAGAGCAGGACCCATCACTGCGTTGAGACTCTCCGCGAACGTCTTCGAGTGAAGCTATTGTTGAACGCCTGTGAAGATGTACTTGTCCAGCTCTGACTTAGGGATCATCGTGTCCCCCAGCTTCTTCAAGGCCTCCTCATGTGCCTTTGTTGCTTCTTCCAAGTTCGACCACGCCTCAGTCAACTGATTGTTCAGATCAACCTGTTCCTTATTTAGCTTCTGAATGGAATTCTCCGCCCGCTTCAACTTCGAGGCACGGTCAATCGCCCTCTCCTCTTGGGACGATGCGTGCCGACGCAAGGTAGTACAACAGCGGACAAAAGAGTCCATAGCCTGCAAAGCCTATTCGAACAAGACTCGATCCATTAGTAAAGTTCATATGAATATATATATATATATAGATATATATACCCAAGAACGACTATATCTACTTGCTTCATGCACTCCTCGATCTGTGGCTGCTTCAAGAGTTGAACGTCTGGGCAGTTCACGATCGAAGGGTCGAGACTGATCCAAGCTTGTCCAGGCTGGATGGACTTCGGGGCGCTGACAACTCTCCCATGTCCTCATACGTCTCTCTAAGCAACTGATCAGCTAGATGCTCCCTTCACCACATGGGGGCAAGTTCGACTCCGGAATTGGTTTGGACTCAGCTCTCGATTTCTTGGCTGAAATGGGATGCACCATTTGAGCGGTCCTCCGGCGATCACGGCTATCGGATGAGGTTGCCTATTTGGTGATCCGAGGCTTCTTCTTCTCAGGGATTTTCACTTCCTTCTCTAGTTCCTCTGGGGCTTCCTCAGCCGCGATAGTCTCGTCCTCTGAGTCATCACCAAAAGCTAAGCATTTAGTCATCAGGTCGAAATAAAGTACACCTACCAAAGAAAAGAAGAAGAGTTAGAATCAGTTTCGAATACCTTGGTTAAAATACGAGATAGAGTTACTGAGGGCGGAGATATCTAAGTAAGAGTATGATGGCCCCCATTGGACCAGTTTATTGATGTCTCCAAGTCGAGCTGCTTTGTAGCTATCGTCTTTAGTTGACTAAGGGTCGAGCGTCTTCTTCCCATCATCAGGAACTCAAGGATACAACTTACTAAATTTGAATCTACAAAAAATATTCTGACCTCCAAGCTTTCGAGGTCTCATTTTTCTTCACTAATTCTTTTTGAGGCCCTTTCGGGTTCTTAGTGAAACTATACCAGCCAGGATAACTCTTCCCACAACGTACCAACTTGTAAAAAAAGTAAAACAAGAGTACGTCGGGTTCGACCTTGGTCTTATTACACACATGAACAAAGGCCAATACGAGGGTTATGAGGATCGGGGTGAATTGAGCTAAAGGGAGCTTATGATATGCCACGATTTCCTCAAAGAGTGGGATCAAAGGGAAGTGCAGACCATATTCCAAGAATTTAGAGTATATAGTTACCTTATCCGAGGGAGGTGTGTCCGCCCTCTCCTCGCCCTCAGGCAATCGAGCGTTAAGATCCCCCAAGTTATATTTTTCTTCTATCTCTTCCAAAGCCTCCTGGTTCAGGGAACATACTATATCCTCTACCCTAGTAATTTCTTTAGACATGATGGAAGGTAAGGGAAAAAGAGGGCGGGTCGACTTACGCTAAGCCTGAAGGTTCTGTTTCCGATTGCTTACGGGTCGCCGCCAGCCGCCTTCAAGTTCAGATCAATCCGTGGTCAAGGGTCCTCCGTACTCGTCTTCTACAGGTCGAATTACAATAAAGAGTCCGAAGGTCTTCCGCACTCCTCTTCTGCGGGACTCGAGTTGATCCGAGGCCAAGGGTCCTTCGCGATCGTCGTCCACAGGTTGCCGTCGATGGGTTTCGAGGGGGTCGATCAGCACTACGGTCGAGGGCTCCCCGGATTTGTGTTCTGCCAGCCCGCATCGGCGGGGATCTCACACAAGATTTCTTAAGGCTGGTGATGAGGTGCAAAGATTTAGGAGTGAATGATATAAGAATAACTGCTTCCTCTGCTATTTATAGAACTAAAAGGAGTTCTTGAACAGTCACCTCGGGAGACACATTAACATCATTGCGACCGTCCATATTCCGCACGATGGGAGACGTCCATCTCCCTTTAATGGGTTAACCCTCCACCGTCGGATTCTTCCTTAAGCCCTAAAAGACATAGCATTGGACTTGGGCTGCCTCCTATGGTTTTAATGAATCATTTGGGCTTTTTCCTTCTTATTTATGTGCCAGGCCCAAAAACACATTGCCTTTATGGACTAGGCAAAGGCTCTTGATGGAGGAAATAAGTAATGAGGCCCAAATATTTTTATAATTTTTTTATCAGATTATAAACCCATAGATTCGGGTTCACTGGGCTCCTAGCCCTACTCTCTTCACTGGTCCAATTGTGAAAGGGGCTCACTTCGTACCAAATAGTGTATCTATAAATAGTCTCATGCATATACTACAAGGGGTTAATGCACATTTACTATTCTCTCTAAACATTGAATGTGGATATTAATTTCTCTCACTGTACTGACTTAGAGCGACCGTTAAAACGTAAACCCCAAAGCTCCTAGTCCTACGTCTTCCTAACTTCAAAAATCCCCAAATCCTAAAACCTCCAATGTCCTGACCTCAAAAATGCTATCTTTAGTCCAGAACCCCAGGGTGCTCCGCCTTCCAAACCTCCACAAAATTCCCTTAAAATGCCTTCACGCTTCCCCTACGCCGTCTCCCGCGGCCGCCTCAATCTCCTCCGCACAGCCCACTTCCCAAATCCTCACAATCCGAAAATCCCTTCTCGCCGGTGAGACTACGGCCGTGGAAACCGCCAAGTCTTATCTCGGCCGTCTTCGCCGCACCGAACCGGACCTCAAGAGCTTCCTTTACGTGTCCTCCGACGAAGCGGTTCTGAAACAGGCCGAGGAGATTGATCGGAAAATTGGGAACGGTGAACAATTGGGGCCTCTTGCCGGCGTTCTTGTTGCGGTTAAGGACAATATTTGCACTGCTGACATGCCGTCCACTGCTGGGTCGAAGATTCTGGAGTATTACAGGCCGCCGTACGATGCCACGTGCGTGAAGAAGTTGAGGGAAAATGGGGCTATCATTGTTGGCAAGACTAATATGGACGAGTTTGGAATGGGAAGTACCACTGAGGGTTCTGCTTATCAGGTATTGCATTTTACTGCATTTTCATTTTTAATCCGGAAGTTGTTGGAAAATTCTTCGTGTTTTGAAGTGTGATCATGAATTAAAGTTGGATTTCTTGTGATTGAACTGAAAAATTTGGTTATTCTTTTGTTAATAGTCCTTTAGTTGGCGTTGAGTTGATTCTGATTTAAATTGATAAACTGGATGCTACGGAATGCTGGCGGAAGTTTAAGTGGAAGGATGTGATTGGGTTTTGTCTTTTTTTTCTTTTTTTTTTTTGTTGGCGTGGCTACTCCTGATATTTTGGTGTTTCTTGCGCTCTTTTTATAAGTGGTGGTGTTTATGTGAACTGGTAGCTATTGCATTTAGCAACTGCCTTTCTTTCTATAATGCATATGATTTAGGTAAGTAGAATAGCTGCCGAGTTGTGGGATTTTATCTTTTGTACAGTTTCAAGTCTTTGTTGATTACACTAATAACTGCATTTGTTCTTTCAATTGAGAACACGAACAACTTGGTTCCGTATCTGCTCCTTGTAACTTGAAATGGTTTGCTCAGGTGATGCATCTTCATCTTCAATAGGTGACAGCTAATCCTTGGGATTTAACTCGGGTACCTGGGGGATCATCAGGGGGTTCTGCTGCTGCTGTCTCTGCTCGACAATGTGTAGTGTCCTTGGGAAGTGATACTGGTGGAAGTGTTCGGCAGCCAGCATCTTTTTGCGGTGTTGTTGGACTTAAACCAACTTACGGTCGTGTCTCAAGGTATGGCCTTGTGGCATATGCATCATCTCTGGATGTCATTGGATGTTTGGGATCCTCTGTTGCCGACACAGGAATTTTTCTTCAGGCTATTTCTGGCCATGATAAATTTGACTCCACTAGTAGCAAACAAGTGAGTATTCTACTGTGATAGGATTAATTTCTTTGCTGATACTTATTTGCCGCTTGTTGTAAGATGTAATGCAATCCTCTGCATATTTACTTCTTTCATCTCATGGACGTTGCACTTTCTTAGAGCCGAAAAAATGAAAAATGAGAAGTTTATTGATTAAGTGTTCCTATTTGTTTTATGCCTAAAGTCTTTAATATTACAGATAAGAAAAGAAGAAAGCCTCATATAAGTTTAAATGTTGATAAATATATGTTTAAAATTGTCACATGATTAAAATTACCAACTGCCGTGTTTGAGCAGACATTGAAAGATTTGAGTCTTTAATGTTACAGATAAGAAAAGAAGAATTCCTCATAATAGCTTATTTTTATTTGTAAATCCTCTTTGAAGTTTAAAAGTTTGGGGTCATTCTTGTCACAGAGATTAAATTGGCTGATTTGTAAGGGTTCACTTTGTCTCAGGTAATCCCCGACTTTACATCTCAATTTACTTCCGTTGATGATATGGAATCTAAACCCCTGAGGGGACTTCGAGTGGGTGTAATCCGTGAAACTCTAGAGGATGGAGTTGATTCAACAGTGGTTTCTTCCCTCCAATACGCTGCTTCTCATTTGGAGGATTTGGGTTGTACCATATCAGAGGTAAGTTTTATTTTAATCTTCTGGGAGTGTTATCACAATTGATAACACTCTGGACATAACATGTTGAGTACATACTTGCAGGTCTCGTTCCCGTCCTTCTCCCTTGGATTACCAGCATACTATATTCTTGCTTCATCTGAATCTTCTTCCAACTTGGCCCGTTATGACGGTGTTAGGTGATTTATGGATGACTGTTTTCTTCACCTCTCTGTCTCTCTCTCTCTCTCTCTTTTTTTTTTTTAAAAAAAAAATTCTTTCTTTTCATCTATTATTGAACATATGTGGTAATATTATGTATGCTCATGTATATAAGATATTAAGACCATTACAGTTAACAAATTAGTTGAACACTAAGATTTTGTTCCAGATTTGGGAATCAAATATCTGTTGACGGATTAAGTTCCCTTTATGGGAATTCTCGTGCTCAAGGCTTCGGAGCTGAGGTATAAATATGGATTACGTAGTTCATAAATATGATGTGGACTTATTCACTGAATGCAACTTTGTACCTGTGATATAAATATGTGATTATACTAGTTCCTTCGACTTCCTTTTTCAGGTTAAATTGAGGATTCTAATGGGAACATATGCACTTTCCGCTGGTTACTATGATGCATATTACAAGCGGGCCCAACAGGTATTGTATGTTATTTGTGTTATCTGCTGAATATTTACAACATAAATGCCATGAAGGCCAACATTGTTCTGGAAATGGATATATGTCAACTCTTTATGGAAAGATTCCCCATCTTTCCGTTTATTACCTTGCTTTGTAATCAGGTGAGAATTTTATGATCTTTGATGGTGTCTTAGGTCAGAACTTTAGTACAGGAGGGCTTCAAGGCAGCGCTCGATGAAAATGATATTCTGATATCACCAGCAGCTCCATCTGTTGCGTATAAAATTGGTAAGATTCATGGATCATCTTAAATTTGTTATTTTTGTTTCAGATACTTTTTCTACGCCGTAGGATTTTACTTTTAAATGAGGCTGAGCTTAAATGCAAGATTTATAACTTGCAGATGAGAAGAAAAATGATCCATTGGCCATGTATGCTGGTGATATAATGACTGTAAGTTACTTTTTGAAATCCTGTTATATAACAGTTCTGTTAGCTGAGTACTAGTCTGGAAATTCTTTCATCAACTGGTTTATGTTTGCGATAATGTAATTGA
Organism: Oldenlandia corymbosa var. corymbosa; assembly: GCA_949775105.1. NCBI lineage: Eukaryota > Viridiplantae > Streptophyta > Magnoliopsida > Gentianales > Rubiaceae > Oldenlandia > Oldenlandia corymbosa. The sequence continues at coordinate 25,651,894 of OX459118.1, read as the reverse complement.
TTAAAGTTGGATGTGTTTTAAAATAAGAGAACTGCCAATGGCAGTATGTGTAGTTCTTATAATTGGATACTCTGGGGATCTTGATTTTAGCATTGGCACTTTGTCTGAGTGATGAAAAGTAGGATCATTGAGCTTTATATTGTACAATCTCTTATCATATTCAATGCATGTTATGATAGGAGCTTTTTGGCCTCCTGCTTAAGCTTATTTACATGTGATGCAGGTCAATGTAAACTTGGCTGGTTTGCCTGCGTTGGTTTTACCATGTGGGTTTGCTGAGGGGGGTTCATCAGGCCTTCCTATTGGCGTCCAAATGATTGGAGCCGCATTCGATGAGGTTTGCACTTATTCCCTTCAACCTTGCATCTGATTTTTGAGTGTGGAAGACAATATTTTCTCCTAATATAGTCTCCTTATCTGATCCTGCTTCCGTCCTTAGTTTGAAGAATATGAGTCTTGCTGTTAACGGCAATCTGTTATAAACAATATTTGACATCTTATTGCAGGAGAAGCTACTTAGAATAGGCCACGTGTTTGAGCAGACATTGAAAGATTTGAGTTTTGTTCCTCCGTTAATAGCCAACAACTTCTGAGAGTTGATCGTTCAATTCTATGGAATGAGATTGCCGAAATCAAAATACTTGAGGGCTCAAAGTAGCTTTTGCTCAAAAATCGAGATTCGAGAGGCATTCATCATTTTCCAGAAACTGCTAATGTAGCCGAAACAAGGAAGATCCTCTAGGTGTCTTACTCTTTTTGTCTTCATGTATGTCCTGATTTTGTTCAGTTTTTCCAAAATGTTACAGGCTGGAACACAGTCCGTAGTGTCATATGAGGACTTGGATGTATAGATTGGGAGTGTGTTTCTTTAGTAAATTATTTCTAGCAATTTATCCACAGTTTTCCAAGACTCGCTGTTTTTTTTTTTTTTTAATTCATCATGCTTGTGGAGATTCTCTTTCTATAATCAGCAATAGATCATGGTTTAAAAGCAACATATGACCCTGAATATCTTTCAATACAGAGCGTTACCAATAATATGTCATCGACCATTCGCAGTGTTTATTGATGACTGAAGTAAAAACATTTCAAGTAAACACTTACAAGAAATGTTTATGCATATCCTTTCTTTTCTAATTTAATACTAGTTCATTTTATTAATTTAAAATAATACAATGAAATGAAATTTTTTATTGAGATGAAGTGACAATCTTCCAAGGAATAATCATGATTTTGAATAGCCGGGAGAAACTCCCTGAAGCAACAACATACGGTAGATGACATAATGTTCTTCCCTATTCGGTTGCTTCTTGTTTCTCACTTCTTCTCCATTTGTTTCTTCTTATAAGCTTCTCTCTTCGAACGTCCTTATTTTCTCTTCTCTCCTCCTTCATGCTATTTTTCTTTCAATTAACTTTGGTTCTTCTCTTCATCATTACTTGTTATTCTATTTGGTCCTTAATATAAGGCATTTTGATTTGTCTTAAGTTTCACTTAATACGCATTTTTAATTGAAAAAAAAACTTTAAACATATTTCGTAATATTCAAGAGAATAAATCATGTATACATATTAAAACATATTTAGGATGGATCCAAACCACATATACATATTAAAACAAAATATTTCGATAAAAATAAAACACGATACCATGAACGCTTTTAACAAGATACACACGGTTTAGCGTGTAGAGTCTATAACGTGTCTATTTCTGTCCTACTACTTCTTAATCTTTATTACGCGGAATACATTTTTCATCCGTTGTGAAAGCAAAATAAAATAAATAAAATAAATAATGATTTTCTAAATATAGAAAAGTAAGATGAATGATAACGTCAATGATCGAGGTTTTGGACTGTGAAAAACACAGATAATGTTTATCCAAATTGTACATAACTTCTACTAAGGAGGAAATGGCTGGGCAGCCACTTAACTCTGCCCATACAATGGCATTCATGGCATTATGCATCCAAAATAAAAAGCTTCGTTGTCAATCATATTATTCTTACGTCTGCACAATAACCCGGTGCTTGCTGCAGTTCAATGAATCATAGACAGCCCTTTAGGTGATTGCTTCAGCTAAATTCCTTGTGCATCAGTTGTTTGGAGGGGAACAAAAAGTAGAGAAAAGTATTGGTTGGATAATATTATTTTCGGTGAAAACTTGAAAGAAATGATGCAATTGAATCTAAATTATCTATGTATTTAAATTATACTCCCTCCGTCTCATAATTATTGTCCACTTTGAGTTTTCATTTCTAGTTTAAATTGTAGTAAAAGTGAAATCTCAAACTAGATAATAAAGTTGGGACAGAAGGAGTAAATGAGAAATTGTATGTATACAATGTAAATAAAGACGGGTCTAACTTCATGTACATAATTAATTCCTTGTTATTTTATACATATTTGGGGGAAGAAAAACAATAACAAAATTGCGAACTAATTCTGAAGTTGAAGTTGTGAATCTTTATCTTACTTCTGAACAATAAAAAATTACAGTGCAATAGTCTATAAATTATAATAGGAGGTAAACCACCCTAAACAAACTTAGATTGATGCTATCTTAGGATAATTGAAAATAATAAAGTTTGTAAAAATGCTCTTTATGTCGAGATAGGACTTAGCTTGGAAGGTTGTGTAGGGTGATAAAGAATGAACAATATGTAACCAGAAAGTTGGAGTTCAAATATTATTGACAAGGGGCGGAAAAAATAGTTTTGTTTCCTTCAAAATTTGATTCTCTCGTACTATAATAGAAATAGTTACTTCTAAACAATAAAGATTACAAAACATTGAGACTTCGCAAAAGAAAAAAAAAAATGTATAAGAGAAATTTTATCTTTATAATAAGAGATATGAAACTATAGAGAAAGAATAAGTAGGATGAGAACAAGAGAGAAGAGATAATTCATCTGTGTCTTATTCTGTGGAGAATGATCTCATTTTATAGACAAAATAGATACAAAGATAACATCAAATAATGATAAGATATAGCTAACTAAATATTATCTCTAAATACTTGATTTCTTGTATAACTCTTCTAACTTGTCGACATCTACATTAAATATTTATAACACTCCCCCTTAAATGTCCATTCTTTGGGATAATGCCTCGTTAAAACTTTTACAAGAAAAAACCCAGTGGGATAAAAATCTAATAAAAGAAAAAAGAGTATATTCCCGAATATGACACTGCCTCGTTAAAAACCTTGTCGGGAAAATCCATTGGGACAAAACCTCGATCAAGGGAAAAAGAATACAGCGTGGGGTTACTCCCCTTGTTGAGTATATCACTTGTAATCTTCTCGTTGCATGCTAAGATATTGGCTAATTTCACTAATGTTGAAATCCATAGTAGATAAATTTGCTACACGGCCCTTCAACTTCTCATGCAGACGATGATCTTCATATGCCATGTTTAATCTTAAGTGATTCAGAATAAAAGAGATCCATAACCATTGTACCTCAAATGTATCAATATTTGTGATATTTCAATGTCTTCAGTAGTTGATAAAATAAACCAATACTTTATAATATGGTACTTCAGGACCAAATCGGTTTACATCATTATTAGAAGGTCTATCAAGACTTTAATTAAGTATTCTCAACAGGAATTAAATGTATACATACTAAGGTCAAACTAAAACTGAGATTCTACTCAAAATCTTTTATTTTTCTTAATTCAGGCAAGTAGCAACCTTTTGAACTTCTTTTGAAGTCTTAATAACTACGATAAACTCTCCAGGAGTTGTATTGGTTTGAGGCTATTCGAACTCCATAATAAATTTCGATAATATTCAGTCTTTTCAGACTCTTCAAGAGTTTAGTGTTAACTGTGTTCTAAACACAAATATATATAATGAACACATATCAATATCATATAAATATGATAATATAGACATATAGCAATCACAAACAAACAAACAAAATATATTATCATAAAACAAATATAAAGACAAGTGCATAAAGCAAACATTCAAAAAAATATGCACCTATATATTTGTCTAAAAATATGAAGACACTCGTACATGCGCAAATCTTTCGAATTAATTTCTCAAGAATCGGAACCATGTCCTTTATTGAATCTTTCGAGGATTTCACATAAACATCATTATCAAAATCTGAAGTATCAAATTTCAAGTTTCAAGGGATCACTATTTTCAATAGACGCATTTTTATGTCTTCATTTGCTACCAGATGTACCAAATAACAGAATAATTTTTTTCATCCACTATAAGAGAATATATCTCCTTATGATTAACATCCGGACTTTGAAAAACCTTCTGCAACAAGTAGGTTACACTCTATCTTTTGCACAATTATCCAACAATATTAAGCCGGTATATTACGTATCAAAACTTCTAGTTTTTCGAGCAATCTCATTGTACCTACACATCTTCATGTGTGTGTATTGCGTCTTTCTATTTATTATGGCCATAAGTTTAATGTCTGCACTCACAACATACTTTTATTTCATGATCCTCATTTTCATTTGTATTACTAACAACTGCAGTATAAGCAAAATTTCATGTCGATATTTTATTGCAGATCAATTTCATCTTTCTTTTAGTAATGAGATCTCACTAAATTTTCCAAATATTCTTGTTCTTCTTCTGGAAGTTTATTTTCACAGTATTGGAAAATCATTTAATCACCCGCATTTTCCATTTCAATAGATCTAAACTTTATAATTTACGAGGATTCTTATCATTAGAATCAACGGTTCTACCACTTATCAAATGGACATTAAATTAAACAATAGTGGTAGATGATCCTTCAGGGATATAACATCAAAACATTAACAGCCTTTTACATGTAATATAATTATATATTTTGGTCATACAAATATCTGGTCTTTAAACATTATCTCTTGAACTTCATGTTCATGCTTTCGAGGATCTAATGAGATAATGATGTCGTCCATTTAATTTATTAATCAGCTGTTTTCACTTCTCCCCCTGATGTTAGGATAACAAATTCGTCAAACTGATTGTCAGCTAATCGAGTAGCAAATAGATCTCCTTTTGGAGTAACTAACTCGTCAAACAAACAATAAGTCAATCGAATAGTAAAACCCAACATCAATAATCCCAAAGGTTGGAGTTTCAAAATTCATCATATATTTTTAACCTCTTCTGGAGGTTCCATGTTTTTGTGCATTATGGTGGAACAATTAATATAAACTGCACATCTAAAATTTGAAGATTGATAGATATGATTTTTGACCGAAAACCAACGTTTGGGAGAATATCTATAAAGACCCATTTGGTCTTATGTATACCATTTTTGCCTTTGTGTTTCAAAACATCCTCAATTGTAGATGAGGTATTTGCTTCTCTTACGTAATGATTTTAATTATGTGAACACATTTAGCGAACGATTCTACAGGATCGTTTCATATTTATTCTGATATTTCATTCTCATGATAGAAGAATATGTAAATACATAGTTCACTTTAAATCTGTAAGAAATTTACAAACTTCAGGTTTGCAAGTTAATAATAAGCATACATGTGGCTATCTCATAAGCACACAAGTTAATAACCTAATTATTAAATAGTTTTACAATATGGGAGAATAAACCCACTGGCATTATTATGTATGCTTTGTATTGTGCCAAATATTTAACCTGAATTTTTCCGGTAATAGTGTGACAATCACTTCACACAAACACAAAAGTATATACAAAGTCATCATATAGGAGACTTTTCTGGCTCTTTATAGTAGTCACAAAATTCTTTGACCCGTAATAAAAATGGGATGGCAAACCAGTTTTCTCAAAAACTAAGTCAATATAATTCACAAACTTCTGGTTTGACTTGTTGGTACGAGAAGTGAACTTCTGGTTCCTTAGTAAATTTCCGGTTTACTATAAAACCCAATGATAGTAATATATGTATAATATTTTAACACAAAAAAATACAAACCATAAAACAAGTTTCTTCCAAAAATTGTATTCTTTAACGTAAAAGTATATGATGGCATTTTTCGACTTCGAAAAACTTTTCTCCAATTCATTTGACATCATTGCAAAATTTTACTTGCTCTAGCATATATCATCTATTTGTCTAGAGCAAAATGTACAAGTTCTCTTCAAGAGATAATAATGGATTTATTTCAATTGTGTCGAATTAATTCTTATTCACAGGAGCATTTAATCTGATGGAGCATGTATACTCTTTAGGAGTATTTGTTTATTCAGTTATTTTGATTCTGTCAAAATATTCTTACTTTGCAAGAGCATACATATAATCTTGTTAAGATATATTTAGTAATTGATTCTCTGCGAGAGATTTCATCCAACTTTATGGAGGAATTCAATTTTATATTTCCCATAATTAGAGAACATACAAGTTATTGTACTTTGCAATGACAAATTCTGCTCTTTTGGAGCTTCTTGTCCAACTTTGAGGAGAAATTAACATATGCTCTACGGGAGCATTTAATTAAACTTCTTCTAGCAAAACATTGAAATTTCTTAAATTCATAAAATTACAAGAAATAGTAAAACATTAAATAAAGAAACTATTCAAGTTAAAATATAAAATAAACTATCACTGGATGCTTTCATTTTGAACATATAACTAACACATCTTCTGGGTGATCATCTTAACATTCATTATCACAATTTTACTCATAAACGACGTAGTTGTCCACTTGTTTCAAGAAGTAAAAATTCTTAAATTAGAAAGTATTGTGATTTTTTTAAACACAATCATAATGATGCGTTTAATAGAAATATAATGAACTGCTACTCCAAGAGCAATTCTTTCTTTTTTTTTTCATATCGATATAACTCTTATATCGTCTATCTTTATTCATATTTGCCACTTTAGCTGGCCAATCTATATGACTATGATATTCTAACATATTCGAATTCACTTACTTCGGGAAGTGAAGAAAATCTCTTTGAATATTTTCATGAAATTGCTACTATAATTAAGCAAATTCAATACACAAAAATTTATAACAGAAAAGACTACTACATGAGCACTTAATTGTATCTAAAAATTAATACAGCAGAAGTAATTTTGTATTACACATAAATAATAAATTCGCAAAAAAAAATAGTAAATTCCCGTATTGTAAGATTTTTCTATAGAAAGATAAGACAAAAAAAAATCTTACCGCACTTCTTGCTCTATGGATCAAAATCAACTTACCGCACTCCCAGATCTACGGATTAAAATCTTTTCAGTTGGATCAAAATTAACTTACCACACATCTTGATTTACAGATTAAAATCTTCTCAATTGGATAGAGAGTCGTGCTAAAAACGTATTATAAAATAAACCAAAACAATAAGAGATATGGAACTGTAGAAAAAGAACAAGTAAGAAGAGAACAAGAGAAAGAATAGAGAATTCATTTGTGTCTTATTATGTGGAGAATGATCTCCTTTTATAGACAAAATAGATATAAGGATAACATCAAATAATGATAAGATCTAGCTAACTAAATGTTATCTCTACATAGTTGATTTCTTATATGAATCTTCGAACTTGTGGACATCCACATTAAATATTTATACTATATCTCTATTTTTAAAAAATAATAAGACACTTTGTCAACAAAAAAAAAAAAAAAACAGAGAGAGTACGTAGTTGAAATCCTCAAAAAATGAGCAACAAGCTTATAAAAAATAGTGCTGGTTCAACAGAAGGATTAAAAGAAAAGAGACCAAAGAAAAGAGGGACAAACCAACAGGACATTGTAAACGGTCCGAGTAGTGAGACAGTGGAAATTTGACAATTAGAACTTAGAGGGATTACGAGGGTTAGAGAATTCCTAAAGTTTTCATGCTGATAATGTGGAATTGATCAATTTCAGAGCAAAATGACTGCTTATATAAAACATAAAATGTGGCGTAGTAATTTACCCGTCCGATAAAAATAGTCAATCTAGTATATTTTAAAATAGACCGGAAAAAAAAAGTAAAACATGCACACGAGGTGGTGCTAGAAATACGGTGGAGCAGCCATGGTGACTAATGTAATTGTCGACAAAACAATATGTTGTTTCGGGTTAAATTATTTGGACATATTCATCAACTAAAATTTAATCGATAACAAGTGCAAATGTCCAAAAATCTTGCTCACTCTTATCAGAAATAATTGTCCAGTTTAGAACATTACTTTTTTTCTCATGTAAATTATTAAAAGTAAAATTTAAACTGAACAATCATTTTGAAATAGTAAAAATTATACAATTATAAAATCCACATTTTACGGATTCTTGTAGTTGAAATTATGATTTACGATTGTTTGACTACATAGCCATCGCATTACAAAATGTAAAAATGTAGCAGCATATAATACACTTAGAACAATGGCATCGGGCAATTTTATCATGTAGTGTCATATTCGATTTAACCTGTCTAAAGTCGTCGAAATTAATTTTGTTTTGATGCGTAATTTGTTTCATCAATGCAAAATGTTGTAATTCTAGCTGGCACGGGTCAAAGTCAGGCACCCATGCATGTTTCGCATAAATAAGGGTTTGTGAGTTTTAAACAACTTAATAGTAACACAAAATCTTTCTTCTATCATCATTTCGACAAATGCCCTTTTTTAATCATATTTTATACTTTTCAACCAAAAGAAAGTTATATTTGTTGTATTACGAGAAATGGACTTTTTATTATTGATTACTACGAGTTTAGGATCAAGGGAGTATCATGATTGAGAAATTACAGATCTTACTGGCCGATTATTATATCAAATACTTTGAAATATGATTTCAAAATGAGCTCGATGAATAATTCTTACTTTGTTTCTTTCATTTTTTTTTCGTATATGAACGAAAATTTGATTGATTTTCCCAAAAAAATAAAAATAAATATCATATCACATCCACTACAGTTACACTCTTCTTGCTAGCTTTGTAAATTTATAAACATCATATTATGTGTCTCGCTTACGAGTTCGATAGGACCTAAATATATATGTGTGTATCATTATTTATAAGATGTGTATCATTAATTATGTGTCATCATATTCCGGAGCTTTTATAGATAGTTGATATAACAATGATACTAATAGTTGGATGAACCTAAATTTGTATAGATTTGGATGATGTTTCTTGATAATTAGATTTGTGATTTGATGTTACTTTTTACAATTCACGAATATCTCTCCTTATACTCTTTTTTTTTCTCACATAATAAAACTTACATTTATGGTCAACTATCATAGTACAAACCAGTATTTTGCAGGTCTTGAGCTCTGTTCTATCATTTTAAGTAATCGTCGTCGACCGCCATAAAAACCTTCACAAATTTTGATAATCGTCAATGTAATTATTATACAATTTTTTTTATTTTTTTTATTTTTTTGCCCTTAATTAATAAAATCGAGAACATGACCCCTGGATGCAACTAGCGTGACGAGAACAAAAG